>JASDDO010000150.1:3320579-3920579 GCA_030015575.1 Agapanthus africanus | reverse complement strand
AGGTTCCTTATCAAATCTTCAGTAATCGTTTGTGGTTCTGGAATCACTTCCAGTTCTACCATACTCCCACTACTGTTTTCTGAAAAAATCCATTTTTAATAAAACTGTGGCGAGTCTAGAACAATATTGCTATTGTTCATCCAGATGGTAGAAAGTCAACCTTCTTCATAGCCTGGGTCAACCCACAAACAGCCATTACAGAAACGTGCCTTGAGTTATCCAGAGTCTGGTTTTAATCATAAGTCGGACAACTCCCCATACCTTAACATCGTTAAGATATGAACTGTTCTATATCCAATATAGAAACAGAGGCACTGATTTAATTGAACCAGATCCAAATCATGCAGCTGTCTCCAGTGCATGTCAACTAAATGGAAGGAGGCCGATCAGCATTACACAACTTAGGAGCATTTCCAATTATGAGTAACCTGAAAGAGAAGCAAGTTCTCTTAATCATTACTGTCAACTGAATACCATACACAAGTATCTACATCTTCGATCACTTTGAAGAATCCCGATACTTGCTACACCTGGTTCTCTACTCTATTCAAATACCTATAACTTCTCAAAATTCGGACACTGTGTTTCCACGAAACACCTGTCAAAAAACTAGAGAAGTCATAAGTAAACCGAATATAGTACGAGGACCAACCCCTCTGTCCTGATGGACCCTGGACAACATACAATACTCTATATAAGTCCCTTGAGTCTGATAACTCATTCACTGTGTGTCGTAGGTTGGAAACTGTACTTATGGTTAAGAAGAAATACACCGCTGTTTAATGCTCCTTACCTAACCATCCACTGATATAGGTAAATGTCACAGACATAATTTCAAAAAGGTATATCTCACTCTATGAAAATAGACGTACATATACATCAATTTGAAATTGGTGCATAACAGCGGATATTCAAAACCAAATATTTGCCGACCGACAAACTACCCAGGTGACTTCCTCAAATATCACCGATTACAACGAATCCCGATATAATGAGGATGATCACCCAATTCCCAATAACTTACTCCCACTCATCATCTGTAAAACCATACAGATATGAGAATCGTACCTGGTAAATACATACCCTGGAGTAAGTATCTTATCGGGAAATCAGTTTTCCTTTAACAGTACACAGTGAGACTGAAACATTGAAGTGTTTCGATGGGGTATTCCGGTATTCCTAGTAATGCCTCTTCCATTATCCAGATTCACAACTGTAACCGTGTAATTCTTTGCCACCTCTCCAAATCCCTTCATATGTCTTTAGTCTTTACCTTCTGCACACCCCTTTAGGCCAAATGGTTTTCTTCCTTCCCTACCGTTCGGCACCAGCCTATGGTTTGGAAGAAGACTATCCAATAAGCATAATGGGTGTACTGTCCTAATCCTAGGAACACTCGCAATGCGAGAGAAGGTGAAGATAAAAGACAACCGAATAAACCTTATTCCTATTTCTCCTAAACCAGAATCCATCCCCGAACTGGAACAAGTTCCTTTCGAGTTCGTATATAACCATACGATGGAGTATCCAAATAAACTGTGGATCTTTGTAGTGATACGGAGTGTCCTGGAGAAATACAAAGGTGATTTTGGGATTGGCGAAGAAATACTTGGTTTGGTCCTGAATAGCAGTCGCAATTTACTTTGCCCTCTTACTAATCCCTTGCTTTGTCTTAACTTAATACCTTCTGCACACCATCGTTATGCTGATTAGTTTTCTTCATTCCCTACCCGTCGGCACCAGCCTAAGGTTTGGAAGAAGACTATCCAATTTGCGTAATAGGTGTACTATCTCCTAAACCAAGGAGTACTCGCTACCTGAGAGAAGGTAAAAGGAAAAGACAACTGAATAGTCCTATCCGTTTCCTCCAGAACCTGAAACCATCCTCGAATAAATTCTTTCGAGTTCGTATCTAACCATACGATGGTTTTGTCTAATGGAAGTGGACGTTCGTAGTAATACGTGGTGTCCTGGAGAAAAGGGTAAAAGTAGGAGTGGCAATGAGGTTCGCAACTCTGACAATCCAAAAGCCAGTGTTTAAGAAGGTTCGGTCAACTTGGTCACTGAGTCATAGTCTTAGGGTCGGGTCAAAGGTTGCTGCCAAAGAGAGAGAGAAAAGAAACACTCAGCGTGCACTCTAATCTAGATCAGAATGGTTACCAATTTATCTAATCTGGAAACCTCCCACTGTACCGTCAAATTCTCCTCCAAACCTAAAAGAAGAATTAGTCGGGGTCACCCGAGGAGTAAACTAACTCATCAGTGGGAATCAGGATCCAACTATCATCGCATGATAACGTGACGGAATCCGCTCACATCATCACACTCCAGAAGGTATGCGCATATCTGGCAAGTTTCAGTTCTTTTGAAACTCCCGATGTGATTTCTGCCCCATGCTCTTATGACCTTGACTTTGGCCAACATATCATAAGTCACATGTCAAGTTCTACCCGTCATTCTTCAGGTTAATTTGAACCCACCCGTACATACCCTTGACTTTGGCCAAAATGGCAGCATGACTGTCCCAAACCAACGCATCTATCTATGCTGCATATGAATAACCAATAGCTACCAAACACTGTGCCTTGACTTTGGCCAACAAACACAGCTTGAATACTATTGACTACCCATATGAAACGAAGGAGGGCTACGAATGGTTTCTGGCGGAAACCTTTAACGTAAAGAACTTGATATCGTTGAAGGAACGGATAGCTTTTTTAAAAATATAGTGACGAAAACCGTTGCTAAAGAGGTCACTCCCGGTGAAGGGATCTCGGCTCTTTCCCCGTAGAATGGGGTGCAGGATATTCCAAATGAATACCGTGATGCAAAGCAAAAGTAATCGGCTATAGTGAAGTTAATGCCCTGACGCAAACTTCTGTCCAAGGGGTCACTCCCGGTGAAGGGATCTCGGCCCTTGCCTCGTCGACTGAGGAGCAGGATATTCCAACTGAATACCACGATGCAAAACAAAAGTGAACGTCCTTGCAATAAAAGCTTTTTGAAAAGTGTTCCAACAACATCAGATTAGGTTTGTTTTTAACTTGCATTGATCCGAATCAATGCAGTCCCATCAATTGATCACACCAAAAAGAACGAAAATATACTGATGTACGTATATGCCATCCGCATTCGCCACTGGGTCCCGTCATTACCCGTTAGGTTAGCTAACTAACGACAGAGCGGGGACTGGACTAGCGCGGATGCAAAACATATACAACATCTACTAATATATATACCAATATATTATATTCGCTCAAGGCGTGATAAAATGCAACATCACAGAGAATGAACAGCATCACAGAAACAATACAGATATCTGGAATCCCCGGGTTTCACAGAGCCACTGAAACCCGACGTTCCCCTGGTCGTGTGGATAGCCTGTGCAATGAAATCCTAGACCCCTACGGGCGCGACAAGTTACCCTCCAAAACCTGAAGCGAGGCAGCCCCCTTCAGTAACGTGAATGGACCACCCAGCACTTCACGGAATCCGGTAACTTGGGCACCCCTCATGGGTCAACCTGTACCCCCTACGAGTGCGGCGAATAGCCCGCCAATCCTAGAGTGAAGCCCCCTCCGTCTCAATGCCATGAGATGCGGGCTTGTTGCCCTCCAGAACCCGGCTATCCGTGCACCCCTCCGCGGGGTAATCCTAGTACAGAAAGTAAAATATACATACAACGGGTACATCGACCGCAACCAGGTCGTGCCCCAAAAGAATAATACAATCAGGCAGTGACGGCAGTCCACATGTCGGACGCTCGCCCCGCAATATCAAATGTACATAATACAACCACAACTGTACTAGCATTGCATCCACGCTATCCCCCACGACCGATCCGCAACATCACAGCAAAAACATAACATCAACGTGAAAATCACGTTCGCAAATCCGTCTAACCGGGCTATAGCAGTTAGACCGGATTTACCGATCAAGTGACATTCACGGTCGCAGATATAATGTAAATACTGTGAAATAATGTGTTTAAAATATCCGATCGATCAAATTTTAACAAGTGGGCCCCCAAGCATTACTGTAGCAGATCAAGAAATTCTGGGCCCAATGTTGTTATTCCAAAACCCATATTTTTAACCCAGAAAGCGACTGAAGAAATTTGACACAGCAAGGACACTATTCTGTGGCGTAACCGCGGCCCAAGGGGGGGTTTTGCTGCGGTTCTGCGCTCTGGTGGTCGACTTACTGTGTCGAATTTCTACAGTGTGCTTATAACTTCCAGTACATCACTATTTTGTAACCTGAAAAATTTTTCGACACCAAAAATTTTCAACAGAAAACTGATGTGAACAAAAATGCAGATTTTGGAATTTTGGTCGATCGGAAATGTAAAACACATTGAACAAAGCTAGACTAAGTTAATGGCGAGACTCTGATACCACTGTGAGTGCACGACGGTGCCCCGGCCGTCAATCCGACGGCCAAATGCGGAAGCGGTGATAAACTTTAATTTTTCTTGAACTGGCAAACCGCCGCGCACTAATACCCGGATCAAACCATTAATTAGTCCTAGCTAACTACAAGATGGGGAAGAGAGATATACCGACTGATCCAAGTCCTCCGGTCTTCTCGTCGTCATCCCGATCTCCTGCGGAAGCTCCGGTCTCCACCTCGTCGCCGGAAGTGCACCACATCGCCTACTTCTTTTACGGGCTCCCACCTCAATGCCGAGGCAACTCGGGCATGAAGCTGGCTAGTCGACGTGCCCAAGAATTGCTGTAGAATGTATAGTAGAACTTGTGTCTCATTTGGGGTTGTGGAATTGCCTTTTTGGTGGAGGGATGATACAAGAATTATGTGGAGGAACTTGAGGATATTTGGGAGCATGAAATGAACCAAATACCCACTCTAAAAATTTTGGACAGCCCCTCTCCTCTATGAGGCCGGCCAAGACAATGGTGGTGGAGAGAATGAGAGTCCATGTATCAAAAATGGGAGCCATACTCATATCATGCAAGAGAGAGAGAGGAATTGTTATCATATGAAAGGAAATCATCACAAACATAAAACCAACACTCCACCAACCTCACCCCTCATCATCATCAACAATCATGACTTTAAAAGTCAAGCCACGATGGAGTCAAAATAAGTCAATGATGGTGAAGTCATCATGAAGCAATAAGATGCAAAGAACCCCCTCCACAAACACTTATTTGCAACAATGCAAATAAGCCCTCCTCCACCAATCTTCGGCCAATGAACGATACAAAGGAAATCGGCCGAAACGGAAAGCAAACTGGCAACTCCAGAAAACTGGTCCCGTAATAAATTACAGGAAAACCCCGATACTGTGCATACACACCCGCATTTGTATTCCGAGCGAAATACAAATGCAATGAGACAAAATCTACACTGTACTATACTAGGATCCGGCTTATACCAAAGTCGGCTAGTAATATCCGTTCGATCCTGATCCGTGCAATACAGCACGTATCTGATCGAACCCTGCCATATATCCATACGGCCTGTAGTACAAACTGTCCGATCCTGATCCGTGCAATGCCGCACGTATCTGATCGGACCTTGCCATATCTCCATACGGCCTCTACAACTTTTCGCCCGAAAGCTGAGTAACTGAATGTGGGGGACTCTAAAGACTCATCAACACCTTGGTTGTGGATTTAACCACTAGCACGTCAGAGGTATAAGCCAATACGTAACGGGCTACCAGGTATTGACTAAAAGGGACGTCTGTGAGCGAACTCAGCCTGACAACCCTACTGAGCCTGTCAGTGACAATATCCGTACAGTCCGGTCCGTTCTTCTATGAGTATCGCATGGTGGGCCTAGGGGGTTGGTAAAAGTCAGACCCCCAAAAGCGGTACAAGTCGTGTCGGAGTGTAGCCCAGAACACCCTGAGATACTACTGGAATACCTACCAGTAAATCTCCTTGCCTCGGCCGAAGGCTTCGTGTAATGGCTCTCCTAGACACAGCGCGACCTCACTCCCAATACCGGGAGAGACGAACCCTTGAAGATACGCTCACTGCCTCCATATGGCTCGGGACTGTACCCAACTAAAACCTGTTTGCACGACTCCTTTGAGCCGTGGTAGGGTAGTAATCAAAGTACAGTGGGAACTCACACAAGACAAATGACGATCCCCAGGTCGATGAACTAACCTGTACACATGTCACCAGGGAACTGCCATCTGACGTCTGGTATATGACCAACTAGCATGTTCCCGGCGAGTCCTGTCCGGTGTACTCATAACCCAATGAGCACCTGTATACATCTTAGGTGATCCAACTGACACCAGTGGCTTGTAAGACCGGCCACCGCCCCTCGTCGGGGTCTCGACTGTATACACTAGTCTACTCTGGAGTATCGATGCCCTGTCTCGAAACTCACACGACTAGGGACCATTTAAGGATATGCTTATAGACCCCCAGCTCCCACTTATATGATCTCCCTCATACTGCTGGTGGTTAAGCAAGAATCCTAGGGGCTCTATCAACGTGTAATAGCGACTTGTCAGGTCACCTAAAGCAGTACACGATGATAAAGATAAACCAGATAGCATACTATCATCTCGAGTAAGACTGTCCTACCGGGATAGGTCCTCCATCAATCATTGCAATCACGTACCTGTGACCTAATAATTGACTCTGAGGGCATTATCTCCAACATTTTGTACCCAATCGAATTCATGAATAAAAGATACACGTTCTTCGTAATGTCTTATGTCATTTCTCTGCTTTCTTTTTTCTTGCTGTGTTGTTTTCCATGTGACTTTAGCAAGTGCGGTCTGTATAGCGCGTATAGCTGTCAGTCTTAGGCTCTTTGTAGAGTGGCGATGGCTTAGAAAACAGGGTTAGGATCTGTCAGCTAAGACTTTTCAACTTTATGAGTCGTGATAGTCTCATAAAGAATTTTCTCCCTACCGGTCGAGAGGATCCCATAGGTGTAATTTCTCCTTAAGAATCGTGAGGATCCCTAAGTATGTTTTCTCTTGAAAGTCGTAAGGATCTCACAAGAGAATTTTCTTCCTTACGAGTCGTGAGGACCCGCAAGTGATGGGTGAAGTTGTCCTTATCCGCATTTCACGGAGTCAGGGGTTGCTCTGGGTGCTTCCCATGGTTTGAAAGCTGTGTTTGGCAGGACCAGGCTCCGCTCTGGACGTTTTTCAGGATACCGTAGTTTAAAGACATCGCGGTCGAGATTAAGGACATCATAGTCCGTGATTTTAAGGACCTCACAGTCCAATGTTAGTTTTAAGACATAACGGTCGAGATTAAGGACATCATAGTCCATGAGTTTAAGGACCTCACAGTCCAATGTTAGTTTTAAGACACCGCGGTCGAGGTTAAGGACATCATAGTCCAATGTTAGTTTTAAGACATCACGGTCGAGGTTAAGGACATCATCGTCTATGGATTTAAGGACTCCACAGTCCAATGTTGCTTTTAAGACATCGTGGTCGAGGTTAAGGACATCATAGTTCGTGGATTTAAGGACTCCACAGTCCAATGTTAGTTTTAAGACATCACGGTTGTTCAGTTGATAAAACTGCACATTTGTATTACATTTTTCCTACCATTTTCATATTAAAAAAGGACTTTATATTAATATATTATACATATGAGGGTTTATGTGTAAAAACATTATTTTCCATGTGTTAATATATGTTAATTATCATGTGGTAGGAAAATGTATGCAAATAATATTATTGATCTAATCCTAGTAGAACAAAGTCTACTAAAATCTTATTTGAGTTGTTGTGCAGAATATTTCCAAGTTGTTATGAAGAATTTATCAAACAAATCAATTTGTTGAAGAAAACTTGCCAAATTAAGAAGCAAAACTTGGAGACCAAGTCTGGAAGCAACCGAGAGAAGATTTTTGAATTATGAAGGTGCCTAGGATTGACACTTGTCATAAGAAGAAAGCACAAGAATTTTGATCAAGACATCTCACCCGTTGGCCGCGGATCCGCGGCCTTAGCCCCCATTTGCCGCGGATTCGCCGCAATATTATGGAGTTAGAAGGCAAGATTTTTGGGTATCAATCTTTGGTGAATTTTACCAAGTTTCCAACTAAAATATTCTGTCTTTGCACTATAAAAGAGCACCGAGAGCCTCTTGGAAAAGCAATCAAGCCGAAGAGATCACGAAGTCCAAGACGGCTCACGCATCCAGGCTGATCATCAACTGTTCATCTACCTCCTTGGAAGAGATCGAGAAGCAAACTAGTCTTTGTAATCATTTTCTAAGGAATCAAAGTGTAGATTGTTCAAGTTGATTAATAAAGGTAGTTGTTTTATTTTATTCTTTTGCATTTTACATTATGTTTTTCCTCTCTTTCTTTTCATCTTCTTCTCCCAACATGCGCGAGTAATTCTCCGCTTGTTAGGGTTCGTAGGATTAGGGTAGGCTAATGGACGATGAAAATAATTAAACCCTTTTTAAGTCCTATAAAGTTTAGGAACTTTATCAAAAGAATCATTAACATCCTAATCGGGAGCGCTAGCAATTCTTTGCTAGTTCCGACCGCGATTAGAGATTAGATTAATGATTGTTTTGGTAAAGGCTAGATATGAACGGAGTTCCGTGTCGAGATAAGGGTTAAGAGTGGGATTCCTTTTCCCTCCAGAAACCCTAATCTACACGCATCACCGTCGTTCTAGTTCTAAATCTATTAATGGATAAAAAGGGTAACTTTTAATTAATCGTCCATAACTACTAAATCCTAACGAACCCTACAAGCCTTCTTATTATATTATCTAAGTCTCTAAAATAATCTAGATCTATATTTTACATTCTTGTTTAACGTAGATCTAGAAACCATTCTATAAAATTCTTTATCCCTCATCTCTTTCTCAACACATCTAAAGTAAAAGTAAAAGGTTCCACGTTTCCCAGAGGACGACCCGTACTCATCTCGGTCTAGCTACACGCGACACCGTTATTGATTGCGGTTAACTACAAACACACTCTTTCGTATCAATCAAATGGGTCGAGGTTAAGGACATCATAGTCCGTGGATTTAAGGAATCCATAGTCCAATGTTATGCGTGGTTGCCGGGACCCGTCACCTCTTTGAAGACGTTGAGTAATTACAACGACAAATATCAAAGGAATGACGAGATGTACCCTTGAACTAAGGTGAAATTAGCTTAAAATCATTATGGTTGATTGTTAGTTTTAAGACATCACGGTCGAGGTTAAGGACATCATAGTCTGTGAGTTTAAGGACCTTACAGTCCGATGTTTGCTCTGGATGCTTCCCACGGGTTCACTGCCGTGTTTGGCGAGGACCAAGCTCCACTCTAGATGCTTCACACGGGTTCACTGCCGTGCTCTGTGAGGACCAGGATCCGCTCTGGACATTTTCCACGGGGTCAGAAGTGACGTTATCCGTGTTCCACGTGACCAGGAATTTTGCTCTAGATGCTTCCCATGGGTTCACTGCCGTGTTCGGCGAGGACTAGGCTCCGCTCTGGATGCTTCACACGGGTTCACTGCCGTGCTCTGTGAGGACCAGGATCCGCTCTGGACGTTTTCTACGGGGTCAGAAGTGACGCTATCTGTGTTCCACATGACCAGGAATTTTGCTCTAGATGCTTCCCACAGGTTCACTGCCGTGTTCGGCGAGGACTAGGCTCCGCTCTGGATGCTTCACACGGGTTCACTGCCATGCTCTGCAAGGAATAGGATCCGCTCTGGATATTTTCCACGGGGTCAGAAGTGACGTTATCCGCGTCCCACGTGACCAGGAATTTTGCTCTAGATGCTTCCCACGGGTTCACTGCCGTGTTCGACGAGGACTAGGCTCCGCTCTGGATACTTCACACGGGTTCACTGCCGTGCTCCGTGAGGACCAGGATCCGCTCTGGACGTTTTCCACGGGGTCAGAAGTGACATAATCCGCGTTCTATGTAGCCAGGAAGAGTTGACTTTATCCGTATTTCATAGAGTCGGAATTTGACTCTCGGTCATCTGTACACCGCCGAGCCATGGAACTGGGAGTGCCGTTGTTCCGCTTTACTTGATGTTGTGTCTGCTGCAATGAGATGAACGTCGAGATGATCTCTAGGCTATCTGTGAAACGTCGAGATTTGGCTTCTTCTTATGATGAAACCTGGGGAGGAGGAGTGTGACTCCTTCTTCGTTTGCGCCCCTAGATTGTATACAGAGATTGATGTAATATCACCTGTAGGGCATAAATTTCATTTTCATTTTTATTTTATTTCTTTCCGCGATGCTCTATTATTTCAGCTTTTATATCGCGAAGGGCGTGATTGCCTAATCATTTCGGCTATTTTTTGCGGTGCCCAATCATTTCGGCTATTTATCTTATTTTCACTCGCTGTTTTTCTATTGCGAGTCGCCCAATCATTTCGGCTATTTTGCATGCATATATTTTTACCTGCTGATTTTGTTGCAAGTTGCCCCATCATTTCGGCTATGTCATATGCATGTGTGGCTTGCCGGCTTTTCACTGCAAGCTTGGGATTAGATACCGATTTCAGTATCAGCATCGCTACAACTAGGATATTGCCAGAAGCAGATCATCATTTGCTTCTATCTACATCGAACAAAGGTGGCTTAGCGAACAGGGTTAGGATCCTGTCGACTAAGGCTTTTGACTTCATAAGCCGTAAGGGTCTCACAAAGGTGTTTCTCCCTGCGAGCCGTGAGGATCTTGTAGGTGTGTTTTTTCCTTAGAAATCGTGAGGACTCCTAAGTGTATGGCTTCTTGTAAGTCGTAAGGATCTTACAAGAGAGTTTTCTCCTTATAAGTCGAGGGGACTCACAAGGGTTGTTCACCGTGCGAACATATCCCTAGTCACGGATGGGACTTCATTAAGGAAATGTTTATTCGCGCCCATGGATTGTATAAAAGGGTTCGTGTTGCACCGCTTGTAGGAAAGTATCGAAGGTTGTAGGGGTTGCTTAAGAACAGATTCAGGTCTCTATAGCTTAAGACTTTCAAATCTTAAGAGCCGTGAGGGTCTCATAAGAGGATTCTCCTTACGAGTCGTGAGGATCTCGCAAGTGTAATTTCTCCTTAGGAATCGTGGGGATCCCTAAGTGTGTTGCTCCCTTGCGAGTCGTAAGGATCTCACGCGGGTGATTTCTCCCTATAAGGTCGAGAGGACCTTGCAAGTGTCTTTTAACGAGGTTGCGCCCTTTCGGGTTTTCACAAACACTCGCCGGTAGCCCTGCTGTTTTTACTCACGGAGCCCTTTCGGGTTTTCATCCGTGCTCATTTTCCTTATGGACATACCGTTTTTTCTCTTTTTTTATATTCCTCTTTTTTTTCTAACGAGTTTGTGCCCTTTCGGGTTTTCACAAGACTCGCCGGTAGCCCTACTGGTTTTACTCACGGAGCCCTTTCGGGTTTTCATCCATGCCCATTTTACTTATGGAAATACAGTTTTCTTTTTTTTATTCTTCTTTTTTTTTATTCTTTTTTTTGTATCAGCTTTGGGATACTGCAATCCACCATAGTTTTTTGACATCTCGATCGACAGCTAGTTTTAGGATATAGTGGTCCATCGTTAGTTTAAGGACGTTTCGGTTCACCGTTAGTTTAGGGATGTTTCGGTCCGCCGTTAGTTTAGGGATGTTTCGGTCCGCTGTTAGTGTAAGAACGTTTCGGTCCATTGTTAGTCTTAAGGACGTTTCGGTCCGCTGTAAAGGAAGCCGGTTACTAGTGGTAGAGTTTGGGCTTAGGAAGATAGCGAGCGGACATAGTCGTCGTCATCTATCATTGACCTAGGCAAATGACTTGTCAAGCGTAGTATTTCTTCAGGAAGCGATCGTAGTCGTCGTCATCTATCATTGACCTAGGCCATGACTTGTCAAGCGTAGTATTTCTTCAGGAAGCGACCGTTTATTGGCCTGAAAGGTCTTTCACCATGCATGTCCATGAGTAGATAGGCTCCACCCTGGTAGATCTTGTCTATGATGTACGGGCCTTCATTGTTCGGCTCGAATTGTCCCCGCTTAGCGCGATTGGGGATCATAGGTCTTTTGACCACCAGTACGAGTTCGCCTTGACGGAATGTCCTCGGTCTAGTCAATCTTTCGTAAGAGCGCATCATCTTTGCTCTATAAGCCTCCAGATTTTGTTGCGCTATGAGCCGGATTTCATCAAGGGTATCGAGCTCTTCAAGCCGAAGGTGAGCATTCTCTTCATTCGTTAGCTCGTAATGAACTGCCACTCGTAGAGAGGGTAGCTCTATCTCGAGGGGAGTACCGCTTCTGTACCGAATACCAACGTGTACGGTGTTGTGTTCGTGGCCGTCTTAAACGTAGTTCGATACGCCTAAAGAGGTTCTTGCAGTCTCTCATGCCAGTCCTTCTTATTTCGGGACACCGTCTTCTTCACGATATTTGTCAGGGTCTTGTTAAAAGTTTCAGCTAGACCGTTGGCTCGGGGATTATAAACTGAAGAGTATCTCCAGTCTATGTTGTGTTGTTATGCGAAGCGGCTGATCTTGTGGCTTCTGTAGGCTGGCCCATTATCGGAGATGATCCGTCGCTGTAACACTTTGAAATCCGTTTAAGATATTTTCGCGATAATTAGCAATTTTGCGTGTTTTTCATAAAAGCCCGAATATCTTATTTTCCTTCTTGGCTAGTGTTATTTGCGTGGTGAAGTGTTATATATATATATATATATATATATATATATATATATATATATATAATTATAGGGTTATTAATTATTTCTAGTCGGGTTTACCCTAATTGGGAAATTTTCTTTGTGTTAGTGTACACATGCACACTTAGCCAATTTTGTGACTTAGGTTTAAGTGGTAACATGAACCATTTTATTTTCTTTCTTGCATGGCTCATTTTTATTTCCACCCTTTTTCCAAGTCAAACCCTTCTAATGATTCAAATTTAAAAGGAAATTAGAGGTATGGTGGTTAGGTAAGGAAATTTGACTTTTAATTGACCATTTCCTTCTCTCTTCTCTCTCTTCTCATCATTTCAGAATTCCTGCAGAATTCCAGCAGAAACATAGCATTTTCTTCATCTCTTCTTCTTCTTTTCACTTCTCCTTGAATCTACACAAAACCCTACACCAAAACAACCCCTTTCCTTCACAAAAACCTTGGGAAAAATGGTCTTTTGAGGTGTTTGGAGGCAAGTCTAGGTACTCTAGGCTAGAGTTGGAACTTTTGAGTTTTCTAAGATTTTTGGGAGGTAATTATCTCACACTTAACACCCTTTTCCATAACTTGTAGTATTCTTTTGCAAAAATCATGTTTTTATGTGCTTTTTAGTGATATTAAAGGATATTTGTGATGCATATGTTAGATTGGGATTTTGTTAGTTTGGTTAACTCTATTATGTGCTATTAGAGCTATTTAAACCAGGTTTTGCTTTCAGTTTGCACAAAAACACCCTAAAGTATCTTTTTAGTGCAAAAGTGTGGTTTTTAGCTTGAAATTGGGCTCTGTTGAATCTGCTGCTACCCGAGTTGCTTCAGATTAAAATTGTAATTACTGGGGCATACTCAATAGATATAGAGCACACACACAAAACCTGGGAGCCCATCTCCCTACCCAGGCCACCGAAAAATACATTCTGGCCGCAATTTGCGGCCAGATGGGGGTTTTGTGGGTTGGGTTTGGGTGATAGGTGTCTGCTGCTATGTGTAATCCTATGGTATATATAGTTTTGTAAAACTCTTGCTGTATCAAAATCTGGGATATAATACCCTATTTCTCGTATTTTAAGCCTTCGCAACACGCGTGATACGTGTGTGGGTTTGGGGTTTCTGCGTATCACGACGCGTCGGGGTAGCTCCAGGCGCGTAATCACACGTTTTAGCGTATCGCGCACATGCGCGCTTGGTTCGCAACGCGGGTTTCTAATTTGACGTTAACATTGCGTTTTTGTGGATTTCAGCTTATGTGTGATATATTGTGAAATTCTAGGTTCGCAGGCGAGTACGACGGACGCCGCACAGAAGGGGAAACAAGCCGTCGGCTATACCTAGCGTGAGACTACGGTGAGTAGATTTAACATCTACGGGGATATCGCCCGCATGGCGTTATGCGTCAGGGCTGATAGGACCTTATAGCTACATATTGCATTTACCTACATGGCTACTGTTGTTGTATACCACATTCCCTGCTATATGTATATAAACTAGAATTGATAGAACACCGCACTATTACTAACGGTTCATGTTGCACGAGCACTAATCTGCATGTTACACACACACCGTTAGTAATTGCCATGACACTCACACTGTAGAAATGCCATGATCATTATACTGTAGCTTATCTTTTATGTGATTTGACATGATATTCATTCTTGTGCATGTACTCTGTTACATACTTATGCATATTCAAACTGTACCTACCTGGATATGCTGATTTGGTAGAAACTGGGAGTCGCATGATACCTTTTGAAAAACTTAAACTATTTTAAAGAGAGGTTTCTCCCTTTTACTTATAGTATAACTTTGATCCATATATCACATCGCATTGACTTGCATATTGGTTTTGGATTACATGTGATTTCTGGATTTGAGGACCGTGGGGTTATTTTAGAAAGGATGCACTGTTTTTGAAAACCCGGTCTCTCACTTGATATGATATTTCAGTGCGTCCACCATGTGTTTTCTCGGTGTTAGAGTGACCTATGAAACCCGATTCGAGGAGTGGATGAGACCGATTGCGGGTATATGGTGGACCCGTATGGTACCCCAGGGCAAGAACGGATCTGTCATGTAGCAGGCGATGAGCCCGGCAGAGGGACCACAACCTATCGGTGATTGGTTGGACCTGACAGTTATCCGGAGGATACTGACCAGAGTCGATGGATGGATATGGGATGACCCGTACTGCTGGGGCCGAGGGCCGATACAGCAAACGGAGCCCATGGGCTGACCCGGACCGACGGATGCCCGATATATGAGGATTTGCGTGTCGATACTGGACACGAGTATTTCATGATATTTTGAGTGCCGATGTTGGGCACTCATGATTTCTCTGAGATTTACAGGATTTGAGGGCCGATGAGGGTGCCGGCGCCTGAGTTATTGGGATCTGGGTGCATTGATGGGCACCGATTTTATTTTCCACGTTGACATTCCGTGTAGATGTTATATTTTCCCATGCTCGGTATTCATTATTTGTATCTCATCCTGTAGTTATATTACCTGATAGAGCACTTGCATGATTATTGCACATACTGCTTATCGCACATTGATATCATCTGCTGGCATATGATAGAGTAGCGCAGTACGTGCATGCTCGCGATTACCTTTATATGTTATCTCTATTCACGAGTTGGCAACTCACCTCCGTTGTGCCACAGTATTTGCAGGTTGCCCCTCAGGGTAGTCGCGGCAGGCTGCCTTCTTACATCTTTTGGCTACAGATACCACTACCGTTGGTGCGAGAGCTGTTTTTCTGATAGGTGGGTTGTGGTATCTGGTTACTTCTATTATACACACTTTTGTATCTAGTATTATCCATCTACCTTTATATGTATTAGACTTAGAGATAGTGTGAGGATGATGATGTATATTATTTGTGTTCTGGTGTCGAGCTTGTGCGAGCCGACCTTATATATGCAGTTATCATTCTGTGATGTTTTACTTATTGTTCATTCTTCACTTCGGCGTCATATATTACTCTGGTGGTGTTGGTTTCCACCGTTGGGCGTGATTGCTCCCGTTTAGGGATGCTTTATTCTCATTGTATATCATTTTCACTTATACCCTGTTTTATACCCGACTTTGGGGTTAGTGTTACAAAGGAAATGCTGCCAAAATTATTAAGACAATAACTTAACTTTAAGATTGTTATTAAACTACTTAAGCTTTTCCAAATGTTTTAATCAAATATTTTCAACACTCGCTACTTTTGAATGGTTTTGATTTCTGGGTTCGGATTACTTAGTCACGCTACGCCTGTAGACGTTATGTGGTTAAGGGCCGGTCATGAGTCGAATTTCGGGTCGTGATAGTCGCAGAGTTCCAAACCGATAAATAACGTGCGTCTTGAAGAAGTGGAGGATATTCTCCGTATTTACTTCCCTCAGCGGTACTGCTTCTGCCCATTTGGAGAAGTAATCAGTTGTCGCTAAAATAAAATGATGTCCTCTGGACGATGCCGGTTCGATGGGGTCTATTATGTCAGTTCCCCACATTTCGAATGGCTAGGTAGCCACCGTCGGGTGTAGTGGATTTGGATGCTGGTGGATGAAGTCCCCATGGATCTGGCATGAGTGGCATTGCTTCGCATATTCGAGACAGTCCTGAATCATCGTGGGCCAGTAGTAGCCCATCCGTTTAATCTTCAACTTCATCTTAGGGACTGCTTGGTGAGAACCGCAGAGTCCGTCGTGAACTTCTTGGATGACTCTTTTTGCTTCTTCAGGTCCCAGGCATCTTAACCACAGGAAATCAAATAACCTCTTGTACAGAGTATCATTGACGAAGGCAAAAGATAGGGCTCGCTTCATGAGCTGATGTTTTGAGGACGCATCTTCAGGCGTTCAACGGGATTTGAAGTAGTCTATAAAGACTTCTCTCCCATCCTCAACCGTTTCTTGTTTTTTTTATTTGCATAGCCATTTGCTCAGTCGCTCCCTTTGCTTCGGATGACTCCGGAGATATTTTCACCGGCGCAAGAACCCGACGGTTTTGCACAACGATTCTCATGTCATCGAGGTTCTCATCGGCCAATTCCTTAGCAAGCTTGGCTAATGCATCCGCTTTGCTATTTTCTGCACGTGGTATGCTTTCCAAGATGTAGGAAGGTATTTGGGTCAGCAGTTGCTGTACCCTCTCGCCGTACTTTACCAGTTCTGGTTTGCACGTTTGGTAATCGCCATTTACTTGACTGACGACCAGTTGGGAGTCTCCGTATATAAGGAGGTTTTCAATTCCCATGTCGATGGCGATCTCGAGACCTGCTATCAAGGCTTCATACTCGGCTCTGTTAAGGAGAAGGCAAAGCGCATTATCTCCCTTGTGGAGTTACGAAGATGAGGCCTACCCCCGATTTGATTATGGGGGTGTTTTGTTTGCGCTTCTTCATGGAGGATGCTCCATCGAAATAAAGTTCCCACCGGGTATCACTTCCGTTGATCGTTTCAAACACATGTTCGTCTGGAAGTTCGCAATTCAGAGGGGAATCGGCAGGTATCGGATCATCAGCGAGGAAGTCGGCGATGGCCTGGCCTTTCACTTCCTTAAGAGGCTGATAAGTTATTGAAAACTCCATCAAGAGTAAGGCCCATTTAGCGAGCCGTCCCGTCAATATGGCCTTAGACATCAAATACTTGAGAGGATCCATCTTCGATATGAGACGAACTTCATGCGCCAACGCATAGTGCCTGAGTTTCGTTATTGCGAAGATCAACGTCAGGCAGTGTTTTTCGATGGGAGAATAATTGCTTTCTGCCCGCAGGTAGGGCTCTCTCTTTCCCTTGGTCATTCTCTTGTGCCCATAATGCGCCTAAAGAACCTTCGAGGGCTGTTGTATAAAGAATGAAAAACTTTCCCTTGACCGGAGTGGCTAGCACCGGCGGATTCTGCAGGTATTGCTTGATTTCATCCAGTGCGCTCTGGCATTTGTGATCCCAGACAAACGGGGTCCCTTTCTTCATCAGGTGACTATAAGGACGGCACTTGCCAGAGAGATTGGCTATAAACTGCCGGATGTATGCGAGCTTCCCTTGGAGAGGCCGTAATTGCTTGAGAGTTCTTGGCGGGGGCATCTCCATGATCGCCTTGATCTTTGACGGATCTATCTCGATACCTCGGTGTCAGACGATGAATCCCAGGAATTTGCCCGAGGAGACCCCGAACGCGCATTTGAGAGGGTTCATCTTTAAATTGTATTGCTGAAGGCGCTAAAACACAATTTTCAGATGCTCGAGATATTCCTCGTATGATTTGCTTTTCACCACAAGGTCGTCAATATAGCACTCGATGATTTCATGTATGAGGTCATTGAAGATCTTCGTCATGGCCCTCTGATAGGTGGCACCGGCGTTCTTTAGACCGAAAGGCATCACTTTGTAATAAAATATACCCAAAGGGGTCCGGA
Organism: Agapanthus africanus; assembly: GCA_030015575.1. Classification (NCBI taxonomy): domain Eukaryota; kingdom Viridiplantae; phylum Streptophyta; class Magnoliopsida; order Asparagales; family Amaryllidaceae; genus Agapanthus; species Agapanthus africanus. The sequence continues at coordinate 3,902,530 of JASDDO010000150.1, read as the reverse complement.
AAGCGATGTGCTTCTGGTCCTCGGGATGCATCTTTATCTGATTATATCCTGACGATCCATCCTTGAAGTAGAAAACTTCGTGAGTGGATGTGTTATCTATCATCAGCTCGGTGACCGGTACTGGGAAGTCGTCCTTCGAGCAAGCTTTATTGAGATCCCGAAAGTCTACGCAGATGCGCACCGTCCCATTCTTCTTCATCACTGGGACGATGTTGGCGATCCAGTCAGGATACTGAACATCTTGGAAGAAGCCGGAGTCGATTAGTTTCTTGACCTCGGCGTTGATGCTCATCTCAAACTCGAGCCGCATTCTTCTTGGTGCTTGTTTGATCAGTTTGACGTCCGGAGATATTGTCAATTTGTGTACAGCAATCTCTGGATCTAGTCCTGGCATCTCGGAATAGTTCCATGCAAAGCAATCTTTATGCTGCATGAGTACATCCTTAAGCGTAGCCACCCTTTCTTCAGACAACAGCTCACTGACGAACGTCGACCGCGGGTCACTTGCCGTCCCCAAATCAATCTTTCTGAGGTTATCTACAGTAGTATGTATCCTATCTTCCAGCTCTTTTGGCGCCGGTGGAAACTCTGAGATTACTTCGGCATCATCGTTTTCGAAGCACCAGAGGAGATCATCCATACTCTCAGGCTCTTCTTCTGACAACATTATCATAGGACAGGTACGAGATCGCTTCCAAGACCTATGTTGATCTGGTTCTACCCTCATGGCTTTGGGTTCATGCTTCTGCAGCGGGGTTACCCTCCAGCTGCTAGATAGAGCGAACCTGCCTTGCTGATACTGGTTACCCAGTCTTTAAACGTGAAGCAGTCTTCGAGAGGATGTTCTATTGCCCTGTGATAGGAGCAATAGTCGGGGTGAGAGACTTCGCCTGCTTGATCGGGGTGCTTGGACTCCGGGAGGGTCATCATTTGATGTTTTATGACAAGATCGAATATCTTCCTTATCTTGTCTTGGGGAAAAGAATATGCTCGACTCATATTTTTTATAAGAGACAAATCCAGACTGCTCGATTCCTGACCGGATAGCTTCTTGGACCCGCTTTGTCGCTGTCGAACGCCTTTCCCATTCTTTGGTTTGTTTCAGCCTCTGCGTCGGGCCTTTTGTACAACAGGTTGACAAGGAGGAGCATTTTCATTTTTAACAGCCTGCTGAAGGAGGCGTTGCGTCCTGACTTTCTCGTAGATGGCCATTTCGCGATTATGGTCGTCTCGAACCTTTTGACCTGCTTCCCTTATAAGCTTTTCCATTTATTCTTCAAACGACGGACTGGGAATTTTCACGGCGGGAGCTCTTTCTGGTTCAGGGTTAGCATTCTCCCATTGAGCATCTCTTTCTTCATCAAAGTCATGTACGACATGGCAGTCACGGAGTAGCTCCCGTTTCTTGGACCGAACATATCCAAGCCCGATCGCTTCCATTCTCCCATTCGGCAACTTGCGCTGAGTTCCGGGAACGTTCCAGATCCTGTCATAGAACTTAGCTTTTCGAGAGGTCTGTTTGAAGGGTATCCCTTGGCGCTTCAATAGTCTTTTCAAGCCTTCTGTGAAATATCTAGGCAGGCAAATGGGTTGGAGCCTGTCAAGTGTAGAATCCGTGCCATGCCAAACTTCTTTCTCCACTCTTGTTTCCGTGGATCGGTAGAATAGGATTGCATGTTCCCCTTCTCGTCTGGAAGGGACATAGAACGTCTGCAGCTTTTCCATACTGCAGGTATCAAGCGCGTCTAGTTCTTTATGATGTTTGGGCGAAACCATGGCTACTTGCAAAGTTTGCTCTTCATCAGCGAATGTTTGTATTGAAGGCCGAGCAGAGAATATAGCATGGGCTTCATCTTCTGAGTCACTGCCAAAGATCAACATGGGAGCGGAAGATTCTGGTTTGTTGTACTGTGGCGGGCCTGGATAAACTATCTCTTCCTCTTCCTCAGTATCACTCCTGAAGACAGGAATGGTAGTGATAGCTTTGATCTCCGGCTTGCGACATCTCTCTGTGTCCTCGAAATCTGGCAAAAAGTATTTTGCATCTTCGTACTTGCGGACTTCATTCACGGAGAATGGATTCAGCTCTCCTGTTACGGTATACTCAAGACCATCCTTAAAGTATTTCATACACAGATGTTGTGTAGAAGGGATGATGTTATACTCGTGTAACCAAGGCCGGCCGAGTAAAGCGTTTTAGCATGTCTTGGTGTCAATGACATGAAATTTAATATCCGTGATAAGCAGCCCGAATCGTATTATCAATATCACAGACCCGAGAGTCCGCGATGACTGGAAGTCAAAACCAGAGATGGCGATTTTATCACGAGCGAGATGCTGGACGCTCATGCAGATTTCCTTCAACACTCGCACGTTGAGAAGATTGACGGAAGACCCATTGTCGACCAAGATTTTGCCTATCTTTATATCATGGTAGTATCCTGAGACATAGAGGGGATGGTTGTGCTTGCACGTCCCAAGGAGGAGGTCTTCATCGCTGAAGGTGATATCAGCTGTATGTACTTTCTCCAGCCCGTCCTTCATCTTTTCTTCGGCGAGAAAAGCTTGGAATTGCTCTGGCTCTTGTAGCGCCTTGATCAGTAAATCTCTCGCTTCTTTGGATAGTAGAAGGGCATCGAGAATACTGAGCTGTGAGGGTAACTTCCTCAAGTGCACCAGAACGTTATAGTCCATCTTACTCTTCTTTGGCGGGCCCTTGGCGGTCAGTTCTTTCATGACTTGGTCGTCCGGGGCGATATCTTCGGAGACCTTTTCTTTTCCCTTATCTTTTTTACTCGTGGATCCAAGATTCTTTTCTGGAAGTGTGCGATTGCGCAGCTGAATGTTTTCACAGGCCTTCGGTTCTTCCTCCTTCCCCAATGTGGATTCTTTAAAGAGAGGGCCAAGAGCCATCTCTTCGTCAGAGTCGCTTCTGAAAGTGAGAATCTGCGATCCCCCAGTGTTGACCATGCGGCAGTCACTGGTAGTTCTTTTATGCTCCTCGGTCACACTTCTTTGCTCCCGACGAGTTTTGCGTTTCATCCGCTTAAAATGTTGCTGGTGAGCAACATATCCCTGCCACCATATTTTAAAAGCGTCGCACTCTTCGGTAGGGTGCGAAATCTTTCAATGATATAAGCAGTAGCTAGGATGTGTTTCTGCTTCACCGGGAGTGTTTCCTTCAGAGGGTGGTAGCTTCATTCCCATTGATATGGCTTTAGCAAACCTTTTCCTCGTCTTGAACTTGTTTTTATCCGCGACGGATGTTCCTTGATTCAGCGGGAGTGTCTCGACTCTTTCGTCTAGTCGCCGGTGTTTGGCTCTTTCAAATATGGCCATCTCACGCTCCCGATCGACTTTACTTTTCAGATGAATCTCATTCAGGAAGGTGTCGATCATTTCGTCTGATGGCCATAGAAGTTCCGGCTCGGGACCTGCCTCCAGTCTCTCTATGCAGGGAGCTTCTTAATTGTCTAGCGATGAGTGAGAGATCACATGGAAACTTGCTACATAATCCTCAGATCCATCCAACGAGTTTTCTCCATCATCTTCGTCCTCAAGGACATGGCCGAGGAACTCTTGAAGTGAGATTGGGGTTCGCGCCTTCTGGTTGTACTCTTCCAGCGCATCAATCTGTTTCTGTAGGTCCGTGCGCTTGTCACCACGCTTCACGGGCTTCTTGGATTTCTTCTTCTTTTTCGAAGATTTCGACGGCTAGGTGTGAGCATTTTGGCTATCACCACCAATCTTGGGAGTTGGGCGCGGCTTCAGCATCCCTTCGATGATCTAGGGTTCTAGCGGGTTCTTCCACCTGATCGCCGGGCATGTCTGGAGATCATTCAGCATCCTTTTGGTTTTGGCCGAAAGAGCCACCTCCTATGGAGTTTCTTCAACAAAAGAGCACGTTGCCCCCGGTGTATCCATCTTCTTAGGAGTATGCGGTTGTGGTGGGTTCACTTTCCACTTTTCAGACAGTGCAAACTTGCCTTGTAGGTACTGATTCTCGATCCATCCCATAAAGACGAAGCAATCCTCGATCGGATAGCTCACTGTTTGGTGGTAAGGGCAATAATTGGGATTATTCACTTCGTTGGGTTGCGGTGGTCGCCTTGGATTTGGCAAATTGATAAGCTTGTTGTGCACCACCAGCTCGAACAGCCTCTTCGTTTTATCATGTGGGAATGAGTAAGGGCGCTTCATTTTCTCATTGTAATATCGCCGTCTCTCCTCCAATTGATCCGCTAGTCTTGAAGCACTGGGCTGCTGTTGGGTGTTCGCAACGAAGGTTGCCTTCCTTTTACCCTTTTCGTTCCGCGGTTCTGGTTTCGGAGGAGACAGTCTATGACCCATCTGATCCATCTGGGCTAACTTGTCGATTAAAGCCTGGAACATGGTCGGTTTGAAGAACATCATGAACTGTGAAATAGTTGCATGAGGGTCTAGGGTTCCCACGAACATGCCCACCGCTGGTGCTTCTTCAATGCGCTGTTTGCACTTTGACCACAGATTCCGCCATCGGATTGCGTATTGAACCCAAGTTTCGCCCGGCTTTACTCTCGCATTGATCAATGTTGTTATCGGGGTACGTTCACTTGCGCTTGCGAATCGCTGGGTGAATAATAACTCCATTTCTGCGAAAGTTTTGACGGAGTCATTTAGAAGTTCGGAGTACCATTCAAACGCCGTCTCCGATAAGCTGCCGACGAATTGGCGGACCAAAAGCTTATCATCACCCCCGGTGTTGCTGCACAGAGCTATGAACTGGGCGACGTGCTGGTGGGGATTGCCTGTCCCCTTGTACACGTAGAATTTCGGGATCGTATAGCCCGGTGGGTATTTTATCTGATCATACCAGCCTGGATACGGTTGCCCAGTCTTCACGACCTGGACAGACGCTTCATTTGCCTGGTGAACTCATATTTGTTGAGCAATATAATCATCCAGGGCGGCCTTGGAGGTAGTTTCCTCTTTGGCTGTAGAAAGAGCCGGAGGTGGATTTGATGTTTCTCTTCTGTCGTCTTCGAGGATAATCGGAGGATCTTCAGCTGGAGGGTCCTGCTGGATCATCATACCCACCACGTCTTAGAACAGAAGAGCCATTTGCTTTATATTGGCCGCTTGTTCCGCAACCTCATTGTCTTTCTTTTCGAGCATTCTCCGAAGGAATTCAGCATCAGTCTCGTGTTCGTGAAGTTGTTCCGATGACGCCTCCGGGCTTTCTTTTGGCCCGGTGAGTGCGGCTACTGCAGTCAGCATCTCCTGAAGCTTCTGTTGTTGTTGTTCCTGAGCCCTTGTTATTGATCGGGTGAGCGGTCGGTGGCCCGTCGAAGCGCGGCTATCCTCTTTCCCGGATGCCATGTAAATAGTATGGACCATTTTGCCCCCAGACTTAGGGCATTTGGGCTCAGTGCTTTTGACATTTTTCACGGGCATGGGGATTTTCTCCGGCCTTCTCTTCTTATGAGCGGTCAAAGTTGAGGGGGGCATCGCAGTGGGCACCCAGATAGCTTTCCGTGGCTTGGCAGGATGGCTTTCTTCTTGTTGAACGCTCGTCCTTTTCTATCAGCGAGGGTAACCTTGATCAACCACTGAGTTTCGGACCTGCCGCCAGACTTTGGAGACCTTAGAGGATAGCCGCTGAGGGGACTGTTCTGGCTTTGTTTCCGCAACATTCTCCACCGGAGGAGGAGATCTTTTCAGTACGGCGGTAGGAGAATTCCTACGCGCCTTATTCAGCAGATCAAAGCTGTTCCCGGATGGAACAGCAGCATTAATTTCCGCCGTCAGGGCTGGTGGAGTTAGCCCAAAAGGGGAGTTGCCTCCGGCCTTCCTCACTCGGGGCCAGTGGCGACGTCGAGTGTGTCGAGCTGATGGAGTTGGCTCGGTGACAGGGATGGCCTTGTCTTGCCCCTATTCAGGTGAGGGTCTGTTGCTGGTGTCAGCATGTTAAAGACTAATGTCCCTTGAGTAGCAGGAGCGAGAGTGGGAGTTGGGATAGTCAGTCTTGTAAAGACCGACCCCTTGGCAGAGGAAGCCGCCTTGATGACTTCAGGAGCAGGGTTGGTTACTCCCTTCGGAATAACCTTCTCTGTGATTGCAAGCTTCATTGTGGGCCCACAGGAATTTTAGCCCAATCTGGAGAAGACCGAGGCGCCAGCACTGGACAACCCGTTGAAGAGGGCTGCAGCAGCTGTAAGCCGATCAAAAACCGACTTGGGAGCTTCTGGTACTGGCACGGGAGCGGTGAAGTTTGCTGGCGGGAGCATGGTCCCGAAAAACAACCCTGTGGTGGCTTGAGTAACTTGTTCCACGGGTATCGTAAACAGGGAAGTCGCTTGGGGCTCGTAGGTTATGCCCCCAGTTGAGGCAGGACGTGAGTTGCAGCTGCATGTGGAACACTTTGAGCAGGTGAATGCCATTGATCCTTTGCTTTCTGCACCAAGAAAAACGCTAAATCCTAGTACCTTGAAACCCAAGGGCAACCATTAGCAAACCGCGATTGGTTCACGAACACGACATATGAAGTGTGGAGTGGAAAGAGGAAAAGGTCCCACCGGGCATGCCAGAATCTGTTCCCCGCCGAACACAGAGACGCGACCGCGCAGGTCCGTCTCGCCTGAAATTCGGGGTAGATGCTAATTAGTGCTATCCGTCTACCTCTCCGAAGATGCCAAGTTGATTTATGGCACCATGTATCGAAGGTTTAAACGGATGCGGCCGATGTAGCAGACTTCGTCAGATTCCCCCTCGTTTGAGGGGTTTTTGATTGTGGGGACGCTCTTTCCTGCAAGCGCAAGCCCCTGCAGTTAATTACGCTACCGTATCGCGGTAACAACTTTCTCCTTCTCCATATGGTCACTTCGTGTCGTGGATGTTTGTTTTGTGTTTGATTGCCCGTGGATTGTATACGGAGACTAAGTTATGTTGTCGCCCGTAGGGCGTGGACTAGTCCAAATCCATATTTTTCTTAGATTTGGGTTTGGGGGGTTTGAGTTTAAGGATACGTTCGCCTCATTTGAGACTAAGATCAACTTAAACGTTTGTTAAGAACACGTTAGTCTGATTTTAGACTAAGATCAACTTAACGGGATCGTTTGGATCCGACAAGAGAGCAATTGGGCTCTGTTATTTAGTTTAATGACATTGCGGTCGATAATTAGTTTAAGGACATTACGGTCCAATGTTAGTTTGAAGACATCGCGGTCGTGGTTAAGAACATCATAGTCCGTGAGTTTAAAGATCTCACAGTCCGGCGTTAGTTTTAAGACATCACGGTCGAGGTTAAGGACATCATAGTCCGTGAGTTTAAGGACCTCACAGTCCGATGTTAGTTATAAGACATCACGGTCGAGGTTAAGGACATCATAGTCCGTGGATTTAAGGACTCCACAGTCTGACGTTAGTTTTAAGACGTCACGGTCAAGGTTAAGGACATCATAGTCCATGAGTTTAAGGACCTCATAGTCCGATATTAGTTTTAAGACATCACGGTCGAGGTTAAGGACATCATAGTCCATGAGTTTAAGGCCCTTACAGTCCGTAAAATGTGTGATCGTCGGGACCCGTCACCTCTTTGAAGACGTTGAGGAATCACAACGACAAATATCAAATGAGTGAAGAGATGTACCCTTGAACTGGGGTGATTTGGTTGAAAGAGCAGATGTGCTCATTTCAAAATAAGTTGAGGACTTATGGCCAGAATTGGGCTAAGTCCAATTAAAATGTTTTAACATTTTATTTTTGTTCTAGCTATTAAGCCTTTATTTGGGCTCGGCCCTTTTTAATAATGCTAAGTATTGGGCTCTGTCATTTTGTCTGGTATTAAGTGCATAGCATTTATCAGAACAATGTATGTTCTGACAGCGCGCCACGTGGCGCATCAGGCGTTTTGCGCTAATTAAAGAGCGCATTGCGCTAGCGCACATGAGGGTGGCACGTGTCGCACTTAGCGCTAAGTGCGAGTTTATTAGCGCACTACGCTTTTAATTCATGAGCGCGCTGCGCTGGTTCATGGGTGCGCCAGTGAATGACACGTGGCACGCTTGGCGCTGAGCGCCAACCCAAGAGCGCAGTGCTCTGTTTTCAGGAGCGCAAAGCGCAGATCATGCCTGTGGTTGACACGTGGCAGGTTTTGGCACTGTGCGCTGGTTTAATAAGCGCAAGGGCGCAATTCAAGAGTGCAAAGCACTTTTCAGTAGCGTAAAGCGCATCGGATCAAATTTAAGATCAAAGAACAAGTTTTTTGTTCTTCAAAGGAGGCCCTGCCTCAAGATCCAAGAACTAAAGTTCTTGTTCGTATCAAAAGGCTCTGCCTTTATAGATCAAAAGATCTGTGAATGAAGTAAACTATTTCTTTATTTTAAGGATTGGATCTTTTAATCCTTTATGTTTAATCAAAGATCTTGGTCATTTTTATAGATTTAAAATCTTTTTAAAAGAGAATTCTTCTTTTTATGAGATGTTTTCATCTCTATTGTTCAAGAATTAATTGTTTTTACCTTTAAAGATGAAGAAATGATCTTCTTTCTTTAAAAGCTTGCATTTCTTTTCTTTTTTTTTGAGTTCTTCTCAAAGTTTGCAGAGGGTTTTTTCTATATGAGACTTGAAGTCTTGGGGCATTTATATAGGGCCAATTGATTTGTTAAATTAGCTGAAGAGATCTTTCTCTGATTAATTTGGGGATATTTCCCCACCGTTGGATTTTTGATCCTAAAGCTTCTGTTTTACAGAAAGCAATCTTCTTGTTTCCAAAAAGATTGGAAAGATCTTTCCAGAACAGAATTTTAATTCTGATTAATTAATAATTTATTATTATTAGATCTTTTGATCTGATGGTGGGAAATTCTTTTAATTCCAGTGCTGGCGCACTTCGCGCGAGCGCACCTATGTAGCGCAGAGCGCAGCGCAACTGTGCTAGCGCGCCCATAGTTGACACGTGGCGCGCAGCGCAGAGCGCTGGATCTGAAGCATTGCTTTAACTTTTAAAATTTGAATTTTGAAACAGAGCTTTGCTCTGATTGGGGGTGCGTTGCCTAGGGCACAGCGCTCCTGGCGCTGGCGTGTCTGGTTTTGACGATCAATGCGCAGCGCACAGGATCTGAAGCGTTGCTTCAATTTTGGAATTTTGAAATTCAAAACAGAGCATTGCTCTGATTAGGGGAAACAATCGCTAGTCACCAAAGATGAAAGAATAGTACATGTGATTCATTGCCTATCCCGATGCGAGGTCATTAGATTGATTGAATTCCAGTTAGAGACGACTTTACGCAGGTACGTTGAGAGTCGATAGAGACGATCGAATGTCTGGAACCTATTTTCCAAGTTTAAAGTATTCGGAAAAATAATGCAAGTAATTCTATGGACTCTCTAGAAGAATGAAACCCTAACTCGATATAATGACCACGAGAACACTTTGAAATCTTAGGGTTTGTAGCAGTTCAGAGGTGCCATTAATGAGGCTTGGGTTTGCCCTTCTACGGTTGGTCCACAGGTGCTGTGGTATGTTCTAGAATACTATTAAACTGTACTCAAGATGTTGAGCTCTTGGGGGATTATGGAACCTTGAAAAATCGATCGAAAAGTTCGACATCTTTCGGTTATCATGTGATGAGATATATTGCTTGGGAGACTCCAGATACGAGCATAGCCGTTGGAACGCAGTCCATGCAACTATGAAGAGACAAGTCCGAAGCAGTCGACATTAGAGAAAAGTGGAGTAAGCGGTTCGTACGAGATCTTGATGAGATGACGTTCCACTCTGCTGACATCAGAGATGAGATACGCATGCAGAGGCGTTGTACATGGATATACCTTCCAGAATGAGTCGCGATGAGTATGCAGCCTTTTCGGAACAAGAAACAGATTTAGCAAAAGGATGATGACTTCCGGGAAGTTCGACAGAAATGAAATTTGGGAGAGACTTCAATGAGATCTTTCTGGAATACTATACGAGAATACTTGGACCCAGGATTGGTCATTTTGCGCACATCCAGTAGGCCATAGTTCGGCACCATCGACGAGACATGTTATGAGTGACCATGACAGTTGGCCAGAGATCTTTAGAGGATGTGCTAGAGCGGGACTATTTCCGCCATCTTTGATTTGATATTTTGGACGATTTATTTGCATGATTGAGATTTTGTGCACCACAGTTGCACTTGACTTCGATTTGATATCATTCGAGATGTTGTTTTGATTTCATGCCTATGGCATGCATGTGATTTGACTTATGCTTTCGGCATAGTTTTCATGCACTTTTAGTATTTTGATTCAATTCCGTGCACATTGATGCACATGGTTGTGAGATTATATACCACGGTATATCTGATTTGGATTTGGATTGAAATAGAGTATACCGTCGATTTTGATTGTGATATTCGATATTTTTTTTCGTGCACCTTGTGCACTGGATTTGGATTTTTGCACATACTTGGGCGCTTGATACGATTTTGATGCACACCAGATGCACTAAATCGAGATTCTTCGTGCATATCAGATGCACCTGATATTGCTGTCAGTAACACCCGTTGCCTTGGACAGCTGTTTCGTGCACACCCGTTGCATTTAGATTTTGTTTCTGTGCACATGCATGGCACATTCATGGATTTCGATTTTCGTGCGGACTAGACGCACGCGGCATTCTTATACACATTTGGGATTGATTCTTACGGAGCAGTACATTTTTATGATATTTACTATTTGTTTTAGTACTGAGCAGGACTAGTCAGAGGACAGTACCTGAGTATATTTTTGCATGCATTGATAGTTATCGAAGGGATTTCCAGAAAGGAGCTATAGTCTCAGTATTTACTTATGTGTCCGAGATGACATGAAAATTTTTATAAAGGAAACCCTTCTAAAATTGTTTTCAAAACGGCGGAACGTGTATATTAAACAAAGGGTGTGTGTGTGTGTGTGTATATAATATAGTTATTTTCTTACAATAGACGTCCACCATTGTGCAGTGATACGTGTATCGCACAGCTATTTGAAAAGAGTTTGGCATGCATTTCTTTCAGATGTTTTGATGAGTTTACACCGACGCGTACTATGTACGTGTTATAGTTTTGATGTATATCATGTTGGTTTTCGTTTTGGGATTTGACATTGGTGTCTTCGCCATAACTCCAATGATTGCGGGATACTTGACGGAGTTTTGATTTTGAGTTACCTGCTCATTTTTCGTGCGCATGCATTGCGCTACGATGTGTTTTATGTATTTATGTTTTCGGAGCCCCGACGACTTGATCATTTAACTGAAATGTTTTAGTATTGGAGGGGTTTAAATTTAAATTCGAGGACCCAATTTCTTTAAGGGGGAAGACTGTAATATTTCAGAAAAATAAAATATTACTTTTAGGAATTTTTATAATTTAATAATAAATAATATGAATATTTTAATAATGCAGTATAATTAAATACCGATAAATCGGGAAATATTTGGAAAATTATAGAAGTTTCTAACTGAGGGTGTTTTATATGATTTAAGCAAATTATAAGTTTTCATGATTTATTATACACTATTTTAATGCTAATCGCGATTAAATATCGCTAATTTTGCATTAATTTGGTTTTGTGGACATGACATGCACCATATCATTTTTACACTTATGTTACATTTTCCTACATGGCTTTCTTGTTTTGGGTGTGGATTTAGATGAGAGAAAGAGAAAAGAACAGAAAAGAAAAGAAAAAGAAAAGGAAAATGGAATAGAATATTAGGTATGGACATGAGAGAGATGAGAGTGAGAAGTGGGGGGTCTTTTTGACCAAGTCTCCATTGTTTCCCCTTCATTCCTTCACCATTCCTCCCTCTCCCTCTCCTATGGCTGCTGCCTCCCTCTTCCCCTCCTTTTCAACCCACACAAACACCTTCAATCCTTCATCAAAACTCCATCCCCACTTCATTAAAAACATGCATAAGATTCCCACAAGCACTTTGGACCAAAAAAAAAATTGGATTTTGAAGACTTGGGGCAACTCAAGAAAATTCTTGAGTTGCCAAATAAGGTAATTTCTGCACCATTAGAATATTATTTCAATTTCTTAAGCATTCATACAAGTTTAGAATCGATATTGTGTAGTTTAGCGAACTTTGAAAATTCCAAGTTAGGGATTAGGGTTTGAATTGATTCCAAAGGTGCAATTGAGGTGTAATTAGGGATTACAACCCCTGAAGTGATGGTAAATTGAAATAAAATAGAGACTTAAACCCCAAACCCTAAACTTAGAAACCCCGATATCGGGAATTTGTGAGAATTGTGATGTGTTTTAGTGATCTGCTATAGCCCGGGTGACCTGAAAAATATTTAGCGAAGACTGAGAGATGTGCAGGCAACCTAGAACCTATACCCAAAACCTGAGACCCCCACTCCATGTTCTGGCCACAAATTTACTCATTTTGGCCGCAAATTGCGGCCTGGGTAGAGTGGAAATGATCCGTGTTTGGTCCAGGACTTTATCTTCAGTAAATTAGACCCTTCCAATATGCAAAATTGGCTGGTTTGACCTAGGGTAAAATCTGGGACCATTTTCTTGAGTTACTGCGTTTGTTTTACGACTTCGTTTAAATTTGGATTTTGGTATTTGATATTTTATTTCTTCGTGTGGCATTTGAACGTCAACGACTAGGGTTATTGGTCGTGTTTTGCATGCGAAGCTATAGGTTTTAACCTATGAACGAAACGTGTGCCGTTTTGGTTTTCTGACTTGATTTTAATATGCATTTGCGATTGTGTTATGATATGTAGGCACCCTCATGAGGACTTCGAGACGACAAGCAAGCGCGTGGCGACATCGGTATCGGCAAGCGAAGATCAAGATGAATAGATATATATCTACGGGGGAAGTCGGGTGGATGGCGTGTAGCACCCCCGCAGTTTCATAGTATAGAACGCGAATGCGTTGTGTGTGTGTGTGTGTATGTATATGTATATGTATATGTATATGTATATATGTAGATATATATATATATATATATATGTATATGTATATGTATATGTATATGTATATGTATATGTATATATATATATGTATGTGTGTGTGTGTGTGTGTGTACACACACACACACACACACACACACACGGATGTGATATGAATTGACTTGGGGTTAGTATAGTGTACTTGTAAGATAGTGTTTAGTTAGTTTATTAGTCGCGAATCCTAAAGTAGTGATTTGCATACACGCATACTTGCATACTTTTATTACTTGTACGTATATGGGGATATGTATACACACACACACACACATAGGTATGGGACTGTGTGTGTGTACATACATGGATGATAAGGATAGTATATAGTATTTGGAGATGGGTCGATGAGATTGGGCATGATGCTATGAGATTGGTGAGGTGACATAAATGTGAGATTGACCCGTACCCAGAATTAGGATGCCGTATGATGGATTTACCGTACGAGCTATATTGATGATAGATCAGCACTCATGACTCGAGAATGTCATATGATATATTGTATTGTACGTGATACTATTGAGGTGGGATCACCGAATTATATATATATATATCGACTCAGACTTAGGTGGTTTTTCTTACCCTTTTCAATTAGCCTGTTAACTTAGTCCTGTAGTTTACTTGTAAATGTTAGACTATACCTGGGTTATACCTATTTCAAAAACTAACGAATCGTTAGTATTTTAAAGACAAGCCAAGCGATTCTACGGATATTTCAAAGGATGTGTCATTTCTTAAAAACACTGTAGCCCTATTTTCTAAACATCACGATTCGTGTTATTTCAAATGGCAAAACTGTATAACTCGTTTTCATTAATGTTTATATTCGTACATGTTGCGTTATTATTCATTTTCTGCATTTACTATTCATCTGCCATTTATGTTGTTGTTCGCATTGCATTGTATGCTTATATGTATTTTCACTAGTAATGATGAAACATGTTGTTAGGACACCAGCACCATTACCGATGATGCGTATACTCCACGTACACTCACTTGCTAGCTCACATATATCTTCATCGGTAATTGCCATGTCACGTACACTCTAGAGAATATTATTTTATTGACATAGCTTGCTACCTGATAGGTCCTATATGTTATTGTTTCATATGTTAGTTCATTATTGCATTCATTGCTTGATATTTCGTGCATATTTTTATATTCATTAGTCATGCAATATTATAAGGGCCCGTCCGGATTGCCGGAGCCCAGTATTCATTATTATGATTATTCAGTTTTGGATTTTGGATTTCCATGAGATTTCTGGATATAGAGAAACCATAAGGATTTTATAAACCGATATTCATTTTAAAATGAAAGTTGCGGTTTTCTCATGATATGATTTGAGATATGTCCACCATGAGTTTTCTCAGCTCTTAAGCGATATCATACACCCGATTCGAGGAGGAGGAGGAACCGTCTGTGGGTGCATGGTGGACCCAGTGTAATACCCCGGGGCAAGATGGTCGCAGATGATGGCGTTGAGCCTGAGACAGGGGAGCATTGTTGACCGGTGATTATATTGTGACTCGACGGATATCCGGAGGATACCGATCGGAGTACAGGCCAGTCCAGATAGCCGGAGTCTGAGGTTTTGAGATTTGATTATATGGGCCAGTCCGGATAGCCGAAGCCCTAGATACTGAGATTTAAGGTTACAGGCCAGTCCGGATTGCCGGAGTCTGAGATATTGAGATTTATGTTTTGTGTCGATACTTGACACTGATTTCATGTTGATTTCATTGATGATATCTCGATTTATAATTATACAGAAATCTCACTATATTATGAAAACAGTTTCCACATTTAGATGCATTCTGTTTTCATGCTTTCATACCTCATATTATGATATGTTGCTACCTGAGGCACGGATACGAGCACTTGGTATTACACTTATGTATACATGTTTACCCTTGCCACCTTATCATGCTTCAGACTTTATCATACCGAGGATATATATTATTGATCGTATTGGCCCAGAATTGAGTTATACATACGATTTCTGCTTTGTGATGTTTTCTACTCACGAGTTGGCAACTCACACTCGTTGTGCCACAGTTCTTGCAGGTTTTGCCGTACAGGTTTCATTGTGGCTTTCTGACACACTGCTTCTTTCTGGGTGATTTCTTTGGTAGGTGGGTTCACTTGCATCGTGACCACCATTGTACTTATTTATATTTGGTTGTATGTAGATACTTCATCAACCAGCCTTGTATATTTTATAACCTTAGAAGACCAGTTGTATATTATTTCGACTTTAAAGTCGCGCGTTGTATTATTATTATGGGTTTTCTTCATGTTATTGAGTTTCCTTTTGAGTTTTGATCTTTGTCCTCCGGCGTTGTATATTATATTACTTGCATGGTTGTGACCGTCAATTGATGAAGAGCTAGCTCCCGCTTGGTGATGCCTTTATTCATATTATGCTTGTTATATCCTTTTGGGGCCAGTATTTACAAAGGAAACTCTGCCGAAATTTTCAGAAAAAACTTGAGATTTTAAAAATACATACTTCGGCTTATGTTATTAGAACCACTTGTTTCCCCCAATCAAAGTAAAGCTCTGTTTTGAATTTCAAAATTCAAAAAAAATTGAAATAACACTTCAGATCTCTTACGCTGTGCGCTGCGCGCCACGTGTCAAAAGTAGACACGCCAGCTCCAGGAGCGCTGCGCCATAGGCAGCGCACCCCCAATCAGAGAAAAGCTCTGTTTCAAAATTCAAATTTTAAAATTGAAGCAACGCTTCAGATCTCTTGTGCTCTGCGCTGCGCGCCACGTGTCAAACATAGGTGCACTAGCACAGTTGCGCTGCGCTCTGCGTTGCGTGTCGAACATAAGCGCACTAGCGCAATTGCGCTGTGCTCTGCGCTGCGCTCTGCGTGTCAAACACAGGCGCGTTAGCGCAGTTGCGCTACGCGCTACATGTCAAACGTAGGTGCACTAGAGCCAAGTGCGCCAGTGCTGGAATTAAAGGAATTCCCCACCGTTAGATCAAAAGATCTAATAATAATAAATTATTAATTAATCAGAATTAAAATTCTGTTCTGGAAAGATCTTTCCAATCTTATTGTAAACAAGAAGATTTCTTTCTGTAAAACGGAAGCCCTAGGATCAAAGATCCAACGGTGGGGAAATATCCCCAAATCAATCAGAGAAATATCTCTTCGACTAATTTAACAAATCAATTGGCTCTATATAAAATCCCCAAGACTTCAAGTCTAAAAAACCCTCTGCAAATTTTGAGAAAAACTCAAAGAGAAAGAAAAGCAATCCTTTGAAGAAAGAAGATCATTTCTTTAAAGGTAAAAACTATGATTTTGAATAACAGAGATGAAATCATCTCATTAAAAAAGAAGAACTTTCTCCTAAAAAGATCAGTGATCTAAGAACAAGATCAAAGAATTCAATAAAAAAGAAAAGATAAAAAAGATCTAATTATAAAAAGACTAAAAGAAGTACTTTACTTCATTCACAGATTTTTTGATCTATAAAGGCAGAGCCTTTTGATAAGAACAAGAACTTTGGTTCTTGGATCTTGAGGCAAGGCCTCCTTTGAAGAACAAAACAACTTGTTCTTTGATCTTAAATTTGATCTGATGCGCTTTGCGCTACTGGACAGTGCTTTGCACTCTTAAATTATGCCTTTGCGCTTATTGGACTGGCGCACAGCGCCAAAACTTTCCACGTGTCAACCACAGAACAGTTTGCGCTTTGCGCTTCTAAATATAGCGCACTGCGCTCTTGGACCGACGCACAGCGCCAGAGCGCGCCACGTGTCACTCACTGGTGCACCCATAAACTGGCGCAGCGTACTCATAAAGCGCAGTACGCTAACAAATCAGCGCTTAGCCCTAAGCGACACGTGTCACCCTTATGTGCGCTAGCGCAATGTGCTCTTTAATTGGTGCAAAACGCCTGATGCGCCACGTGGTACGCTGTCAGAATATACCTTGTTCTGATAAATACTATGCATTATTAAAAGGGCAGAACCCAAATAAAGGCCTAATAGGCAGAACAAACATGAAATGTTAAATATTTTCAACTGGACTTAGCCCAATTCTGGCCATAAGTCCTCAATTTAAATTGAACTGAGCCCAACTGCTCCTTTAATCAATTTACACCCGGTTCGAGGGTATATCTCTTTACTCCTCTGATATCTGTCAATGTAATCCTTCAACATCGTCAGAGAGGTGACGGGTCCCCGACAACCACACATTACTACGGACTGTGGGGTCCTTAAACTCATGGACTATGACGTCCTTAACCTTGACCGTGATGTCTTAAAACTAACGTCGGACTGTGGAGTCCTTAAATCCACAGATTATGATGTCCTTAACCTTGACCGTGATGTCTTAAAACTAACGTCGGACTGTCGAGTCCTTAAATCCACGGACTATGATGTCCTTAACCTCGACCGTGATGTCTTAAAACTAACACTGGACTGTGAGGTCCCTAAACTCATGGACTATGATGTCCTTAACCTTGACCGCAATGTCTTAAAACTAAAAATGGACCGTAATGTCCTTAAACTAATTATCGACTGCAATGTCACTAAACTAAACAACAGAGTCCAATTGCTCTTTTGTCAGATCTAAACGATCCCGTTAAGTTGATCTTAGTCTAAAAATTAGACTAACGTGTCCTTAACAAACGTTTAAGTTGATCTTAGCCTCAAATAAGGCTAACGTATCCTTAAACCCAAACCCCCCAATCCCAAATCTAAGAAAGATACGGATTTGGACTAGTCCACGCCCTATGGGCGACAACATAAATTAGTCTCCGTATACAATCCACGGGCAACCAAACACAAAACAAACACCCACGACACGAAGAGACCATCTGGAGAAGGAGAAAGTTGTTACCGCAATGCAGTAGCGTAATTAACTACAGGGGCTTGCGCCTGCAGGGAAGAGCGTCCCCACAATAAAAAACCCCTCAAGCGAGGAGGAATCTGACGAAGTCCGCTACATCGGCCGCATCCGTTTAAACCTTCGATACACGGTGCCATAAATCAACTTGGCATCCTCGGAGAGCTGGACGGATAGCACCAATTAGTATCTGCCCCCAAATTCAGGCAAGACAGACAGTCTTCCCGGCTTCTGACGGTGAATAGATTCTGGCACGCCCGGTGGGACCTTTTCCTCTTTCCACTCCACACTTCATGTGTCGTGTTCGCGAACCAATCGCGGTTTGCTAATGGTTGCCCTTGGGTTTTGAGGCACTAAGTTTTGGCGTTTTGCTTGGTGCGGAAAGCAAAACAGCAATGGCATCAACTTGCGTAAAGTGCTCCAACTGCTGCTGCAACTCGCGTCCTGCCTCAACTGGGGGCATAACCTACGGGCCCCAAGCGGCTTCCCTGTTCACGATGCCCGTAGAACAGGTTACTCAAGCCCCCATAGGGTTGTTTTTCGGGACCATGCTCCCGCCAGCAAACTTCACTGTTCCTGTACCCGTACCAGAAGCTCCCAAGAAGTCATTCTTCGATCGACTTACAGCTACTGCGGCCCCTCTCAACGGGTCGTCCAGCACCAGCGCCTCGGTCTTCTCCAGATTGGGCCAAAGTTCCTTTGGGCCCGCAATGAAGCTTGCAATCCCAAAGAAGGTTATTCCGAAGAGAGTAACCAACCCTGCTCTCGAAGTCGTCAAGGCGACTTCTCCTGCCAAGGGGTTAGTCTTTACAAGACTGACCGTCCCAACTCCCACTCCCGCTTTTGCTACTCAAAGGACATCAGTCTTTAATAGGCTGACACCGGCAACAGCCCCTCACCTGAACAGGAGGCAAGACAAGGCCACGCCCGTCAACTAGTCAACTCTATCAGCTCGGCATGCTCAACATCGCCACTGGCGCCGAGTGAGGAAGGCCGGAGGCAACTCCCCTTCTGGGCTAACTCCACCAGCCCCGACGGCGGAAATTAATGCTGCTGTTCCTACCGGGAACAGCTTTGAGCTGCTGAATAAGGTGCGCCGGAACTCACCCACCGCCGTACTGAAAAGATCTCCTCCTCCGGTGGAGAATGTTGCAGAAGCAAAGCCAGAGCAGTCCTCTCAGCGGCTATCCTCCAAGATCAACAAAGTCTGGTGGCAGGTCCGGAACTCGGTGGTGGATCAAGAATATTCCCGCCGGCAGAAGAAGCTGAAGGTCCATCAGGAAGAAAGCCATCCTGCCAAGTCACGGAAAGCTATCTAGGTGCCCACCGCGATGGCCCCTTCAACTTAGACCGCTCATAAAAAAAGAAGGCCGGAGAAGATCACCATGCCTGCGACAAATGTCAAAAGCACTGAGCCCAAACACCCTAAGTCTGGGGGTATGGTGGTCCATAAAATTTACATGGCATCCGGGAAGGAGGATAGTCGCGCTTCTACGGGCCACCGACCACTCACCCGATCCATCACAAGAGCCCAGGAATAGCAGCAGCAGAAGATCCAGGAGATGCTGACTACAATGTCCGCACTCACTGGGCCAAAAGGAAGCCCGAAGGTGTCACCGGAACAACGTCACGAATACGAGACTGATGCTGAATTCCTTCGTAGAATGCTCGAAAAGAAGGACAAGGAGGCTGCGGAACAAGCGGCCAATATAAAGCAAATGGCTCTTCTGTTCCAAGACATGGTGGGCGTGATGATCCAGCCGGATCCCCCAGCTGAAGATCCTCCGATTATCCTCGAAGACGACAGAGGAGAAACGTCAAATCCACCTCCGGCTCTTTCAACAGCCAAAGAGGAAACAATCTCTAAGGCCGTCCTGGATGATTATATTGCTCAACAAATACGAGTTCATCAGGCAAATGAAGCGGCCGGCGAAGTCGTCAAAACGGGGCGACCATATCCGGGCTGGTATGATCAGATAAAATACCCGCCGGGCCACACGATCCCAAAATTCCATGTCTATAAGGGGACATGCAATCCCCATCAACATGTCGCCCAGTTCAGGGCTCTTTGTGGTAACACCGGCGGCGATGATAAGCTCTTGCTTCGCCAATTCGTCGGCAGCTTATCGGAGACGGCATTTGAGTGGTACTCCGAGCTTCCAAACGACTCAGTCAAAACTTTCGCAGAGATGGAGTTGCTATTCACCCAGCAATTCGCGAGCGCCAGTGAACGCACCCCAATAACGGTGTTGATCAATGCAAGGGTAAAGCCGGGCGAAACTTGGGTCCAATACGCAATCCGTTGGCGGAACCTGTGGTCGAAGTGCGAACAGCGCATCGAAGAAGCACCAGCGGTGGGCATGTCGTGGGCACCCTAGACCCTCATGCAACTATTTCACAATTCATGATGTTCTTTAAACCGACCACGTTCCAGGCTTTAATCGATAAGCTAGCCCAGATGGATCAAATAGGTCACAGACCATCTCCCCCGAAGCCGGAACCACGGAACGATAAGGGTAAAGGGAAGGCAACCTTCGTTGCGAACACCCAACAGCAGCCCAGTGCCCCAAATCTAGCAGATCAACTGGAAGAGAGACGACACTATTACAATGAGAAAATGAAGCGTCCTTACTCATTCCCATGAGACAAAGTGAAGATGTTCTTCGAGCTGGCGGTGTGCAACAGGCTTATCAATTTGCCGAATCCAAGGCGACCACCGCAACCCAGCGAAGTGAATAATCCCAATTATTGGCCTTATTACCAAACGGTAAGCCATTCGATCGAGGATTGCTTCGTCTTTAAGGGATGGATCGAAGATCAGTACCAACAGGGCAAGTTCGCGCTGTCTGAAAAGTGGAAAGTAAACCCACCACAACCGCACTCTCCTAAAAAGATGGATCCATCGGGGGAAACATGCTCTTTTGTCGAAGAAGCTCCATGGGAGGTAGCTCTTTCAGCCAAAACCAAAAGAATGCTGAGTGATCTCCAGACATGCCCGGCGATCAGATGGAGGAACCCGCTGGAACCCCAGATCATCGAAGGGATACTGAAGCCGCGCCTAACTCCAAGAATTGGTGGTGATGGCCCAAGCACTCACACCCAGCCGTCAAAATCTTCAAAAAAGAAGAAGAAGAGATCCAAAAGCCCGTGAAGCCTGGCGACAAGCGCACGGACCTGCAGAAACAGATCGACGCGCTGGAGGAGTATAACCAGAAGGCGCGGACTCCTATCACGCTCCAAGTGTTCCTCAGCCACGTCCTTGAGAACGAAGATGATGGAGAAGGTTCGTCGGATGGATCTATGGGTTACGTAGCAAGCTGCCATGTGATCTTTCATTCATCGCTAGACAACGAAGAAGCTCCCTGCACAGAGAGACTGGAGGCAAGTCCCGAGCCGGAGCTTCTATGGCCGTCAGACGAGATGATCGACGCCTTCCTGAATGAGATTCATCTGAAAAGTAAAGCCAATCGGGAGCGTGAGATGGCCATATTTGAATGAGCCAAACGCTGACGACTAGAGGAAAGAGTCGAGACACTCGTACCGAATCAAGGAACATCCGTCGTGGATAAAAACCAGTTGAAGATAGGGAAAAGGTTCGTTAAAGCCATATCAATGGGAATAAAGCTACCGCCCTCCGAAGGAAACACTCCCGGTGAAGCAGAGATGCATCCTAGCTACTGCTCATATCATCCAAAGATTTCGCACCCCACTAAAGAATGCGGCGCTTTTAAAAGATGGTGGCAGGGATATGTTGCTCACCGGCAACAGTTTAAGCGGATGAAACACAAAACTCGTCGGGAGCAAAGAAGTGCGACCGAGGAGCATGAAAGAACTACCAGTAACTGTCGCATGGTCAACACTGGGGGATCATAGGTTCTCACTTTCGGAAGTGACTCTGACGAAGAAATGGCTCTTAGCCCTCTCTTTAAAAATCTACCTTGGGGAAGAAGGAAGAACAGAAGACCTGTGAAAACATTCAGCTGCGCAATCGCACACTTCCAGAGAAGAATCTTGGACCCACGAGTAGAAAAGACAAGGGAAAAGAAAAGGTCTCCGAGGATATTGCCCTGGATGACCAAGTCATGAAAGAGCTGACCGCCAAGGACCCGCCAAACAAAAGTAAGGTGGACTACAACGTTCTGGCACACTTGACGAAGTTAACCTCGCAGCTCAGTATTCTCGACGTCCTTCTACTATCCAAAGAAGTGAGAGATTCACTAATCAAGGCGCTACAAGAGCCGGAGCGATTCCAAGCTTCCCTCGCCGAAGAAAAGATGAAGGACGAGCTAGAGGAGGTACACACAGCCGATATCACTTTCAGCGACGAAGACCTCCTCCATGGGACGTGCGAGCACAACCGTCCCCTCTAATGTCTCGGGATACTGCTACGATATAAAGATAGGCAAAATCCCGGTCGACAATGGTTCTTCCGTCAATCTTCTCAACGTGCGAGTATTGAAGGAAATCTGCATGAGCGTCCAACACCTCGCTCTTGATAAGATTACCATCTCCGGTTTCGACTCCCAGTCATCGCGGACTCTCGGGTCTGTGATATTGACATTACGATTCGGGCTACTTGTCACGGATATTAAATTCCATGTCATTGACGCCAAGACATGCTATAACGCTTTACTCGGCAGGCCTTGGTTACACGAGTAGAACATCATCCCATCTACACAACATCAGTGTATGAAATACTTCAAGGATGGTCTTGAGTACACCGTAACAGGAGAGCTGGACCCGTTCTCCATGAACGAAGTCCGCAAGTATGAAGATGCAAAGTATTTCTTGCCAGATTTCGAAGACACGGAGAGATGTCATAGACCGGAGAACAAAGCTATCACTACCATTCCAGTCTTCGAGAGTGATACTGAAGAAGAGGAAGTGATAGTTTATTTAGGTCCACCCCAGCACAACAAGCCAGGATCGTCCGCTCCTATGTTGATTTTTGGCGGTGACTCGGAAGATGAGGTCCATGCTATATTCTCCGCTCGGCCTTCAATACAAACATTCACCGATGAAGAGCAAAGTTTGCAAGTTGCCATGGTTCCGCCCAAACATCATAAAGAACTACGTCTCTATACTTGATACCTACAGTATGGAAGAGCTGCGGACGTTCTACGTCCCTCCCAGATGAGAAGACGAAAGGCGATCCTATTCTACCGCTCCGGAGAAACCAAAGTGGAGAAAGAAATTTGGCACAGTGCGGATCCCACACTTGACAGGCTTCAGCCCATCCGTCTGCTTAGATATTATACAGAAGAATTGAAAAGGTTG
Source organism: Agapanthus africanus (assembly GCA_030015575.1). Lineage (NCBI taxonomy): Eukaryota > Viridiplantae > Streptophyta > Magnoliopsida > Asparagales > Amaryllidaceae > Agapanthus > Agapanthus africanus. The sequence goes on along the minus strand of JASDDO010000150.1, from coordinate 3,879,412 downwards.
TTGAAGCGCCAAGGGATACCCTTCAAACAGACCGCTCGAAAAGCTAAGTTCTATGACAGGGTCTGGAACGTTCCCAGAACTCAGCGCAAGTTGCCCAACGGGAGAATGGAAGCAATCGGGCTTGGATATGTGCGGTCCAAGAAACGGGAGCTACTTCGCGACTGATATGTCGTACATGACTTTGATGAAGAAGGAGATGCTCAATGGGAGAGTGCTAATCCTGAACAAGAAAAATTCCCCGACGTAAAAATGCCCAGTCCGTCATTCGAAGAACAAATGGACAAGCTTATAAGGGAAGCTGGTCAAAAAGTTCGAGACGACCATAATCGCGAAATGGCCATCTACGAGAAAGGCAGGACGCAGCGCCTGCTCCAACAGGCTGCGAAAAATGAAAATGTCCCTCCCTACCAACCTGTTGTAAAAAAGGCCCGACACAGAGGCAGAAACAAGTCAAAAAGCGGAAAAAGCATTCAGCAACGACAAAGCGGGACCAAGAAGTCACGCGAGCGGGAATCGAGCGGTCCGGATTTGTCCCTTATGAAGAAGATGAGTCGAGCATACTCATTTCCTCAAGTCAAGACAAAGAAGATACTTGATCTTACCATAAGACATCAAATGATTATCCTCCCGAAGTCCAAGCACCCCGAGCAAACAAGCGAAGTCTCTCACCCGAACTATTGCTCCTATCATAGGGCAATAGGACATCCTCTCGAATACTGCTTCACCTTCAAGAACTGGGTCGAAAATCAATATCAGCTCGGTAAGTTCGCTCTATCCGACAGTTAGAGGATAACTCCGCCGCAAAAGCATGAACCCAAATCTACAAGGATAGACCCAGATCCACATCGGTCTTGGAAACGAGCTCGTACTTGTCATATGATAACAATATCAAAAGAAGAACCCAAGAATAAGGATGATCTCCCCTGGTGCTTCGAAAACGATGATGACGAGGTAATCTCAGAATTTCCACCGGCGCCGAAAGAGCTGAAAGATGGAATACTCACTACTGCAGATAACCTCAAGAAGATTGATTTAGGGACGACAAATGACCCACGACCGGCTTTCTTCAGCGAGCTGCTATCTGAAGAAAGGGTGGTTGCACTAAAAGACGTGCTTATGCAGCATAGAGATTGCTTCGCATGGAACTATTCCGAAATGCCAGGATTAGATCTAGAGATTGTTGTCCACAAATTGGCGATATCCCCGAACATTAAGCCAATCAAACAAGCACCGAGAAGAATGAGGTCGAACTTGAGATGAGCATCAATACCGAGGTCAAGAAGCTAATCGACTCTGGTTTCATCCAAGAGGTTCAATATCCTGATTGAATCGCCAACATCATCCCAGTGATGAAGAAGAATGGGACAGTGCGCATATGTGTGGACTTTCGGGATCTTAATAAAGCCTGTCTGAAGGATGATTTCCCAGTACCAGTCACTGAGCTGATGATAGAAAATACACCCATTCACGAAGTCTTCTCCTTCATGGACGGATTGTCAGAATACAATCAGATAAAGATGTATCACGAGGACCAGAAACATACCTCTTTCCGGACCCCTTTGGGTATATTCTGCTATAAGCCTTTCGGTCTAAAGAACGCCGGTGCCACCTATCAGAGGCCATGATGAAGATCTTCGATGACCTTATACATGAAATCGTCGAATGCTATATTGATGACCTCGTGGTTAAAAGAAAATCATACGAGGAACATTTGGAGCATCTAAAGATTATGTTTCAACATCTTCGGCAATACAACTTAAAGATGAACCCTCTCAAATGTGCGTTCGGGGTTTCCTCGGGCAAATTCCTAGGATTCATCGTCCGACACCGAGGCATCGAGATAGATTCGTCAAAGATCAAGGAGATCATGGAAATGCCTCCGCCAAGGACTCTCAAGCAATTGCGGTCTCTCCAAGGGAAGCTCGCGTATATCCGGCGATTTATAGCCAATCTTTCAGGGAAATGCCGTCCCTACAGTCACTTGATGAAAAAGGGAACCCCGTTCGTCTGGGATCAAAAATACAAAAGCGCACTGGAACGAAATCAAGCAATACCTGCAGAATCCGCCGATGCTAGCCGCTCCAGTCAGGGGAAAGCCCCTTATTCTTTATACAACAGCTCTCGAAGGTTCCTTAGGTGCATTATGGGTACAAGAGAACGACCAAGGGAAAGAAAGAGCTCTCTATTATTTGAGTCGAGTTCTCTTGGGGGCAGAAAGCAATTACTCTCCGATCGAAAAACACTGCATGGCGTTAATCTTTGCGATAACGAAACTCCAGCATTATGCATTTGTAGCATTTTGATTCGTTAGAAATAAATAAAAATTAATTAAATTAATAATAATTTGATAAATCACAAAACTGTTAAAATCAAATATGTCAATCTTTATAAGTTATATGTAATTCAATTTAAATTAGAAATTTTATATGAAAATTAAATAAGTTATAGGGTTTTAGTGACAAATTTAGCTTCGTTTTAACAAAATGTGTGTTTTATAATAAGTTAGGTTGTGAGGGGTTTATATGTAAAAGTTTAAGTTTTATGCAAATATAAGATAGTTAAGATTTTAATTGAAAGTGGTGGAAAAGTCAAATTAGTTTAGAATTTTATTTAAATGAAATAAAAAATGTGATGATAAATCAAAAACACCTCATGATTCCATACACTTACTCACCTTCCATCTCCTTCTTGCATGAAAACCACACACTTTAAACCTTGACACCACCACTTTCCCTTATCTTTTCCCCATTCACTTATATAACACATTTTTCAGTTCAAAACTCAGATCAAAACTTTAAAGAATTAAAAGAAAAGGGAAATTTAAAAAGAGAAAAGAAAGAACAAGAGGAAGAAGAAGAAAAAGGAGCTTGTTCTTGAGTTTTGATCACCATCAAGCTAGGAGGGATTTAGCATCTTGGAGGGTTATTCCTACAACTAAGTGGAGGGTAAATTCTTAAACACTTTAGATAATTTAAGTTCTGTAGATTAGTTATATAATTTGAATAAGTCACATAATATCGTATTTTAATTAAAGTTAGCTCTTTTGAAATCTGCTAATATTTAAAAGATAATTAAATTAACAAAACAGAGTTAAAATAATGTATGAAACACCTAGAACAAACCATAGAACCACGAACCCAGGGGGCCGGTTTTGGGCCGGCGGCCATATAAGAAAATCCGGCGTCGCCGGCAATGTAGGAAGTTAGGTGGGTTTGCTCTGTTGGGTATGTTCCAGTGTGTTATCTTGGTTATTTTGGTACTGTTTAATTAAATTAGTTCCACTGTAAAAAGCATCTGGAAACATATATCGGAAAGGGTATTTTAAAACACCAAATACGACACGGTTAAACTACGTCGCGATTTAAATTCTGTAGCGATGCAGGTTAAAGCTAAAATCCAGCAAGATGAAGTGTGTAATAACTCGATATAATCGTATAGTATATAACTTGTAAGTGGGAAAGGGTGTTTGTCTTTTCCGTCGTATAGGAATAGCCGTTTTCTTATATACGTTAATTTATGAAATTAGATACGGATACGGGAATTTCGGAGGCAGCGAGGAAAGGGAAAAGATTAGCAATTCGTGAATAGATTCGACTTTTCTGGTGAGTAGACTAAACATCTACCGGGGAATTTTGTAAAGATGACGTGTTTCGCCCATAATTTTACTTAACTTAATGTTTTATATTATTATGCCTAATTGATAAATTGTTTAGTTGTTAGAACACTTCACAATTATTGATGAGTCATGCCACATGCACGTCTTATATGCTACACACACCTCGTCGATATTACTATGTCACTTTACACTTAAATATAACACTTGTTAACATGAAATTACTTCGTATTTCACATATCCATAATAATAGTAACTTGCATCATTTTATCATGTTTAGATATGTGTATTTCTGGTTTATATAAGAGGTAAATGTAGAATGAGGATTTATGGTTTTGAGTTTTGAATACTACTACGTAAATCCAGTATTTTCATGATTGATGTGCCATGTCCACCATGAGAGGTTTTCTGTTTTGATTTTATTCCGGACCGAGTGGGGGAGCTATACGGTCACGGAATTTACATTATCCATACTGAGTGGGGGAGATATACAGTTGGATACATGGTGGACCCGGTCGAGACCGAGAGGTAGGATAGCCGCATTGAGGCGGAGGAGCCTAGCGAGGTTACTCGATACCGGAGTTAGTGGTAAAAATACGGTATGTATCTAGATGATAATGACCAGTATTATTGATTCAGGATCATTCGGGGAATGATGCCTGTGAGAAATGGAAGTTTTGTGTCATTGATGGAGACGGATAAATGAATTTATTGAGAATAAATGATGAGATTTTAGTAATATTATGAGATTTATTGTTGAACTTCACATATACTCATCCTCATACTTGTTCACATTTCAGTTAATATGATCGTCATATTTACATTATTAACCGATATATGTTAGTTATATTCACTGAGTTGGCAACTCACCCCCGTTGTGCCACATTTCCATGCAGGGGTAGAGTGGACGGTTAGTTGCGAGGCAGAGCTACTTTTGCAGTTGTATTTCCTCTTTTGATAGGTAGGTTATATATGTAGTAACCTTCCTTTTTGATATTGTATATTGTATCTAGAAAGTCTCCATCAAACCTGTATTTGTCTTAGAATGAGAGATTATATATATATGGACAGTTGAGATCATTTAGTTGTTATATTATAGTTTCTTTCTTTATGAGATTCATAGAAATATTCAATATGTTGATATTCATGTTTGTTGTTAATATTGTTGATTTCAACTAGGGATGCAACTAAACCTAACTTTTTATACCTGTTTAGTAAATTAACTTCATAAATTGGGATTTTTACTTAAAAGCTAAAATTTTTATAAATAATTCCGCAAAAAGGTATTTGATCTTGGTTCTCGACTTACTTGGATTACGTGCATATCTTTAGATATGATACAATCTAAGTGCCGGTCACATCCAAACTTGGGTCGTGACAAAGTTGGTATCAGAGCTTAGGAGTAACCTTACGGAATTAAGTAAGGGATTTCAATAAATTGATGTGAGTCCGTGAGTTAGGATGACCGTTGGTTTGATGGAGCAGGTGAATTAGGATGAATACAGTACCGTACGTATGTTCCGCGGCATATTTATGTTATCGTATTCAGCCTAACTAACCTTAGGATGTTTATCTTAATCTATTCTTCCGTTGATTCTTCGTTATTGATTGCTTCTATTCCTACACCTTATCAACTCTCGTTTCTTGTTCCAGTTGCTATGGCTATGCAGGCTAGGCGAGCCGCAGCCAGAGATGCAGCTAGGGCGAGTCCGCCTGTGACGATGACTGGTACACCGGACGTTCCAGAGGTGCATGAGCATGTTGATCCTCCTCCTCCAGATCGTATGATGAGGGTATGTTGGGATTGCAGCGAGTGGTAGGACAGTTAGATGAGGCCACTTGAGTACTGAGATATGATCCAACACCGACCGTATCAGAGTCCGAGGTACAGCCTACACAGACGGTAGCACCAGTAGATACGAGAGTGATGGAGGTATCCCTTGCAGAGTTTATGAGATTGAGACCTCCGGTATTTACGGGGACCGATGTGACGGAGGATCCTCGGTCTTTTCTTGATAGGATGGCGAGGATAAGCATTACGATGTTCTGATGCGAGGTCAGTAGAGTTGATTAGCTTTCGTTTGGAGGGACTTGCACAGGAGTGGTGTGAGTCGATGGAGAGAGGGCGAGCTACGAGTCTTCCTCCGATGACCTGGACCAAGTTTTCTACGGTCTTTCTTGCCAGATTTCTTCCCCAGAGTGTGAGGGACGCTAGAGCTAGCAGTTTTGAAGTGTTGAGGAAATCAGCAAGCATGTCAGTAGCAGATTATGACTTACGATTCACCCAGCTATCGCGATATGCCCCATATTTAGTGCCTACGGAGGAGCTTCGGGTGAAGAGGTTCCTAAGGAGTTTGGGCACGCAGCTGTATTTGGCGATAGGCTCCCAGCATTTTGATACGTATGCGCAGGCCATGGATGTGGCGATTCGAGTAGAGGAGAGTTTGAGCGAGTCAGTGGTCGTTCCGGAGCCAAAGAGGAGTAGACCGATCGTGCCGATGAATAGACAGTTTGACAAAGGTAGAGGGTCACATCCAGACAGATATACTCTAGGCCGCAGTGACGGACGAGGTTGGACACAGGGCCAGATGTTCAGTTCTTATTCAGATGATCAGAGACCACCATCTACCTGTTTTAATTGTGGGCTTGCCGGGCACTTCGCGCAGGATTGTAGATCTCAGGGAGGGACCGTTGCTCCACAGGCTATTTTACCCCTTCCACCTCCTACGCCGATGGCTTTACTTCCTCCCCCAGTTGGCGCTACACGCCAGGCAGTTGCACTATGAGGTCGAGGCTTTGCAGGACGTGCTCAGAGAGGTAGAGGAGATAGAGGTAAAGGACGACAGGATGCGGGCAGGGGCCAGGCACGAGTATTTGCGCTGACTCCATAGGATGCCCAGGCATCAAATGCAGTCGTGACAGGTACTCTTACAGTATGCTCGATAGAGACACATGTTTTATTTGATCCTGGTTCTACACATTCTTATCTATCTTCACGATTCGCACTTTTGTTGGGGAAAGAGTTGGCATTATTAGAGTTACCATTAGTAGTGATTACCCCGATTGGAGATTCTTTTATAGCTCAACACGTATTCAGATCATGTTCGGTGCGTATTGGTGATAAAGATTCGCCAGTTGATCTGATTCTCCTGGACATGTTAGATTTTGACATACTTCTTGGTATGGATTGGTTAGACGCTTGTCATGCCTATGTAGATTATCGGGGAAAGGCGGTTAGATTTTGTTTTCCAAGTGAACCGGTATTTGTTGTGCAGGGGGACTCCAAATTGCCTCCTGTCAATATGATTTCTGCTCTTTGTGCGGGGCGACTTTTGAAGAAGGGTTGTCATGGGTTCTTGGCATTCGTTCAGGACTTAGGGATCGCTGAGGTCCCATTGGACCAGATTCCGATCACGCGAGAATTTCCTGAGGTATTTCCTACTGAGTTACCAGGATTGCCACCCGATCGCGACCTTGAATTTTGTATTGACTTGATTCCGGGTGTGGGGCCTATTTCTATACCACCCTATCGAATGGCACCGACGGAATCGAAAGAACTCAAAAACTAGTTGCAAGAGTTGTTAGATAGAGGACTTGTTCGTCTTAGTGTTTCACCGTGGGGAGCTCCTGTTTTATTTGTAAAGAAGAAGGACGGTAGTATGAGAATGTACATCGACTACCGACAGCTGAATCGCGTCACTGTGTGAAACAGGTATCCATTACCACGTATAGATGACTTATTCGATCGGTTGCAAGGAGCTGGGTTTTTCTCGAAGATTGACTTGAGGTCAGGGTATCACCAGCTAAGGGTTCGGAAGGACGATATTCCGAAGATAGCATTTCGTACGAGATATGGGCATTATGAATTTCTGGTGATGTCCTTCGGACTCACCAACGCTCCAGCAGGTTTTATGGATATGATGAACCGTATCTTTAGACCATTTATTGATCGGTTCATTATTGTATTCATAGATGATATTCTTGTATATTCTCGGAGTCAGACGGAGCACGAGCATTATTTACGTATTACGTTGCAGACCTTGAAGGAGCATCAGCTAATGCAAAATTTTCTAAGCGTGGTTTCTGGCTCGATAGTGTGGAGTTCTTGGGTCACATAGTTACGAGAGAGGGTATATGTGTAGACCCAAAGAAGATTAAAGCGGTACAGCACTAGTCCAGGCCTATGTCAGTTACGGAGGTACGGAGTTTCTTAGGTCTGGCAGGTTATTATAGACGCTTCGTACATGATTTCTCACGGATAGTGGCACCTTTGACAGGATTGACTAGGAAGGAGGTTCCATTTCAGTGGACAGATGGGTATGGGTAGAGTTTCCAGCAGTTGAAGACGCGTTTGACGACTGCACCTGTATTATCTTTACCTTCCGGGTCAGGGGGTTTCGTTGTGTATTGTGATGCTTCTAGAGTGGGTCTAGGTTGTGTATTGATGCAACACGGCAGAGTTATAGCTTATGGTTCTCGACAGTTGAAGAGGCACGAACAAAACTACCCCACTCATGATCTAGAAATGGCTGCTGTGGTATTCGCATTGAAGATTTGGAGACATTACTTGTATGGAGAATCGTGTCAAATCTTCACAGATCATAAAAGCTTAAAGTATATTTTCCAACAAAGAGATCTAAACCTAAGGCAGCGTAGATGGATGGAACTGGTGAAAGATTATGACTGTGAGATCTTGTACCATCCAGGCAAAGCGAATGTTGTAGAGGATGCCTTGAGTCGGAGGTCTGGAGGTAGCTTATCTCATTTGAGCATTTTGCAAAGATAGTCTTCTACAGACTGGCAGATCTTATGTGATAGTCGTATACAGTTTGCGTTCACGTCGGCAGGAGGCCAGCTAGCACATGTTTGTACCAGACCTCAGTTATTCGATTGCATTCGAGGGGCGCAACCTACAGATACTCGTATGATGGAGATTATGGATCAGGTTAGGCAGGGCAGGGAGACGGAGTTCGTGATTGATGATCATGGGGTATTACGTTTTAGGACCCGTCTCTGTGTACCAGATTCTGTCGGATTGAGGCGTGAGATTTTAGAGGAGGCCCACAGATCAGCATACAGTATTCATCCTGGTTCCACCAAGATGTATCGTGATTTGAAAGATGTTTATTGGTGGGAAGGAATGAAGAGGGATATTGTAGAATATGTTTCGAGATGCTTGACTTGTCAGCAAGTCAAAGTAGAACACCAGAGGCCAGCCGGGGAGCTGCAGCCCTTACCCATTCCAGAGTGGAAATGGGAACAGATTTCCATGGATTTTGTGGTGGGTCTACCCAGGACTAGCAGAGGGTATGATTCCATTTGGGTGATTGTAGATAGATTGACAAAGGCCGCTCATTTTCTTCCAGTGAAGACGACGTATGGATTTGCTCAATATGCACAGGTTTATATCGATGAGATTGTACGTCTATATGGTGTGCCGAGCTGCATAGTATCAGATCGAGGTACCCACTACACTAGCAGGCTATGGCAGAAACTTCAGGACGCTCTTGGTACACGGCTGAGTTTTAGTACGACTTTCCACCCCCAGACAGATGGTCAGTCGGAGCGGACCATTCAGATATTGGAGGATATGCTCCGGGCTTGTAGTCTTGATTTTGGTGGCAGTTGGGATCGTCACCTACCTTTGGTAGAATTCTCATACAACAACAGTTTTCAGGAGATGATCCAGATGGCACCCTTTGAAGCTCTGTATGGGAGAAAATGTCGATCGCCCGTTTGCTGGACGGAACTAAGCGAGAGTGGCATTTTGGGACCGCAGATAGTACAAGAGACTACAGAGGAGATTCAGTTGATACGTGATAAAATGAAAGCGGCCCAATGCAGACAGAAATCATATGCAGATCGACGACGTCGTAGACTCGAGTTTGAAGTGGGAGATCATGTGTTCCTTTGAGTATCTCCAATGAAAGGTGTGATACGTTTCGGGAAGAAAGGGAAGCTCAGCCCCAGATATGTTGGACCTTATGAGATTCTAGAGAGGGTGGGCGTTGTAGCTTATCGGTTAGCACTTCCACCTAGTTTTCCCGACCTGCATCTGGTGTTCCATGTTTCGATGCTTCGCAGATATCTTCACGATCCATCTCACGCGATCCAGCATCAGACCTTACAGCTTGAGCCAGATTTATCCTATACAGTGCAGCTAGTCGCCATTCTTGACAGGCAGGCAAAGCAACTACGATCGAGGATACTTCCGTCTGTAAAGATTCTCTGGCAAGGAAAGGATCGCGAGGAGATTACTTGGAAGATGGAGGACGCAATGCGAAAGAAATTTCCACATCTTTTCGTAGGTATGTCTAGTAATTATTTTAAATTCGGGGACCGAATTTTCTTAAGGGGGGATATTGTAGCATTTTGAATAGTTAGAAATAAATAAAAATTAATTAAATTAATAATAATTTGATAAATCAAAAAACTGTTAAAATTAAATATGTCAATCTTTATAAGTTATATGTAATTCAATTTAAATTAGAAATTTTATATGCAAATTAAATAAGTTATAGGGGTTTTAGTGACAAATTTAGCTTCATATTAATAAAATGTGTGTTTTATAATAAGTTAGGTTGTGAGGGGTTTATATGTAAAAATTTAAGTTTTATGCAAATATAAGATAGTTAAGGTTTTAATTGAAAGTGGTGGAAAAGTCAAATTAGTTCAGAATTTTATTTAAATGAAATAAAAAATGTGATGATAAATCAAAAACACCTCATGATTCCATACACTTACTCACCTTCCACCTCCTTCTTGCATGAAAACCACACACTTTAAATCTTGACACCACCACCTTCCCTTATCTTTTCCCCATTCACTTATATAACACATTTTTCAGTTCAAAACTCAGATCAAAACTTTAAAGAATTAAAAGAAAAGGGAAATTTAAAAAGAGAAAAGAAAGAACAAGAGGAAGAAGAAGAAAAAGGAGCTTGTTCTTGAGTTTTGATCACCATCAAACTAGGAGGGATTTAGCATCTTGGAGGGTTATTCCTACAACTAAGTGGAGGGTAAATTCTTAAACACTTTGGATAATTTAAGTTCTGTAGATTAGTTATATAATTTGAATAAGTCACATAATATCGTATTTTAATTAAAGTTAGCTCTTTCGAAATCTGCTAATATTTAAAAGATAATTAAATTAACAAAACAGAGTTAAAATAATGTATGAAACACCTAGAACAAACCATAGAACCACGAACCCAGGGGGCCGGTTTTGGGCCGGCGGCCATACAAGAAAATCCGGTGTCGCCGGCCATGTAGGAAGCTGGTGGGTTTGCTCTGTTGGGTATGTTCCAGTGTGTTATCTTGGTTATTTTGGTACTGTTTAATTAAATTAGTTCCACTGTAAAAAGAATCTGGAAACATATATCGGAAAGGGTATTTTAAAACACCAAATACGACACGGTTAAACTACTTCGCGATTTAAATTCTGTAGCGATGCAGGTTAAAGCTAAAATCCAGCAAGATGAAGTATGTAATAACTCGATATAATCGTATAGTATATAACTTGTAAGTGGGAAATGGTGTTTGTCTTTTCCGTCGTATCGGAATAGCCATTTTCTTATATACGTTAATTTATGAAATTAGATACGAATACGGGAATTTTGGAGGCAGCGAGGAAAGGGAAAGGATTAGCAATTCCGGAATAGATTCGACTTTTCCGGTGAGTAGACTAAACATCTACCGGGAAATTTTGTAAAGATGGCGTGTTTCGCCCGTAATTTTACTTAACTTAATGTTTTATATTATTATGCCTAATTGATAAATTGCTTAGTTGTTAGAACACTTCACAATTATCGACGAGTCATGCTACGTGCATGTCTTATATGCTACACACACCTCGTCGATATTACTATGTCACTTTACACTTAAATATAACACTTGTTAACATGAAATTACTTTGTATTTCACATATCCATAATAATAGTAACTTGCATCATTTTATCATGTTTAGATATGTGTATTTCTGGTTTATATAAGAGGTAAATGTAGAATTGAGGATTTATGGTTTTGAGTTTTGAATACTATTACATAAATCCAGTGTTTTCATGATTGATGTATCATGTCCACCATGAAAGGTTTTCTGTTTTGATTTTATTCTGGACCAAGTGGGGGAGCTATACGGTCACGGAATTTACATTATCCATACTGAGTGGGGGAGATATACAGTTGGATACATGGTGGACCCGGTCGAGACCGAGGGGCAGGATAGCCGCATTGAGACGGGGGAGCCTAGCGAGGTTACTTGATATCGGAGTTAGTGGTAAAAATACGGCATGTATCTAGATGATAATGACCAGTATTATTGATTCAGGATCATTCGGGGAATGATGCCTGTGAGAAATGGAAGCTTTGTGTCGTTGATGGACACGGATAAATGAATTTATTGAGAATAAATGATGAGATTTTAGTAATATTATGAGATTTATTGTTGAACTTCACATATACTCATCCTCATACTTGTTCACATTTCAGTTAATATGATCGTCATATTTACATTATTAACCGATATATATTAGTTATATTCACTGAGTTGGCAACTCACCCCCGTTGTGCCACAGTTCCATGCAGGGGTAGAGTGGACGGTTAGCTGCGAGGCAGAGCTACTTTTGCAGTTGTATTTCCTCTTTTGATAGGTGGGTTACATATGTAGTAACCTTCCATTTTGATATTGTATATTGTATCTAGAAATTCTCCATCAAACCTGTATTTGTTTTATAATGAGAGATTATATATATATGGACAGTTGAGATCATTTAGTCGCTATATTATAGTTTCTTTCTTTATGAGATTCATAGAAATGTTTTATATGTTGAGATTCATGTTTGTTGTTAATATTGTTGATTTCAACTAGGGATGCAACTAAACCTAAATTTTTATACTTGTTTAGTAAATTAACTTCATAAATTGGGATTTTTACTTAAAAACTAAAAAATTTATAAATAATTCCGCAAAAAGGTATTTGATCTTGGTTCTCGGCTTACTTGGATTACGTGCATATCTTTAAATATGATACAATCTAAGTGCCGGTCACATCCAAACTTAGGTCGTGACAACATTGGCGCATGAAATCGTTCTTATATCAAAGGTGGATCCTCTCAAATACTTGACGTCGAAGGCCATATTTACAGGACGACTTGCTAAATGGGCTTTGCTCTTGATGGAGTTCTCAATAACTTACCAACCTCTTAAAGCAGTGAAAAGCCAGGCCATCACCGATTTCCTCGCTGAACATCCGATACCGGCCGATTCTCCCTTGAATTGCCAACTGCCAGACGAACATGCGTTTGATGCAATCGACGGTGGTGATATCCGGTGGGAACTTTTTTTTGATGGAGCGTCTTTCTTGAAGAAGCGCAAACAGAATACGCCTATAATCAAATCAGGGGTAGGCCTTATCTTCGTAACCCTACGAGAAGGGATAATGCGCTTCGCTTTCTCCCTGAAAGGGCCGAGGACGAATAATGAAGCCGAATACGAAGCTTTGATAGCAGGTCTCGAGATCGCCATCGACATGCGAATTGAAAACCTCCTCATATACGGAGACTTCCAATTGTCGTTAATCAAGTAAATGGCGACTATCAAACGTGCAAACCAGAACTGGTAAAGTACGACGAGAGGGTACAGCAACTGCTGACCCAAATACCTTCCTACATCTTGGAAAGCATACCGCGTGCAGAAAACAGCAAAGCGGATGCACTAGCTAAGCTCGCTAAAGAATTGGCCGACGAGAGCCTCGATGGCTTGAGAATTATTGTACAGAGCCGTTGGGTTCTTGCGCCACCGGAAATATCTCCGGAGTCATCCGAAGAAAAGGGAGCGACTGAGAAAATGGCCCTGTAAATAAAAGACCAGGAAAAGACTGAGGATTGGAGGGAAGTCTTTATAGACTACTTCAAATCCCGCCGAACGCCTGAAGATGCATCTTCAAAGCATCAGCTCATGAAGCGAGCCCTATCTTTCGCCTTCGTCAATGATACTCTGTACAAGAGGTCGTTTGATTCTCTGTGGTTGAGATGCCTGGGACCTGAAGAGGCGAAGAGAGTCGTTCAGGAAGTTCATGACGGACTCTGCGGTTCTTACCAAACCGGACCGAAGATGAAGCTGAAGATTAAAAGGATGGGTTATTATTGGCCCACGATGATCCAGGACTGCCTCGAGTATGCGAAGCAATGCTACTCATGCCAGATTCATGGGGACTTTATCCATCAACATCCAAATCCACTACATCCAACGGTGGTTAGTTGGCCATTCGAAATGTGGGGAACTGACATAATCGGCCCCATCAAACCAGCATCGTCCATGGGATATCGATTCATTTTGGCGACAACTGATTAATTCTCTAAATGGGCAGAAGCAATACCGCTGGGGGAAGTGAAGACGGAGAATATCCTCCATTTCTTCAAGACGCACGTTATTTATCGATTTTGAACTCCGCGACGGATCATATATGATAACAGGCCAGCCTACAGAAGCCACAAGATCAGCCGCTTCGCACAACAACACAACATAGACTGGAGATACTCCTCAGTTTATAATCTCCGGGCTAACGGTCTAGCTGAGGCTTTTAACAAAACCTTAACAAAGATCGTGAAGAAGACGGTGTCCCGAAATAATAAGGACTGGCATGAGAGACTGCATGAAGCTCTCTGGGCGTATCGAACTACGCTCAAGACGACCACGAACACAACGTCGTACGTGTTGGTATTCGGTACAGAAGCGGTACTCTCCCTCGAGATAGAGTTACCCTCTCTACGAGTGGCAGTTTATTACGAGCTAACGGACGAAGAGAATGCTCACCTTCGGCTCGAGGAGCTCGATACCCTTGATGAAACCCGGCTCATAGCGCAACAAAATCTGAAAGCTTAAAAAAGCAAAGATGATGCGCTCCTACGAAAGATTGACCAGGCCAAGGACATTCCGTCAGGGCGAACTCATCCTGGTAGTCAAAAGACCCATGATCCCCAATCGTGCTAAACGAGGGAAATTCGAGACGAATTATGAAGGCCCGTACATTATAGATAAGGTCTACCAGGGTGGAGCCTATCTACTCATAGACATGCATGGCGAAAGGCCCTTCAAGCTAACAAACGGTCGCTTCCTGAAGAAGTACTACGCTTGACGAGTCATGGCCTAAGTCAATGAGAAATGACGACGACTATGTCCGCTCGCTATCTTCCTAAGACCAAACTCTATAAGTAGTAACCGACTTACTTTACAACGGACCGAAACGTCCTTAAACTAATAACAGACCGAAACGTCCTTAAACTAATGACGGACCACTATGTCCTAAAACTAGCTGTTGACCGAGATGTCGAGAAACTACGGCGGATTGCAGCATCCCAAAGCTGATACATAAAAAAGAAAAAAAATGGTACGTCCATAAGCAAAATGAGCACGGATGAAAACCCGAAAGGGCTCCTTGAGTAAAAACAGAGGGCTACCAGTGAGTCTTGTGAAAACCCAAAAGGGAACAACCTCGTTAGAAAAAAAAGAAGAGAGAAAAGAAAAGAATAAAAAAAGAGAAAATGGTATGTCCATAAGCGAAACGGGCACGGATGAAAACCCGAAAGGGCTCCGTGAGTAAAAACAGCAGGGCTACCGGCGAGTGTTTGTGAAAACCCGAAAGGGCGCAACCTCGTTAAAATACACTTGCAGGGTCCTCTCGACTTTGTAAGGAGAAACCACCCACGTGAGATCCTTACGAATCACAAAGGAGCAACACACTTGGGGATCCCCACAATTCCTAAGGAGAAGTTACACTTGCGAGATCCTCATGACTCGTAAGGAGAATCCTCTTATGAGACCCTCAAGGCTCATAAGATTTGAAAGTTTACAGAGACCTGAACCTGTTCTTAAGCAACCCCCACAACCTTCGATATTACCCTACAAGCGGCTCAATACTGACCCTTGTATACAATCCACGGGCGTGAATAAACATTTCCCTAACAAAGTCCCATCCGTGATTAGGGATATGTCTACACGGTGGACAACCCTTTTAAGTCCTCTCAACTTATAAGGAGAAAACACTCTTGTAAGATCCTTACGACTTATAAGAGAACATACACTTAGGAGTCCTCACGATTCCTAAGGAAAAAACACACCTGCGAGATCCTTACGACTCGCAGGGAGAAATACCTTTATGAGACCCTTACGGCTCATGAAGTCAAAAGCCTTAGTCGACAAGACCCTAACCCTGTTTGCTAAGCCACCTTTGTTCGATATCGACAGAGACAAATGATGATTCGCTCCTGGAAATATCCCAGTTGTAGCGGTACTGATACCGAAAGAGGTGTCCAATTCCAAGCTTGCAGCGAAAAGCCAGCAAGCCACACATGCATACGAAATAGCCAAAATGATGGGGCAACTAGCGACAAAATCAACAAGTAAAAATGTATGCATGCGATATAGCCGAAATGATTGGGCAACTTGCAATAAAAAGCAGCGAGTAAAAATAAAATAAATAGCCGAAATGATTGGGCACCGCGAAAAATAGCCGAAATGATGGGGCAATCGTGACCTTCGAGATATAAAAAGCTGAAATGATAGAGCATCACGGAAAGAAATAAAATAAAAAATAATATATAAAATGAAATTTATGCCCTACAGGTGATATTACATCAATCCCTGTATACAATCCAGGGGCGCAAACAAAGAAGGAATCACACTCCTCCTCCCCCAGATTTCATCAGAAGAAGAAGCCAAATCTCGATGAGTCACAGATAGCCTGGAGATCATCTCAACATTCGTCTCAGCAGACACAACATCAAGCAAAGCGGGACAGCAGCAATTCCCAGTTCCATGACTCGACGGTGTACAGATGACCGAGTGTCAAATCCCAACTGCGTGAAATGTGGATATAATCAACAAAATTCCTGGTCATGTGGAACGCGGATAATGTCACTTCTGGCCACGTATGAAGCATCCAGAGCGGAGCTTAGTCATCGCCAAACACGGCAGTGAACCCGTGGGAAGCATCTAGAGCAAAATTCCTGGTTACGTGAAACGCGGATAACGTCACTTCTGACCCCGTAGAAAACATCCAGAGCAGATCCTGATCCTCGCAGAGCACGGCGGTAAACCCGTGTGAAGATCCAGAGTGGAGCCTAGTCCTCGCTGAACACGGCAGTGAACCCGTGGGAAGCATCTAGAGCAAAATTCGTGGTCATGTGGAACGCGGATAACTCACTTCTGATCCCGTGGAAAACGTCCAGCGCGGATCCTGGTCCTCGCATAGCATGACAGTGAACCCGTGTGAAGCATCCAGAGCGGAGCCTAGTCCTCGCCGAACACGGTAGTGAACGCGTAGGAATCATCTAGGGCAAAATTCCTGGTCACGTGGAACGCGCATAACGTCACTTCTAACCCCGTAGAAAACGTCCAGAGCGGATCCTGGTCCCCGCAAAGCACGACAGTGAACCCGTGTGAAGCATCTAGAGCGGAGCCTAGTCCTCGCCGAACATGGTAGTGAACCCATAGGAAGCATATAGAGCAAAATTCCTGGTCACGTAGAACGCGGATACCCCATGGAAAACGTCCAGAGCGGATCCTGGTCCTCGCAGAGCACGGCAGTGAACCCGTGTGAAGCATCCAGAGCGGAGCCTATTCCTCGCCGAAAACGGAGTGAACCTGTGGGAAGCATCTAGAGCAAAATTCCTGGCTACTTGGAACGTGGATAATGTCACTTCTGACCCCGTGGAAAACTCCCAGAGCGGATCCTGGTCCTCGCAGAGCATGGCAAAGAACCCATGTGAAGCATCCACAGTGGAGCCTAGTCCTCGCCGAATACGGCAGTGAACCTATGGGAAGCATCTAAAGAAAAATTCCTGGTCACGTGGAACGCGGATAACGTCACTTCTGGCCCTGTGGAAAACATCCAGAGCGGATCCTGGTCCTCGCAGAGCACGGCAGTGAACCCGTGTGAAGCATCCAGAGCGGAGCCTGGTCCTCGCCAAACACGGCAGTGAACCCGTGGGAAGCTTCCAGAGCAAACATCGGACTGTGAGGTCCTTAAACTCATGGACTATGATGTCTTTAATCTCGACCGTGATGTCTTAAAACTAACAATCAACCCCAATGATTTTACACTAATTTTACCTTGGTTCAAGGGTACATCTCTTCACTCCTTTGATATTTATCGTTGTAATTCCTCAACATCTTCAAGGAGGTGACGGGTCCCAATAACCATACATTTCATGGAATGTGGAGTCCTTAAATCCACGGACTATGATGTCCTTAACCTCGACCGCGTTGTCATAAAACTAGCATTGGACTGTGGAGTCCTTAAATCCATGGACTATGATGTCCTTAACCTCGATCGTGATGTCTTAAAACTAACATTGGACTGTGAGGTCCTTAAACTCACGGACTATGATGTCCTTAATCTTGACCGTGATGTCTTAAAACTAACATTGGACTGTGAGGTCCTTATACTCATGGACTATGATGTCCTTAACCTCGACTGTAATGTCTTAAAACTAACAACAGACTGTGGAGTCCTTAAATCCATGGACTATGATGGCCTTAACCTTGACCGCGATGTTTTTAAACTACGGTATCCTGGAAAGCACCCAGAGCGGAGCCTGGTCCTATCAAATACGGCAGTGAACTCGTGGGAAGCATCCAGAGCCACCCCTGACTCCGTGAAATGCGGATAAGGGCAACTTCACCCATCACTTGCGGGTCTTCACGACTCGTAAGGGAGTAAATTCTCTTGTGAGATTCTTACGACTTTCAAGAGAAAACACACTCATGAATCCTCACGATTCTTAAGGAGAAATTACACCTACGGGATCCTCTTGATCGGTAGGGAGAAAATTCTTTATGAGACCCTCATGACTCATAAAGTTGAAAAGTCTTAGGTGACAGGACCTGGCCCTGTTTTCTAAGCCATCACCACTCTACAAAAAGCCTAAGACTAACAACTGTATGCTATCTACAGACCACACTCGCTAAAGTCACATGGCAAACAACACAGCAAGAAAAAAGAAAGCAGAGAAATAACACAAGACATTACGAAGAACGTGTATTTTTTTATTTATGAATTCGATTGGGTACAAAATACATCGTATTAAAGACTAAAAGAATAAATACATTTTATTCAAAATTACAAATAGTACAAAATTTTTATTGAGAGGAAAGCGCTTTTAATGATCCGATCAGCCGCTCGCGTACTTCCCTCAGCCCCTCTTCCTGGTCGGCTGTCGCGGCCAACTCTGCTTCCACCTGGGCTCGCTGCTGTAAGTAGGAAGAGAGTTGTTTCTCGACGGCTTGCTGAGCTGCTTCACGATCTTGTGCATCACGCTCAACGACATCGAGCTTCTGCTTCAATGTTAACCCATCAGAAATACATTACAGAAGGCCATCGAAGATAACTCTCACCTGGGCAGCGTTCGCGTCGACCTCAGTATGCAGTCGAGCAGACTCGCTTGAAGTTTCTTTGCATTCTCTTCACTTTAAAGCCACTTCTTGTTCGAGATGGCGGAAGTAAGAAGTGCTCTGCTCGATCCATGCCGCCCGCTGAGTGCTCGTAGCCAGAATCTCAGGTGCCGGACGCTTAAGCTCAAGCTCATGCAAGCAAGTCTCGATCTCCCAGCAGCGATTAACCCAAGACTCAACGACGTCCTCACCATGAAAGTTCATGAGCATCACCAGCATAGGGTTAATCTCTGCGGCAAAATCCATGGCAGATGTGGGAGCCTCTGCGTCGAACTCCTCGATATATTCGCTCAGCATGCATAGGCTGGTCACAGCACCTTTGGATGATGGACGCCTGGAAAAGGGCCCGGCCGGCATTATAATACGAGACTCGAACAGGGTTGGAGTCGATGTGATTGCTGCAAAATAGATCCTAATCAGACGTCGGCTCAGGAAATAAAGAAAACAAGCAAAAAGTAGAGTCTACTATACCGGCTGCAGCAGGGGGCAAAGCTGGGAGTACTGGTGGCGCAACGACAGCCTCGTCCCCTCCTTCGATTCGTAAGGCTACAAGCACTATAAAGAAGAGATTTGCAATAATGCGAATGCTCATTGAAGAAGAGGACGTCGTTTAGAGAAAATACTCACCGACATCAGCAGGCGGACTCGTCTCAGACAAGAAGGAGAAGTGTGGGTGCAGCACCTGGTACTGGTGGTCAAAAAGGACTTCTGTAAAAACGCAATAGTACAACGTCAATACATAAATTATGCGGCCTAAAGATAAGACTGGTGGGTCACAAATCCATACCTTCCAGCATCTGCGACGGTGCGAGAGAAGGAAGAGAAGCGGTCACCGTTAGAGCGGTAACTGACGGCGTTCCCTCGGGTAACGCAGCATCAGCACTAGCCGCACCTGCATTAGAAACAAGATAAACCCTATCAGGAATGGTTGTAGAATAAAGAAAAAAGGGTGGTGACCCAAGATTTACCTGAAGATTCGCCGGCCGTAGCCCTAACGAGGGCGTCACTTGATGCAGCGGTCATGTCTCCCTCCTCCATTGGGATAGTCTCACCTCTCGTTGCCTCATCGCCTGACTCTACAGGAGCCGTCATCGTGCTCGCGAGGCCAGGAGACGAAAAGGAACCGTAATCAGGGAGAGCGATGATCGGAGCGGTGCCCGACTCTTGAGAAAGAGCGACTATCTCGTGCTCAGCGATCATGCTCGTTTCGTCCGTTACCACCTCGGGCTCAGTGGTCGCAGCCGCTTCATCCACTGCTGTCTCAGGCTCGGCCATAGCATCCGTCTCACCCGCTACCACCTCGGGCTCAGCGATCACAGCCGTCTTGTCCATCGCTGCCATAGGCTCATCCGTAGCAGCCATTTCATCCACTGTTGTCTCAGGCTCGGCCGTAGCAGCCGTCTCACCCGCCTCCACCTCGGGCTCGGCATTGGTAGCCATCTCGGGCATGGCAGTCGTGACTACCTCGTCAGCTACTATCTTGGGCCTGGCAACTACGGCTACATCGCCTACCATCGCCTCGGGTTCAGCAGCTACCTCCTCCACCGTCCCCTCAGGCTCGACGGTCGCCGTCACTCCTCCAGTAAGACTCGGCCCTGCAGGACAAGATATATAAGAACTGATAGTTTAAAACTTTGACAACAAATCCTTAAAAACACATTACCTGAGGCAGATTTACCGTTGGCTTCCTGAGCTGCACGTGCCGCCCGTCTATGAGCAGTAGACAAGGCGATCGAGAGCTCCTCTGAAGGAGTAGCAGTGGGAGTAACGACGCTTGAGCCTGCTCCCACAGCCAAACCAGCGCTACGCTCTCTTGCTGCGCGCCTCAGGCGTTTCCTTTCCTCTCGGGCCGTCACGACAGACCTTTTGGAAGCTTACTTCAGTAAGGCATCGTCGTCCGCGTTCAGGGTTGCCTCCAGAGCCGTCAAGGCTTCCATCATCAACTTTTTAAGTAGGGCCTCTTGCGGCAATCCCGAAGAGGCCGAGACTTCGGTAGCTGGCCCAGGAAGAATTCCCGCATCGGCTTGCGAGGTAGGTCTTGCGGTCCCTGTGATAAGACAAAGAGAGGGTCAGATTACTCATAAGAAATGGAAGGAGAAACATAGCGAACCAAAATGTACCAAGGCCTAAGGACGCTCTAAGTCGTTCCTCCTCCTCTAAAGTCTTAAGAGAAGCGGGGAGGGCTTCTTCGGTAGAAATGCCTGTTAAAAAAGGAAAAACGTTAGTCAAAAACAACGGTAGAAGTACGATGCAATGACGAAAAATACAACTAGTGATTACCTAATTGTGCGAGTTTAGCCAACCACTCGTCGCGCCTTGCCAATCGCTCAGAAGCTGCAATGGCGGCCGCCAGATCAGTGTCATCTGGCGGCATAAAAAGGCCCTCATTAGTCCTGTACTCACTCAAGCTCTCACTATAAGGAGCATGAGGTTCCTGACCAAATGCAACATCAGCAGAGAGGATCGACTCCTTCTTCCTCTTTTGCACGCAAACCCCGGTCGCACCCAAAATCAACTTACACTTCGTGGGCACCTTGGGACGGCGGGTCCCGATGTCCGAGTCCATGCCGGATTCGGGCGAAACCACGTTTACCGTCTCCATGGGAGCATGGGGCGCTGAGGGTACGTCCACAGGATCATGGGGCAATCTACGCATGGGGCTTAGCACATGTGGAAGCTCAACTCCAGCATCTCCTCTTAGTGGAGGAGGGACAGGGGTCCTTCGCTTTAAGGGGACGTTGCGATCGCTGGCAGAGGGCGCACCCTTGCGATCAAGCTGCAGCCGCTTCTCTTCCCTGATGACAGCGCCCATCGCGTGCTGATACCAAGCCCCATATATGTTGAGGGCCCTTGGAATACAACTCGGCTCGCTAATGAAGAAGTGGGAGCCTGTGTTTAACCGCATAAAGTAATGCAGTGCGCTCCGTATTCCCTCTCTGGTGGCTGCAGGCTCTTCCAAAAATGCCTCCAGTGAGACCTCCTGGTTATAACTTAGCTGCTGAGCAAAGTGATGGGGGTTGTATCGCATAAAAAGCGCCTCTTCATTTTACCTGAATACGAGGAAGCCCGGCCTGATAGAGTATAGATGTAGAATCTCCCGGGCTTTCAACAAGGAGGCCCCGTCCTTGAAATTGTCGCGCAACGCCAGCACCGCCTTGGAGGTTTCTGGGCCGATTGTCGGGACCTTGTCCGTAAAAGACATACCTGCACCGACCGTGTGCGGACAAAGAAGCAACACCCTAGCTTCCCGCGGAGGCGGATTCACGATGGAAGCACCGATCAGCCGCATAACTCTCGGGAATCTGTACTTCTCGTAAAGCGAGGCTCTTTTATAAATACCAAATACTCTGAGCACGTGCATTTCCATATACGAAGTAAAGTAGTGCATTGGGAAATTGGCTGCTTGCACCCCGGTTCAGTTGCGTCCGCCGCCACGCTAAGACCATGGTACAGATGGGCCAACCCAGCGATCCCGATAGCAAATTGTATGCTAGCCACCATTCGATGTGCTGGGTAGAAGACGGACGGCCTCATATGGCGAGGGTGTATGGGGAGCGCGGACCAACACAACCATATCCTCAGAAACCCAAGAAAGAAAGTCTCTTCGTTGATGCCTGGAGCAGCGATTTCCGACAAAGGGATGATTGCGGCAAATGGGAGATAAAAGCCTTTTTGATCGGCTTCCAGTGCTGGTCGACGATTTAAGCCAAGGTCGAAGGGGTCGTCAAGCTTGGCAAATTTTTCGCCCCGTTGCGATAGAATCTCCGGTCGAAGAAAGCGGGCAATGAAGTGTGCGAAACTAACTCCCCGGCCTTCCGATTCCAAGAAAAGACTTTCATACATATTCAGAACCTTTATCAGACTCGGAAACTGGTGCTGAATAGAATTCTCCGGCGTTAGTTCCATCACCAATGTCTTGGTGGCAAAAATATATTCATCCGGAGGAAGTAACTCCTCATAGTGCTCCCCCCTCACCGGCAGATCGGAAATCTCAACAAACTCTTCTAGAAAGATGGAAACTTTCCTGTCTATTAGAAGAAAGGTATGCGTGGGAATGTTCTATTGATCTACGAACGCCTTAATCCACCATGTCGGAGGATCAGAATATTCGAACAGCGAGGCATAAACTGTAGGGTATAGACCGATCTTCAGCAGGTGCGCCTTCTTCGCTAACAAAATGTACCTGGCCCACTGCAGATACCCTGCCGAGTGTCGAGGGGTCAACCCGATATTGTAGGGTTGTCCCCAAGGGCGCGACTCGCCCTGGCATATGTGCCGCCCCAAAATATCTAAGGCTGCCGGAAGCTGTATGGTATGGCAGCAATCGAAGGTTGAAGAAGACCCTCCGAAGTCCAGTTAACGACCTCCACGGCATAGTTCACTGGGGGTATATCTGCATACGAGATCGATGAGATCGGATCCGATGGCCTCGCACAGGAGAAGCTTCGGCGACCTTTGATTATTTGGTCATACCACCTACCCCACAGGTGAAGGCTTTTGTATTCCGGGTCATAATCCTTAATAAGAGCAAGAACCTCCCGGTCTACCGGTGCTTCAGGGAATCCTCCCTCTGAGCAGAAAAACGGGAACGAGGGGTCAGAAGACATGTCGCCTGCAAGAAAAAGCGAAATTCAATTATCACTATTATAATTTAATTTTAAAATCCCGACGCTCGGTACTTTAAAATTTTGTACCATACTGCAATGCAGTGGAGAGGGGACCAAAGGAGGACCCACAAAATCCAGATGACAATGCATCAATTAATAAGACAGTCTCATCATTGGATGAGACTGTCAATTAATGAGGAAATCCTCAAAGAATATTCTCATTGAATGAGAAATCCCTCGAGACAAGGAGAAAATCTCCCTTTCAGAGCAAAGCTCTATAACAGAGTGACACTTGTCAAACTCTGGTCACGAAAGAATAAAATTCCTTAAAGAGCCTAATTCTGTAATGATGATGGAAAATCCATCAAAGATTAATGAAAATTAATTCCCAAGAATTAAAATTCTGAGATCTTAAAGATCCATAAAAGAAAAAACTCGTAAGAGTTCTTCATCAAAAGATCAAAAGATCTATATTGTCAAAAGAGCAGAGCTCTGACCCATGGGCTATGAAACCCTAAGGAAAGATCTATTTAGATCTATGGGTTCATGAGAGCAAGGCTCTGTTTATGAAACCCTAAAGGGGTTTTTCTTTAGATCAAAAGATCTCTGAGAGCAAGGCTCTAATTAATGGGTTAGAATTAATTTAATTTAATTTTTACCTAAATCTAGTAAAGTTTTAACTTTTGAAGTTCTTGGAAAGAAGAGCAAGGCCCTGAGATAAAAATTCTTGAGAAGAAGAAGATAATCATCTAAGGACCAAGGGTCCTATTTATAGGCGCTGAAACGCCTCCTCAACTTCTGAGTTGATCCAAGAGCTCAGATGTTGCCACCGCTGTACTCACGTGTGCGCCACGTGAGCGCAACAGTGGGGGGCATTTGTTTCCCCCAATCAGAGCAAAGCTCTGTTTTGAATTTCAAAATTCATAAAAAAATTGAAGCAACGCTTCAGATCTCTTACGCTGCGCGCCACGTGTCAAAAGCAGACACGCCGGCGTCAGGAGCGCTGCGCCCTAGGCAGTGCACCCCCAATCAGAGAAAAGCTCTGTTTCAAAATTCAAATTTTAAAATTGAAGCAACACTTCAGATCCCTTGCGCTCTGCGCTGCGTGCCACGTATCGAACACAGACGCGTTAGCGCAGTTGCGCTGCGCACTACGCTGCGTGCCACGTGTCAAACACAGGCGCGTCAGTGCCAAATGCGCCAGCACTGGAATTAAAGGAATTCCCCACCATTAGATCAAAAGATCTAATAATAATAATAATAAATTTTTAATTAATCAAAATTAAAATTCTGTTTTGGAAAGATCTTTCCAATCTTGTTGAAAACAAGAAGATTGCCTTCTGTAAAACAGAAGCCCTAGGATAAAAGATCCAACGGTGGGGAAATATCCCCAAATCAATCAGAGAAAGATCTCTTTAACTAATTTAACAAATCAATTGGCTCTATATAAAGGCCCAAAGACTTCAAGTCTCAAAAAAAAACCTCTGCAAACTTTGAGAAAAACTCAAAGAGAAAGAAAGGCTTTGAAGAAAGAAGATCATTTCTTTAAAGGTAAAAACTATGATTTTGAATAACAGAGATGAAATCATCTCATTAAAAAAGAAGAATCTTCTTCTAAAAAGATCAGTGATCTAAGAACAAGATCAAAGTCTTCAATAAAAAAGAAAAGATAAAAAAGATCTAATTATAAAAAGACTAAAAGAAGTACTTTACTTCATTCACAGATTTTTTGATCTATAAAGGCAGAGCCTTTTGATAAGAACAAGAACTTTGGTTCTTGAATCTTGAGGCAAGGACTCCTTTGAAGAACAAAATTTTTTTTTCTTTGATCTTAAATTTGATCTGATGCGCTTTGCGCTACTGGACAGTGCTTTGTACTTTTGAATTGTGCATTTACGCTTATTGGACTGGCGCACAGCGGGAAAACGTGCCACGTGTCAACCACAGAACAGTTTGAGCTTTGCGCTTCAAAATATAGCATACTGCGCTCTTGGACCGGCGCATAGCGCCAGAGCGCGCCACGTGTCACTCACTGGCGCACCCATAAACTGGCGCAACACACTCATAAAGCGCAGTGCGCTAACAAATCAGCGCTTAGTGCTAAGCAACACGTGTCACCCTTTTGTGCGCTAGCGCAATATGCTCATTAATTGGCGCAAAGCGCCTGATGCGCGACGTGGTGCGCTGTCAGAATATACCTTTTTCTGATAAATGCTATGTATTATTAAAAGGGCAGAGCCCAAATAAAGGCCTAATAGGCAGAACAAACATGAAATGTTAAACATTTTCAACTGGACTTAGCCCAACTCTGGCTATAAGTCCTCAATTTAAATTGAACTGGGCCCAACAGCTCTTCCAATCAATTTACACCCGGTTCGAGGGTACATCTCTTTACTCCTCTGATATCTGTCGTTGTAATACTTCAACGTCGTCAGAGAGGTGACGGGTTCCCGACAACCACACATTACTACGGACTGTGGGGTCCTTAAACTCATGGACTATGACGTCCTTAACCTTGACTATGATGTCTTAAAACTAATGTCGGACTGTGGAGTCCTTAAATCCACGGAATATGATGTCCTTAACCTTGACCATGATGTCTTAAAACTAACGTCGGACTGTGGAGTCCTTAAATCCACGGATTATGATGTCCTTAACCTCGACCGTGATGTCTTAAAACTAACACCGGACCGTGAGGTCCCTAAACTCATGGATTATGATGTCCTTAACATTGACCGCAATGTCTTAAAACTAACAATGGACTGTAATGCCCTTAAACTAATTATCGGCCGCAATGTCACTAAACTAAACAACAGAGTCCAATTGCTCTTTTGTCGGATCGAAACGATCCCGTTAAGTTGATCTTAGTCTAAAAATTAGACTAACGTGTCCTTAACAAACGTTTAAGTTGATCTTAACCTCAAATAAGGCTAACGTATTCTTAAACCCAAACCCCCCAAACCCAAATCTAAGAAAAATATGGATTTGGACTAGTCCACGCCCTACGGGCGACAACATAACTTAGTTTCCGTATACAATCCACGGGCAACCAAACACAAAACAAACACCCACGACACGAAGTGACCATCTGGAGAAGGAGAAAGTTGTTACCGCGATGTAGTAGCGTAATTAACTGCAGGGGCTTGCGCCTGCAGGGAAGAGCGTCCCCATAATCAAAAACCCCTCAAGCGAGGGGGAATCTGACGAAGTCCGCTACATCGGCCGCATCCATTTAAAACTTCGATACACGATACCATAAATCAACTTGGTATTTTCGGAGAGGTGGACGGATAGCACCAATTAGCAACTGCCCCTAGATTCAGGCAAGACAGACAGTCTTCCCGGCTTCCGGCGGTGAACACCACTCGCTTAAAAATAAGTTTTCTTCACTTCTTCCTTAAAAGGTTTAGATTTCTGGGGTTTGGGCTTATTTGAATTAGATGGGGTCCTATAGACTTCATATGATTCAAGTGCCAGTCACATGTCATTTTCCGGGTCATGACAACACCGTTTGTTAAGTTGTCTATCTTAAATAGGCAAGCACCCATATCTCCGTCTCCTTGAGGCTCAAGAGACTGGTCCCACTTAAACCTATATTTACTAGGGTCGTCAGGGTAATTTATAGAACTTGAGGAGGTTTTATATAAAAATACTTTTGTATAATTTTCAAAATACACCCCAAGTATTTAATTATCGTCTTTAGAGTTGTAATAAATGTAGATTTTACACATGTGACATTTCTATTGAGAATAACGTAATTTTCATAATATATGGTATTAAATTGTAATATTGAACTTGTATGGAATTCATGGTATTTTAATGTAAAGTGATACTTGTGATTTTAGAAAAAGTTAGGATATTTATATAATCACAAAATAGATATTTTAATAATACATACACACACACACACACACATATAATTAATATATATTATATTTCTAGAAATCTCATTTTCTTAAGATTTTCGTATTTAAATCTTTCAAGACCGAATACTCCTTGCGGAGGTCTGCATCTCACACTAGTAAGCCCGAGTATGTGCGATAACCCGTACCATCCCTAACGGGTTCCCCAAATTGGGTTGTAGCGGCGCTTTGTAAAGATTTGTGTAAAATACTTGATCTTTTAGAAAATGGTTTTATTAGTAAATGGTATTTATTTGAAAGGTTTCATTTTCCCGTATTCTCTGTTCTCTAAAGGTATTGTGCTATGTTTCATATGAGTGTGTGAGGAGGTAGGTATCTCGTGATCTACTTAAAGGTATAGCAAGATTAAGGTTGTTTTAAAATCGAAACTATACTACACGGTATTTTAGTGAAAAAGTACGATAAAAGTTACAAAATGAATTAGATTGTCATGAAACTTGTTCAATATGTTTACTAATGATTAATAATCAACATGTAAGGGTTTTGTGTGATTGTATTTAAGAAAATATTGGATTTTTAGAAAGAACCGAATTGGAAATCGGATTAACTCCGATTCCGTCGGGTTTTGGAATTTCGTATTTTTAGAAAAGAATAAAGAAGAGGGAGGGAACTTACTGGCTTAGATATCAAAAGAGAGGAAGAGAGAATGGTAGGAGGCGCCGATGCGTCGTTTCGTTGCTGGGAGCTCCTACGGTTGTCGTCGAAAAATCGCCGGAGCTTTCGCCCTTTGCAACTCCAAAAGTACACTAAGTTTCTAAGAAATTTCTTGAGAGTTTTGCTCAGAATTTTGGAGTGAGGGGGGGTGTGTAGGGGTTGTATTTATAGGGTAAGGCTAGGGTTAGGGTAGGTGAAAGGGTGAAATGAAAAAATGTGATAAAATATATTAAAATGTATTAAAAGTGGAGTAATTAGAGTTTTAAAAGAGTTCTGTTACTGGTCTAGGGATTTAAACTATGCAGGTGTGCAGGGGATCCCAAAAGTCACAACTTCCATGTTGATGACTCGGCGGTCCGGCCAAGTTCGGGCGGTCCGGCAAAGTTCGGCCGGTCCGCCGGCCGATTCAGCCGAGTCCGGCCGAGTCAGGCGGTCGGAAGGTCGCCCGTCGGTTGGTTATCTCACTGGTGCAACCCCCGCGCAGTCCCGCAGACCTCGGCATCCCCGATCTTGGTGGATGAGGGGGAGCTCCGCTTTGAGGTGCCCTCGGGGCTCTCCGTCGCTGACAGCTTGCGGTCCGACATGGAGAGGTCGGCCGGGGGCAAGGTCCCTGGGGGGACTCTGAAGGCGCAAATGGCGTCCATCGCCCAAGAGGTCATGCAGGTTAGTGCTCGCACCTCACTTGATTTTTCACTTAGTGTTTCATCATTCGCGAGATTTGGTGCTCCTTTTTCTTTCTGACCCCCTCTGATTTCTTCAGGTCCTCCAGCACGTTGCTCTCGTTGTCCGGATGGAGGAGGAGGAAATAGCCCCGGCAATGCGAGCTGCGGGCGAGCTCTCCTCGCTAGAGGAGAGCTCGAAGCGGGAGCTGGAGGCGGCGATGGCGAGGGTCGCTGCCCTTGAAGCAGGAGGCGGCGGCCGCGAAGCAGGAGGTTGCCAGGTTCCGCGAGGCCGCCCAGGCTGCCGAGGACAAGCTTCAGGACTCTAAGGTGCTCGTCGGCACCATGAAGAAGTCAGTGAGCACCCTCCAGAAGGAGTTGGAGGCTACGGTAGAGGCGGCGAAGCGAGCCGACCCAGAGCGACGAAGGCGGTAGAGAACTTACAGAAGTTGGAACAGTACTGCACCGACCTAGCCTCGGCCACCACCGCCATCTGACACGAGGCCCTCGACGCCATCATGGCTCGGATGCCGGAGTTCGCTGAAGAAGAGCTCCGAGCTGAATATCCTCACGGGGATGACGAGCAGGGGGACGACCCTGGGTACGAGGTCGGGGAAGAGATACCCGACGAGGGCGACACCGAGGCTCCTATGGTGGGCGCTAAGCTTCCCGGGGTTGCGCCCGGCCCTGAGGCCTGAAGCCCCTTGTCTTCTTGTGTTTTTTTTTCTTTTTCTTGCATCGGGAATTTTGTAGGCCTCCGAGCATTTTGTAAGGCTGGGGAGCCCATAATATCATTGTAAAAGCTTTGACTTTGTGAATAAAGATTTTTGTTTTTACAATAGTGTTTGTGTTCGTATTTTCTTTTGTTGGTAAACACTTGTATTTGCACAGTACTGTCTTCATGTTGTGTCGGTTCTTCGTATAGCAATTACGCTTCGAATTGAATATGATCATTTGCCAAGTGTACGAAGACCGGCGGGAAAACGGTATCTCCATGGCACCGAAGTCGAGGTGTAGATCGCTCAGACATAGATAGACCGGATGCCTCTTGTTGAGTTCATATTCTTTAGTTGTTGGAGGGGCCGTAAGAGGCCTAGTAAGGACTGGACGAGTAGGGTAGACGCTCGGTAACTCATGGCGAGGGCTTTGATCCTTGGTTTGTTGGGGTAGAGAGCTACCAACCAGGGATAACCGAGCAAGGGCGAGCCCGGTTGCCTCTTGGTGAGGGTGTTGATCCTTAGAGCGAGAGGGGCCGTAAGGGGCCTACTGAGGATGGTGCCGAGCATGGTAGCTGCTCGGTGCCTCTTGGCGAGGGCTTTGATCCCTAGTTTATTGAGGTAGTGAGCTACCAGCCAGGGATAACCGAGCAAGGGCGGGCCCGGTTGCCTCTTGCGAGGGCTTTGATCATTAGCGCGGGAGGGGCCGTAAGGGGCTTACTAAGGATGGTGTCGAGCAGGGTAGCTGCTCGGTGCCTCTTGGTGAGGGATTTGATCTCTTTTTTATTGGGGTAAGGAGCTACCAGCCAGGGATAACCGAGCAAGGGCGGGCCCGGTTGCCTCTTGCGTGGGCTTTGATCCTTAAGGACGGGCCGGGAAGGGTTGCTGCCCGGTGCCTCTTAGCAAGGGCTTTGATCCTTGGTTTGTTGGGGTAGGGGGCTACCAGCCAGGGATAACCGAACAAGGGTGGGTCCGGTTGCCTCTTGCGAAGGCTTTTGATCCTTAGCGCGGAAGGGGCCATAAGTGACTTACTAAGGATGGTCGAGCAGGGTTGCTGCTCGGTGCCTCTTGGCGAAGGCTTTTAGTCTTTAAGGATGGCCGAGAAGGGTTGCTGCCCGGTGCCTCTTGGCGAGGGTTTTGATCCCAGGCGTTTTGGGGTAGGGAACTACTAGCCAAGTATAGCTGAGTAAGGTAGCCTCTGGGATGCCTCTTGGTGAGGGCTTTGATCCCTGGCGCTGTGGGGTAGGGAAGCTACCGGGCCAGGATAGTCGAGCGGGGTAGCCGCTCGGTTGCCTCTGGGCGAGGGCTTTGATCCTAGCGTAGTGGGGTAGGGAAGCTACCGATCAGGGGTAGCCGAGCAGGGTAGCTGCCGGGCCGCCTCTTGGTGAGGGCTTTGATCCCTGGCGTTGTGGGGTAGGGAGCTACCGGCCAGGGATAGCCGAGCAGGGTAGCTGCTGGGTTGCCTCTTCGTGAGGGCTTTGATCCCTGGTGTTGTGTGGTAGGGGAGCTAACAGCGAGGGATAGCTGAGCAGGATAGCCGCTTGGCTGCCTCTTTGTAAGGGCTTAGATCCCTAGCGTTGCGAGGTAGGAGGCTACCAGCCAGGGATAGCCGAGCAGGGTAGCCACTCGGTTGCTTCTTTGCGAGGGCTTAGATCCCTAGTGTTGCGAGGTAGGGGAGCTACCAGCCAGGGATAGCCGAGCATGGTAGCCACTTGGCTGCCTCTTTATGAGGGCTTAGATCCCTGGCGTTGCGAGATAGGGGAGCTACCAGCCAGGGATAGCCGAGCGGGGAGCCGTTGGGCTGCCTCCTGGAGAGGGCTTTGATCCCTGGCATTGTGAGGTAGGGGAGCTACCAGCCAGGGATAGCCGAGCAGGGTAGCCGCTGGGCTGCCTCTTGATGAGGGCTTTGATCCCTGACGTTGTGGGGTAGGGGGCTATCGGCTAGGGATAGCCGAGCGGGGTAGTCGCTGGGCTACCTCTTGGCGAGGGCTTTGATCCCCGGCATTGCGAGGTAGGGGAGCTACCAGCTAGGGATAGCCGAGCAGGGAAGCCGCTCGGCTGCCTCTTTGCGAGGGCTTAGATCCCTGGCGTTGTGAGGAAGGGGAGCTACTAGCCAAGTATAGCCGAGCGGGGTAGCCACTGGGCTGGCTCTTGGCGAGGTTCTATCCGTCCTTCCTGGTGTAAGTACCGGAAAGGGGGACAGTCGCTGGCAACACATGTCATGATCACGTATGGAACGTGAAGCACCGGAGTAGCGTATTTTCGATTTCGCATCGAGCGGCGAAGAGGGACATTCGCTGGGGCACGTGTCATGATCGCGTGGGGAACGCGAATCGTCGGGGTGGTGTCGTTTCAATTTCGCTTCGAGCGGCGCGATGTCTGCCATGTGGCGGCACAGTTGTTGGTGAAACGGGCGACCGTTGAAATCCGGGAGAGTTGTGGGCTATAAAATGGAGGGAGTGTTGATTACTCCCTTCCTCACACCCGAAACGTAAGAATGGAGGACTTCCCTTTCACTATCCCCGACATCATAAATTTCGAGGACGTGTACCTCTATGATCAGTACTGTACTGATGACACGGTGCAGTTGGTGATAGGCCGGATCGAGGATCATTTTGGCTGATTGCTCCCCCGGCGCTCCTCCCTACTTCAGCTGTTGATGTACTCCATCTAGAGGGCATCGCTGAGGCTTTACAACCCCTTATCCGAACAGCTGAAAGACGAGGCCGTTGGCAAGCTAAGGTCTCTGAGGCGCTTCGGCCTGATCTCTGCGAGTCGGCTAAACCGCTCAGAGGCGCTCGTCCTTGAGTGCTATCAATTGAGGTTCGATGCTAATGCTAGCGGGGGGCATTGAAGGCAGAGGTTGGAAGCTATGGGGGCTCGGCTGGCGGAAATATCGTCAGAGTACCACGAGCAGTGCTCTCTGCACCCCATTCCCCCGCTGTTGTAATTTTTTTTATGTACGGCCAAGGAGCCTATAGTACCTTTTGAATGAATAAGATTCTTTTTCTTTTCTGCAATACTTTATTGATCCCTTTATTATATAAACAGAAGATCTCAAGGAAGATGTGCATTGCTCTGAAAAGAAGATACATGCTAGTAGATGTTCTTATTCGTACAGCTTGAGCCCCCCGGATGTCTGTTGACATCTATGCTCGGCATAGGGTACCGAGCTTCGTGGATACCGGACGTATCCTCCGCTGACACTACCATGATCTGGCCGATGGTCAGCTCGGTGGGAAGGGGACGCTACTCCTGCTCGCAGTCATCTTGCCGCTTGTCCCTCAGGTACGCTGTGAGGTGTCCCGAACGGATGAGCTCCTCGATGTAGTCTCGGAGCTGCTTACAGCTCTCTGTAGAGTGGCCTAGCGACTTGTGGAACCTGCAGTAGGGGCCCCGGTTCGCTTTGAGGCCATGCGCGAGATCGGGGGAAGTTTGAAGAACCCCTCGCCCTTAGCCTCTTCTAGTAGCACTGTCTGGGAGACGTTGAGCGGGGTGTATTCCTGAAACTTTGGGAGATAGGGCTTTGAGCGCTCGGGTCCCCTTCTCTTTTCCTTTGACCTTTTCTTTTGGTTGGCTTGCTCTGCCCGGGGGAGATTTGCGTTCATCTCGGATTCGAGCTGGACCTCGCGCTCGGTCCAGGCTTTTACCTCGGCCATGGTCTTAGGTTGCGCTGATGCAAAAGAGCATAACCACTCTTTATGCCTAAGACCAGACCTCAGTGCTGTGATGACCGTCTCGTCCCGGTGCTCTGGGACCTCGAGAAGGACGTTGTAGAAGCGGGTGACGTATGCTTTGAACATCTCTTTTCCCCGCTCTTGATCGTGAAGAGATGGTCGACTGTGCGCTGTTGCCGCCTGTTCCCGACGAAGTAGCCGAGGAATTGGGTGGCCAGCTCGTCGAAAGTTGAGATCGAGCGTGGTTCGAGTCCTCGGAACCAGTCTCGACCGGAGCGGATGAGAGTGGCCGGGAAAGCTCGGCATGGGTGGTGATTGATCTCAAAAACTATCTATTACCGCAATCAAGAACGGCGTCCTTTTGCAGCTAGCCGGTGAGTACGGGTCGGTCCACAGGGATGTTGTGAATCTCCTAATCGCTCAAACGAGTTAATTTCGAAGGGTGTTCGGACAGATTATTAAATCTAGAAACCTAAATTATTCTATACTACGATTATCTAGATCTAAATCTTGCTAGGGTTAGGTTTAGGGATGGTTTGGAAATGCAAGTAAATCTTAACGCTTTTTATACCCAAATGAAGATCTATGAGGAGTTATGGTAATTATCAATAAAGGGGATTAGATCCATTCGGGAATGTGTTCCTTCCTCTAGGTTCTTGTCCTTCCTTTAGAGATCCTTACCCTAACCTCTATGGAAAACACACGCAACCGGGCTTTTATACTACGGTATCACCGCTACCTCGAGGGATAGGATGCCGTAGGGCGCGGTGTGTGCGTGTATGCATGGAGTCATAATGAAAATATATTATGGGCAAGAAAGGGATGAGAGATCTCATCTCTCAAAAGCCTTCCCTAAAGCTAACTCTAAACAATTATCTATGGCAAGGGATTAAATCTACTTAGGGCAAGAATTGAATCTAAACTAGAGCAATTAAATAAAACTACTTAAAGATGGCTCTCTCCAAACATCAACACAGGGTTGTTAGATCTGAATTCATGAATTGAAAAGAGGTGCCGATGCTCTCTATAAAGAATTCTTAATTTATTATTAAAAGGAGGCATAGAAAGAATACAAGCTTTAGAGTTCCTATTTATAGAGAATAGGAAACCCTAGGTTACAAATTGATCCCCATGTCTAAATTTACAAATTTGCCCTTAGGTTAAGTATTCAGCGCCGCCCAGTATTTTGGTAAAAAATTATCGAAGCCTGGGCACCAGATGGCCGCGGAACCGCGGCATGGGTAGGCTTTAGGCCGCGGTTCCGCGGCCCATTGGTGAGAACAATGTGTGGAATTTTCTGGGCTTCTTTTCTGATGTTTGGGCTTCTTATTTATTTGGTTCTTTTATCAATTGGGATTCTACGTTGATTCCAGATCTCCAGTGAACAATTTGCAGTGGACTTTTAACCATTCGCTTTGTAATCTTGGACCTTGCATTGCCTTGTACTGATCTTTGATGTAGGGTTGATCAAGAGTCTTCTGTTTGTTGGTCAAAGTCCACTTTTGCATCGTTTTTTCATCGTTTTCACTGTTTTCTGTCCAAGAACCTGTAACATGTAATATGTAGCAGACATGCGTCAAAAGCACCTGTTTATTTATAAAATGAATAAGAATGGAAAATATAATAATGCAATATTATGGTATGAACAAATACCCCCAAACTTATCTTTTGCTCGTCCTCGAGCAAATTTATTTTTTATTCTCTACAAAAAACCTAACCGCACTTTCGCAAGGAAACGCGATTGCACTGAGCTCTTGCAACAAGCCGTTAAACCTCTAGGTGTCCCTCGTAGGAGGAGTGTTGTCTCCTGAGGGTTTTCAGCGGATACTATCCACAAAATCCTATCAACTCGGCCCATTGACTTTTGTTCTCCAATTAGGTTTTCTAACAAGGAATTCTATTATCGTCGACTAGTAAATTATCCAACCATATTCTTCATGCTTCATCATCATTTAACTTAAGATTATATATGTTCTGCAGATCTACTTAGCTTTCGGCATCTCTTAAGTTTTCCTTCTATGGTCCCATCTCCACTTAGGAATTTCTATCAACTCTACTAAAAATATAAGTTCTATTCTTCATCCCTTTCTCTCATCTAAACTCCAATCACATATCCCCACGTGTGTGTATAAATCATCCCTACACTTGGAAATTCAAATCAAACAATCATACTCCTGTCCGTTATCCAAAGCACTTCTTAATTGGTGAATTTTTAAATGAATTTTGCTTACACATCCTTCATGCGACCGTTAATACTTCTTGAGGTACCAACAACCGATTACAAGATGTGTTTGCACATTAAAGCGTAATTCCTAGTCTTGCAACACCCAAGGCTTTAGCAGTGACTCCCAAACCAGTTGGTCTAAAGCACTAGGTGATGAAGCACCCTCGCTAAATATTTTTCTATTTTTGCAGCCTTAAGTAATCACAAAAACCAGTGTTCATTTTTTTTATTCATTCACACTTATATATTTTTTCTTTTTTTTTTTCATTTTTCATCGTACTAAGGACTTTAGACAAGAGCATTTCAAGATCCGCTCTACTATTCTAAGTTTCAAGGTGCGTGATTGTGCAATTTATAGGATATACGTTTTCAGAATCTAGACTTAAGCTAGGAATTATTTTTCAAACTTATACTCTAATAAAATTATTAATACTCTTCCCTTGTTTTGACTTAGCCCAAGAAGTGAACCCAAAATTTGCCTATTTCTAAATAAACTACAAAGTCATATACTTTCTACCGTTAAACTTTAAGAAAGGTTATTTTTAGAGTTTTTAATTTACTAAATCTATGATCTAGTTATTCCTAACTAGTTAACCTATTTGTCAAACTCAAGTCAAATAAGGCCAAAATTGAATACATTAATTTTTATAATTTTTTGAAATTTTCAATTTTTATGGGTTTTAAAATAAGTATGCAAATGCAAAAAATGTACACATGAATGCGAAGAAAGAAGACTTACCGAGCATACCCCCAAACTTAAACTTGACAGTGTCTTCACTGTCATGCTACACCAAGAGGGTCAAAATGCCGGCACTCCAATGTTTATTTATTTATAAAAAAAAAATTATATTTTTTTAATGTTTTGAAAAAAAAATTTATTTTTATTTTTAAAAGAAAAACAAATATATATATACAACAAGGTTCCCCCCAAACTTACGCTTGACCTTACACAAGCCAAAGGTTAGCACCAACTATTCAAAAATCTTATCGTGGTAATGGTCGAGTTGGTGAAAGAATAGAGTGGAAAGAAAGAAGATGAGAATCACACGAGACCGTGTGGAAAGAAGAGTGGAATATGGTCTCGGTGGAGGAGAAGAATGACGAAAGAGAGAAAGAAGTGTAGCATGAACTTGAGGGTGTAAATCGAGTGAATAAATTAGTACAATTTGTGATGACCGATGTGTTAAAAACGATTGTGCTAATTTATCAACCCGTCGAGAAATGGGGTCAAATTCCTCAAGATTCGCAAGAAAACATGGGTACGCCGAACTTGGTATTGGAGATGAAAGCGTAACGGTCTCTTGTACGGTCGGAATGATAGGAAGGACGGAAGGGAGTGAATTAGGGATAGTCTCATTCTCACCGTAGTAAATTGTCTCGAACTTGAAAGATTCCATTAATGGTTCGAAACTACTGTAAGCAACCGAGTCTGATGGTTCAACTAAATCATCTGAAAATTTAAAGGACTCAAACTCGGGCGGTGAGTCATCAACATCGTCCGAAAAAGTGAAACACTCGTAAGTGTTATCGGCTGTGAGAACTGTGTCAGATTCAAAGGAAAATTTTTCAAACTCACAGTCTTCAAGCCTGATCTTGTGCGTGGTCGGAATGATGGAAAGGAAGGAGGGTGATGTAGCTAAGGTGCAAGAGGATGAATTGGAAAATCCGACACATCAAACAAAAATGGTTCAACTTCAATGTGATCCTCAAAACTCTCCTCAATACTATCCTCATAATTCTCTTCAATATTTAGCTCATCCATGCCATTATCATCAAAATCAAGACGCATATTAAGTTCGGGAGAAACATTTAATGACTCGGGATGATGAATTGAACATAAAATTTCAATCAAATCGACATGTTCATCATCCGAAATATTCCCGGCGTCTATATCCTCAATCAAGTGAAAATCAATTTTTTCTGACACCTCATCAAAAGCATGGATATTTATCAATTTAGGTTCTATATTGGAAGTGTAAAGGTCAAACGGATGGATTAGATGTGATTTCACTCGAAAGGGGTTCTTCACAACCTAGCAAATCAAGCACTACAAAATCACACAACTCGTTATTTTGGACACATGTTTGAAAATTGGAGTTGTTGGATTAAATTGGGTATGGATAGGTTTGATTTGGAAATCCTCTCACATTCTCACTCTGTCCAACCGCCTCCTTATACATTGAAAAATTTGGAGCTAGCGGGAAACTAGCTACCAGTTCACTAGGTTGCATAAGGGTGGCTACGGACACTTCCACATTCCTAGTCATTTTGTTTGTTGCTAAGATATAAGCCTCCAACGA
Source organism: Agapanthus africanus (assembly GCA_030015575.1). Taxonomy (NCBI): domain Eukaryota; kingdom Viridiplantae; phylum Streptophyta; class Magnoliopsida; order Asparagales; family Amaryllidaceae; genus Agapanthus; species Agapanthus africanus. The sequence goes on along the minus strand of JASDDO010000150.1, from coordinate 3,841,589 downwards.
CTCTTCTAAACTAGACTTGGGTGGTAAGGGTGTTTCGGTAAAAGATTCGAAGTTGTTTGGATATGTGAAACTCCCAAAAAGCTGTGTAGAAGAGTGTCTACTGAATGTGGGAAAGTCGGGTAGGACTGGTAGGAAGTGGGTGGTTGGACAGGGGTAGGGTCAACATGTGGATAAAAAGGTGAATAGACTTGTTGATCCCTAGAACTAGATGTGTGGAGAGGGGTGAAAGATCGGCTACGAGATTGAGCAATATGCTCAGCAGTGGACATCGGTTTAGGAGTTACAGCAGGACTTGAAAAAGTGGTATCAACATATGAAGGTGGTAAAGGTTGACTTGGTTGACACAAAGTGGGTTGAAAAATCAAACAGTTTCTCCTAGACGCTTCTATTTGATCTTTTAAAGATTTTTTAGGCATGGAAGGTTCGTCTTTAAATTGACCGAAACAATTGACGTACGATGCAAAGTTAGGTTCGGGATACTAAAGTTCGGTAAGAGATTTATGATGTGGGGTACCCATATTAGAAGAAAGGGGGAAAGAAAGAAGGTTGGGTGGTGCAAGGATTTATTTGCGGCAACAATTTTGCAAGTTTTCTAATAAAAATTTTCCTTTTTTCTTTTTCTCTTTTTTTTCTTTGAAAAAATTGTTGCAAAAAGATTTTCGAGAAAATATATGCAACAGAAAAGATTACTTGCAATCAAGTTTTATTTTAAGCGAAGTGCACAAATCCTGCACACGACTTATTATTTGGAAAGAGAAAGATTTTTCAAGCGCACAAAATTCTGCAGGGATTTTCCAGAAGAGATATATCAAGATTTAAAGAGAAGAAACAGAGGAACTTACAGAGGAAATTCCATGAGATGATGTCACTAGATAGCCGCGTTTCCGCGGTTTAAAGTGGGGTTACACTGCGTTTTCGCGGTCAGGTAGTCGGCGCCAGACCCTAGAATTTTTCTGACGCTCTGATCTGACTAGAAGGCCGCGTTTCCGCGGTCTGAGATGGGTATGCGTGGCGGAAACGCGGTGCGATGGAAGGCACGGATCTCTGAAAAAATTCTGCTGCTCTGATTTCGTAGTTCCCTTCTATTTTGATATTTTGTTTTCTATTTATCTTTCTGTAAATTTCCAGATCCGAGTTTATATATAGATCCTGCAAAATTCTCACAAAATACCCTTTCCAAGAATAACAGATGATATATTTTTATAATTTTTGGATTTTTCATATTTTTATGATTTTTTAGTTTTATATTAACCCGAAATTGCAAAAAGGAAATGACACGCCATCCCCGGCAACGGCGCCATTTGATTGATCTCAAAAACTATCTATTACCGCAATCAAGAACGGCGTTGCTTTGCAGCTAGTCGGTGAGTACGGGTCGGTCCACAGTGATATTGTGAATCTCCTAATCGCTCAAACGAGTTAATTCTGAAGGGTGTTCGGACAGATTATTAAATCTAAAAACCTAAATTATTCTATACTACGATTATCTAGATCTAAATCTTGCTGGGGTTAGGTTTAGGGATGGTTTGGAAATGCAAGTAAATCTTAACTCTTTTTATACCCAAATGAAGATCTATGAGGAGTTATGGTAATTATCAATAAAGGGGATTAGATCCATTCGGGAAGGTGTTCCTTCCTCTAGGTTCTTGTCCTTCCTTTAGAGATCCTTATCCTAACCTCTATGGAAAACACACGCAACCGGGCCTTTATACTACGGTATCACCGCTACCTCGAGGGATAGGATGCCGTAGGGGCACGGTGTGTGCGTGTATGCATGGAGTCCTAATGAAAATATATTATGGGCAAGAAAGGGATGAGAGATCTCATCTCTCAAAAGCCTTCCCCAAAGTTAACTCTAAACAATTATTTATGGCAAGGAATTAAATTTACCTAGGATAAGAATTGAATCTAAACTAGAGCAATTAAATAAAACTACTTACAGATGGCTCTCTCCAAACATCAACACAGGGTTGTCAGATCTGAATTCATGAATTGAAAAGAGGCGCTGATGCTCTCCATAAAGAATTCTGAATTTATTATTAAAAGGAGGCATAGAAAGAATACAAGTTTTAGAGTTCCTATTTATAGAGAATAGGAAACCCTAGGTTACAAATTGATCCGCATGTCTAAATTTACAAATTTTCCCTTAGGTTAAGTATTCAGCGCCGCCCAGTATTTTGGTAAAAAATTATCGAAGCCCGGGCACCAGATGGCCGCGGAACCGCGGCATGGGTAGGCTTTGGGCCGCGGTTCCGCGGCCTATTGGTGAGAACAATGTGTGGAATTTTCTGGGCTTCTTTTCTGATGTTTGGGCTTCTTATTTATTTGGTTCTTTTATCAATTGGGCTTCTACGTTGATTCCAGATCTCCAGTGACCAATTTGCAGTGGACTTTTAACCATTCGCTTTGTAATCTTGGACCTTGCGTTGCCTTGTACTGATCTTTGATGTAGGGTTGATCAAGAGTCTTCTGTTTGTTGGTCAAAGTCCACTTTTGTATAGTCTTTTCATCGTTTTCACTGTTTTCTGTCCAAGAACCTGTAATCTGTAATATGTAGCAGACATGCGTCAAAAGCATATGTTTATTTATAAAATGAATAAGAATGGGGAATATAATAATGCAAATATTATGGTATGAACAGGTGGCGTCGGAGTTGTCTTGGAAGCTCATTCCCGCGGTTAATGCATACAAGTGGTCCTTCGGGTCAGATTTGCTGTCGAAGAGGGAGACCTTTGGAGGCTTGTTGCGGGAGGAGACGCGGACGGCGAGCAGCTCCTTGGTGAACGATTTGGTGAGCGAGTCGGTGGCATACTTAGCCCCATCGCTCGAGCGGTGACCTTCCCGATGCATACCCTCGATTTTCTTCTTGAAGGCGTTGAGTCGGCCGTGGTATCCCGACGATTCGGCACATTCTGATCTTTGGCCTTGGCTGTTGGAGGTCTGCGTCTGGCCGCGGCTCCGATTCCTCTCAATGAGGTTCCTTAGATCCCCCGGCGAGATGGTCTTCGAGCCGCCGTGGCGAGTCCCGTCCGCGCGACCCCGTCAAGGGAGGGGGTGTCGTCATGCCTGGTAACAGGCGAGCTGACTGACATCTCCTCAGGAGGGACAGGTGCGCGAAGGATCTCGGGGCGAGGTGCTCTGGCGACGGACCTCGGTGTTGAATTGTGGGGCGCCCAGCGGGTCTCAGAACGTATTGGCCCGAGAGATCTGCGACCGTGGGAGGTAGCGAGGCGGTGGTCGACAGTGCCGACACGGACAGAGTCTTTTCTCCCCCTGTAGGGGTCCCGGTCCCGAGGCGGGGGAGCGGCGGCCTGGGGATCTTGCCCTGCCGTTTGGACGCGGATTAGCGCCTCCACGACGGATGCGAGTTGGTCTATCCGGCCGGTGAGAGCGTTAATGGCATTCGGCAAAGGAGGTTCATCCGCGCCTCCGTTAAGAGGGAGGAGGCGGCTAGTGCTCGGATCTTCGTGATGATTGCTCGCCATTAGGTTGAGATCGGAAGACAAACTTTTGTTTTTATGGAATCAAGGATTTCCCACAGACGGCGCCAGCTGACGCGACCAGGATCGCGCCAAGATATTGCCTTCCGTTGATCTGCTGATGGCGGTGATGCGTGGCTGATATTGGATCCGGAAGCAGGCTCCTGAAGCGTGTGGATCTCAAAGGGTTTGAGGTTGGTTGGGCCGAGCTACCTGCAAGGAAGTCCTAGGGTGGTTGAACCACCGAGGACCCTCCAACGGTCAAGTTAGAGAGGAAATCCGAGCAGAGTAACGGCTCAGTAGATTAAAAATCGCTTACTTGGACCGTCTGAAGAAGGGGTTTATATAGTAGTGGCAGCAGGCATGGCAGGCGTGAGAATCACACCGGCCGTTACACTCCCGACGTCACGCACATGTGAAGGGCGGTATCTCCTATTAATGGCGAGACAGGCTCGTTAATGGGGGATCGTGATGGCGTGAAACGTGGTATGTGGCCGGCGGAAATCTCGCACACGGCGAGATTTGCTGAAGGCGATTGCGCCTGTGAGCGGTGCCATTGGTCGGTCGATGAGACCGAGGAAGACGACCTCGACGGGAGAGCTCGGGGACGAGCGGGAGAGCCGAGGTATCTTGTTTCTGCGGTAACCCGGAGACGAGCTGGGAGGCCGATTGTGCAGGGGGCTCGGAGGTGAGCCAGTGTTGGTTGGTAGGACGGGCATTGGAGTGGTCTGGTCGGCCACTGTAGGTCCTTTCTTGCATGCTTTGGGACACGTCATCTGCCATGTGTCATGATCTGGGAGATCCCCGATATCGAGCATCATCAAGGACCGAAGAAGATAAAATAGGTTGTCTATCTCCTCACCAAACTAAATTAAACTAGAATTACATGGTTTTTAAATTATAAATTAATAATAATCACCAACATGTAATGCTCTTAAAATAACTTCCCATAAATAATAACAAAACATGATTTCATAACCCCATATGCATGGCAGATATAAAGTATTAGTATTAATATATAATATTAAGGTGTTTTGTGAGGAAAAAATGAGAGAAAATAAATATATGTATTATTGTTTGTTGATGGAATCAAATATGTATTCCTAAGCAGATGACGATATCTTACTGTACGAAAATGAGGCTTTTCTTCTCGAGGGTTGTGTAATATTTGAAGTACCAATATAGAATTGTTCTCTAGCTAGTATAGTACAGTGTTAATTATAACTATGTTTTAATAGCACAAAACAGCCTATAGATTACCTTGTGTGGGACTTAGCCCTTTCAAGGAATTTACTGGTACAAACTCCTCCTATGTTCATTAATCATACAATGAAAATACTAAAATAAATACTCAGATTCAATTTTACATAAATCAAATGATTGTCTAATTTTTGTTTTAGAACTTGTTTTTGTTGTTGAGAAAATTTGAACATTTTTAAGATTTGGATCGATGAGTGCGCCGTTTAGAATCCAAGATGGTTTCAAACATTGAACGTATTAGGTTATCTAGCAAAATAGCATATTCAAATCACTCTCTAAGTTCAACCTTTGTGACAAAACAAAAGACTTTTTTTCTTCCTTTTTGAATTTCAACACATAAAGTTAGTTGACATATTCAATTTGTGCACCTCTTTTGGTTTCTTAGATATTTATTTCCCTCAATGCATCCCATCTACCATAAAGAAATTAATCAATAGATTCTAGATGAATAACAAATGTGCTTTTGAGACCTTAAAAACTTTCTATGATGTTGGTTTGTAACTAGGGTAATGTATTTTTGCTTCACTGATTATCTTTTATTTAATGATGTCGGGAGGCAAATTATCCATCTTTTTGCCTTTTGAAAAAAAATAATTAAGGTGCTGCTCACTGGTCATTTTGCATGAAATTATAACCTATCGTGTAGACGTGGGAGGAAGTGGATGCTGATATCAAATGGAATATTATAAACAACCATAGCATATTTTTCAATTTAAATTTTAGCATAAAGTCTTTGGAACTATTATTTGTTGATGAACTTATTTTATTTTATTGATTTATATATCTATTCATAAATTAATATTTTGTGATGACAGGGCTATGGGTTGACAGAGTCGAGCGGAGGCGTAGTATCCTTATCGGGTCCAGAGAAAAACAAAGTGTATGGATCAGCTGGTCGGATCGGACCGAATATGGTGGCTAAGATTGTGGATCTGTTGACGGGGGAGGAAAATAGCCAATTAACAATAAACCTTAGAAATCTATTTTCTCAAAAATCTTCGTATTTTTGGGGTTTATTTAACCATTAGATCAAACGAATACTATCCCTCAACAACGTCTTTCCTCCAAAATCTCCTCGGTGCATGGAAAGCAAATCTTCTATGTATCAATTCGTATATCCTCAGTCATAGGAAGAATACATTGGCCTTAAAAAGAATTCAAACCTGTCCAAAAAGAACCATCTCCCCTCCTCCCCGCCCCCCGCCCCCAGCTCGAAATGCATTGCACATGGTATCCTTCAATAATTTCTTGTGAATACGTTAATGATTGGGAACCTAGATGTAAAAAGAGGATAATGATAGGTACAAGACAACGACAAGAATGGACAGGTTGGAATCACAAGAAAACAAGTGCCGACTAACCCGAAAAAAGTCCTTACTAGCAAGGTTGCTCTGGACACTTTGCATGTAAGATATACCAATACACAAGACCTTTCTGTTATACACAAATCTTTACTGTCGAGTTCGATTTTTGATGAATCTGAACCATTTGATCCAATAGAATGAGTGCTATTTTTCTTCCCAAAGTAGGGACCGGACCAATAGAATATGTATACAAGCATGCATGTCACATCATTTTCCCTTTCACCCATAAAGAAATCTAGGAGGCAATCACTATCCGTATTGTTGTTAGCGGTAAAGTTTGTCCCTCGTGTTAACAAAAAGAGGGCATCTTCAAATTGAAATCATAATTCCATTATTAGCATGATCCAACAGCCCAAAAAATGAAAGACCAATCTAGATGTCTGCCGGATATAAATGCATGCGCATGGATCGTTACTTGTTGGTCAAACCAATCTTATAGACAATCAAGGCTAGCGATTTTGACCGCATAGCTAGATATTTCAATGAGACTAACCGCTAGTGTTATTGTAGCATTATGACAAATCTGATGTTAAGCAAGAGGTTTAGCGTTCAGACCTTGCTTACGTCAGGACTAAGTCGAAATTCATTTAATTAGATTTTGTTGAAAGTGCAGGCTATGTTGGTGATGATGAGGCAACAGCATCAACCTTGACTTCAGATGGTTGGCTCAAGACTGGAGATCTCTGTTACTTTGACAACGTCGGCTTCCTCTTCATTGTTGACAGGCTAAAGGAGTTGATCAAATACAAGGCTTATCAGGTGCTCAAACTTACTAACATTTTCCAAAAAAAATTAAACATAAATCAAAAGATTATTCTAATTAGTTCATATATGTGTCGTGTACATTTCTCAGGTACCTCCAGCAGAATTAGAGCAAATACTTCAATCCCATCACGAAATCGCCGATGCTGCAGTGATTCCGTATGCGACGCTAACTATTATATATGGTTTCAAAAATTCTTGTTGAGTTTTCTTTTTATAATTTTACTATAATTCTTTTGAATTTATGACAGGTACCCAGATGAAGAAGCAGGGGAAATACCAATGGCATTTGTTGTGAGACACCCTGGGAGCAACCTTGATGAGCAACAAGTCATGGATTTTGTTGCTAAGCCGGTATTTATTTATCTAATATGTTTATCGTACTTGAAATAATTGCATAAGTAAACAAGCAATTTATTAAAGCCATCATTTGTGTTTTGAAAAAAATGTTGCAGGTTGCGCCATACAAGAAAATTCGACGGGTTGCTTTCATCGACTCGATACCAAAATCCGCTGCAGGAAAAATCTTACGAAGAGAACTCGTAATCCTAGCTCTTCCGAAGCCAAAATCGAAGTTATGAATGGTACAATATCTACTAATACGTTCCATTCTTTTTGTGTTTTTTATTCGCAGTCGATAGCCAAAATAGTACTCTTAGATGCTAAAAGTCTTTCACAAATCAAGCGGCTTATATAATTAGTTAAGTAGTTGTATGCTTTGAATTGCTAGCGACTCAGATAGCAATTTTTTTTGTGTTTAAGATGTTTCTGTATATTTAGGGAAAGCAATTTGCAAAATATTTGCGATTTACATCTATATACCTTATTCTTACTTTTGCGGGTGCTTTATGCCCACAACACAAGCATTACATGCAGAATTTGCCAGGATTAGCATGCAAAGCAGTAATCACCGCAACTTGCTAAATTTAGATCCGCAACATTGCTCTCTTTTCTCCCTTTACTCTGGATATTTACAGGAATTTTAGGCTTTTCTTCATTATTTACTGCATATTAAGAGAGAAGAAATAAGGGGATTTTTTTGAATAGGGTAGAATAAAATTAAAATTATAAAAATAAAATTTTTTTAATTTATCAAAATAGGACGGTTTTGAACCCGGGCCCACCCTCGAATTTAGAGGGCGGGTTCTAGGAACCCGTCCCCCATTTTTAATTAAAAAATAAATTAATTAAAAACAAAAATTTAAATATCGAATAAAAAAATAAAACAATAATAATATTAGTGTTGTTTTGGTTTTGGAAAATTGTTATTAGAATTTTTTATACACTCCAATAAAAAAATAAATATGCCAAATTTAAAATACAAAAAAATCATATCTGTTTGTAAAATATAAATTGTATAAGTTTCTTTTACAAGCGCTAACCGATTTTCTTCCGGTGCACTTGTCACGATCCCTAGGGTCTCGCCCCTGTTGACCGTCCTGAACATCTGGTCCTATAGTAAGCTGGTTGTTTGCATAGACTACATCTGTCGTGCCTTTGCTGAGGATCACCATCCATTGTCATTCGATCTCGACGCACCTTAGGTCTTCCGGGCCCTATATTTTTTTTCTGTCGGTAATACAATCGGTGTTTGTCTGTTCCCAGTAAAAATAGTGTCAATAGCGACTGTCTGGTATATGATGAAACTTTGGATCGTATGCGTCTTAGAAATTAGAAACTTTATAGTAACGAGAAGCAAAATTGTAATGTGAGTTATGCATGCTGCTCGCAGCAGCAATTGCGTGGGAACAAGGTAAATGTTGTTGCTGGAAAACACCGCATGTGCACAAAGAGAGCCCTTTATCTCTAAAATTTACGGTATATTGATTCCCATTACTCCCCGTAACTTGAAACTCCCTTATGTCAAACCTTTCAGATCTGTAGTATTGTGCTCTGCGCTCTTTTTTCCGGAATATATCTTCGTAATACGCGGTGAGTGAAGTCTCCATCGCCAAGGACTTTTCACTTCGTTGCACAAAATAAGTATTCACTCTGAAAAAGGTTCGAACAATCAACCCCTGTATCGGTAAGCCTCTAACACTTTTAAGGACCCCGTTGAAACTTTCAGACATATTAGTGGCCATTAGTAGATATCTGCATCCATTATCATGTGCTTGTGACCACATGCGTACTGGTTACTTATCTAACCACGCTTCCGCGGCTTGATTCATCTCTCCAATTTTCGTCATATACATGTCATGAACATTAGGGTCAGACGCTTCACCGGCTTTGTACATAAGCTTATGTAGATCTGAATTTTTAAATTTTCTATCAAAATTTTGCCTGAAGTGCCGCAGGAAAAACCTATGTGGGGTCGTCGGAAATACAGCTCTCATTGCAGCTAGTATTCCTAGATGTCTATCAGATATGATGCATAAATCTGTTTTATCAATAACAGATGGGATACTTTTGAGTTGACGGAAAAATCATGACCAGGATGATGTATTTTCACCCTTGACAATAGAAAATCCCAAGGGAAATATACCGTTATTAGCATCAAAACCTGTAACAATTAACATGCAAGCTCTGTACTTACCATATAGATACGTCCTATCCACACACAATACCGGCCGACAGTGTGTGAAACCAGCCACACAAGGAGCAAAGCACCAGAAAATTCTTTGAAACCTGACGCAACCATCGAGATCAATTTCTGTGGTTTTTAACCAGTATACGGACCCCAGATTTGATGCTTTCATGGCTTCCATAAAAGGGACTAGTGAGTTGTACGAGCTTTCCCAATTCCCAAATATCTTTTATAAAGCCTTTCTACGAGCATCCCATGCCTTCACATACGAAATCTGAATTTTGTGCTCTCCGCTGACGTAGAGCCGTATCTCTCGGGGAGTCATCGCCACATTTGTACGAATTAGTGGCATAATTAGTGAGCAAATGTAAGATGAAGTGCAATTCCTGTGATCTTTTTAACATAATAGAATTGATGCAAGTATGTTCTTGGTTGTATTTCGTGACCTTCTAAATTTTGGCTCTTTTGGAACAACATGCATGCAATCTCCACTTACATTCAGGAACTTTCGTACATACCACCATATAGTACGTCTTATTTGACTCTTCGGTTTTAAATGTAACATTTTTTTTGAATAGTCCATGACTTCAGCTTACAAATAAGATCTCTTTTTTCTTGAAACATATCTCCAACAGTGACGCAATCTTCGCTTGCTACGGTCGCTTCCAAATAGGGTTCAGTATTTACTTCTGCCACAGCTAAATCTACCCAACTATCATCTTCCAGCGGATCGAGACCGAGATCTTTTAGTTCGACAAAATCATTATTTGCAGCCATATCATCAATCAATACTACTTTATTCAATCCAGCGGCATATTCCACACTATTCTCCCCTTGATAACCTTCATCAGTTTCATCATCATCACTGCCACGCATATCAATGTCACCCGTAGCAACATAAGGTTCGGCTGTTGTTCCCCTCCGAAAGACGGCGCGACGTGAAGACGTCTTGCCTGAGATTCGGAACAGATGCTATTTGGTTTTATCCGTCCACCTCTCCGAAGATGCCAAGTTGATTTATGGCACCGTGTATCGGAGGTTTAGACGGATGCAGCCGATGTATCAGATTTCGTCAGATTCCCCCTCGTTCGAGGGGTTTTTGATTGTGGGGACGCTCTTCCCTGCAGGCGTAAGCCCCTGCAGTTAATTACGTTACCGCATCGTGGTAACAACTTTCTCCTTTTCCAGAATTTCACTTCGTGTCGTGGGTGTTTGTTTTGTTTGTGGTTGCCCGTGGATTGTGTACGGAGACTAGGTTATGCCGTCGCCCGTAGGACGTAGATTAGTCCAAATCTGTATTTACTTAGATTTGAGTTTGGGATTTTAGTTTAAGGATACGTTAGCCATATTTGAGGCTAAGATCAACTTAAACGTTCGTTGAGGATACGTTAGTCCAATTTAAGACTAAGATCAACTTAACGGGATCGTTTGGATCCGACAAAAGAGCATTTGGGGGCTCTATTGCTCCAGTTTAGGGACATAGTGGTCCATTGCATGTATGGCCGTCAGGACCCATCACCTCTCTGACGACGTTGAAGAATTACAAAGACAGATGTCAGAGGAGTTCAGAGATATACCCTTGAACCAGAGTTGATTGGGGGATCTATAGTCCAATTTGGGTCTAAAGTCTGTTTGAAGGTTTAAGAATACGTTAGCCATATTTGAGGCTAAGATCATAATAAACGGGATCGTTTAGATCCGACAAAAGAGTATTTTGGGGCTCTATTGTTTCAGTTTAGGGACATGGGGGTCCATTGCCAGTTTAGGGACATGGTGGTCCATCATTAGTTTAAGAACGCTTAAGTTCGTATATTGGTTTAAGGACGCTTAAGTCCATGAGTTTAAGGACGCTTAAGTCCATATATTGGTTTAAAGACGCTTAAGTCCATGAGTTTAAGGATGCTTAAGTCCATATATTGATTTAAGGACGCTTAAGTTCGTGAGTTTAAGGACGCTTAAGTCCGTGAGTTTAAGGACGCTTAAGTTCGTGAGTTTAAGGACGCTTAAGTCCGTGAGTTTAAGGATGCTTAAGTCCGTAGCAATGTATGGTTGTCGGGACCCGTCACCTCTCTGACGACGTTGAAGGATTACAATGACAGATATCAGAGGAGTTCGGAGATGTACCCTTGAACCGGGTGTAAATTGATTTGAAAGAGCATTTGTGCTCAGTTCAATTTAATTTGAGGACTTACGGCAAGATTTGGGCTAAGTCCAGTTGAAAATGTTCAACATTTTATTTGTGTCTGGCCTGTTAGGCCTTTGATTGGGCTCTGCCCTTTGTTTAATAATGCAGTGCATTTCTTTCTGGCCTATTTGGCCCTTTTAATTGGGCTCTATCCCCGTTTTTTATAATGCAGAGCATTTTTTTTGGTCCATTGGGCCTTTTCATTAGGCTCTGCCCTTTAATAATACGCTGCATTTAATATTTCGACAGTGCGCTACGTGGCTTGTCAGGCGCTTTGCGCCAATTGAGGAGCGCAAGGCGCAAACTGATGTGGAGGTGACACGTGTCATGCTCTGGTGAGCGCAAGCGCAATGCGCTGCGCTAGTGCGTTGCTGACACATGGCGCACTCTGATGACTTGCGCCAATTTAAGAGAGCAGTGCTCTGTTTTTCAAAGCGCAAGGCGCAGTTTGTTCTGGGGCTGACACGTGGCGCTCTCTGGTGGCTTGCGCCAATCCAAGAGCGCAACGGTGCAAATTTTACAAGTGCAGGGCACTGTTTAATCTCTTGATCAAATTTGGATCAAAGAAAATAAGTTTTCTTTCTTGTTTCAAGAGATTTTACTTCATGATTAAAGAACCAATGGTTCATCAAAAAGCTGTGCCTTTATATGTAGATCAAAACATCTAATAAAGAAGTATATTACTTCTTTTTTTATTCTTATTATTTGATCTTTTCTTTTTATTTAAGATCTTGATCTTGTTCTTAGATTATTGATCTTTTTAGAAGAAATTCTTCTTTTTAAAAGTTTATCTTCTTTTTCTGAGTTCTTTCTCAAAGTTTTCAGAAGATTTATGTGAGTTCTCTCTGTGTTTCTGAGTGTTCTAGACTTGGAGTCTAGGGGCCTTTTTATAGTGCCAATTGATTTGTTAAATCAGTTCAAAAGATCTTTCTCTGAGTGATTTAGAAATTTTTCCCCACCGTTGGATCTTTGATCCAAGGGCTCTATTTTACAGAAGAGAATCTTATTGTTTTAATAAGATTAGAAAGATCTATTCAGAATTTTTCTGTTTTAAATGCTGGCACAGCTGGCGCAAGCGCACCTGCGCTTGACACGTGTCGCGCAACGCAGAGCGCAGCGCAACTGCGCTGACACGTGTCACGTGTCTGCGCAGTTGCGCTGTGCTCTGCGCGACACGTGTCAGTGCAGTTGCGCTGTGCTCTACGCGACACGTGTCACGCAGATGCGCTGCGCAACTGCGCTGACACGTGTCGCGCAGAGCACAGCGCAACTGCGCAGACACGTGTCGCGCAGCGCTGAGCGCAGCTCATCTGAAGCGTTGCTTCCTTTATTTTTTATTTTTTATTTTAAATAGAGCATTGCTCTGATTGGGTGCGCTGTCTTGGGCGCAGCGCTGGCGTATCTGTTTTTGACACGTGGCGCGTTGCGCGCAGCGTAAAGAATCTGAATCGTTACTTCAATTTTTGAATTTTTTTGAAATTCAAACAGAGCTTTGCTCTGATTGGGGAAACAAATGCCCCCCCCCACCGTTGCGCTCACGTGGCGCACACGTGAGTGTTGGTGGCAAGATTCCAACCGTCGGACCAACTCAGGAGTTGAAGGGGCGCACAAGCGCTTATAAATAGGACCCTTGGTCCTCAACGGATGTTCACCATCTTCAAGAATTTTTATTCTCAGAACTTCAGAGCCTTGCTCTCATTTTCAAGAACTCCAAGAGTTAAACCCTTAAAACTTTTAGGTAAAAATTTTAATTTAAATTAAATTAAATTAAATTAATTTTAACCAATAGAGCCTTACTCTCATAGATCTTCTGATCTAAAGATTAAATTATTAATTTTAACCAACAGAGCCTTGCTCTCATAGATCTTTTGATCTAAAGAAAACCCTTTTGGGGTTTCACCAATAGAGCCTTGTTCTTAAGAATCCATTGATGTAAAGAGATCTTGTTTCAGGGTTTTTAACCCATGAACATAGCTTTGCTCATAGACAAAATACAGATATTTTTGATCTAAAAATGAACAACTCTTAAGAGTTTTCATGGATCTTTAAGATCCCAAAATTAATAAATTTTTTTAGAAATTAATTTTCCTTTGATGGATTTTTCCATCATTATCGCAGAGCTAGGCTCTTTTAGTCTTTTAAGGAATTTTATTTTCTTGAGACCAGAGTTTGACAAGTGTCACTCTGTAACAGAGGTTTGCTCGGAAAGAGGAGATTTTCTCCTTATCTCTAGAGATTTCTCATTAATGAGAATATTCTTTTGGGGATCTCCTCATGAATTGGAAATCTCATCCAATGATGGGGTTGTCTTATTAACTGATGTATTATCATCTAGATTTTGTGGGTCCCCCTTTGGTCCCCTATCCATTGCATTACAGTGTGGTACAAATCTTGAAATTCCAAGTGTCAGGCCCCTTTTTTTCTTTTAAAATTAAATTAAGATACTGACGGCTGAATCTCATTTTTCTTTGCAGGCAATCATGTTTGCTGATCTGTCTTTACCATTTGTTCGCTCAGAGGAAGGGTTTTCCGAGGCGCCGGTGGACCGAGAGATGCTCGCTCTCATTAAGGATCATGACCCCGAGCACAAGAACCTTCACCTGTAGGGTAGGTGGTATAGTGAAATTATCAAAGGTCGCCGAAGATTTTGTTGCGCGACGCTGTCGGAGCCTATCTCGTCGATCCCCTATGCGGATGAACCCCCGGTGAAGTATGCCGTGGAGGTCGTGAACTGGAATTCGGAGGATCTTCTCCAGTCTTCGATTTCAGCCATTCCCGTGCAGCCGCCGTCGGCCGTGGACATCTTAGGGAGGCGCATATGTCAGGGTGAGGCACGCCCTTGGGGACAGGCTTACAATATTGGATTGACCCCGTGACAACCGGCCGGGTATTTGCAGTGGGCCCGTACATCCTATCAGCAAAGAGGACGCATCTGATGAAGATTGGTCTGTACTCTGCAGTCTACGTCTTATTGTTTGAGTACCCCGCTCCTCCAACGTGGTGGGTTAAGCCCTTCATAGAACAATGGAACATCCTCACCCACAACTTCCTTCTGACGGACAGGGAAGTCTCCATCTCCCTGGAAGAGTTCGCTGAGATCTCGGGTTTTCCGGTGAGGGGAGAGCATTATGAGGAGCTGCTTTCTCCTGACGAGTACGTCTTCGCCACCAAGCCGTTGGTATTTGAGTTGATGCCGGAGAATGCTATTCAGCACCAGTTTCCGGGCTTGGTGAAGGTGCTGAATATATACGAAGGTCTCTATTTGGAATTAGGAGTCCGGGGAGTTAGTTTTGCAGATTTTATCGCCCGCTTCCTTTGACCGGAGATTCTATCGGAGTGAAGTGAAAGGTTCGCCAAGCTCGACGACCCTTTCGGGTTCGGCTTAGATCGTCGACCGGTATCGGAAGACGATCAAAAGGATTTCTATCTCCCCGATGCCGCCATCATGTCCTTATCAGAAATCACCGTCCCGGGCATTGATGAGGAGAGCTTCTTTTTAGGGTTTCTGGGATTGTGGTTGTGCTGCTT
This sequence comes from Agapanthus africanus, assembly GCA_030015575.1. NCBI lineage: Eukaryota > Viridiplantae > Streptophyta > Magnoliopsida > Asparagales > Amaryllidaceae > Agapanthus > Agapanthus africanus. The sequence goes on along the minus strand of JASDDO010000150.1, from coordinate 3,826,484 downwards.
CGCGCTCCCCATGCACCCGCGCTACATGCGGCCGTCCGTTTTCTACCCAGCGCATCGGATGGTGGCTGGGCTACAGTTGTCAATAGGAATCGCCGGGCTGGCTCACCTATACAATGGACTTAGCGTGGCGGCAGATGCTAATGAACCTGGGGTGCAACCTGCCAATTTCCTAATGCACTACTTCACTTCGTGGATGGAAATGCATGTGCTCGGGGTATTCGGCATCCATAAGAGCCCTTTGTTTTTTGAGAGGTGCAGACTCCCAAGAGTCATGCGGCTGATTGGCACATCGATTGTGAATCCGCCCCCGTGGGAGGCTAGGGGTTGCTCTTTTGTCCGCATCTGGTCAGGGCGAGGATTTCTTTTATGGATAAAGTCGTGACCATCGGCTCAGAAACCTCCAAGGCGGTAGTGGCGCTTCGTGACGGCTTCAAGGACGGAGCCTCCGTACCGAAAGCTCGGGAGATTCTTCATCTCTACTCCATCCAGCCGGGCTTCCTGGTGTTCAGGCAGAACGAGATGGCACTCTTCATGAGATACAACCCCCACCGGTTCGCCCAACAATCAAGCTTTAACCAGGGGGTCCCACTGGAGGCGTTTTTAGCAGAGCCCGCGGCCACCAAGGAGGGGATACGGAGCGCGATGCACCATTTCATGCGGCTGAACACCGGCTCCCACTTCTTCATTAGCGAGCCAAGCTACGTCCCCCGGGTCCTCCACGCGTACGTGGCTTGTTACGCGCACGCAATGGGTGCAGTTATCCGTGAGGAGAAGTGCATGTTGGTTGACCGTAAGGGTGTGCCTCCCGGCAGCGACCGCAAGGCTCCCCTGAAGCCAAGGACCCCGGTCGTTCCTCCGCTGAAAAATGCTGGAGCTGGGCCACCGCGCGTGCGGAGCCCTCCGCGCGGATTGCTGCCTCGTGCTACCGTGGACGGGCCCTCAGCGCCCCGTGCTCCAGTGGAGACGGTGAATGTAGTTTCGCCTGAGTCTGGCATGGGCTCGGATATTGGGACCCATTGCCCTAAGGTGCCCGCAAAGCGTAAGATGATTTTGGCGGCGACCGGGGCCCGCGCGCAAAAGAGGAAGAAGAAGTCCGTTCTTTTTCTGGATGCCGTCCTCGGTTTAGAGCTTCAGGCCCCTCTCACCAAAGGCTTAATCGAATACGGGAGCAACGAGGGTTTCTTGGTAAAGCCAGAAGACACTGACCTGGCGGCCACCATTGAGGCTTCTGAGCGATCAGCAAGGCTCGAAGCGTGGTTGGCCAAACTCTCGCAATCGGGTAATGACTAGTTGTATTTTTCCGTCATTGCATTGTAGTTTTTATCACTGTGTTTAACTAATGCTTTCCCCCCTTTTTTTCTTAACAGTCGTTACCACCGAAAAAGCTATCGCTGCTTCCCTCAAAACTTTCCAGGAGGAGGAAAGGAAACGCGCTCTGTCGGGCGTTGGTTTGTCTCGGCTCGTTGAGTCTTTATTCTCTCTTTTTTTCTATAGCCAATCTAATCTTCTCTTTATCTCTTTGCAGGGGCCATGCAAGCCGATGCGGGGACTCTCCCCAGGCCAACTACCGATGTCCCGGTCTCTTTGGGGGTGCCGCGAGAGTCTCGACTTAAAAAGCCAATGAGGGATGCCTTGAAGGCTCTGGAGGCAACTCTAAATGAGTACGATGACATCTTGATGGAAGCTTCCAAGAGGTCCGCCGTGACGGCCCGGGAGGAGAGGAAGCGCTTGAGGCGCAAGGCGAAGGAACGTAGAGCTGCTTTGGCCATGGGAGCGGGCCCAAGCGCCATTATTCCCGCTCTTCTCCTTCCGAGGAGCCCCCGGTTTCCTTGTCTACTGCTCATAGACAGGCAGCGCGTGCAGTTCGGGAGGCCAACGATCGATCCACCTCAGGTAATGTGTCTTTCGAGACTTTGTTGTAAGAATTGTAAACTTATCGGTTCTTATATATCTTGTCCTGCAGGGCCAAGTCCAACCGAAAGGGAGGCGGAAACCGTCGAGCCTACGGGGGCAGTGGAAGAGGTACTGGCTGAACCCGAGCCGACGGTGGGAAACGTAGCCGGGGTTGCTGGATCCGAGCTAGTGGCTGACGAAACGGTCACGCCTACTATGCCTGAGAAGGTTGCCGATGTCGAGTCCGAGGTAGCGGCGGATGAGACGGCTGCTACAGCTGGGTCCGGGGCAGCAGCGGATGGAGCACCTGAGACTGACGACCCCATGGCAACAGTGGACGAAACGGTCGCAACCGCTGAGCCCGAGGGAGTAGCGGGTGAGACGGGCATGATTCCTGAGGACGAGCCGGCCGCTCTTTCTCAAAAGTCTGGCAATGCTCCGATCATTGCTCTCCCCGCCTACGGTCCTCCGTCGTCTCCTGGCCTCGCAAGCACGGCTACGGCTCCCATAGTGTTTGGCGATGAGGCGTCGGGAGGTGGTCTCATGTCAATAGAGGGAGACGTTGCCGTTTCGGCTGGATCATCATCAGGTAAATTTTGGGTTACCGTCCTTCTTTTATTCTGCAATCTTTCCTGATAGGTTTATCTTTGTTTTTAACGCAGGTGCGGCCAGTGCTGATGCTCCATTGCTCGAGGGAGCGCCGTCAGTTACTGCCTTGACGGTGGCTACCTCTCTACCTTCTCTCATGCCATCGCAAATGTTGGAAGGTATGGATTTGTAATCCATTAGTTTTATCTTTCGGCCGCATAATTTATGCACTAATGTCGTACTATTGCGTCTTTGCAGGGGTGATTTTCGATCACCTCTACCAGGTGCTGCCCCCACATTTTTCCTTCCTGTCAGAGCGTGCTTTCTCTAGTGGCGCTGGTGAGTCTCGTTTTCAATTAATACCCTTCCTTTTTCCAATAATGAACTTGTTTCTGATTTTTCCTTGCCCTGATTGCAGTGCTCCAAATCGAAGGGGGAGATGAAAGATCAGTTGCATCACCGGTCCTCCCGGCTTTGCCGCCTGCTACAGCTGGTATAGTAAACTCCCTTATTGATGACTTTCTTATATTTCTTGAACCGTCATCTGATTGTGTTTTTTTTAGCTGTTGTCCCGATTCCGGCCCCCTTCGAGTCTCGCGTCATGATGCTGGCAGGCCCATTCTTGAAACATCCATTTTCAAAGGATGCTGCGATGAGTTTGGGAATGCTGGGCGGATATATCGAAGAGCTTGACGCAGACGTTCCCCCATCTGCCGCAGATTTCACTGTGGAGGTTAATCCGATGCTGGCGACGCTTGTAAATTTTCATAATGAAGGCGTTGTCGAGTCTTGGGTTAACCACTGCAGGGAGATCGATGGCCACCTGCATCAGCTGGAGTCGATGTGTCCTGCCCCCGAGATCTTGGCCGCGAGCACTCAACGGGCGGTATGGATCGAGCAGAGCGCTCTTACTTCTACCATCTCGAACAAGAAGTTGCTTTAAGGCGTAAGGAGCGCGGCGAGACTTCGAGCAAATCTGCCCAACTGCATGCTCAGGTGGATGCAAACGCTGCACAGCTGAAGGTTATCTTTGAAGGTGTCACGACCCAAGTTTGGATGTGACAGGCACTTAGATTATATCATATCTAAAGATATGCACAATCCAAGTAAGCCAAAAACCAAGATCAAAATACCTTATTTCGGAATTATTTAGGAAAATTTAGTTTTTTTTTTTTTAAGTAGAAATCTCAAGTTATGAATTTAAATTAGTAAACAATTAACCAGGTTAAGTTTAGTTGCATTCCGAGTTGGAATCAACAATATCAATAATGAACATGAATATAAGCATATGAAATATCACTGAATCTCATAAAGAAAGAAACTATGAAACTGATCCACATATCTCAACTGTACATATATATACCATCTCTCCTTTCTAAGTCAAAATACAAGTCTGATGGAGTCTTTCTAGATACAAAAGTACAAAAGGGAAGGTTACCACACATGTAACCTACCTAACAAAAGATGAAATATAACAGCAAAAGTGATCCTGCCTCGCAGCTACCCGTCCACTCTATCCCTGCAAGGAACTGTGGCACAACGGGGATGAGTTGCCAACTCAGTGAATACGACTAACATATAACGGCGAATAAAGTAAATATGACAATCATGCTACTGAATATGAATCAATATGATATATGAGTATATGTGAAATCCAACAATAAATCTCATTATACTTCTGAAATCACAACTCAAGTAAATCATTTCTCGGTGTCCATCAACGACACAAAATCTTCATTTCTTTTAGGCATCATTCCCCGAATGATCCTATACTCATAATATCGGCCGTTATCCTCTAGATACACGCCGTATTTCTATAACCAACTCCGGTATCGAGTAACCTCGCTAGGCTCCCCCGTCTCAATACGGCTATCCTGCCCCTCGGTCTCGACCGGGTCCACCCTGTATCCAACTGTATATCTCCCCCACTCAGTATGGATAACGTAAATCCGCGACCGTATATCTCCCCCACTCGGTCCGGAATAAAACCAAAAACAGAAATCATCTCAGGGTGGACATGTCACATCAATCAGGAAAATACTGGATTTATGTAATAGTATTCAAAACTCAAAACCATAAATCCTCAATTCTGTATCTATCTCATATCCAACATAGAAATACGCATAAAGCAACAGGATGCAAATAATGAATCTACCAATATACTTGACATGTGAAATACGATATAATTCATGTTAATAAGTATGATATTTAAGTGTATGTGACATGGCAATATCGACGAGGTGTGTGTAGCATATAAGAGGTGCATGTGGCATGGCTCGTCGATAATTGTGAAGTGTTCTAACAACTAAGCAATATACAAGCATTTTAATGAATGAAATTCTAACGTTTACACATGATGATATGAATATCACATTAAGTAAAACCATGGGCGAAACACGCCATCTTTGCTAAATTCCCCGGTAGATGTTTAGTCTACTCACCGGAAAGTCGAATCTACTCCGGAATCGCTAATCCTTTCCCTTTCCTCGCGGCTTCCGTATTTCTCGTATTAGAGTCTAATCATGCAAAATAACTTATATAAGCAAACTAGCTATTCCGATATAGCGGAAATAGAAAACACGCTAACCCCCACAATTTATATACTATCTGATCTTTTCAAGTTATTAAACACTTAGTCTTACTGGATTTTAACCCAAAACTGCACTGTTTCAGAATTTAACACGCGACGTAGTTTCGTCGTGTCGTATTTAGCGTTTTACGATTTCATTTCCGACATATCATCCCAGATTTTAGTTACAGTAAAACTAAGTTAATTAAACAGTGCCAAAATATCCTAAATTGTACACTGCAGCCTACCCAAAAGACCACACCCTCAAAGCTCTCACCATGGCCGGCGACGCCGGCCAAACCTCCTCTTTCGCCGGCCCAAAGCCGGCGCCATGCCTCCGTCTTCTTGTGATGTGTTCTATTTGATTCCTACATCATTTCTACTCTGTTGAATTTATTTAGTTAAGTTCCAGATTAAAGCAGATTTTAACAGACTCTGAATTTAGCTAAATACGATATTATGTGACCTATCTAAACTTTAATTAATTAAACTACAGAGCTTATCTCTACTAGGTTTAAGAAAATTACCCTCCTAATTTGCTGTAGGAATAACCCTCCAAGGATCTACAAGCTCCTCCTAGCTTGATGATGATCCAAACTCAAGAACAAGCTCCTTCTTCTTCTTCTTCCTCTTGTTTTTCTTTTCTCTTCTTTATTTTCTTTTCTTTTAAATTCCCTTCAGTTTTGATTCTGATTTTTAAACTGAAATGAGCTATTTAAGTGAAGGAATGAAGAGATAAGGGAAGGTGGAGGTGTCAAGTGAAGGAGTGTGGGTGTTTCATGCAAGAAGGAGGTGGAGATGAGAGGTTAATTGAAGCATGAGGTGTTTTTAGTTTATTTTCCATTTTCTTTTGATTTATTATGGATTTGAATTCAGAATTGAAATGATAATCTTTATTCACTTAAACCCTTGACAATACCCCATTTGCATAAAACTTAACTTTGCAATTTAACCCCTCACAACTAACTTATTATAAAACACATCTTTTGTTAAAATGAAGCTAAAATTTTCATTAAAACCCTTTTAACTTATTTATATTACATACTAAACTTCTAATTTAATTTGTATTACATATAACTTATGAAGATTGACATATTTGATTTTGATCATTTTGTGATTTATCAGCTTATTCTTAATTTAATTAAATTTATTTATTTCTAGTTTTTCCTAAATGTTACAATATTCCCCCCTTAAGAAAATTCGGTCCCCGAATTTAAACTAATTACTATACATACCTATGAAAAGATGTGGAAATTTCTTTCGCATTGCGTCCTCCGTCTCCCAAGTAATCTCCTCGCGATCCTTTCCTTGCCAGAGAACCTTTACCGATGGCAGGATCCTCGATCGTAGTTGCTTTGCCTGTCTGTCCAGAATAGCGACTGGCTGTACTGTGAAGGATAGATCTGGCTCAAGCTGTAGAGTCTGATGCTGGATCGCATGAGATGGATCGTGAAGATATCTGCGAAGCATCGAAACATGGAACACCGGATGTACGTCGGGAAAACCAGGTGGAAGTGCTAACCGATAAGCCATAGCGCCCACTCTCTCTAAAATCTCGTAAGGTCCAACATATCTGGGGCTGAGCTTCCCTTTCTTCCCGAAGCGCATCACCCCCTTCATTGGAGATACTCGAAGGAAAACATGATCTCCCACATCAAACTCGAGTTTGCGTCGTCTTCGATCTGCATATGACTTCTGTCTGCTTTGAGCCGCTTTCATTCTATCTCGTATCAATTGAATCTTCTCTGTAGTTTCCTGTACTATCTGCGGTCCCAATATACCACTCTCACTAAGTTCCGTCCAGCAAACAGGTGATCTACATTTCTTTCCATACAAGGCTTCAAAGGGTGCCATCTGGATCGTCTCTTGAAAACTGTTGTTATATGAGAATTCTACCAAAGGTAGGTGACGATCCCAACTACCACCGAAATCTAGGCTACAAGCCCGAAGCATATCCTCTAGTATCTGAATGGTCCGCTCCGACTGACCGTCTGTCTGTGGGTGGAAAGCTGTACTAAAACTCAGTCGTGTACCAAGAGCGTCCTGAAGTTTCTGCCATAGCCTGCTCGTGAACTGGGTACCTCGATCTGACACTATGCATGTCGGCACTCCATGTAGACGTACAATCTCATCGATATAAACCTGTGCATACTGAGCAAATCCATATGTCGTCTTCACTGGAAGAAAATGAGCGGCCTTCGTCAGCCTGTCTACTATCACCCAAATGGAATCATACCCTCTGCTAGTCCTGGGTAGACCCACCACAAAATCCATGGAAATCTGTTCCCATTTCCACTCTGGAATGGGTAAAGGTTGCAGCTCTCCGGCTGGCCTCTGGTGTTCTGCTTTAACTTGCTGACAAGTCAAGCATCGAGAAACAAAGTCCGTAACCTCTTTCTTCATTCCTTCCCACCAATAATTATCCTTCAAATCACGATACATTTTTGTGGAACCAGGATGAATACTGTATACTGACCTGTGGGCATCCTCCAAAATCTCACGCCTCAATCCGTCAGAATCTGGCACACAGAGACGAGTCCTAAAACGTAACACCCCATAATCATCAATCACGAACTCCGTCTCCTTGCCCTGCCTAACATGATCCATAATCTCCATCAAGCGAGTATCTGTAGGCTGCGCATCTCGAATACGATCCAATAGCTGAGGTCTGGTGCGAACATGTGCTAACTGACCTCCTGCCGATGTAAACTCAAACTGTATACGGCTATCATATAAGATCTGCCAGTCTGTAGAAGACTGTCTCTGCAAAAGACTCAAATGAGATAATTTACCTCTAGGCCTCCGACTCAAGGCATCTGCTACAACCTTCGCCTTGCCTGGATGGTATAAAATCTCACAGTCGTAATCTTTCACCAATTCCATCCATCTACGCTGCCTGAGATTCAGATTCTTCTGTTGAAAGATATACCTTAAACTTTTATGATCTGTGAAGATTTGACACGTTTCTCCATACAAGTAATGTCTCCAAATCTTCAATGCGAAAACTACAGCCGCCATCTCTAGATCATGAGTGGGGTAGTTTTGTTCATGCCTCTTCAACTGTCGAGAAGCATATGCTATAACTTTGCCGTGTTGCATCAACACACAGCCTAAGCCCACTCTAGAAGCATCGCAATACACAATGAAACCCCCTGACCCGGAAGGTAAAGATAATACAGGTGCAGTCGTCAAACGCATCTTCAACTGTTGGAAACTCTGCTCACAAGCATCTGTCCACTGAAATGGAACTTCCTTCCTAGTCAATCCTGTCAAAGGTGCCGCTATCCGTGAGAAATCCTGTACGAAGCATCTGTAATAACCTGCCAGACCTAAGAAACTCCGAACCTCTGTAACTGACATAGGCCTGGGCCAGTGTTGTACCGCTTCAATCTTCTTTGGGTCAACGCATATACCTTGTCTTGTAACTATGTGACCCAAGAACTCCACACTATCGAACCAAAAAGCACACTTAGAAAACTTTGCATACAATTTATGCTCCTTCAAGGTCTGCAACGTGATACGTAAATGCTGCTCGTGCTCCGTCTGACTCCGAGAATATACAAGAATATCATCTATGAATACTATAATAAACCGATCGATAAATGGTCTAAAGATACGGTTCATCATATCCATAAAAGCTGCTGGAGCATTGGTAAGTCCGAACGACATCACCAGAAATTCATAATGCCCATATCTCGTACGAAACGCCGTCTTTGGAATATCGTCCTTCCGAACCCTCAACTGATGATATCCTGACCTCAAGTCGATCTTCGAAAAGAATCCGGCTCCCTGTAACTGATCGAACAAGTCATCTATTCGTGGTAATGGATACCTGTTTCGCACCGTGACGCGATTCAGCTGTCGGTAGTCGATGCACATTCTCATACTACCGTCCTTCTTCTTTACAAATAACACAGGAGCTCCCCACGGTGAAACACTGGGACGAACAAGTCCTCTATCTAACAACTCTTGCAACTGGCCTTTGAGTTCTTTTAATTCCGTCGGTGCCATTCGATATGGTGGTATAGAAATAGGCCCTGCACCCGGAATCAAGTCAATGCAGAACTCAATATCTCGATCAGGTGGCAATCCTGGTAACTCAGCAGGAAATACCTCAGGAAATTCTCGTATGATCGGAATTTGGTCCAATGGAACTTCAGCGACCCCTATGTCCTGAATAAAAGCCAAGAACCCAAGACAACCCTTCTTCAAAAGCCGCCCCGCACAAAAAGCAGAAATCATGTTGACTGGGGTTAACTTGTAATCCCCCTGCACAACAAACACCGGTTCACCTGGAAAACAGAAGCTAACCGCTTTTCCTCTACAATCTACATAGGCATGACAAGCGGCTAACCAATCCATCCCAAGAAGTATGTCAAAATCCAACATGTCCAGGAGAATCAGATCAACTAGCGAATCTCTATTACCAATATGCACCGAACACGATCTAAATACGTGTCGAGCTATAAAGGAATCTCCAACTGGAGTAATCACTACCAATGGTAACTCTAATAATGACGACTCCTTCCCCAATAAAAGTGCGAATCGTGACGATACATAAGAATGTGTAGAACCAGGATCAAATAAAACATGTGCCTCTACTGAGCATACTGTAAGAGTACCTGTCACGACTGCATTTGATGCCTGGGCATCCTGTGGAGTCAGTGCAAAAACCCGAGCCTGGCCCCTGCCCGCATCCTGTCGTCCTCTACCTCTATCTCCTCTACCTCTCTGAGCACGTCCTGCATAGCCTCGACCTCGTGGTGCAACTGCCTGGCGTGTAGCGCCAACTGGGGGAGGAAGTAAAGCCATCGGTGTAGGAGAAGGAAGGGGTAAAGCAGCCTGTGGAGCAACGGTCCCGCCCTGAGATCTACAATCTCGCGCAAAGTGTCCGGGAAGTCCACAACTATAACAGGTAGATGGTGGTCTCTGATCACCAGGATAAGAACTGAACGTCTGGCCCTGTGTCCAATCTCGTCCAACACTGCGGCCTGGAGTATATCTGCCTGGATAGGACCCTCTACCTCGGCCAAACTGTCTATTTGTCAGCACGAATGGTCTACTCCTCTTTGGCTCCGGAACGACTCCTGACTGGCTCAAACGCTCCTCTACTCGTATCGCCACATCCATGGCCTGGGTATATGTATCAAAATGCTGGGAGCCTATCGCCAGATACAACTGTGTGTCCAAACTCCTTAGGAACCTTTTCACCCGAAGCTCCTCTGTAGGTACCAAATATGGGGCATATCGCGATAGCTGGGTGAATCGTAAGTCATAATCTGCTACTGACATACTTGCTGATTTCTTCAACGCTTCGAAACTGCTAGCTCTAGCATCCCTCACACTCTCGGGAAGAAATCTGGCAAGAAAGACTGTAGAAAACTCGGTCCACGTCATCGGAGGAAGATTCGTAGCTCGCCCTCTCTCCGTCGACTCACACCACTCCTGTGCAAGTCCCTCTAAACGAAAGCTAGTCAGCTCAACTGACCTCGCATTAGAACATCGTAATGATCTGCCTATCCTCGCCATTCTATCAAGAAAAGACTGAAGATCTACCGCCACATCGGTCCCTGTGAATACCGGTGGTCTCAATCTCATAAACTCCGCAAGTGATACCTCCATCACTCTCGTATCTACTGGTGCTACCGTCTGTGTAGGCTGTACCTCGGACTCTGCTACGGTCGGTGCTGGATCTGATCTCAAAGCTCGAGTGGTCTCAGCTAACTGTCCTACCACTCGCTGTAATCCCAACATACCCTCCTCGATCCTAGTCATGCGATCTGGAGGAGGAGGATCAGCATGCTCATGCACCTCCTGCACGTCCGGTGTACCAGTCCTCGTCACAGGCGGACTCGCCCTAGCTGCATTCCTGGCTGCGGCTCGCCTAGCCCGCGTAGCCATAGCAACTGGAACAAGAAACGAGAGTTGATAAGGTGTGGGAACAGAAGAATTCAATAACGGAGAACCAACGGAAGAATAGATCAAGATAAACATCCTAAGGTTAGTTAGGCTGAATACGATAACGTAAATATGCCGCGGAACATACGTACGGTACTGCATTCGTCCTAATTCACCTACTCCATCAAACCAAAGGTCATCCTAACTCTCAGACTTACTTCAAACTATAGAAATCCCTTACTGAATTCCGTAAGGTTACTCCTAAGCTCTGATACCAACTTTGTCACGACCCAAGTTTGGATGTGACAGGCACTTAGATTATATCATATCTAAAGATATGCACAATCCAAGTAAGCCAAAAACCAAGATCAAAATACCTTATTTCGGAATTATTTAGGAAAATTTAGTTTTTTTTTTTTAAGTAGAAATCTCAAGTTATGAATTTAAATTAGTAAACAATTAACCAGGTTAAGTTTAGTTGCATTCCGAGTTGGAATCAACAATATCAATAATGAACATGAATATAAGCAGATGAAATATCACTGAATCTCATAAAGAAAGAAACTATGAAACTGATCCACATATCTCAACTGTACATATATATACCATCTCTCCTTTCTAAGTCAAAATACAAGTCTGATGGAGTCTTTCTAGATACAAAAGTACAAAAGGGAAGGTTACCACACATGTAACCTACCTAACAAAAGATGAAATATAACAGCAAAAGTGATCCTGCCTCGCAGCTACCCGTCCACTCTATCCCTGCAAGGAACTGTGGCACAACGGGGATGAGTTGCCAACTCAGTGAATACGACTAACATATAACGGCGAATAAAGTAAATATGACAATCATGCTACTGAATATGAATCAATATGATATATGAGTATATGTGAAATCCAACAATAAATCTCATTATACTTCTGAAATCACAACTCAAGTAAATCATTTCTCGGTGTCCATCAACGACACAAAATCTTCATTTCTTTTAGGCATCATTCCCCGAATGATCCTATACTCATAATATCGGCCGTTATCCTCTAGATACACGCCGTATTTCTATAACCAACTCCGGTATCGAGTAACCTCGCTAGGCTCCCCCGTCTCAATACGGCTATCCTGCCCCTCGGTCTCGACCGGGTCCACCCTGTATCCAACTGTATATCTCCCCCACTCAGTATGGATAACGTAAATCCGCGACCGTATATCTCCCCCACTCGGTCCGGAATAAAACCAAAAACAGAAATCATCTCAGGGTGGACATGTCACATCAATCAGGAAAATACTGGATTTATGTAATAGTATTCAAAACTCAAAACCATAAATCCTCAATTCTGTATCTATCTCATATCCAACATAGAAATACGCATAAAGCAACAGGATGCAAATAATGAATCTACCAATATACTTGACATGTGAAATACGATATAATTCATGTTAATAAGTATGATATTTAAGTGTATGTGACATGGCAATATCGACGAGGTGTGTGTAGCATATAAGAGGTGCATGTGGCATGGCTCGTCGATAATTGTGAAGTGTTCTAACAACTAAGCAATATACAAGCATTTTAATGAATGAAATTCTAACGTTTACACATGATGATATGAATATCACATTAAGTAAAACCATGGGCGAAACACGCCATCTTTGCTAAATTCCCCGGTAGATGTTTAGTCTACTCACCGGAAAGTCGAATCTACTCCGGAATCGCTAATCCTTTCCCTTTCCTCGCGGCTTCCGTATTTCTCGTATTAGAGTCTAATCATGCAAAATAACTTATATAAGCAAACTAGCTATTCCGATATAGCGGAAATAGAAAACACGCTAACCCCCACAATTTATATACTATCTGATCTTTTCAAGTTATTAAACACTTAGTCTTACTGGATTTTAACCCAAAACTGCACTGTTTCAGAATTTAACACGCGACGTAGTTTCGTCGTGTCGTATTTAGCGTTTTACGATTTCATTTCCGACATATCATCCCAGATTTTAGTTACAGTAAAACTAAGTTAATTAAACAGTGCCAAAATATCCTAAATTGTACACTGCAGCCTACCCAAAAGACCACACCCTCAAAGCTCTCACCATGGCCGGCGACGCCGGCCAAACCTCCTCTTTCGCCGGCCCAAAGCCGGCGCCATGCCTCCGTCTTCTTGTGATGTGTTCTATTTGATTCCTACATCATTTCTACTCTGTTGAATTTATTTAGTTAAGTTCCAGATTAAAGCAGATTTTAACAGACTCTGAATTTAGCTAAATACGATATTATGTGACCTATCTAAACTTTAATTAATTAAACTACAGAGCTTATCTCTACTAGGTTTAAGAAAATTACCCTCCTAATTTGCTGTAGGAATAACCCTCCAAGGATCTACAAGCTCCTCCTAGCTTGATGATGATCCAAACTCAAGAACAAGCTCCTTCTTCTTCTTCTTCCTCTTGTTTTTCTTTTCTCTTCTTTATTTTCTTTTCTTTTAAATTCCCTTCAGTTTTGATTCTGATTTTTAAACTGAAATGAGCTATTTAAGTGAAGGAATGAAGAGATAAGGGAAGGTGGAGGTGTCAAGTGAAGGAGTGTGGGTGTTTCATGCAAGAAGGAGGTGGAGATGAGAGGTTAATTGAAGCATGAGGTGTTTTTAGTTTATTTTCCATTTTCTTTTGATTTATTATGGATTTGAATTCAGAATTGAAATGATAATCTTTATTCACTTAAACCCTTGACAATACCCCATTTGCATAAAACTTAACTTTGCAATTTAACCCCTCACAACTAACTTATTATAAAACACATCTTTTGTTAAAATGAAGCTAAAATTTTCATTAAAACCCTTTTAACTTATTTATATTACATTCTAAACTTCTAATTTAATTTGTATTACATATAACTTATGAAGATTGACATATTTGATTTTGATCATTTTGTGATTTATCAGCTTATTCTTAATTTAATTAAATTTATTTATTTCTAGTTTTTCCTAAATGGTACAGAAGGCCTTCTGCGGTGCATCTCCGAGGGGTTAACACTGAGTCAGCAGCTTGACGTCGTCGAGCGGGATGCACCAAATCAGGAGGCAGCCCAGCGGGCAGCTGAGGAGCAGCTTTCATCCTACCTGCAGCAGCGGGCCCAGGTAGAAGCAGAAGTGGCCGCGGCAGCCGCTCAGGAGGAGGCGTTGAAGGAAGTGCGAGAGCAGCTCGCAGATTTCTCTAGGTTGTTGGTGAACCATCGAGATTTGGAACTAGGGACTTTACTGTGGCTCCGCTGTTTGATTGTCGCATCTGAATCCTATTGGAGGAAGAGCGCTATTGTTGACATCTCGTCTGCTGCGTCGTGACGAACGTCGAGGTGGTGATCACTCTGCATTGGTCTGAGATGATCTCCGATTGTCTTTCAGACTTTATATGACTTGTCGTTAAGACCCTGAAGCTAGAAATTTGGCATTGCTTCGTTTGCTGGCACTGCGTCTGCTGTATCGAGACGAATGTCGCGGTTGTCTCTAGATTGTTAGTGAACCGTCGAGGCTTGGCTTCACTTTTTGGTGGAGCCTGTTAGGAAGGTATGGTTCTCTTTTTGTTTGTGCCATTGGATTGTATACAGAGATCGATGTGATCTCACCTGTAGGGCAAAAGTTTCATTCATTTTTTTTATATTATTGTTTTATTTCCGCGATGCTCTGTCATTTCATCTTTTATATCGTGAAGGTCACGATTGCCTAATCATTTCAGCTATTTTTCGCGGTGCCCAATCATTTCGGCTATTTTGTATGCATACATTTTTACTTGCTGCTTTTTATTGCAAGTTGCCCCATCATTTTGGCTATCTCGTATGCATGTGCGGCTTGCTGGCTTTTCACCGTAAGCCTGGAATTAGGCACCGATTTCGGCATCAGCACCGCTACAACTGGGATATTGCCAGGAGCGAATCATCATCTGCCTCTGTCGATGTCGAACAAATGTGGCTTAATAAACAGGGTTAGAATCCTGTCGACTAAGGCTTTTGACTTCATGAGCCGTAAGGGTCTCATAAAGGTATTTCTTCCTAAAAGTCGTGAGGATCTCGTAGGTGTGTTTTCTCCTTAGGGATCGTGAGGATTCTTAAGTGTATGTTACCCTGTAAGTCGTAAGGATCTTACAAAAGGGGTTTCTCCTTATAAGTCGAGAGGACTTATAAGGGTTGTTCACATATGAACATATCCCCAGTCACGGATGGGACTTGGTTAGGGAAATGTTTATTCGCGCCCGTGGATTGTATACAAGGGTCAGTACTGAGCCACTTGTAGGGCAGTATCGGAGGTTGTGGGGATTGCTTAAGCACAGGTTTAGGTCTCTGTAACTTAAGACTTTCAAATCTTATGAGCCGTAAGGGTCCCATAAGAAAGTTCTCCTTATGAGTCGTGAGGATCTCGCAGGTGTATTTTCTCCTTAGGAACCATAGGGATCCCTAAGTGTGTTTTTCCTTATGAGTCGTAAGGATCTCACGCCGGTGGTTTCTCCTTACAAGGTCATGAGGACCCTGTAAGTGTCCTTTAACGAGATTGCGCCCTTTCGGGTTTTCATAAACACTCGCCGGTAGCCCTGCTGTTTTTACTGACGGAGCCCTTTCGGGTTTTCATCCGTGCCAGTTTTGCTTATGGACATACTGTTTTCATTTTTAATTTTATTATTATTATTATTTTTATTCCTTTTTTTTTATTTTTTCTAACGAGGTTGCGCCCTTACGGGTTTTCACAAACACTCGCCGGTAGCCCTGCTGTTGTTACTCACGGAGCCCTTTCGGATTTTCATCCGTGCCCGTTTTTCTTATGGACATACCGTTTTCATTTTTATTTTTACATATTTTTTGTATCAGCTTCGGGATGCTGCAATCCGCCATAATTTTTTCGACATCTCGGCCAACGGCTAGTTTTAGGACGTAATGGTCCGTTATTAGTTTAAGGAAGTTTCGGTCCATCGTTGAAGCTGGCCGGCTACTACTTATAGAGTTTGGGCTTAGGAAGATAACGAGCGGACATAGTCGTCGTCATCTATCATTGACCTAGGCTGTGACTCATTTAAGCGTAGTATTTCTTTAAGAAGCGGCCGTTTATTGGCCTGAAGGGTCTTTCACCATGTATATCCATAAGTAGATAGGCTCCCCCTGGTAGACCTTGTCTATGATGTACGGGCCTTCATAGTTCAGCTCGAATTTTCCCCGCTTGGTGCGATTGGGGATCATAGGTCTTTTGACTACTAGCACGAGCTCGCCTTGGCGGAATGTCTTCGGCCTGGTCAATCTTTCATATGAGCGCGTCATCTTTGCTTTATAAGCCTCCAGATTTTGTTGCGCTATGAGCCGGGTTTCATCAAGGCCATCAAGCTCCTTAAGCCGAAGGTGAGCATTTTCTTCGTCCGTTAGCTCGTAGTGGACTGGCACTCGTAGAGAAGGTAGCTCTATCTTGAGGGGGAGTACTGCTTCTGTACCGAATACCAACGCGTACGGCGTTGTGTTCGTGGCCGTCTTGAACATAATTCGATACGCTCAAAGAGCTTCTTGCAGTCTCTCATACCAGTCCCTCTTATTTCGGGAAACCGTCTTCTTCACGATCTTTGTCATGGTCTTGTTGAAAGTCTCAGCTAGACCATTGGCTCGTAGATTATAAACTGAAGAATATCTCCAGTCTATGTTATGTTGTTGTGTGAAGCGGCTGATCTTGGGGTGGCCCGTTATCGGAGATGATCCGTCTCGGCGTTCCAAACCGATAAATGACGTGCGTCTTGAAGAAATGGAGGATATTCTCCTTCTTCACTTCCCTCAACGGTACTGCTTCTGCCCATTTAGAGAAGTAGTCAGTCGTCGCTAGGATGAAACGATGTCCCCTGGACGATACTGGTTCGATAGGGCCGACTATGTCGGTTCCCTACATTTCGAACGGCCAGCTAGCCACCGTTGGATGTACCGGATTTGGATGCTGGTGGATGAAGTACCCATGAATCTGGCATGAGTGGCATTGCTTCACATATTCGAGGCAGTCCTGGATCATCATGGGCCAATAGTAGCCCATCTGTTTGATCTTCAACTTTATCTTCGGGCCTGGTTGATGAGAACCGCAGAGTCCGTCGTGAACTTCCTGAACGAATCTTTTCTCCTCTTCAGGTCCCAGACATCTCAACCACAGAGCATCAAACGACCTCTTGTACAGAGTATCATTGACGAAGGCGAAAGACAGAGCTCGTTTCATAAGCTGATGTCTTGAGGATGCATCTTCAGGCGTTTGACGGGATTTGAAGTAGTCTATAAAGACTTCTCTCCAATCCTCAGCCTTTTCTCGGCCTTTTATTTGCAGGGCCGTCTGCTCAGTTGCTCCCTTTTCTTCGGGTGATTTCGAAGATATCTCTGCTGGGGCGAGCACCCGACGGCTTTGTACCACGATTCTTACGTCATCGAGGTTCTCGTCGGCTAGTTCTTTAGCGAGCTTAGCTAACGCGTCCGCCTTACTGTTTTCTGCACGCGGTATTCTTTCGAGCATATAGGAGGGAATTTGAGTCAGCAGTTGCTGTACTCTCTTGCCATATTTCACCAGTTCGGGTTTGCACGTTTGGTAGTCGCCATTTACTTGACTGACGACCAGTTGAGAGTCTCCGTATATGAGGAGGTTTTCAATCCCCATATCGATGGCGATCTCGAGGCCTGTTATCAAAGCTTCGTATTCAGCTTCGTTGTTCGTCCTCAGCTCTGTCAAGGAGAAAGCAAAGTGCATTATCCCTCCTTGTGGAGTTACGAAGATGAGGCTTACCCCCGATTTGATTATAGGGGTGCTTTGTTTGCGCTTTTTTACGGAAGACGCTCCATCGAAATAGAGTTCCCACCGGATATCACTACCGTCGATCGCGTCAAACGCATGTTCGTCTGGAAATTCGTAATTCAAAGGAGAATCGGCAGGTTTCGGATGCTCAGCGAGGAAGTCGGCGATTGCCTGGCTTTTCACTGCCTTAAGCGGCTGATAGGTTATCGAAAACTCCATCAAGAGTAGGGCCCATTTAGCGAGCCTCCCTGTCAATATGGCCTTCGACATTAAATATTTGAGAGGGTCCACCTTCGATACGAGACGGACTTCATGTGCTAATGCATAGTGCCTGAGTTTTGTTATCGCGAAGATCAACGCCAGACAGTGTTTTTCGATGGGGGAATAATTGCTTTCTGCCCCCAGTAGAACCCGACTCAAATAAGTAGAGTGCTCTTTCTTTCCCTTGGTCATTCTCTTATGCCCATAATGCGCCTGAGGAACCTTCGAGGGCTGTTGTGTAAAGAATGAGAGGCTTTCCCTTGACCGGAGCAGCCAACACAGGCGGATTCTGCAGGTACTGCTTGATTTCGTCCAGCACATCTTGGCATTTGTGATCCCAGACGAACAGGGTTCCCTTCTTCATCAGGTGCCTGTAAGGACGGCACTTTCCTGAAAGGTTGGCTATAAATCGCCGGATATATGCGAGCTTCCCTTGGAGAGACCGCAATTGCCTAAGAGTCCTTGGCGGAGGCATTTCCATGATCGCCTTGATCTTTGACGGATCTATCTCGATACCTCGGTGTCGGACGATGAATCTTAGGAATTTGCCCGAGGAAACTCCGAATGCGCACTTGAGAGGGTTCATTTTCAAGTTGTATTGTCGTAGGCGTTGAAATACAGTCTTCAGATGCTCTAAATGCTCTTCGTATGATTTGCTCTTAACCACGAGGTCGTCGATATAACATTCGACGATTTCATGTATAAGGTCATCGAAGATCTTTGTCATGGCCCTTTGATAGGTGGCACCGGCGTTCTTTAGACCGAAGGGCATCACCTTATAGCAAAATATACCCAAAGGGGTCCGGAAAGCGGTGTGCTTCTGATCTTCGGGATGCATCTTTATCTGGTTATATCCTGATGAGCCGTCCATGAAGGAGAAAACCTCGTGAGTGGACATGTTATCTATCATTAACTCGGTGTCTGGCATTGGGAAATCGTCTTTCGGGCAGGCTTTATTGAGATCCCGAAAGACTATGCAGATACGTACCATCCCATTTTTCTTCATCACCGGGACGATGTTGGCGATCCAATCAGGGTACTGCACTTCCTGGATGAAGCCAGAGTCGATTAGCTTCTTGACCTCGGCGTTGATGCTCATCTCAAGCTCGAGCCGCATTCTTCTCAGCGCCTGTTTGACTGGCTTGACGTCCGGGGATATTACCAATTTATGCACAGCAATCTCTGGATCTAGTCCTGGCATCTCAGAGTAGTTCCATGCGAAGTAGTCTCTATACTGCATAAGCATGTCTTTTAACGCAGCCACCCTTTCTTCAGATAACAGCTCGCTGACGAATGTCGGTCGCGGATCGTTCGCCGTCCCCAACTCAATTTTCTTGAGGGTATCTGCAGTAATATGTATTCCATCCTCCAGCTCTTTCGGTGCTGGTGGAAATTCTGAGATCACCTCGTCATTGCTGTTTTCGAAGCACCAGAGAAGGTCATCCATATTCTTGGGCTCTTCTTTTGATATTGTTATCATATGACAAGTACGAGCTCGCTTCCAAGACCGATGTGGATCTGGTTCTGCTTTCGTGGCTTTGGGTTCATGCTTCTGTGGCGGTGTTATCCTCCGGCTGTCAGACAGAGCGAATTTGTCGAGCTGATACTGATCTTCAACCCAGTTCTTAAAGGTGAAGCAGTCTTCGAGAGGATGGCCTATTACTCGGTGATAAGAGCAATTGTTCGGGTGAGAGACTTCGCCTGCTTGCTCGGGGTGTTTAGGCTCCGGGAGCGTAATTATCTGATGTTTTAGAGCGAGGTCAAGTATCCTTTTTGTCTTATCTTGAGGAAAAGAGTATGCTCGACTGATCTTCTTCATAAAGGACAAATCCGGACCGCTCGATTCCCGCTTGCGTGGCTTCTTTGTCCCGCTTTGTTGCTGTCGAGCGCCTTTTCCGCTTTTTGACTTGTTTCTGCCTCTGCGTCGAGCTTTTTTTATAACAGGTTGACAGGAAGAGGCATTTTCGTCTTTCACAGCCTGTTGGAGGAGGCGTTGTGTCCTGGCTTTCTCGTAGATGGCCATTTCGCGGTTATGGTCGTCTCGGACCTTTTGACCAGCTTCCCTTATAAGCTTGTCCATTTGCTCTTCGAACGACGGGCTGGGCACTTTCGCATCAGGAACTTTTTCTGGTTCAGGATAGCGTCCTCCCATTGAGCATCCCCTTCTTCATTGAAGTCATGTACGACGTAGCAATCGCGGAGTAGCTCTCGTTTCTTGGATCGAATTTAACCAAGCCCAATTGTTTCCATTCTTCCATTAGGCAACTTGTGCTGAGTTCCGGGAACATTCCAGACCCTGTCATAGAATTTGGCTTTTCGAGCGGTCTGTTTGAAGGGTATCCCTTGGCGCTTCAACAGCCTTTTCAAGCCTTCTGTATAATATCTAGGCAAACGGATGGGTTGAAGCCTATCAAGCGTAGGATCCACACTGTGCCAGATTTCTTTCTCCACTTTGGTTTCTTCAGAGCGGTAGAATAGAATCACCTTTTCACCATCTCACCGGGGAGGGACATAGAATGTCTGCAGCTCTTCCATACTGTAGGTATTAAGCGCGTCGAGTTCTTTATGATGTTTAAGTGGAACCATGGCGACTTGCAGACTTTGCTCTTCATCAGCGACATTTTGTATGGAAGGCCGAGCAGAGAATATAGCATGGACATCATCTTCTGAGTCACTGCCAAAGATCAACATGGGAGCAGATGGTCCTGGCTTGTTGTGTTGGGGTGAACCTGAATAAACTATTTCCTCTTCCTCCTCGGTATCACTCCCGAAGACAGGGATGGTGGCGATAGCTTTGTTCTCTGGTTTGTGATATCTCTCCGTATCTTCAAAATCCGGTAAGAAGTATTTTGCATCTTCATATTTGCGGACTTCGTTCACGGAGAACGGGTTCAGTTCTCCCGTCACGGTATACTCGAGAGCATCCTTAAAATATTTCATACACTGATGCTGTGTAGAAGGGATGATGTTATACTCGTGTAACCATGGTCGGCTGAGCAAAACATTATAGCATGTCTTGGCGTCTATGACGTGGAATTTAATGTCGGTGACGAGCATCCCAAAGCGTAACGCCAGTATCACGGACCCAAGAGTTCGTGATGATTGAGAGTCGAACCCGGAGATGGTGATCTTATCCCGAGCGAGGTGCTGGACGCTCATGCATATTTCTTTCAACACCCGTACATTAAGGAGATTGATGGAAGATCCATTATCAACCAAGATTTTGCCTATCTTTATATCATGGCAGTACCCTGAGACATAGAGAGGACGGTTGTGCTCGCACGTCCCGAGAAGAAGGTCCTCATCACCGAAAGTGACATCGGCTGTGTGCACTTCTTCCAGATCGTCCTTCATCTTTTCTTCGGTAAGGAAAGCTTAGAATTTCTCCGGCTTCTGTAATGCCTTGATTAATGAATCCCTTTCCTATTTTGATAGTAAAAGGGCGTCAAGAATGCTGAGCTGAGACGGTAACTTTTTCAGGTGCGCCAGAACGTTGTAATTCACCTTATTTTTCTTTGGCGGGTCCTTGGCGGTTAGCTCTTCCATGACTTGGTCATCTAGGGCAATATCCTCAGAGACCTTTTCTTTTCCCTTATCTTTTTTATTTGAGGGCCCGAGATTCTTTTCAGGTAGCGTACGATTACGCAGCCGGATATTTTCGCAGGCTTTCGGCTCTTCCTCTTTTCCCGAGGTGGACTCTTTAAAGAGAGGGCTAAGAGCCATTTCCTCGTCAGAGTCGCTCTCGAATGTGAGAACTTACGCTTTCCCGGCATTAACCATGTGACAATCGCCGATAATTCTGTTAAGTTCATCGGTCGTACTTTTCTGCTCCCGACGAGTTTTGCGCTTCTCCCGCTTAAAATGTTGTCGGTGAGCAACATATCCCTGCCACCATTTATTGAAAGCTTTGCACTCTTCGGTGGGGTGTGAAATCTTCCGATGATACAAGCAGTAGGAAGGGTGCATTTCTGCTTTGCCAGCAATGTTTCCTTCAGAGGGTGGTAGCTTCATACCCATTGATATGGCTTTAGCAAACCTTTTCCTCGTCTTGAATTTGCTTTTATCTACGGTGGATGTACTTTGATCCGGCGGGAATGCTTCAACTCTTTCGTCTAGTCGCCGGCGTTTGGCCTTTTCAAATATGACCGCTTCGTGTTCCCGATCAGTTTTACTTTTCAAAAGAGCTTCGTTGAGGAATGCGTCAATTGTTTCATCTTTTGGCCCCAGAAGTTCCGGTTTAGGATCTGTCCCCAGCTTCTTAGTGCAAGGAGTTTCCTCATCGTTTGTAAACGAGTGGGAGATCATATGACAACTTGCCACGTAATCCTCATATTCATCCGACGTGCTTTCTCCATCATCTTCGTCCTGAAAGACGTGGTTGAGGAACTCTTGGAGTGTGATGGGAGTTCGTGCTTTTTGGTTGTACTCCTCCAGTGCGTCAATCTGTTTTTGTAAGTCCGTGCACCTGTCGCCAGGCTTCACGAGCTTCTTGGATTTCTTCTTCTTCTTCTTTGAAGATTTTGACGGCTGGTTGTGAGTGCTCGGGCCATCACCACCGACCTTTGGAGTTGGGCGCGGCTTCAGCATCCGTTCGATGATCTGGGGTTCTAGCGGATTCTTCCACCTGATCACTGGGCATGTTTGGAGATCATTTAGCATCCTTTTGGTTTTGGCTGACAGCACGACTTCCCATGGAGCTTCTTCAACAAGGGAGCATGTCGCCCCAGGCGTATTCACCTTTTTAGGGATATGAGATTGCGGCGGGTTTACCTTCCATCTTTCAGACAACGCGAACTTACCCTGTTGGTATTAGTCTTCAATCTAATTTTTGAAGACATAGCAATCTTCAATCGGATGACCCAATACTTGGTGATAGGGGCAGTAATTGGGATCATTAACATCGTTTAGCTGCAACGGACGTCTTGGATCCAGCAGATTGATGAGTCGGTTGCGCAATTCCAGCTCGAACAATCTTCTCATTTTATCTTGAGGAAACGAGTAAGGACATCCTAGCCTCTCCTCGAGGGGTATGCATGGACGCATATTGTTTTGACAGACAACCGGTTTCAAGTTGCTCAGCTGTTGTTGAGCATTAGCGACGACGATCGCTTTTCCTTTCCCCTTTTCATTTCGAGAGTCTGGCTTTGGAGGAGACGGTCTATGGCCCATTTGGTCTATTTGAGCTAGCTTATCGATCAGGGCCTGGAACGTGGTTGGTTTAAAGAACATCATGAACTGCGAGATAGTTGCATGAGGATCTAGGGTGCCCACGAACATGCCCACCGCCGGCGCTTCCTCAATACGTTGTTCGTATTTTGACCACAAGTTCCGCCACCGTATCGCGTATTGGACCCATGTCTCGCCTGGCTTCACCCTGGCATTAATCAATGCTGTTATCGGGATGCGTTCACTGGCGCTTGCGAAACGCTGGGTAAATAATAGCTCCATCTCCGTAAATGTTTTGACGGAGTCGTTCGGAAGTTCAGAGTATCATTCGAACACCGTCTCTGACAAGCTGCCGACGAAATGGCGAAGTAGCAGTTTGTCATCACCCCCAGTGTTGCCGCATAAGGCTCTGAACTGAGCGACGTGTTGATGGGGATTGCCTATCCCCTTGTAGACGTGGAATTTTGGGATGGTGTAGCTCGGCGGGTACTTGATCTGATCATACCAGCTTGGATATGGTCACCCCGTCTTGAAAACTTGACCGGCTGCCTCAGTTGCCTGGTGAACTCGTATCTGCTGAGCTATATATTCATCCAGGGCAGCTTTGGAAATTGTCTCCTCCCTGGCTGTTGAAAGAGCCGGTGGAGGCTCGACGTCTCTCCTCTATCATCTTCAAGGACGATCGGAGGATCTTCAGCAGGAGGATCTTGCTGGATCAAGATACCCACCATGTCCTGGAACAGAAGGGCCATTCGTTTCATATTGGCTGCTTGTTCCGCAGCCTCTCTGTCTTTCTTTTCAAGTATCCTGCAAAGGAATTCAGCATCGGTTTCTTGCTCCTGTCGCTGATCCGAGGATGCTTCGGGGCTTTCTTTTGGCTCAGTGAGTGCGGCCATCGCATTCATCATTTTCTGGAGCTTCTGCGGTCTATGACCTGTGGATGTACGGCTGTCTTCTTTCCCGGACGCCATGTAGACGGTATAGACCACAATGCCCCCGGTCTTAGGGCGTTTGGGCTCATTGCCTACGACATTTGCCGCATGCGTGGGGACTTTCTCTGGCCTTCTTCTCTTGTGGGCCATCGAAGTCGAGGGGGCCGTTGCAACGGGCACCAAGGTAGTTGTCGTCCTTTGCTGTTTGACAGGACAGTTCTTTTCTTCCTGCACTTTCACCTTCTTCTGCCGACGAGAGTGATCTCGATCGATTACGGAGTCCTGAACTTGTCGCCAGACCTTGTAAATTTTGGAGGACAGCTGTTGAGGGGGCTGCTCCGGCTTTGTTTCTGTAACACTCTCCGTAGGTGGATGAGATCTTTTCAGCGTGGCAGTCGGAGAGTTCTTGCGTACCCTCCTTAGCGGTTCAAAACCATTCCCAGTTGGAACAGCAGCATTAATTTCCACCATTGGAGCCGATGAAGTTAACCTAGAGGGGGAGTTGCCCCCGGCCTTCTTTATTCGGCGCCAGTGGCGACGTCGAGCGTGTCGAGCTGTTGGGGCTGGTTCGGCGATGAGGATGGTTTTGTCTTGCCCCCTGTCTAGATAAGACGTCGCTGGTGCCAGCCTCTTGAAGACTGATGTTTTTTGAGTAGCGGTGTTCAATCTGTCAAAGACAGACCCTCGAGCAGGAACGGGAGTCGGAATAGTTAGCCTTGTAAAGACTGACTCTTTAGCAGGAGAAGTCGTCGACGACTTCAGGAATAGAGATGGATGTCTTCTTTGCGATGGCCATGTTAGGGGTTATGTTCTTTTTGGCAGGCCCATCAGAGTTCAGGTTCAGCCTGGTAAAGACCGAGGTTTCCGGCTTGACATTGAACGACCCGTTGAGAGGGGTCGTGGTAGTAGGGAGCCGATCGAAGACCGACTTCTTTTGCGCTTTCGGTACGGGCACTGGAATGGTGAAACTTGCTGGCGGGAGCATGGTACCAAAAAACAGACCGGTGGTGGCCTGAGTCACTTGTTCCACCGGCATAACAAGGATGGAGGCCGCTTGAGGCCCATAGGCTACAACTCCAGGTGAGACAGAGTGTCAGTTGCATTTGCATTTGGAGCAGTTCTAGCAGTTGGATGCCATTGCTGTTTGATTTCTGCGCCAAGCAAGAGACCAAATCTTAGTAACATGAAACCCGAAGGCAACCATTAACAAACAGTGATTCGTTCGTGAAGACGACACACGAAGTGTGGAGTGGAAAGAGAAAAAGGTCCTACCGGGCGTGCCAGAATCTGTTCCCCTCCGAAAGACGGCACGACGTGAAGACGACTTGCCTGAGATTTGGGGCAGATGCTATTTCGTTTTATCCGTCCACCTCTCCGAAGATGCCAAGTTGATTTATGGCACCGTGTATCGGAGGTTTAGACGGATGCGGCCGATGTAGCAGACTTCGTCAGATTCCCCCTCGTTCGAGGGGTTTTTGATTGTGGGGACACTCTTTCCTGCAGGCGTAAGCCCCTGTAGTTAATTACGCTACCGCATCGCGGTAACAACTTTCTCTTTCTCCAGAATTTCACTTCGTGTCGTGGGTGTTTGTTTTGTTTGTGATTGTCCGTGGATTGTATACGGAGACTAGGTTATGCCGTCACCCATAGGACGTGAATTAGTCCAAATCCGTATTTACTTAGATTTGGGTTTAGGATTTTAGTTTAAGGATACTTTAGCCATGTTTGAAGCTAAGATCAACTTAAACGTTCGTTAAGAATACGTTAGTCCAATTTGAGACTAAGATTAACTTAACGGGATTGTTTGGATCCGACAACAGAGCATTTGGGGGCTCTATTGCTCCAGTTTAGGGACATAGTGGTCCGTTGCATGTATGTCCGTCGGGACCCATCACCTCTCTGACGACGTTGAAGAATTACAACGACAGATGTCAGAGGAGTTCAGAAATGTACCCTTGAACCAGAGTTGATTGGGGTATTTATAGTCCAATTTGGGACTAAAGTCTGTTTGAAGGTTTAAGGATACGTTAGCCATATTTGAGGCTAAGATCAACTTAAACGGGATCGTTTAGATTCGACAAAAGAACATTTGGGGCTCAATTGTTCCAGTTTAGGGACATGGGGGTCTATTGCCAGTTTAGGGACATGGTGGTCCATCATTAGTTTAAGGACGCTTAAGTCCGTATATTGGTTTAAGGACGCTTAAGTCCATGAGTTTAAGAACGCTTATGTCCGTATATTGGTTTAAGGACGCTTAAGTCCATGAATTTAAGGACGCTTAATTCCATGAGTTTAAAGACGCTTAAGTCCATGAGTTTAAGGACGCTTAAGTCCGTGAGTTTAAAGACGCATAAGTCTGTGAGTTTAAGGACGCTTATGTCCGTGAGTTTAAGGACGCTTAAGTCCGTAGCAATGTATGGTTGTATGGACCCGTCACTTCTCTGACGACGTTGAAGGATTACAACGACGGATATCAAAGGAGTTCGGAGATGTACCCTTGAACCGGATGTAAATTGATTTGAAAGAGCATTTGTGCTCAGTTCAATTTAATTTGAGGACTTACGGCTAGAATTGGGCTAAGTCCAGTTGAAAATGTTCAACATTTTATTTTTGTCTGGCCTGTTAGGCCTTTGATTGGGCTCTGCCCTTTGTTTAATAATGCAGTGCATTTCTTTCTGGCCTATTAGGCCATTTTTAATTGGGCTCTGTCCCCCTTTTTTATAATGCAGAGTATTTGTTTTGGTCCATTGGGCCTCTTAATTGGGCTATGCCCTTTAATAATGCGCTGTATTTAATATTCTGACAGTGAGCCACGTGGCTTGTCAGGCGCTTTGCGCTAATTGAGGAGCGCAAGGCGCAAACTGATGTGGAGGTGACACGTGTCATGCTTTGGTGAGAACAGCACAATGCGCTGCGCCATTGCGCTGTGCCAGTGCGCTGCTGACACGTGGCGCACTCTGATAACTTGCGCCAATTTAAGAGAGCAGTGCTCTGTTTTTCAAAGCGCAAGACGCAGTTTGTTCTGGGGCTGACACGTGGCGCTTTCTGGTGGCTTGCGCCAATCCAAGAGCGCAAAAATGCAAATTTTACAAGTGCAGAGCACTGTTTAATCTCTTGATCAAATTTGGATAAAAAAAATAAGTTTTCTTTCTTGTTTCAAGAAGTTTTACTTCATGATTAAAGAACCAATGGTTCATCAAAATGCTGTGTCTTTATATGTAGATCAAAAGATCTAATAAAGAAGTATATTATTTGTTTTTTATTCTTATTATTTGATCTTTTCTTTTTATTTAAGATCTTGATCTTGCTCTTAGATTATTGATCTTTTTAGAAGAAATTCTTCTTTTTAAAAGTTTACCTTCTTTTCTGAGTTCTTTCTCAAAGTTTTTAGAAGATTTCTGTGAGTTCTCTCTGTGTTTCTGTGTGTTCTAGACTTGGAGTCTAGGGGCCTTTTTATAGTGCCAATTGATTTGTTAAATCAGTTAAAAAGATCTTTCTCTGAGTGATTTAGGGATTTGTCGCCACCGTTGGATCTTTGATCTAAGGGCTCTGTTTTACAGAAAAGAATCTTATTGTTTTAATAAGATTAGAATGATCTATTCAGAATTTTTCTGTTTTAAATGCTGGCACAGCTGGCGCAAGCGCACCTGCGCTTGACACGTGTCGCGCAGCGCAGAGTGCAGCGCAACTGCGCTGGCACGTGTCACGCAGAGCGCAGCGCAGTACAACTGCGCTGACACATGTCGCGCAGCGCAACTGCGCTAGCGTAACTGTTGTGCAGCGCTGAGCGCAGCTCATCTGAAGCGTTGCTTACTTTATTTTTTTATTTTAAATAGAGAGTTGCTCTGATTGGGTGCGCTGTCTTGGGCGCAGCGCTGGCGTATCTGCTTTTGACACGTGGCGCGTTGCGCGCAGCACAAGGAATCTGAAGCGTTGCTTCGATTTTTGAAATTTTTTGAAATTCAAACAGAGCTTTGCTCTGATTAGGGAAACTGTGCAATATATGATGGTTGAGGTCGGTGTAATGTGGATGGTTCGGGGTGAAAAGACCGGAAAGATGTGGACGGACTGCTTGGAATGCGCTACTTGGATCGTGTTGGAATGATGCGGAGGTATGGGAAAATCTGCGTTTAGTATATAAATTGTTCTTATATAAATTTTCCTTAATATTTTCGTATTAAAAACAATATAAACATAATCACCACTTGTTTCAGATTTATTTACCTTTGGAAGGTTATATATGGTAATCCTTGCTGTTCTTCAGGGGTGCATGTAACTGCAGCAGTCGATTGGGAAAATCCGTAAACAATATATAAAATATATTAGTATTTTGGTATTAGAAAAAGTGGATTTATAAAATATTTACCCTTGAGTTTGAAGGTTTGAATGATGTTGTGTATAGTCGTATCCACTGAGACTAACAGTATCATCGTTAACCATGGGACAATATCCCTAGAAACTACCTCCAGCATTACCATCAAAATCACCCGTTGGAGCAATATCTGATACTTCCAACTGTTCCTTCTGAACTAAAAATTCAAAAGAATGCCGGGCGTTTCCCAGACCGAAATCTATCATCGAAGATATTGATGCATCGTGTATAATTTCAACCAATGTATTTTCACTAAATATAGGCCATATACAACTTAATTTAAGCTTAATTTCACTCGGATCGTATTTCGTGATTTTAAACACTTTATTCTCGATTTCATTATAAGTCGTTGATGGTTCTAATCGCATAATTCTTGCGCACTCGCCCATATACTTGGGATCTTGTGCACTTGTGACAATCTGGCCATCGTATTTACATATAACAAATAAACCTGAACTTGTCATTATCTGCATCAAACAATATCAAGCCAACGATCAAAAAAGCGTTAACAATTTATATAATGATTATATTCATTAAAAAATAATTAAACGTTAAAATAAATTTTCGGACATTTGAAGGGGCGCAGATAAGATTTTGTAGGAGGTGCAGATTCAAATCGGAGCAGAATGGAGACCAAATGGAAGGAGAGTGCAGATGCAAATTGGAGCGGAATGGAGAGCAAATGGAAAGGAGAGAGAGCTGTTTTTATAGGTGTTTGGTGGTAAATGGGTCATGGGTTTATCTTGGATTAATTAAAATTATTTAAAATATTAAGGAGGGTGGATTCTTGGATCCCGCTGGCATAAAATTATTGAAGGGGGCGTGTTCTAAGAACCCACCCTCTTCTTTGCAAAAGGACCACACATAGTATGATTTGACAACAATATGATTTAAGAAAAAAACAACAGGAAAAAATAGAAGAGATGAGGGCGGGTTCTTGGAACTCGCCCGCATAAAATTATTAAAGGGGGCGCGTTCTAAGAACCCGTCCTCTTCTTTGCAAAAAAACAGAAGAGATGAGAGCGGGTTCTTGGAACACGCCCGCATAAAATTATTGAAGGGGCGCGTTCTAAGAACCCGTGCTCTTCTTTTCAAAATGATAATTATTATCATTAAGAAAAAATAGAAGAGATTTGACAACACTAAAAATCATAAATGATAATTATTATTGAAGGGGGCACGTTCTAAGAACCCGCCCTCTTCTTTGTAAAATATAATTATTATCAGTAAGACTTGACAACACAGATGAAAAACAAAAAGAGATGAGGGAGTGTTTTTGCAACACGTCCGCATAAAATTATTGAAGGGGACGCGTTCTAAGAACCCGCTTTCTTCTTTTCAAAATGATAATTATTATTGAAGGGATTTGACAACACAACACAAAAAATATAAATGATAATCCTCGTTGAAGGGATTTGACACCACATTACAATAAAAAAGGGATTTGACACCACAATACAACAAAAACGGGATTTGATATCACAATGCAAAAAAGGATTTGACACCACAATACAACAAAGCACGATACAATACAATATGGAAAAAATTGTATTGTGCTGTTTGCAAAGCTGAGGTCGGGTTCTCGTAACCCGCCCTCCTTTCCCTATAAAACCCCGCCCTATACATTATGATTTTCGCTATCTTTATTTCACTATCACAGAAGAAATTCCTTTCTAAACCCCTGTCTCCTATCTAAATCTTTCAGGAATTAAAATATCAAAATAATTTTCAATAGAGAATCAACTATTCGACAAATCACTGCTCGTAGATCAAAATGAATATAGATCTTTCAATATATTACACGGAGAGAAAAGATTCAAAACTTATTCAATTTTTTTAATTCCCCATTTTTTTTAAATTCTAATAGTTGAAAATAATATGATTAAATTTTGCAGGGAGGAGATAATTTTATAGTCGTCAGTCATAATTCTGACAAATGGCAAGTTACCGATTACCGTATAATCGAGCGGACTCGAAGAGCCGGATTTTATGAAGCTTCATTGCTTCGTCATATCCAAATCGACCACAGTCTTGTTACCTCTCTTGTTGAGCGTCGGAAAAAAGAGACCCACACTTTTCATTTAAGATGGGGTGAGGCCATTATCACACTCCAGAATATTGGTCTCTTACTTGGTTTACGGGTGAATGGGCTTGGATTAGTCGGAGGTAAAATCGTGGGTTCAGATACCGAGCACCCATACTGGTATATATATGCCGAGTCTGCTCTCGGAAAGGTATAATTCGTAATTTTTTAAATCAAAAGTTTAAGTATATTACAGTGATATTAATTAACAATTATTTGTAAAATTCAGGCACCAATAGGCTATACTAAGAGGTATAAGATCAGTTTAAACTGACTTAAAGTTACATTTACTAATATCCCTGATGAAGCTACCGATGAAGTCTTGGATAGATATGCAAGTGCCTACATTCTGTACATGATCTGTTCTTGGTTGATGCCAGACCAATCGGTAACGCATGTCCATCCTTTATAGCTTGGGTTTCTTACGGATTTTGATGTGTGTGGCCAGTATGCTTGGGGAGCACGGGTCCTGGCCTATCTTTACAAGGAATTAGATAAGGCATGTGCTCCTACGAAGAATAAAATTTGTGGCTGCATTACATTCCTTGTTTTTAACAGCTGGACATTTGCAAAATTGTAATATTGGTTCTTTCTCTTATCATCTGACATTTTATATATATATTTGGTCATGAGAGCACATGTGTATGGGAAGACCAGATTGCATTAATATTTCTACCGTGGATACCCCTGAAAAGCCTCTCGGCTCTTGGTGGAGTGCAAGAAATCGTATAAGGCTCCTCGTCGAGTACTTAGGTATTATAGAGATGAGTTGGATCGCATGGAGGTGACTCGGGTAACCATGCCTTAGGTAATTAACTTTGTTTGAAAATTTTAAATTAGCTTCATTACAATTTTGTACTATATTATTTGCGCAGTTCACGTGGACGCTTTACACAGCATATCGTCTGCAAGGATTACCCAACATTTGTATCGAAGGAGAACCGGTTTGGCGGGCTCGATGTCCCGTACTCTGCATTAATATCGTGGTCATGCACCTACCGGACCGGGTATTGCGACAGTTCAGTAGATTGCAACATATTTCTGTTCCACTGCCTGCGCCTATGACAATAAAGGGAGACATGCGAGGAAGAAAGGTGGAGCGTGATTGGAGGGATCATCATCATCAATATTTGCTGAGTTGGGAGGATAGGCAGCGGAATATTGCCTTACAACAAATAGGTGACCAAACAACCACCGACGCTACTGAAATATATCTACAATGGTATAAGCGTGTCACTATAAGATATCTTTCTGCTCCCCCTAACGACTTTCCAAACATCAAGCAGTACGAGCCTAGAGGCCACGTGGAACGAGAAATGGTAAGTTAAATTCTTTAAATTATAGTTGTTTTTAACATCCGGCGGTATGAGTCAATAATTATTTCTTATTTTTAATGTAACGATATGCTCATGGGTTGCATCATATACAATCAATGATGCAGGATCCATATCCGACTGATGCTGGTCAAGATACTCAGGCTTTATTTTTAAATGTAGACTCATATATTGGTGGTATATTCGGTTCATATAATATGCTCTCACATTTATCGCCGGCACCAAAGCGGCAGCATGAGCCGCTACCAGAGCTGCAGCATGAGCCGGCACCAGAGCAGCGGGATCGGTGGTTTGGAACACCATACCGTCAGCAGCAACCTGGCATACTGAACAAGCGCAACAACCGGAGGAACAACAGTTTTGGGGGACCGGTTTTGCGCAACAACAGCAGTCTTATGGGTCAGGTTTTGTACAACAACAGTCTTGGGGTCAGGTTTTGTGCAACAACAGCAATTTTGGGGGTCAGGATTTGCGCAGCCATGGGGGCCAAGTTTTGTGCAACAGCAGCAGTATGAAACCAAGACAGGTTCTTCGCAACAACAGCCCAGTTGGGAAACGGATTTTTCGTCCTACATACAGTTGTTGGGAGGCAGCACATATCCGACACCTGTCCCACATTCAGGATTTGCAGAATAACAGCATGTCTAAGACGATACTGAAAACGAAGCAGAAGAGAAGACGATGACGATGCCGCCGCCATATACCCAAGAAACGGGAGGGTCCTCCAGTCATCCAAAGAGGCATAGGCTTATTTCAAGCCTTCTCGGATTGGGAAAGGGAAAGGGAAAAGGAAAAGGAAAACGATAGTTCTATATTTTTACAAACAGACGATTTTTTTGTATTATAAATTTGACGGATTTATTTTGTTATTAAAGTGTATACAAGATTCATATTTAAACAGCACTAATAATAGTATTATTTTATTTTTTTATTCGATATTTAATTTTCTATTTTTAATTAATTTTTTTTATTAAAAAAGGGGGCGGGTTCCCCGAACCCGCCCCCTGCCCTCTATAGAAGAGGGCGGGTTCCTAGAACCCGCCCTCTCCTATATAGGGTAGGGGGCGGGTTCCTAGAACCCGCCCTCTAAATAAGAGGATGGGGTCGGGATCCAAACCATCCTATTTTGAGAAATTTAAAATAATCTATTTTAATTTTATAATTTTAATTTTATTCTACCCTATTTCAAAAAAAAACCAAAGAAATAACTCTACTAATAATGGCAGAGCATGAGAAGTTGAATTTCCTATTCAAATCCAAATTTTTTGCCCAATTACGTGCTTGGTATTAGAAAGGCATCCTTCTTTCTTCTTCTTCTTTCTTTTCCCTTCTTTTTTTCTACTAATAATGGCAGAGCATGAGAAGGAAATGCGTATGTTTTGAAAATAGAATCGTTTTAAGGAAATAATGCGCACGCGAACTCGGTCTCGTTTTAAAATTTATAAACCGCAAGTGCACGGCGCGTTGTTGTGAGCCGATAAGTACGGGTCGATCCGCAGAGAATTGTGTATTAGGTTTTGTTGCTTAAAGTTCAACAAATAACGAATTGGTTTGGTTGTCACTAAAAAAATAAAAATACGAAAATATAGAAAGCAAGTTAAGAAGAAGTATGGCCGTAGCTTTGGCTCGAATGGTTGAATCACGGCGATTTCTTCAACGCTTCCTTGATCATGAGTCATCCGTCCTTGTGTCGTTCCCAGCGATATTCGACGCAAAAAACGAAACGAGTCCGTTTTGTTCACTTACCGTTTGTATGTCCAAAGTTGAGGTATCAACACTAAGCACAAGGGTTAGCAAGTATACCGCAACATCAAAAACACAAATTAGTGAGTGAGAGCAAATAGTTTTAGTGTTAAGTTTGCTAAGTATTTGTGATAGTATATGGTATATGAAACTAAGAGATTTGTCAAGTCACTTGATCACAAATACCATATCTAAACCTAGCAACCTCAACACTAAATTGATTCTAAGCTTAGGCTTGCAAGATGGGGTTTGGGGAAAGAATATGGTATGTGATGAGCTTACAAAATAATCATGGAATCAACGTACCATATCAAACCAATCCAAGTTGCAATACTAAGTTTAGAGTCATATTATAACACATTAAACATTAATAAGAAGAAAATGAAGGCAAAACCATTTATCTCACATCCTCACCATAACCACAACCAAAAGATTAGCTAAGTATGATAAAAAGAAAAACAAATAACAAAAAAAAGCAAATAAACAAAACAAAAAGAAAGCAATTGTATTAACACTTGAATAAGTTGAGATACAAGATATTGGTTACTTGTTCAACCTCCATAATGAAGCTCTCAAAAGAAAGCTCCAAGAGGGAAGAAGAAGAAGAAAACCAAGTTAAACTCATACAACTCTCAAGCTAAACCAAAAACAAAAGAAAACTATGGAATATACATATGGCCATTTGCTCAATATCTGTTCTGGTATTTATAGGCTCAAATCCAGAATAAATAAGCAATATAGATGGACTGAGGTGACCCTAATAAATGACCAGAAGAAAAATAGGAACATTTGGAGGTAGGTGCACTACTACAAATAAGGGTTGCCCCTACGGATATATGCGTAGGGGCGAAAAAATACCCCGTAGGTGCAAAGGCCGCAGGTGCAAGTTGAGGCCATGAACTTGCCCCTACGGGCAAATTCTTGTACCTACGGATTTATGTGTAGGTCCTGTTGCCCCTACGGATTAAGCCGTAGGGTATAAGATTTTATATTATTTACGGTTTTTTGTAATATATTACTTGTACGTACGGATATATCCGTAGGTCCATATACTACCCCCTACGGATATATGCGTAGGTACGTTTCCGTAGGGGCAAAATATCAGGATTCCTGATATTTGGCCCCTACGGATAACGCCGTAGGGGAGAGGCAGTGGCCCCTACGGATATGTCTGTAAGGGCATTCCCAACCCCCCGGCACTGAGATCAGGGGGGAAATATCAGTTACTGCTGATATTTTGCCCCTACGGATATATCCGTAGGGGCAACATGTGTGCCTACGGATTAATCCGTAGGTATATATTGTCTGTATTTTTTTTTAAAAATGGTCTGCTTGATTTTTTCCCGCCCTGTGCACAATAATATATACATCAATCAAATCATATATTGCAGTAGTCATAATCACATCTCACGCATATATATAATATACAAAAGAAACCCAAAAACTGAATATGATATAAATACAAACCAATATCAATATCGTTTCAAAATGTAGTACAATGTGTATGATATAAATAAATACATGTTTCAAAAAATAAGAACCAAAAATCTACCCTAGCTCGGTCCAACTCCACCTCTGAATAACGATAGAATAACACGCGCCTGCTCCTCGGTGAATAAACTCTGCAATTCATCGCGAGCGGAAGTCTGAGCGGCATGTGGAGCTGGCGATGTGGTCTGCACAGCCGCCGTTGAGGTAGTCGCTTGTGGAGCCGCGGCTGCGGGAGTCTGAGTGGGCGGTGGAGCTACAGGAGCTGTCTGCGGAACCGCAGCCGAAGGAGATGCATGTGGAGGCTCGGCCGATCTACCCTGTCGCATCTGGACATAACATTTGTAAGAAGCGTGTAAGAACTGTGTATTATTCGAATTCATATCATTATTAAGTTATTTCGAAACCCTGTTTGGATATCTAGTTTGGAAAAGCGTTGTTTATTTTAATTACATATGTATGTATGATTAATCAAACTTAAGTTTAAAACCAAATAAGCTCAAGCTACGTACTAATTATGGATATATTGATATGTATATAATATGAAATGATATTTTACTATAAAGTAGTATACATACCAGCATCTCTTTCAACTCCTGAACGGTGACTCTCAAGCTATCCAGTTCCTCATGGATATGTCGGTCACTGGAGACGGAGGAAGTAACCGCCGGGGTGGAGTCCAATCTCATATGGGCCCTGCTAGGGCCCAATCCCCGGCCTCTCTCCCAACCTCCGTGGTGCCCTCCGTGTGCGGCGTCCAGAACTGGGGTCAGCAGCCTCGGATTGTTCTGTCGGGTAAAATCGATCCCCGAGGCCTGGGCCTGCTCAACCACCCGCTCCTACACCCACATTAAGCAGTAAAGTATAAGTATAAAATTTAAACTTGAGCCTTCCAAAACTAAACTTTCAAATTTGGGTAGAAAAAATATTAACTCTTACACAATACTCCTGGGTAGCGACGTCGGGGTATCCAAGCTCGCCCGTGGCGGGATCTGTCGAGGTGCCGTGGATGGCAAGATATGCGGACAGCACGCTCGGTGTACCACCTGACGCCACGGTCCGAGATATCTGCAATATTAGAAAGTAACTCTTAATATTAGAAATATTAGAGAATAACTCTTAATATTGCAGAATATTAGAGAATAACTCTTAATTTACCGATAACTCCATGGCTCGAGTAATGTTCCTCGAGCCACCTGTGTAAGTGGGGCGACCCTTCTTCGCCGACTTCCTGTTCTCCGTATTCTGAGCGGCCTATTTCTGCACAACGCATTAACATTTAGTTTTCTAATTAAGAAACACAAAGAAATAAATTATATCATAAATAATGAATTAAATTTAAAATACATACCTGTTTGTGTTGGGAGTCGAAATAAGCGCACAATAGAGGCCATGTCTCTACGTCGACTCTCGCAAACACCGGAATAGATAGGAGGGCCGCTCTCTCTGCCTCGGGGGTCGCCATCCACAGGGAGTAGCAGTCGGCCTTCATCTCATTCCTGTTGTATCGGACCTTGGCCTGCATGTTCTTCATCAGGCCATTGTACAGAGCATGAAGGTCAGCATCCTCCCCGGGTGATCAGGGTCGGCTACAGGCTGAAAATCGTAATCCAACTGAAAATATAAAAAAAACATTGTT
Organism: Agapanthus africanus; assembly: GCA_030015575.1. Classification (NCBI taxonomy): domain Eukaryota; kingdom Viridiplantae; phylum Streptophyta; class Magnoliopsida; order Asparagales; family Amaryllidaceae; genus Agapanthus; species Agapanthus africanus. Next base: position 3,789,735 of record JASDDO010000150.1, on the reverse strand, counting down.
ATTAGATTGCAAGTGTTAATAATAAATATATTGGATAGATCAAATGAAAATATATATTAATACATACCCGAGCCTGATCAAAGAAGAGGGCAAATGAGCGCTGGTGCTGCTCGCCCCACTCAACGTGAAGTGGATAGTTCGTCACGATCCGGCTCTCGTCCCCCAAATACCGGCCGAACCTCTCGGCATGAGGACCGGTATAGCGATAGTCAAGGGTAAAAAAAGGGGGAATGCTGCCTCCCCCCTAACTCTATCATGCCTCAGCCTATGGGACTGATTCGTGCCTCGAGTCTCCCTCTAGGGATGGGGAGGCCCTACGTCTGCACGAAATATCAAGACAATCAATAATAAGGTAAAGTTGTATTAAGAAATCAAGGTTAAACAAAAATTCAAGTGTGATATATACCTCCGGTGACTAGCGCACGAGCCTGGGCCCGGAAAGCAGCACGAGCGGGACGATAGTTCCTCCGGTGAGGAACAACCGGGGTCCCGGACCCGGACGCATCCCCTCCAACTATAAAATAAACATCGACGCTAAATTTCCATGAAGTTCATATTTATTCTATAGAGCATATGTAAAATGAATAAATATTTTAAATTTATTCATACTAACCTGCAGACGATGCGGAGGGTATGGAAGCGGCAGGAGTGGCCCCTGTGGAAGATGTGGACGCACCACCTATAATTAGACAATTAAAAATAGATTATATAAGTAATTGCAAAAAGAATGTGTAGATCAATAATATAACGTTCTAAATCAATATGCATGCACTATAGGATATATAAACATACCCGCAGGTGCGGTGGTGTCACCACCTACAGCTAGACAATAATAAAAATTGCTAAGTAAGAGCAAAAGGAATGTGTGTATTTATGATATAGCATTCTAAATCAATATACATACACTATATGATATATAAACATACCTGGAGGAGCGGGGGTGGCCTCTGTCCCAGATGTGGACGCATCACCAACAACTAGACAATCAAATATTGACAATATAAGTAATTTTGACATAAACATGCATGAATATCTGTAATATTACATTCAAAATGGATATGCGTGCAGTATACCTGGAGGTGTGGAAAAATCCACACGGAAGGAGGCATCCGAAAGGGTCTCCGATCTGGGTGCAAGACCGGCCCTCTGAAGCTCCCTACGGAGCTCTCCGGATGGCAAAACCGCTCTGCCTCTGCCTCTGCCGCGGCTGTAGCTCCTGCCGCCCCTCGCTGCTCCCGACATCGTCATCAAATCTAGATAAACGGTTCGTGGACGCATTAGACAATCATTAAAAGTATTGACTATATATGATCTAGAGCGTAAAATGTGAAGTAATAATATAACATTACTGATAACCTTTTTCGTTTCGTGGGCGCATCATACATATCTACTTGGATTTCATCGTCGATGTCATTTCTAATCCACGTAACTTCATGATCGGTCGAAGACAACCCGTCCTTCGAAACAAACGGTCGGAGCACTTTAAGCTTTCTCTCTTCTTCGTCCTCATCGCTGTTCTAGTATTCTGGGACATCATAGACATCTCTGGGTTTCCATCGGCATACAACACTCCACCCCGGATGCTTCAAACACTGTGAGTAGTATACTTGGAACGCTTGGTTCGGAAAGATAAACGGATCGTCCTGACTGTAAAATCGAAGTGTGTTCACACTGGTCAATCCATATTCATCTTTCCAAGTCTCAAGGCTGCTTCTCCACCTGTCCGTATCGGTTCGCGGATCGTACCAAGTACACTGGAATATATAAAAGGGTTCTGATCATTCGGGATAGTGGATGCCGAGTATACAATTTAAGTATCCATAGTAAATCACACCGTCCGATCCTACCGTCGCAATCCCACTATTCTGAGTGGTTCTAGATGTTTCTATGTCCTTAACTTCGAATTTGTATCCAAGGACACCAAATCCTTTGTAATATGCATCCTCCGTACTAGGAAATTGAGCTAAACATCTTGAATCACTCTCAAATGATGCAGACAAGTTCGGATCGTGGATCTAACAAAACAAATTTTACGACAAAATACATAACGATACAAGTTTAGATTAAAACTGATAGCAATAAAATGTTATTCGAATAACTTACATGATCTGTGACCCAATCACAAAAATTATCCTGATGGTATTTTTCCAAACGTTCTTCGTTCCAATCAGGATGCCCCTCACGTACCTCGTTAAAATGAGTTCTGTTTTCGACAAGTAATTGTGACATTAATATTATGTCATTTCATAGACACACAAACACAGATATATCAATTAATCCAAAAGAACTTACTCTCTAATTTGTTCAAGATATGCGCAATTAAGCAAGATAAACCGGTATATCTTGTTGATAAACATAGTGTCTACCCTCTTATACTCGGCTTTACCATATGGCCCGTCTTGAATTCTTCATGGTCGGTTAAGCCTTGTCTCAATGTTCTCGTCCAGATAGCGGGAACAAAATGTGGTTGCTTCATCAAGAAGATAATCTTGCATGATAGAACCCTCTGGTCGATTTTTATTGCGTATATACTTCTTAAGAGTGTAGAGGTACCTAATGAGAATATGTTGAATAAATAAATACGGGCATACATGGCAACAATAAATTTATAAATTGCGCGAAACAAAAAATTACACGTAGCTCTCGATGGGATACATCCATCGATATTGTACTGGTCCGGCTAAGTTCGCCTCAGTTGCAAGATGAACTGTCAAGTGTATTATGGTATCGAAAAATGACGGTGGGAAAATACGCTCAAACTTGCAAAGTATCAATGCAATAGAATTTTCTAGTTTATCCAGTGTCGCAACCTCCAGTGTTTTAGCACACAACTCCCTGAAAAAAAAACATAGGTCGTTGATTACTAGACCAACCGAGTCGGGGAAAGAAGTCCTGAGGGCTAATGGAAGAAGGTGCTCCACGATAACATGGTGATCATGACTTTTCAGCCCATCGATCTTGCCCTTCATAATTTTTATTTTCTTGCTGAATGATCCTGAGAAACCTGTGGGGACTTTTAAATCATGCAACACCTGCAGGAATCTTTTCTTCTCCGGTTGTGACATATGATAAGCGGCATTGGGAAGTACAAACTTGCCCGGTTTACCCGCTACCGGTCTAGGGTGCAATTCACTTCTTATTCCCCACTCTTGTAGATCCATCCGAGCATTCATGTTGTCTTTCGATTTCCCGTCTTTACACAGAAGTAAGTTAAGTATGTGCTCTGATACTCCCTTCTCTATATGCATGACGTCCAGACAATGACGCACTGAATTTGTAGACCAGTACGGAAGCTCGAAGAAAATGCTTAACTTGTTCCAATATTGTGGTTTGACCTATTTCGTCGGATCCATCCCGAAGGTCACGTTACTGTAACCATCCCATTTAGCAGTCACGTCCTCTCCGGATAATGGGGATGGAGGTCCAAGAAGCTCCTGATGACCATCAAAGTGAACCGTGTCTAACCTATAGGGGTGGTCTGGAGGTAGAAAACGTCGATGGCCGCAATAACAAACCTTCCTGCTTAAATTCAAAAATTTTGATGTTGTGTGTTCATGGCAATGAGGACATGCTTTGTGACCATGTATGGACCAACCTGATAGCATTCCATACGCAGGAAAGTCATTAATTGTCCACATTAAAGCCGCACGCAGTATGAAGGTTGTATTTGTGTTTGAATCATATGTCTCTACACCATCAATGAACAAAGTTTTCAGCTCCTCGATCAGAGGTCGGAGATAGACGTCGATATTGTTCCCCGGTGAGTTTGGTCCGTTGATAAGAAGAGGCATCATAAAGTATGATTGGTCCATAGCCAACCAAGGCGACAGATTATAAATTATCATTACAACGGGCCATGTACTGTGACTTCCAGCCATATAGTTGAATGGGCAGAAGCCATTGGTTGCCAGTCCGAGCCGGACATTGCGAGGATCGCTACTGAATATTACGTGCCTCCTATCGAAATCCTTCCATGCCGGTGAATCTCTTGGATGGCTCATTTTTCCATTTTCGCTTGGAGGAGCACGGTGATGCCAAATCATTGCCTCGGCTGTTTTCTTGCACCTGAATAGCCTCTGTAGCCTCTGTGTTATGGGAAAATATCGTGCTATCTTCACAGGTATACCAGGCTTCTTATCAGAATCTTTCGGCTTATACCTGGCCTCTCCGCATGTTGGACACTCTTTCAAATCTGAATTCTCTTTCCGGTACAACACGCAATTTTTAGGACATGCTTGAATCTTCTCGCACTTTAGACCCAAATCAGACATCATTTTCTGGGCTTCGTACCAGCTTTCGGGCACATTATTTCCCGGAGGCATAGAATCTTTCAAGAACGAAAGAAGCATTGTGAATGACTTGTTGCTCCATCCATTTAGACACTTAATCTGGAAAAGTTGGACAAACCATGAGAGGGTGGAATACTTCGCATTCTCATAAATTGGTTTCCTAGCATCATTCATGAGATTTTCATATTTATCCGCACGCGGTCCTTGACCGGAAGGAATGTCATCTTCGGTACGAATAGATTCACCTAGGGCAGCCTCTACCATATCCTCCATTTCTTCTGATGGAAATAAATTTCCGTCTCCTGCCGTATTACCGAATTCTTCTTCTTCTCCTGCCGCATTATCGTGTTCTCCTTCTTCTTCTACCGCAGTACTGCATTCTTCTCCTTCCCCGTGATATTTCCAAGTTGAATAAAGTCTAGTAAACCCATGTTTTACAATATGAAGCTCTGCCAATTCTACCTTCTGCCAGTACTTATTGCCACATCTATTGCACGGACAGAGAATCTTCTCTATTATGATCTTATTATGTGCGCGTGCAAATTCAAGGAAAGCAGCAACTCCTGCGACAAACTTAGGTTGCATACGTTGTTTCCAATCCACATACATCCAGTCCTTAACTCTGACGTACTCATGGGCCATGTTAGACTGAATAACATATAAATTGTAGGTTATGCTGACTATATTGAGAAATATAAGAACGGGATAGTTACTGATAAAGGAGAAAATCCGTGTATATGCATTGTGTGTGCGTTTGTCGTTGAAAAGAATAAATTATCGCATGTTATGTTAACCGATAGACGGGGACTAAATGACGCTTTTAGTTTCATATATGAGTATCGATGGGAATAAGAAGGTTTCATATTATCATATATTGGTTTTAACCCGAACATCTCGAATCGCTCTCTAATTATGCGTTTGTATGTATGTGTTCCGGCTGTCGGGGGTAGGCTTCTATCCCATTAAGAATGTATAGAGCGAACGCCCATCACTTGTGCTTTCAACCGTTTCGAGTAAATTTCGGCAGCACCTCCCCGCTGTTCTCCGAGTACACTGTAATAGAATAGATAATCATTTCAAAGCTGTGAAACAACGTTGAAATGAACATCTAATCTATCTTTGTACACGGAGAACCAGCGGAAAGGTACCGACGAAATATCTCCAAACGGATGAAAACACAAGTGAATGAAGGCGTTTGCTTTATACATTCTTAACTTGTCCACACGGGACAAATCTATGGGTTACCATATGATTGAATTTTCTCGTCGCGTAGACTATACGACGGTTGTTAGTATCGAGCTATACTGTCCGATATTTAGCAACCTTCGTATAGTTCTAGATCACGACGAGCATCGCACGTATGTTAACCGATAGACGGGGACTAAGTGGCGCTTTTAGTTTCATATATGAGTATCGATGGGAATATGAAGGTTTCATATTATCATCAAGTATCATATATTGGTTTTAACCCGAACATCTCGAATCACTCTCTAATTATGCGTTTGTTGTATATTCTTGTTGTATGTGTGTGTTCCGGCTGTCGGGGATAGGCTTCTATCCCATTAAGAATGTATAGAGCGAACGCCCATCACTTGTGCTTTCAACCGTTTCGAGTAAATTTCGGCAGCACCTCCCCGCTGTTCTCCGAGTACACTGTAATAGAATGGATAATCATTTCAAAGCTGTGAAACAACGTTGAAATGAACATCTAATCTATCTTTGTACACGGAGAACCAGCGGAAAGGTGCCGACGAAATATCTCGAAACGGATGAAAACACAAGTGAATGAAGGCGTTTGCTTTATACATTCTTAACTTGTCCACACGGGACAAATCTATGGGTTACCATACGATTGAATTTTCTCGTCGCGTAGACTATACGACGGTTGTTAGTATCGAGCTATATTGTCCGATATTTAACAACCTTCGTATAGTTCTAGGTCACGACGAGCATCGCACGTATGTTAACCGATAGACGGGGACTAAGTGGCACTTTTAGTTTCATATATGAGTATCGATGGGAATATGAAGGTTTCATATTATCATCGAGTATCATATATTGGTTTTAACCCGAACATCTCGAATCGCTATCTAATTATGCGTTTGTTGTGTATTCTTGTTGTATATGTGTGTTCCGGCTGTCGAGGGTAGACTTCTATCCCATTAAGAATGTATAGAGCGAACGCCCATCATTTGTGCTTTCAACCGTTTCGAGTAAATTTCGGCAGCACCTCCCCGCTGTTCTCTGAGTACACTGTAATAGAATAGATAATCATTTCAAAGCTGTGAAACAACGTTGAAATGAACATCTAATCTATCTTTGTACACGGAGAACCGGCGGAAAGGTACCGACGAAATATCTCGAAACGGATGAAAACACAAGTGAATGAAGGCGTTTGCTTTATACATTCTTAACTTGTCCACACGAGACAAATCTATGGGTTACCATACGATTGAATTTTCTCGTCGCGTAGACTATACGACGGTTGTTAGTATCGAGCTATACTGTCCGATATTTAACAACCTTTGTATAGTTCTAGGTCACGACGAGCATCGCACGTATGTTAACCGATAGACGGGGACTAAGTGGCGCTTTTAGTTTCATATATGAGTATCGATAGGAATATGAAGGTTTCATATTATCATCGAGTATCATATATTGGTTTTAACCTGAATATCTCGAGTCGCTATCTAATTATGCGTTTGTTGTGCATTCGTGTTGTATGTGTAACATGATTTTAAACCATTGAGATCAAGATTGATAGAACTGATCATCCTACATTGCAATAGCATTCATCAACCAAAAACTATTATTGCAATGGTATTCATCTATAACAATCAACAATTAAAACTACAAATGTAGGATACTGATATCATAAAGCGTTATACGCAACATTGATAGAACTGATAAATAAAAAAACGAAACACAAACCGTATCAAGATTTAACAACTTTGATTATGTCATATACGCGGGCCGATATTTTCATATTAGCCAATAGGCAAAAATAGATTGCGGTCTGGATATGGCATATTGGCAGATGTTACCTATATGCATACATGCATGTTGTCTCCCCATTTTTTCATAAATCAAACCAACTACATACATCAAACTAGTCCATGCCACCAATCGGAAACTCCAATATGCCTTTGAATTATTATTTTTCCAAATAGCATTGAGCTCCTATTGACATTGTCCCATCCAACAAATTTGTTGTGCTTGCCTCGACCTTCATCTAGCTTTCACATGCCATACACATCAGATGAGTAATATAGTTATAAATTATGGTATTTTGTTGTCATCAATCCACCTAACCCTAACCCCAAGTTTCTCTCTGAAAGCACATAGAACCATCCCCCCAAGTCAAACATAGCTTTTTCTGTGCAATTGTTCTCATTCTTAATTTCTCACATTCATTACTCTCTCATTTTCTTGTCAACAAATTTGTTGTGCAATTGTTCTCATTCTTAATTTCTCACATTCATTACTCTTTCATTTTCTTGTTTTTTTCCAACTCCCCACCACTTAACCCCAACCTAGTCCCAGCCCCAGCCCCAGCTCCCAGTCCCAGCCCAGCCCAGCCCCAACCTAACCCTAACCCCAGCACGACTAGCTAAACCTCAACACCAACCCTAAGGCAAACCCTAACCCCAGCCCCACCCCAGCAGCAGCCGAACCCCAACCCTAACCCTAACCCTAATCCCGACCCCGACCCCGACCGCGACTGCGACCGTGACCCCTGCCGAACCCCAACTCGCGCGCGCAACCCCAGACCCAGCCATGAACCCTAAGCACAAAATAATCAAAAAATTCTTTAATTTACCTCAAGATTTACTCACCTGAACGGCTGCTGCTGGGGCTGGGGCGACGACCTGAATGGCGGTGGCGACGACCTGAACCGCGGTGGCGACGAGAATGGCGGTGGCGACGAGGAGAACGACGGTGGTGACGACGGCGTGGCGATTTGGGGATTTTTTCGCGCGCGATCGAGAGAGAGAGAGAAAGTGAGCATAGACGATCGATATGTGCTTTTGTTAAATCGATATTTAGTTGCCCTTACGGATATACCCGTAGGTCCTTTGTTTGTGGCTCCGTAGGGGCAAACACCAAATTAAGAATTAATATTTTATTCTTGGACGTCTGTGCCCGTAGGGGCAACCTTTTAGCCCTACGGATTAATCCGTAGGGCCAAGTTAAATCTGCCCCTACGGATCTCAATATCCGTAGGGGCAACCCCCTATTTTACTAGTGGTGACCCGGGGATGCCGTTTTTTGAAGGGGTTTCGCCGGTCAGGTTGTAAGCAATTGGGCTCGTGTTGTTGTGGTGGTCTTAAGTGCACTCAACAAGTCCACTGGTATTATTTGATTTCTTCATATCAGCTTGGGTTATACTCAATATACTTGGAGAGAAACTTGATGCTTTAAATCATATCACATCTTTTAGCATTTATTACACATCATACCCATTTGAACAATTTGTTATGCCAAGATAGCCCCACCAAGGTCCAAGGATTAAAGAGGTATATGCACACTCGTATTGTGTAAGACCAAAATTGTGTACACAAATTTATTGAAAAAGAGCTTTTTGAATATCGGTCGGTTTTCTGTTCTGATTACAGTGTCGGCTCCCAAACGATATATCCGTGATACTGAGTGTGTTTCCAGTATTTCATCATGAATACTTTTAATCTGTAATTACTGAGCAGACACTGATTAATAGTACCGATATATAACAAAATTGATAATGAATGAGAGATATTAAAATACAGTTTTCTGTGATGAATTGCTCGTCTTGAGTAAAACAAAAAAAATCCTAGCCTTATTTTCGCAGGGAACACGATTGCACTGAGCACGTGCAACAAGCCGTTAAACCTCTAGGTGTCCATAGTAAGAGGAGTGTTGTCTCCTGAGGGTTTTCAGCTGACTATACCCACAAAATCCAGTCAAGTTAGCGTCGTGGAGAAACTGTTGATTCTAATTTTAAGGTTAAGAATCAAAGCTAGATGTTCTATTATCCAAGTTAGAAACGTCAAACCCTATTTTTCACTCCTCATAATTTATTCAACATAAGCTTATACGCGTCTTTACGTGGTTGTGCGAGTAGTGTCGAAATTTTTTTAAGAATTGATTAGGGTCATCATGTCATAATTACGGATCAGGATATACTTCTAAAGGATCATACGAGTTTGAAAGGAGTTAAGATTTTCTCAAGTTTTGTTCTCCAGTTAGCTTTCAAATCAGAATATATATCATTTTTAACAGAGAACCAAGTCTTATTTTTCACTCCTACCTTTTACCGGTTGTTGTTCATACACACCTTCGTGATCGTGCACAATATCTTTATAAATATAAACCTTCATATCTCCGCTAAAAAAACTGTTTGCAATAGAAAACTCGTCTCCGCCAAGATTATTCTCCCACAAAGAACCGTGAAGAGTTTTAACTCGGAGAGAACACTTGCTTAGCTTGTTTTATTTGGCGATTGGAAACTTAGTGAGTTTTTGGTCAATGACTCCCAAACCAGATGATTTTAGGGTATTAGGTGTGGAGACACCCTAAAGACTTAATTACCTAAGTTACCAAGGTCACTGTCATGTCCCGCTTCCCAAAATACGGAATGCAAGGGTGACAAGGCTAGCCATGCTCTTATGACCAAGGAAAAAGCCTATCGTAGTCACATTACGGCTTCTAGAATTATATGGTAATCAGTAAAATGCAATACAGGTAAAGAGAATGCAGTCACTAAACTATCAGGTATAAAGGAGTTTGAGCTCAATGGAAGTAAGCAAAAGAGAAACTAACCAGAAATATCAAAGGAGAAATGTAACTGGTTCATTAGTTTGGATCTTCACAGTCTCCTCGAGATCAGGCGAATCCACCTCTATCACTGAGCATGCATACTCAGATCGTCAGAGCGACATAATAGAAATATTATAATAATAACAAAAGACAAGAAAATGAAAGTAATAACGGTGAAGATAAAATGCAGGTAAGCAATATGTCACTAATTGATACAATGTATGATTTGTGTCCCTATCAGTCTCTAAGTCACTTTTGAAATCGAGTTGTGGAAAGGAGGATCATGTTTAATAAGGGTCTCGTACATACCCGAGACTACGGCCCGCTATCGCCCAGGATATAACCCTGTCAGCCGGACCGCTGGGTCATAAGAGTCGCTGTTCGAATGATCATCCTCTAAATCACTGTTCTCGCTAAATATAATTCCCTTTCCACTTCGATTTCCCCATTTTACCCAGGTTTCACTATTCATGAGTTTAGGTAAGTTGTGTACAAGTACGCATCAATAACACGATTTTTTCACTGTTCACTGTATGGTTCATTGTCAAAAATCACTCACTATTCATTGGCGTACTTGACACAACCGCACCAATACTTCACACGTTCGACAATGCAATATACACTGAGAATCTACACGAATTCCCACTATCACTAAAGATCTTGTAGTCAGGTAGAACTATGAGTCATGCCGCTAAATAGTTCATGTGCAGTATGAGTCGTTATGCATCTTATGAATATAGAAAATTTGTATCAAAACATGCATTCATAATTAAGCAACAAGATATAAAAGAGGTAATAAGTAAACTCAGTCGGCAGTTCAACAAAATTAATTTCAGGACAATCGGATTTCGGGTTTGCAAGTTACAGTCGTTTCATTTTAAGTGTTCACTGCTGGAAATTCAGTTCCTAAACTGAATGTCCATTTCACAACACAATTTTTACCCTGTTGGGATCAAAATAAGACAAAGCTATAGTTGAACTAAATTTAGGTTTATCAGTTAGGTTTCCAACGCACTAGACGGATCAATAATATCCATAGTGTACTGGAAGTTATGCACTGTAAAACAATAGGGTATAAGTTCTGTCCCTGTTTGGGACTGCTATACGTTCTGTTACTTTAAAATACAGTTTATACAGTAAACGACCATAGAAAGGGATGAAATCAATTTCATTAGTTATCTAACCGTTTCATCTTTATTATGGTATAGGGTTACGCATTATAACATATTCATACAGCAGGGTGGAAGCATTACAAAACTAGAATCGAAGGCCAGAGCTGCTCTGGACTGCAGGCCAAAGCCGCACTCCGAACCAGTTTTCGTCATCTTTTTAGCATAGAAGCAAATTAAAACTCTTATGAGGTTCTAGGTCATCGAGTTAGATTTGATATGAGACCTCGAACGCAACATTCCAATTCATAATCAATTATCTGCGATTTTTACGAGTTTCAGGTATGGGAAAAATTCAGTTTTACGGGTCTAAAATGGGAAAGGTCTATCATGACATTAGAGACCGTATTTTCCAGCCAATTCGTAACACGATGTTCATTATTGCACGTGCCATCCTATGTGATCATTTTCCTTCAATTTAACGGGGGCTTTCCCTTCGAGTTTTGCATCGAACACGTGCATTATATTAATTCGCACGAAGTGTACATACGGAATTTATCGGTATTTCAAATTGTAATAGATAAGATTAGCATGAAGTAAGTAGTAAACTTGCCTGACAATGTGTTGACGACGGTACGGCAACGGCAACGGCAACGGTACGATCACGACACGAGCACGGACTAGGTACAACACGACAACACGAAGAGTTTGGCCTCAGATCGAGCTCGGTGCGGCGATGGTGGAGCTCGGTTGATGGAAACGGAGCCGTAGCAAGAGTCTCAGGGTCGGCGAATGATAGATACGGTGGCCGAAGTCGTGGTAGGCACAGTGGTCGGTGAGGGCAGCAATAGTGATGAGCTCGAGTGTAAGATGAAAGCTCGGACTTGGCTTGCAGCTGGGGGCTCAGCCAAGGAGTGGGTCGGGTGTGTAGAGAGGGGTTTGGGCTCGATGGCTCGTCTGCGGTGGTCGTCAGAGTTGGCGGTGGAGGTGGAAGAGCTTGGGATAGAGGGAGATGGTGAGCTGTTGTGGCAAGGGTTGTTGGAGTTTATTGGTAGCGGAGATGCAGAGCAGAGGCCAGCGGCGTCAAGCTCCGGTGGAGGTTATACTGAGGTGAGAAGCGCTGACGAGGTTGGGAGTTGGTGATGGTGGCGAGGGTGGTGAGAGGAGCTTGGGGTTAAGTTGGTAGTGGTGACGAGGTTGCAGAGGTAAGAAGATGAAGGTGGCAATGAATGGCGGCGGTGAAGGAACTCCGGCAAAGGCGACCGCGAAGTGGAGCTCAAGGTCGTTGGCTATGGAGATGAGAAAGTGGGTTGTAGCAGTGGTGGCCGGCAATGTAGGTTGTGGCAGTGGGGAGATGGATTCGGCGATGGTGCTCTGGGGTGGTCGTCGCGGGCGTGGGTGTGGACGTGGGTGTGGGTTCGAGAGAGGGGAGCGGGAAGATTTGGAGAAGGAGAGAGGGAGAACGAGAGTGAGGGCGAGAGAGAGAGAGAGAGAGAGAGAGAGAGTTAGAGAGACGAGGTCAAGAGGGGTGAGTGGGCGCGCGCGAGATCATAGGTTTGAGGAGTGGGGACGTAGGGCGACAAGGCGCGGAGGCGTGGAGAGTGGGGCGACGAGGCTGTGTGGGGAAGAAGGAAGAAGAAGCGGGAAAAGAAACGGGAGTGGGGGGAAGAGAAGCGGGTCGGGTCGGGCATGGGCATGGGGTGAGGATATGGGCAGGTCTTGGGTTTTTAGTTTAGGAAAAGAAATTAAAAATAAAATGTATGCATCCAATGTTCACAAAAAGGCATAGAGAAAAAATAGATAACATTCAAGGGGAAATTTTGTATTTACGGAACTGAGAATTTACATCATACCTTCCTTACAAAATTTCGTCCTCGAAATTTTAAAAAGAGACATTGAAACAATAGCACTACACAAACAGATATGGAAAACATGCACGGATATCCTCCTCACGCTTCCAGGTAGACTCTCCTGGGGAACGATCGCCCCAAGACCCTCGGACTAACGGAATGACCTTATTCTTCACCACTTTCTCTCTACGGTCGAGGATGGTAGTGGGCTGCTCCTCGTAGGATATGTCAGTGCCCAAAGCTAACTCTGAATGGTCCAGAACATGGCTGTCATTCCGAACATAACGCTGCAACAGAGATACGTGGAAAGTATTGTGCACTCCAGCTACCCACGGAGGCAAGGCAAGTCGATAGGCCACCTCTCCTACTCGCTCTAACACCTCAAAAGGTCTGATGAAACGGGGACTGAGTTTCCCGCGACCTCCAAACCTGATAACTTCGCGGGTAGGGGAAATCTTCAGGAAAACGTGATCTCCGACCTCAAATTCTAGTTCCCACCTGCTGGCATCTGCCCAAAACTCTTCTGTCAGTCCTGAGCCATCTTAATGCGCTGCTTGATATTTGGACTTTGTATACCGTCTGAACAATGAGTTCGGGGCCCAGTAATCTTCGTTCGCCCATGTCATCCCAACAAACAGGGGATCGACATTTACGCCCATAAAGTGCTTCAAAATGAGCCATCTGGATGCTAGCCTGTTAACTGTTGTTATAAGAAGACTCAACCAGATGCAGATGATCCTCCCAAGAACCCTGGAAGTCCAACATGCAAGCCATCAACATGTCCTCGAGCATCTGAATCGTACACTCGGATTGTCCATCCGTCTGTGGATGATACGCTGTGCTGAATTTGTGAAGAGTACCCAGACTCTCCTATAAGCTCTTCCAAAAGTATGAAACACATCTGGTGTCCCGATCTGACACAATACTGACCGGAACTCCGTAAAGTCGCACTATCTCCTGCATGTATTTCTCCGAAGTGACTATATCGACTGTCCTACCCGGAAGGGTATAAAGTGTGCAACTTTCACAAGGCGGTCGATGATAACCTAAACGGCGTTGTTTCCTCGCGGACTCCGTGGTAAGGCAGTCACAAAATCCATAGTCATGTGCTCCCACTTCCATTCTGGTATCGGAAGCGGTTGTAACAGTCCCGCTGTTCCCTGGCGCTCCGCCTTCACTTGCTGACATACCAAACACCTGGATACAAATCATGCAATTTCTCGCTTCATCCCATTCCACCAAAAGTGTTGCTTCGTATCTCGATACATTTTCGTACCTCCTGGATGCACAGAATAAGCTGAACTATGAGCCTCAGCTAGTACCTCTTCTCGAACATCCCCTTTGGGTACGCAGAGTCTACTACCGAATCTCAGAGAACCGCCTTGATGTATGAGTAAGTCTGTTCTTAGACCGGCTTCCACCTGCTCTCTGAACTTTTGCAATCGAGGATCATCAGGTTGCGCAACCTTGATGCGTTCTACAAATGAAGACTGCACCTGCAACTGCTAAAACTGCCTAATTATACTCGGTGTAACAATCCCTAGTTCGAGCCTCTGAAAATCCTCAATGATGCTCCCCTGCCTGGTCAACGTCATGACCGCTGGCTTGCGACTGAGGGCGTCGAGTACAACATTTACTTTTCCCCGGATGGTACTGTAAATTCCAAGTCGTAATCCGCCCCTCGCTATAGCCATTGGCGTTGTCTCATATTCAATTCTCCATGAGTGAACATGTATTTCACACTCTTGTGATTCGTATACACTTCCACCCTTTTTTTGCCTAGTAATTAATGTTCCTAGATTTCCAAATGCGAAAACTATTGCGGCTAACTCCAATTCACGTATTGGGTAGTTCCCCTCGTGATTCTTCAGCTGCCGTGAGACATAAGTAACTACCCGACCATGTTGCATCAGAACGCAGCTTAAACCCTTCCATAAATCATCGTTGTGTATCACCACACTATCTGAATCGTCTGGCTCTATAAGAATAGGTGCCGTGGTCAACATCTATTTCAGTATCTTAAAAGCCTGAGTACATTCCTCTGTCCATACGTAAGGCGCTTCCTTCCACGTTAGCTAAATTGGGGGTTAGGTGATTACAAGGTTCAAGGATGAGATAAAAATAATTTCTGGTAATAAGGGAAAGAAATGTTGTAAGAAGGATCAATTTATGAATCAAGCGGGCTTAAAGGTACAATACTTCAGAAAAAATTCGATTGAACCAGAACTTTATTATTCAGAAAATCTTGACAGAGTACAATTGAGAGATAAAAGTGGCCTTAATCTATACATCGTTTTTATTCGGCCTTAAGAAAAGAAAACAAGCCGCGTCAGTCGCGATTGTGGAAGTTTAACAAGTTGCGATAAGTTCTCGCGCTAAGATAGAGGCGTCCATTCCCAGAGTGCCATGCCTGAACATCTACTTGAGGTTCTTCAGACACGAGTTCCTCTTCACTCGAGCTTTCATCTTCCGACTCGTCCTGGGCTGGATCTTCGTCTTCAGATTCCTCCACTATAGGGTTTTCTTCTACTGGCACTTCCCCTTCGGCAGGAGATTCCTCATCAGAATCCTCTACCATATGTTCTGCCTCTTCCGGGTCCCTTTCTGGATCCTCTCCTATAGGGTCTTCCTTAGAATTATACTCTTCAGGATCCTCATTCGGTTCTTCCTCTACTGCATTTTCCTGTGGATCTTCTTCTATCGGGTCTTCTTCGGGATCCACTTCTTCAGGGTCCTCCCCTTCATTGTCAGGATCATTAATCATATTGATCTCTGGAATAGCAACACCGACTCCCTCGTCCTCGGATTCCCTGTCGTCGAAGATGACCTGTGGTCCATCGACCTCGTCATCTGAACTCACTAATATACAGTCGAAAGAAACGCAGGATCGAGTGTCCTCATCAAGAAGCGGTGCTGCCCTAGGGTTGGCCATAGCCAGAAAAGTAAGGGTCATGATCAGATAGTGGAACATGAAAGAAAATAATGATTAATGATGCAGAATACGAGGAAAGATAAAGTAGATAAGATTCAAAACATGAACTTGAGTGGTGATGCACAAGTAGTATATGGAAGTGAAAGCAAGGAAACAAAGTATGATTCAAGGGACCCCTAAATTGAACTACAGTTTTATTCTAAACCCGGCGCTCTGATACCAACAAAACTATGTCACGTCCCGTTTCCTAAAATACGGAATGCAAGGGTGACAAGGCCAGCCATGCTCCTACGATCAAGGAAAAAGCCTGTCGTAGTCACATTTCGGCTTCTAGCATTATATGGTAATCAGTAAAATGCAATACAGGTAAAGAGAATGCAGTCACTAAACTATAAGGTATAAAGGAATCTGAGCTCAATGGAAGTAAGCAAAAGGGCAACTAACCAGGAATATCAATGGAGAAATGTAACTGGTTCACTAGTCTGGATCTTCACAGTCTCCTCGAGATCATGCGAATCCACCTCTATCACTGAGCATGCATACTCAGGTCGTCAGAGCGACATAATATCAATATTATAATAATAACAAAAGACAAGAAAATGAAAGTAATAACGGTAAAGATAAAATGCAGGTAAGAAATATGTCACTAACTGATGCAATGGATGATCTGTGTCCCTATCGGTCTCTAAGTCACTTTTGAAATCGAGTTGTGGAAAGGAGAATCATGTTTAACAAGGGTCTCGTACATACCCAAGACTACGGCCCGCTATCGCCCGGGACATAACCCTGTCAGCCGGACCGCTAGGCCCAATCTAATTTATATAAGAGTCGCTGTTCGAATGATCATACTCTAAATCACTGTCCTCGCTAAATACAATTCGCTTTCCACTTCGATTTTCCTTTTTTACCCAGGTTTCACTATTCATGAGTATAGGCTAGTTGTGTACAAGTACGCATCAATAACACGATTTCTTTCACTGTTCACCGTATGGTTCATTGTCACAAATCACTCACTATTCATTGGCGTACTTGAAACAACCGTACCAATACTTCACACGTTCGACAATGCAATATACACCGAGAATCTACACGAATGCCCACTATCAGGTAGAACTATGAGTCATGCCGCTAAACAGTTCATGTGCAGTATGAGTCGTTATGCATCTTATGAACATAGAAAATTTGTATTAAATCATGCATTCATAATTAAGCAAAAAGATATAAAAGAGGTAATAAGTAAACTCAGTCAACGGTTCAAAAAAATTAATTTCAGGACAATCGGATTTCGGGTTTGCAAGTTACAGTCATTTCATTTTAAGTGTTCACTGCTGGAAATTCAGTTCCTGAACTGAATGTCCATTTCGCAACACAATTTTCGCCCTGTTGGAATCAAAATTAGACGGCGCTATAGTTGAACTAAATTTAGGTTTATCAGTTAGATTTCCAACGCACTAGACGTATCGATAATATCTGTAGTGTACTAGAAGTTATGCACTGTAAAACAATGGGGTATAAGTTTTGTCCCTGTTTGGGACTGCTATACGTTCTGTTACTTTAAAATACAGTTTAAATAGTAAACGATAGTAGAAAGGGATGAAATCACTTTCATTAGTAATCTAACTGTTTCATATTTGCTATGGTATAGGGTTCCGCATTATAACATATTCATATAGCAGGGTGGAAGCATTACAAAACTAGAATCGAAGGCCAGAGCTGCTCTGACTGCAGTCCAGAGCCGTACTCCGAACCATCTTCCATCATCTTTTAGCATAGAAGCAAATTAAAACTCTTATGGGGTTCTAGGTCATCGAGTCGGCTTCGATATGAGCCCTCAAACGTAGCATTCCAATTCATAATCAATTATATGCGATTTTTACGAGTTTCAGGTACGGGAAAAATTCAGTTTTACGGGTCTAAAATGGGAAAGGCCTATCACGACATTAGAGACCGTATTTTCCAGCCAATTCGTAACACGATGTTCATTATTGCACGGGACATCCTATGTGATCAGTTTCTGTCAATTTAACGGGGGCTTTCCCCCTGAGTTTTGCATCGAACACGTGCATTATATTAATTCGCACGAAGTGTATATACGGAATTTGTCGGTATTTCAAATTGTAATAGATAAGATTAGCATGAAGCGAGTAGTAAACTTGCCTGACAACGTGTAGACGATGGTACGGCAACGGTAACGGCAACGGCGCGATTGGGACACGAGAACGGACCAGTCACGACACAGCAACATGAAGAGTTTGGCCTCGGATCGAGCTCGGTGCGGCGATGGTGGTGCTCGGTTGATGGAAACGGAGCCGTTGGGTATGGTAGCAAGAGTCTCAGGGTCGGCGAATGATGGATACGGTGGCCGAAGCCGTGGTGGGCACAGTGGTCGGTGAGGGCAGCAATAGTGATGAGCTCGAGTGTGAGATGAAAGCTCGGACTTGGCTTGCAGCTGAGGGCTCAGCCAGGGAGTGGGTCGGGTATGTAGAGAGGGGTTTGGGCTCGATGGCTCCTCTACGGTGGTCGTCGGAGTTGGCGGTGGAGGTGGAAGAGCTTAGGATAGAGGGAGATGGCGAGCTGTTGTGGCGAGGGTTGTTGGAGCTTATTGGTAGTGGAGTTGCAGAGCAGAGGCCGGTGGCATCAAACTCCGGTGGAGGTTATAGTGAGGTGAGACGCGCTGACTAGGTTAGGAGTTGGTGACGGTGGCGAGGGTGGTGAGAGGAGCTCAGGGTTAAGTTGGTGGTGGTGACGAGGTTGTAGAGGTAAGAAAAGGAGGGTAGCAATGAATGGTGGCGGTGAAGGAGCTCCGGCAAAGGCGACCGCGAAGTGGAGCTCAAGATCGTTGGCTATGGAGATGAGAAAGTGGGTTATAGCAGCTGTGGCCAGCGATGTAGGTTGTGGCAGTGGGGAGATAGATTCGGTGATGGTGCTCTGGGGTGGTCGTCGCGGGCATGGGTGTGGACGTGGGTGTGGGTTCGAGAGAGGGGAGCGGGAAGATATGGGGAAGGAGAGAGGGATAACGAAAGTGATGGGGGAGAGAGAGAGAGAGTTAGAGAGATGAGGTCGAGAGGGGTGAGTGGGCGCGCGCGAGATCATGGGTTTAAGAAGTGGGGATGTGGGGCGACGAGGCGCGGAGGCGTAGAGCGTGGGGCGGCGAGGCTGCGTGGGGAAGAAGGAAGAAGAAGCGGGAAAAGAAAGGGAGTAGGGAAGAAAGAAGCGGGTCGGGTCGGGCATGGGCATGGGGTAAGGATATGGGCTGGGCTTGGGTCTTTTGTTTAGGAAAAGAAATTAAAAATAAAATGTATGCATCCAATGTTCACAAAAAGGCATAGAGAAAAAATAGATAACATTCAAGGGGAAAATTTTGTATTTACGGAACTGGGAATTTACAACCACAAAACAAAAGACTCATTTTGTTTAAAATATTCTGAATACAGTGAAAATAGAGATATAGCCAGTTTTTCTTTTTAATCCGAAGACGTTATTATGTGGATAAGGTGTGTAATTACTCCAACAAGATTCCAGATGGGTTATTTTTCAAACTTTTAGCTTCTATTAAAACCTCAATAATATCTTTCATATTCACTTCATTTTATGAACTATTCTTGATAATACTTAATTCAGAACAAACCTATTTGATCGTAGAGATGTTTATCAATTTTCAAAAGTTTGAGACATGTCAGACATTTCATCCAATTCTCAAGAACTCGTGACATGTGTAATGTGATATATAAGACGTATATTAGCTACGGTTAAATTCAAAGGAGGGTTATCTTTTGGGTTCTCAATCTCTCAAACAGTATTTAGTTATTTCTATCTTATCAACCGAACTGTCAGACTTTGAGTCTAAGTTCCCTCGCTAGCTAATATGAAAAAAGTTTTTATATTTTTGAAGAAATTTTATAAATTTTAAAGGGTTTTTTTAATATGTATGTAATGCAGAATATACACATGATACTGCAAAATAAACGCAGTGCTCACCCCCAAACCTGAGTTTTATGATATTCTCATCATTGCCCCCGTCTCCGGTAGCTATACTTAGACATCGGGGTGAGAATTTTATTCAAAGAAATAGAAAAAACCTAAGACTAATTATAGTATATACAAGTTAAAAGATTGGGTTAGTCCAGAAATTAATACCAGCCATTTAAAAATTTTGTCAATATAATGTAAGGGCTGGTAAAAGAATATGTATATAAAAAAGAAAAAGAAAACGGAAATGTATATGTTAGAAGTTAGTGAAGGGCATGGGTATGTGAAAGTAAGGATCAGAAGATATTGAAGGTGAAGATGAAGTTTTGACGAAGTCAAAGAATTGTTGCTCGAATGAATTGAATTTTCAAGAAATACTTGTTGAGTTATGAAGTCAAGTTCATTTAAAAACCGGAGTTCATCCGCAATAAGTTCAGCAAAAGAAAGGTTCTTAGGATGTTCCCAAATTGATCCTAACTCAAATTCAGAAAGAATATCAAATTCATCAGCAAATATCTCCTCAAAACTAGACAAGAAAGAATATTTTTCAAGGCCGCCTTCCTCTCTATAATCCTGCACAATCCTATTCTCATCGTTACAGCTCATTAACTCTCCCAAAACTAGTTTTCCTTCATCACATTCATATCTTGGTAGGTTCATGTCATCTAAAAAAGTAGGTTCTCACACTAACGTTTCTTCCAAAACAATATCAACAGGGGATACAAAAATTATGGGTTCCTGACCATTGATTTCCTCTAACAATTTATCCCAATCATACCCGACAAAATCACAAGCTTTCTCCTCTAAAATTGGAGTGCAAAAATCAGTCGGTTCAAGAATTTCCTCTTTAATTACTATTTCGGTTAAATCAATCTCTAAAATAGGTTCAGTTGGTACCTGAAGGCAAGTGTTGGACCGACTCAAAGAGTTTTCTTGTGTGTCCTGATAACACTCAGTCAATTCAATCGTATCATCATCTATGATATCATCAAAATTCGTTAGATCGTTTATCTCCCTCGGGTGACTTCCTAGATGACAGACATTGACATTATTAGGCTCTAATTGACAGTGTTCACTCCTTAGAATCCTCACAGCTACATACTCTTCAATTCTAGCCAAAGATTGAGCTTGAGCGTGAAACAATTGTTCAGACTGCTGTATAAACAGGGCTAGCGTCGCAGCTGTTTGATTCTCGACCGTAGTCATCACTTCAATACCCTTCTCTAAAGCGGTTAACTTAGCATCCATCTCACTATCATTCCCTAATGATGGGTCAGTTATTTCAGGAAGGGAGGGTTGTGACTGTGGTGATGCTAAAGCTGTTATCCTGTCGACCACTTTCTCTAAATTTTCAATCATTTAATCTATGTTTAAAGTGGGACTGGGTTCAAGAGTGTTAGGTGGATGACCGTTATCAAAACTCTGAGACGGTTGGTCACCCTAAGAAAAGGACAGTTTTCATGAATTGCTTCGACAGGTTAGGCGTTCCCTTTCAACGGATGTCTGTCTTTGACAGGTTGGCACCAAAAGCAGCCTCTCATCAAAGCAAGGGGCATGACAAGGTCGCTTCTACAACTGAGATGATCCCATCCGCAATACATGCTCGACGTCGCCACTGGCATCGAATGAGGAAAGCTGAGGGCAGTTCCCTCTCTGGACTTACTCCACCAGCTCCAAAGGTGGAAATTGATGCTGCTGTTCCAACTGGGAACAGCTTCGAGCTACTCAGGAGGGTGCGCAAGAATTCTCCAACTGCCATCTTGATGAAGTCTCCTCCGCCCGTCAAAAACACAACACAGGTGAAGCAGGAACAGCCTCCTCAGCGGTTGTCCTCCAAGATCCACAGAGTTTGGCGGAAAGTTCAAGACTTTGTAATTGATAAAGACTATTCTCGCCGGCTGAAGAAGATGAAGGCTCGACAAGATGAGGACCATCCCTCCGTCTTACCACAGAAGGTATCATCTACGTGGGTGCCTGTTGTAACGCCCCCCTCAATTTCGACCTCTCATAAAAGGAAAAGGCCAGAGAAGATCCCCATATCCGCGGCAAATTTCAAAGGCAGTGGACCCAAACGCCCCAAGTCTGGGGGCATGGTTGTGCATACCGTCTACATGGTATCCGGAAAAGAGGATAGTCGTGCCTCTGTGAGTCATCGACCACTCACACAGTCTGTGAAGAAAGCTCAGGAGCAACAACAAAAGCTCCAAGAGATGTTGACAAGGATGTCCGCACTTACTGGTAGAAAGAAAGCCAGGAAGTATCGTCGGAACAATACCAAGAGTAGAAGACCGACACAGAATTCCTATAGAGGATTCTTGAAAAGAAAGATAAAGAGGCCGCGGAGCAAGCATCTAATATAAAACAGATGGCGCTTCTCTTCCAAGACATGGTACGGATGATGATCCAATCGGATCCTCCAGAAGAACACCCTCCAATAATCATTGAAGACGACAGAAGGGAGACATCGAACCCTCCTCCGGCTTTGTCAGCAGCCAGAGAGGAGACGATCTCCAAATCTACCCTTGATGAATACATAGCTTAACAAATACGAGCTCATCAAGCGAATGAAGCAACAGGCTAGGTCGTTAGAACTGGGTGACCTTACCCAGGCTAGTACGACCAAATTAAGTACCCGCCAGGATATACGATCCCCAAATTCCATGTGTATAAAGGGATGGGCAATCCGCATCAGCACATTGCTCAATTCAAAGCTTTGTGTGGTAATAGTGGGGGCGATGATAAACTATTGCTTCGCCAATTTGTTGGCAGCTTGGCGGAGACGGCATTTGAATGGTACTCCGAGCTCCCTAATGACTCTATCAAGACATTTACGGAAATGGAACTACTGTTCACACAGCGGTTCGCAAGCACAAGCGAGCGCACCCCAATCACGACATTAATCAACGCCAGAGTGAAACCGGGAGAGACCTGGGTTCAATACGCAATTCGGTGGCGTAACCTATGGTCAAAGTGTGAACATCGCATAGAAGAAGCTCCTGCTGTGGGAATGTTCGTGGGGACCCTTGATCCTCAGGCAACCATATCCCAGTTTATGATGTTCTTCAAGCCGACCACCTTCCAGGCCTTAATTGACAAACTGGCCCAGATGGACCAGATGGGCCATAGGCCGTCCTCTTCAAAGACAAATCTTCAGAATGAAAAGGGTAAAGGGAAAGCGACCTTCGTCGCCAACGCTCAACAACAACCAAGTAACCCGAAACCGGTTATTCTCCAAAACAGCAGACCGCGAGCCTTCAAAGAGAAGTTGAGACGTCCTTACTCATTTCCCCAGGATAAAACAATGATACTATTCGAACTAGCGGTGCACAACAGGGTCATCACTCTGCCGGATCCGAGATGCCCACTACAATCGGGTGACGTCAACAATCCCAATTACTATCCATACCACCAAATAGTGGGCCACCCAATCGAAAATTGTTACGTCTTTAAAAACTGGGTCGAAGACTAGTACCAGCAAGGCAAGGTCGCGTTGTCCGAAAACTAGAAGGTGAACCCGCCGCAGCAGCACGCTCCTAAGAAGATGGACACGCCGGGGGCATCATGCTCATTTATAGAAGAAGCTCCGTGGGAAGTGGTCCTTTAAGCTAAAACTAAAAGAATGCTGAAGGATCTTCAAGTATGTCCGGCGATTAGGTGGAAGAGCCCGCTGGAGCCTGAGATCATTGACGGAATGCTGAATCCACGCCCAACGCTGAAAGTTGGTAACGATGGCGAAACTTCCAGGCCAAGCCTCCGAAGACTTCAAAGAAAAAGAAGATGGCCAAGAAGCATGTCCAGATTGACGGTAGTCGTGCGGGTCTGCAGAAATACACCGACGCACTAGAGGAATACAACCAAGAGGCACGGACCCCAGTCACACTGGAAGAGTTCTTCAAGCATATTCTTGAAAACGGAGACAGTGACATTGACGAAGGAAACGACCCGTCAGAAGAACCCGAGGAGTATGTGGCAAGCTGCCACATGATTTCTCACTCGTCGATAAACGACAAAGAAGCTCCTGACGTAGAGAAACTGGAGGCAGATCCAGAACCAAAACTCATGGAACAGTTAGATAACCCCATCGATCAAGCTGCTGATAAGCTGCTGAACGAAGCTTTTCAAAAGAGAAAAGCTGATCGAGAACATGAAGCGGCCATTTACGAAAAGGCCAAGCACCGGTGTCAGGCTGAAAAAACTCCGGTGATGAGAAGCCATAAACTACCTCAACCGGATCAAAGTGCCCTTGCTACAAGCAGGAGCAGAATCAAGATAAGGAAGCAATTCGCCAAAGCTCTTTTAATAGGAATAAAGCTGCCACCTTCCAAAGAAAATACTTCCATGAATACGTGCCTCGACGAACCGGATGTATATCCAAATTACTGCTTATACCATTGGAAGGTCACGCACTCTACCGAAAAGTGTAATGCCTTCAAGAAATGTTGGCAGGGATACGTTGCCGATCGACAACAATTTAAGCGAATGAAGCACAAAGTCCGTCGGGAGCAGAGAAACACGACAGACGAGTGTGAAGGAACAGCCGGCAACTGTCATATGGTTGATGTCATCCCGACAAGAGCAAAACCTCAAGTTCTTACCTTCGGGAGCGATTCTGACGAAGAAATAGCCCTCGGCCTTCTCTTCAAGGAATCCACCTCTGAAAAAGAAAAGGAGATGAAGAACCGTGAGAAAATTGAGCTGCGTAACCGTA
Source organism: Agapanthus africanus (assembly GCA_030015575.1). NCBI lineage: Eukaryota > Viridiplantae > Streptophyta > Magnoliopsida > Asparagales > Amaryllidaceae > Agapanthus > Agapanthus africanus. The sequence continues at coordinate 3,765,082 of JASDDO010000150.1, read as the reverse complement.
CGTTGCCTGAAAAGAATCTCGGACCTTCAAACAAAGGTTCGGGCAAAAAGGACAAAGGAAAGGAAAAAGTCCTTGAGGAGATTGCTCTCGATGATAGAGTTGTCAAAGAGCTCACAGCTAAGGACCCGCTCAAGAAGAAAAAGATAGATTACAATGTCCTGGCTCATCTGAGAAAGATACCCTCACAACTGAGTATCTTGGATGCCCTTCTCCTGTCTAAAGAGGCACAAGATTCCCTGATCAAGACGTTACAGGAGCCCGACCAGTTTCAAGCTTTCCTGGCAGAAGAAAAGATGAAGGACGAACTAGAAGAAGTCCACACGGTTGATATCACCTTCAGTGACGAAGACCTCCTTCTCGGAACGTACGAGCATAACCGTCCTCTGTATGTAACCGGGTATTGTCATAATATAAAAATAGGGAAGATCCTGGTCGAGAACGGGTCATCCGTCAACCTTCTCAATGTAAGAGTGTTGAAGGAGATTTGCATGAATGTTCAACACCTAGCTCGGGACTGTTAGTTGTATGTATGCCCTAGAGGCCAGTATTGTACAGATGATGTATATTATATTGGATGCTTGGACATATATAGAGATGACTTTCTTGCTCGATATGATAGTATGCTATTTGGTTGCTCTTTATCTTAACAAGTATACTTGTCTCTTTGTACTGTCTTATAGTTACATGTTGGTAAAGCCCTTAGGATGTGTACTTGACTACGTGGACTATGATGCGGATCATACTAGTAGGGACATGGTAGTCCATAAGTACATCCTTCAAGGTCCCTAGTCGTGGGTGTATCGAGACGGGGCATCGATATACCAATGTAAACTAGCATATACGCTTCTCGATCCATAAGATGGGCGATGGATGATCCTATATCCATTGGTGTTTGACATCAGAGATGGTATACGGGTGCTCAGTGGAGACTGGGTACACTGGACGGACTCGCCGAGAACTCCCAGATGGTATTATACCTCACGTCAGATGGCAGTTCTCAGGTGACACCAGTGCAGGTTAGTCTGTAGACCCGAGATCGTCATAGAGTCTTATGTGATTCCTACTGTGCTTTGATTTCCACCTTACCACGTCCATGAGGGCATGCAAAACGATGGTTTTTGGGTACAGTTCCGAGTCACATGGAGGCAATGAGCGATAGGAGGGGTTTCGTCTCTCCCGGTATTGGGGGTTGATATTGCGCTATGCTCGATTGGCCGTAACAGGGAAGTCCCTGGCCAGGGCTGTTTTAGAGATTTACTGGTATGTGTTACCAGTAGTTTCTCGACCCGTTATGGGCCTCACATCGGCATGACTTATCGGTTATTGGGGTCTGACGTTTACAACCCCTAGACTTGATTTGCAACATATCTGACGAAGAGACCGGACTGTACGGTAGTGTTACGGTTGGCTCGACGGGAGTTGTAGCAGGTTCGCTTGTTTTCTTCTGATCGCTCAATACCCGGGTGGCCGTTACGTTTAGCTGACCGCTTGCGGCTTGGGGGTGCTTGATATGATCATCACCCACTGCCGGCATATTGATGAGTCTTAGAATCCCACAAAGGAGTTACCTAGTCCAGGCGAAACGTTGTGGTGCGCGTATGCGATATGCGCATGGACCCGGTTAAAATGCGCGTATGAGATACCGTATATTAATCGGGCGTCTTGCTTTTGGTTGGGTCGTATGTGATATGGCCGGATTGATAAATCAAGTGTTGATTTATCATTTAACCATTAGTTTCTCACTAGAAATCCTTTCTTGTATTTTTTGGATGTATGCATGCATGTATGCATTTTTTCTAGATTCATGCACATATGGATGTGCATGCACACATACATACATACATCATTCTTCATGGTTGTATATACATTGAAAATGGTGGCAATATAAGACTCACACCATGGTTTATTATATGGATTATTATTGCATTTGTGTTAAAACAAAAGGAAAAAAGAAAAAGGATTAATACATGGTTTACTTTCTACACTCTTCTTTGACCTAACCATGCTCACCCACTATTTAACCATGGATTAACTTTCCTTTTGTGTTTTAACTCAAATTCAATAATATCTTTATTATTTAACCATGGTTTGAGATGAGAAGTGAAAAATATATATAGATATATTTTTCATTTTTCAAAGGAGATTATCTTTTCTCTTGTTGTAAAAAGGCCATCATCTTCCTCCTCCTTCTTCTTTTGCTCTCTAGATTTCTCTAGTGAGCAAATTACTCATCAATTTAGGATTTTGAAGTGAGAAAACCCACCGCAACATCATTCTACACAAGTCTTGCCCACTTGTTTAGAGTGTTAGCTTCATTTCTTTCTCTTAATCAAGTGAAGTTGCAAGCTTGGACAAAGCGGACTCCGGGTGGATCACCGTGGACCTAGAGGAGTTCAAGCGGACCTTTTTCAAACCCCAAGTAGCCGAGGAGTCTAGCGTAGGGAGCTACAAAGGTTGTACTCTCAAAACCCTAGCTTTTCTTACTTGCGATGATGTGTTGTTTTTGAAACCCTAATTTTCTAGGAACGATTCTTTGTTTGTTTACTTAGCACCCTAAAAATTTATTCTTTGGTACATGTGATGCTTCCAAACCCTTCATGAGATGCTAGGTTAACCTAACAGGGAAAAAATTACTATCTCCGGGTTCGACTCGCAGTCATCATAAACGCTCGGGTCTGTAATACTGACATTGCGCTTCGGGCTGTTCATCACTGACATCAAGTTCCATGTTATTGACGCCAAGACTTGCTACAACGCTTTGCTCGGCAGGCCTTGGTTATATGAGTACAACATCATCTCTTCTACACAACATCAGTGTATGAAGTACTTCAAGGACGGCCTCGAGTACACAGTCACAGGGGAGCTGAACCCATTCTCCGTGAATGAAGTACGCAAATATGAAGACGCCAATTACTTCTTACCAGAATTCGAAAACATGGAAAGATCTCGCAAACCGGAGAATAAACAAAAAGTCATCGCCACTATCCCGATATTCGGGAGCGATACCGAAGAAGATGAAGAAATGGTCTACTCGGGACAACCCCAAGGCAATAATCCAGGACCATCTATCCCTATGCCGGTCTTTGGCAGTGACTCTGAGGACGAGGCCAACGCAGTGTTTTCCGTCCGTCCGTCAATACAGACCTTTGCTGGAGCTGACCAGAGTTTACAGATTACCCTGGTCCCACAGCAGCATTATAAAGAACTTGATGCACTTGATACATACACTGTGCAAGAGCTGCAGACCTTCGACGTCCCTCCCAAGCAAAGAGGTGAGAAGACGATCCTTTTCTACCAATCCATGGAGACTAATGTGGAGAAAGAAGTATGGCACGGTGCCGAACCTGCGCTCGACAGGCTTCAACCAATCCGTCTGCCTAGATACTACGCAAAGGGACTGAAAAGGATATTGAGACGCCAAGGTGTACCCATCAAACAGACTGTTCGACAAGCTCAGTTCTATAACAGGATTTGGAGCATTCATGGGACTCAGCAGAAGATGCCCAACGGTAGAATGGAGACGACTGGCCTTGGATACATTCGGTCCAAGAAACGGGAGCGATCCCATAGCTGCCATGTCATAAATAACTCCCGTGGAGAAGCGAATACATTTCCAGACAGCGGTGATGTCGAACCAGAGCAAGGTCCCGCCGTACGAGTATCAAGTCCTTCATTCGAAGAGTAGATTGATAAGCTAATAAGAGAAGCAAGTCAAAGGGTTCGAGATGACCACAGCCATGAAATGGCCATTTATGGAAAAGCCGAGACACAACGTATCATTCAGCAGGCTACTGAGGATGACGATCCCCTTCACCCCAACCCGCTGTGCATTCTCGTGGCAAAAAGAAACCCCGACGTAGAAACAACAGCAAGGTCCAGAATGGGGATGGCATTCAAAGACAGCGAAGCGGATCTAAGAAGCCACGCGAGCGAGGAAAAGTCAGCCGGAACCTGTCTTTTATGAAGAAGATGGGTCGAGAGTACTCTTTCCCTCAAGACAAGACAAGAAAATATTCAACCTTGTCATGAAACATCAAATGATGACGCCCCTGGAGTCTCGATACCCCGAACAGATAAACGAGGTCTATCATCCGGATTATTGCTCCTACCACTGAGTAGTGGGACATCCTCTTGAAGACTGTTTGACCTTTAAAAACTGGGTTGAGGATCAGTATCAGCAAGGCAGGTTTGCTCTATCCGACAATTGGAGGGTAGCCCCGCCATGAAAGCATGAGCCAAGAACAACCTACACTGTGAGGGAAAGTCTAGATCAGCATCGAGCTTGGAAACGAGCTTGTACCTGCCATATGATAACATTCTCAAAGGAGGGAGAGCACGAGAATATGGACGACATCTCCCAATGCTTTGCAAATGAAGATGAGAATGAGCTGATTTCAGAATTTCCACTGGCGCCAAAAGAGCTGGAAGATGGAATACACACCACATCAGACAACCTGAGAAAAATCGACTTGGGGACAGCAAACGAGCCAAGGCCAACGTTCGTCAGTGAGCTGCTGTCTGAGAAACAGGTAGCCACATTAAAGGACGTGCTTATGCAGTATAAAGAATGTTTCGCATGGAACTATTCTGGGATGCCGGGATTAGATCTAGAGATAGCTGTGCATAAACTGGCGATATCGCCAGACGTCAAGCCAGTCAAACAGGCGCCAAGAAGAATGCGGCTCGAGCTTGGGATGGATATCAATATCAAAGTCAAGAAGCTAATCGACTCCGGCTTCATCCAAGAAGTTCAATATCCTAACTGGATCGCCAATATCGTTCCGGTAATGAAGAAAAATAGGACAGTACGTATCTGCGTAGATTTTCAGGATCTTAACAAAGTTTGTCCGAAAAATGACTTCCCAGTGCCGGTCACCGAGTTGATGATCGATAACACATCTACCCATGAGGTTTTATCCTTCATGGACGGATCCTCAGGGTACAACCAAATCAAGATGCATCCTGAAGACTAACAGCACACTTCTTTCCAGACCTTTCTAGTCATATTCTGCTACAAAGTGATACCATTCGGTCTAAAGAACACCGGCGCCACCTACCAGAGGGCCATGACAAAGATCTTTGATGACCTCATACATGAGATTGTCGAATGTTATATTGACGACCTCGTGATGAAAAGCAAATCGTACGAAAAGCATTGGGAACATCTGAAGATAGTGTTCCAGTGCCTTCGGAAGTACAACCTGAAGATGAACCCTCTGAAATGCGCATTTGGATTTTCCTCGGGAAAATTCCTAGGATTCATCGTACGACACCGGGGTATCGAAATAGACCCGTCAAAGATCAAGGCGGTTATGGAAATGCCTTCGCCAAGAACTCTCAAGCAACTGCGGTCTCTCCAAGGAAGGCTCGTGTATATCCGGCAGTTCATAGCTAACCTCTCCGGCAAATGCCGCCCCTACAATCATCTAATGAAAAAACGGACCCCGTTCATTTGGGATCGCAAATGCCAAAGTGCACTGGACGAAATCAAGTAATATCTGCAAAACCTGCCGGTACTGACCGTGCCGGTCAAGGGAAAGCCCATCATCCTGTATACAACAGCCCTTGAAGGTTCTTTAGGCGCGTTATGGGCATAGGAGAACGAATAGGGGAAGGAGAGAGCTCTCTACTATCTGAGTCGAGTTCTCCTGGGGGCAGAAAACAACTACTCCTCAATCGAAAAGTATTGCCTGGCATTGATCATCGCGGTAACAAAGCTCCGACATTACACCTTAGCACATGAGGTTCATCTCATATCAAAGGTGGACCCTCTCAAATATTTGATATCGAGAGACATATTAACAGGAAGGCTTGCTAAATGGGCCCTCCTCTTGATGGAATTCTCGATAGTATATCGACCCATGTTCTCCGCCGAAAGACGCGACCGGGACGTTGGGACGTCCGGCCTGAATTTTGGGGGAAGATGCTATTTGGTTTTATCCGTCCACCTCTTCGAAGATACCAAGTTGATTTATGGCACCATGTATTGAAGGTTTAGACGGATACGGCCGATGTAGCAGACTTCATCAGATTCCCCCTCGTTTGAGGGGGTTTTGATTGTGGGTACACTCTTCCCTGCAGGCGCAAGCCCCTGTAGTTAATTACGCTACCGCATCACGGTAACCACTTTCTCCTTCTCTATATGGTCACTCCGTGTCGTATATGTTTGTTTTGCTTTTGGTTGCCCCTGGATTGTATACGGAGAATAATTTGTGTTGTCGCCCGTAGGGCATAGATTAGTCCAAAATCCTTATTTTCTTAGATTTGGGTTTAGGTTGGGTTTAAGGATCGTAAATCTCATTTGAGACTAAGATCAACTTAAACATTTGTTTAGGATACGTTAGTCCAATTTTAGACTAAGATCTACTCAACATGATCATTTAGATCCAACAAAAGAGAATTCGTGGCTCTATTATTTTAGTTTAGGGATATTACGGTCCATAAGTTTAAGGACATCATAGTCCATGAAGTTTAAAGATATCATAGTCTATAAAGTTTAAAGACACGATAGTTTATCAGTTTAAGGACCTCACAGTCCATAAAGTGTAAGGACATCATAGCCCATGAGTTTAAGGACCCTACAGTCCATAAAGTTTAAGGACATCATAATCCATGAGTTTAAGGACCCCACAGTCCATAAAGCTCAAGGACATCATAGTCCATGGGATTCTGGTTGAACCAGTTTGGGGATGCGTGAATAGTTATTGGCTATTGGGACCCCCATCTCTTTGAATACGTTGAAAGATTACAACGACATGTATCAGAGGTATGAAGAGATGTACCCTTGAACAATATCCTGATTTTGGGAATGGGATGAACATCAGTTTAGATATCATCTGTGAGGAGAACACTAGTCATCTTTGAGATTAGGATTAGTTTGGGGAGACCTAAACATGGTGGCTCAGTTGATTGGTGACAAAAAAGGTCTTGGCTTCGCAAGACTTAGCTAATTTGGGCTAAGGTTGATTTCCCTTAGTCACCCCATAGTGCTAAGCACTGAATCAGTGTTAAACACTGGACTTTGAAGGAGCTCATGTGTGAACACGTGAGGGGCCCCGAAGTGGGCATTGTTCCTTGAGTTTATTCCCTTATATATATATATATATATAAGTGCTGAGCACTTGGCTCACGTGTGAGCACATGAGGTGCTCGAGGTGAGAACTGTTCTCTGGATTTTATTCCTCTTTCATTTATAAGTGCTAAGCACTTGGTTCATCAAACAGTCACGTGAGGTGTCTTCAAAATGTGAGCGCTGTCTTTGAAATTTTCTCCCTCTTTTATACACCGCTGTTTGGGGGTCACGTGGGAATACGTGATGTGCCCCCAAAATAGGAGCTATCTTGGGTTTATTCCCCTTTTCCCTTTTCTGAGTGCTAAGCACTATTGGGTCACGTGAGATCACGTGAGACACTCTGAAGAATGAAAATTGCCTTTGTTTTATTCTCCTTTTCTTTTTCTGAGTGCAAAGCACTATCAAAGGATCACGTGAGGCCACGTGAGGCGCCCCCAAATTGAGATGTGTTTTAGATTTACTCTCCTTTTTGAAAAGCTTGTTCGATGGTGCGCCAAGAGTTATTGGTTATTGGGACCCTCCACCTCTCTGAAGACGTTGAAGAATTACAATGACATATATCAGTGGTGTGGAGAGATGTACCCTTGAACCAGATTTCAGATCGAGGGGAAAGATCATGGTGGGATGAACATCATTTTAGATGCCATCTGTTAGGAGCTCATTAGCTATCTCTGGGACTGAGATCGGTTTGGGGGACCCTGAGCATGAGGGGCTCGATTGACGGTCCTTGGAACATTTGATCTGATTTTGGCTAATGTTAGCCCTTCATAGTGTTCAACACTAAAATATTTATTCAGCGCTCACATGCTCCCACGTGATACTCTGAGGCGGTGTTAAACACTGGAATTTGAGAATGCTCACGTGTCGCACGTGATGCATATGAGTGTTAAACACTTTAGCCCTGTGGCCGTCACGTGTAAGCACGTGAGGCGCTAGCGCTGCTTCTTTGGGTTTATTCTTTTGTTCTCTTCTGAGTTCCAAGCACTATATAGGTCACGTGAGATCACGTGAGGCATCCAAAAAGTGGAAACTGCCATTGATTTATTCCTTTTTTTTACTTTATAAGTGATAAGCACTACTTGGGGGTCACGTGAGGCGCTCCAAAAATAAGGTTTATTTCCTTTTTTCTTTTATAAGTGTTGAACACTTTTCAAGGGTCATGTGAGGTCCCGTGAGGCGCTTCAAAAATAAGGTTTATTCCTTTTTCTCTTTTATAAGTGCTGAACACTTCTCAGGAGTCACGTGGAGACACGTGAGGCATCCTTTAGGCGGGCATTGCCTTTGGGTAGAATCCTCTTTTGTTTGATAATTGCTAGGGGCCATGTGGGAACACGTGAGACGCCTAAAATCTGTTCTGCCTTGGCTTTACTCTCTTTTTATTTTGAGAAGTTTGTTCAAGGGTTACGTGGGAGCACGTGACCTAATTTCATTCGTTCTCGTTTGATAATTGCTAGGGGTCACGTGGACACACATGATGATGTTGGGTACTGATCTTTTTTACATGCATGGAGAGTTAAATCCCTTATTTAAGAATTAAATTCTTTTATAGGGTTAAACCCTAGTTTTATTTAAAGGAATTAAATTCCCATGTGTTTTGTAAGAGTTAAACTCTTTTGGATTCAGTTCTTTCCCCTAGTTTTTGAATCTGCATGACAGAATTTTCTCGATGAGAATTAAATTCTCAACTTGTGGGGAGATCTGCTTCCGCGGATCTTAACCAGAGGAAGAACTAAGTTATTTTAGAAGAGTTAAACTCTTAGTTTGAGAATTAAATTCTTTTTTTGTGGGATCTTTTGGGAGGGGTTCCTCTTCTTTAGAGAATTAAATTCTCTTTCTATTTTTCTTCCCCTCTCCCTCTGTCTCTCCTTCTTGGCTCCTATTTATAAGAAAAAGAAAAGAATCAGTTTGTTCAGTCAATCTCTCATTGAGAGATTTTGATTGATTTTTATAACCAATATGATCTTTTAGATCACTCGGTGAATTTTATTCACCGTTGGATTTTTTAATCCAAAGGCTCTCTGTTTAACAGAGAAGAATTCTTGTTTATTTAACAAGATTATGATTCTATCAAATCTTTTTAGTTTAACAAGATCAGAAATATATTTTCTTAATTTAGAAATCTTGTTAACATAGAATTTTATTCTTATTATAAGATTACGAAAATATTTTGCTATGATAGATTTTTATTCTATCAAATGATCATCGCTGGGTCTTTGATCCAAGGGTCCTTTATTTAATAAAGAAGATCTTTCTAGTTTAAGGAAGATTAAGAAAAGATTTCCCAAATAGAATTTAATTTTAGAATTTGATAGGAGCATTTTAAATTGGGGTGTTCACATGCTTTGCATGTGATTAGCAAAAACACTCATGTGTTTAACACGTGACCCCTAGTATGGGTTTTAGCCTGTTTATGTTCAGCGCTCACATGCTTTGCATATGAGCGCTCACGCGTTTTACACGTAAGGCCTGCTTGGCCATTGGTGATTTATGTTCGGCGCTTATATGCTTTGCATATGAGCGCTCACGTGAGGCTTGTTTGACCCTTTAAGTTTATTTTATTCAGCGCCCATATGCTTTGCATATGAGCACCTATGTGTTTTACACGTGATACCAGTCTTTTAAGGATTCTCCCCCCTTTTTTATAAGAGAACAAGTAGCTTTTGGCCGAAAATTTTGGCGGGAACAAATGCCCCCCATTACTTTGCCCACGTAAGTATGTACGTGGGTGAAGTAGCGCAGAGTTGTGCAGGGCCATAGAATTGAGGGCTTAGGAGACAAGTTTTGGGTCCTTGTAGCCTAAGACTTTTTCCATCTTCATGAACCGTAAGGTTTTTAAGAAGGTTTTTCTCCCTACGAGTCGAAAGGATCCCGTAGGCGTATTTTCTCCTTAGGACTCATGAGGACTCCTAAGTGCGTTTTCTCTTAAGAGTCGTAAGGATCTCACAAGAGAATTTTTCCCGCTTACAAGTCGAAAGAAGTTGTAAGTGTTTATTTCCCTTTTTGTCGATGTTCGACTTCAGAGAGTGTGGCCCGTAGATAGTCCATCTTGACCTCCTTGCAGGGCAGTGATGGCTTAAGAAACAGGGTTATGATCTGCTGCCTAAGTCTTTTCAACTTTATGAGCCATGTGGGTCTCATAAAGACTTTTCTCCATACGAGTCGAGAGGATCCCGTGGATGTAATTTCTCCTTAGGAGTCGTGAGGACTCCTAAGTGTGTTTTCTCTTGAGAGTCATAAGGATCTCGCAAGAGAATTTTCCCGCTTACAACTCGGGAGGACTCGTAAGTGGTTGTTTCCCTTCTTGTCGATGTTCGGCTTCGGAGAGTGTGGCCCTTGAATAGTATGCAAGCGCCCATCTTAGACTTACTTGCAGGGCCCCAGTGCTTAGGAAACAGGTCCTTATCCCCATTGCCTAAGGCTTTTCCCAAAGAGTCGAGACAAATCGAGAAGTTCTCGCAAGGAAACTAATTTCCTTACGAGTCGAGACGAATCGAGAAGTTCTCACAAGAATGTCCTAACGTCACAGTTAACCTCTGCTCTTTATGATAGAGGTCCGTTAGGTTTTATGGTACTAGGGTTTTGTCCGTCGTACCGTTGCGTTTGCTGATATATTTCTCGATAGGCAATCTTGTTGTTTGAGCAGCCTTGTGACTGTCGTGTCTCTGATCCCTTCGGGGGCTGGACAAGATGTCTTCAAGAAATCTTCCAGGTAGTATTACCATCAAAAGAACAAGCGTTAGGGATATTCCATGTCGCTTTTTACATGAGGTTAGGCTCAGTTTGGGAGCCCCGATGAGTCATAACCATTCCGCACTGGTGTGAGATGATCTCCGATAGTCTTTCAGGTTTTATATGAGTTGCCGTCAAAGCCGTGAAGCTAGGAATATTGCCTTCGCTTCGTTTGCTGGCATTGCGTCTGCTGTATCGAAACGAATCTCTCAGAACAGATCAGGCCATCTATCAATCGATTTGAAAATAAATAACGAGATTCCCCTCGCGAGCCTTTTTCGCAGCCTTCGAGTTTTCTTTAACAACCCTTTCAGAAAGAGTGAGAGAGCGGCACAAGCATCAAGATTTTGAATCCACATCCACAACATCGCCTGAATCACAGAAGAAGGGAGGAACCGCTCTGGGCGACAAGAATCCATTGGGGGAGGGACAGAGGTCAATCCAAGCCTGCCTCTTTGGATGAGCGGCTGCTTGCGAGAGCCTTGATGGAAGGGATGAGAGTCGAGTTGACGCTTGATGCTTCCCTTTTCAAGAAAGCTCTCTTTCCTACATTGACTCAATGAAGGTGCAGTGCAATTCAGTCAGAGGAGAGGAGAACGGCTAATTGGAGAAGGGCCTGGGTCATTGCGATAGCCATTTGCGAGTAAATGCTCAGCATGGATTTGCTCTCATAGAGATACTTAAAATATAAATTAAATAGTTGTTTGTAAGCTGGCCATTCTTATGGTCTGTCTCTCTCCGCCCTCCGCCCCGAAACTGACCAACGGCACCCATTTGCTTCGCGCGCGGGAAGGCCGTTCGGGTTCTTCCTCTTCACAGTCGAGTTAGCTCGCTTCGCTTCCTCTCTTACCAGAAGGGAAGGGTTACCGCATGAGACCGGGGACAGACGCTTGCCTGAACTCATGTTAAAATGTGTTGGGGTTGTCTCTAGGTTGTTGGTGAACCGTCGAGGCTTGGAACTAGGGATTTTGCCATGGCTCCATTGTTTTGTGTCGCGTCTGAATCCTGCTGGGGGAAGAACGCTCGGGTGATATCGCGTCTGCTATATCGAGACGAACGTCGAGGTGGTTTCTAGGTTGTTGGTGAACTGTCGGGACCTGGAATTAGGGACTTTGCCATGGCTCCGTTGTTTTGTGTCGCGTCTGCAACTTGCTGGGGGAAGAACGCTGGAGTGACATCACGTATGCTGTATCGAGATGAATGTCGAGGTGGTCTCTAGGTTGTTGGTGAACCATCGGGACCTGGAACTAGGGACTTTTCCATGGCTCCGTTGTTTTGTGTCGCGTCTGCATCCTGCTAGAGGAAGAACGCTAGGGTGACGTCACGTCTGCTGTATCGAGACGAACGTCGAGGTAGTCTCAAGGTTGTTGGTGAACCGTCGGGACCTGGAACTAGGGACTTTGCCGTGGCTCTATTGTTGGTGTCGCGTCTGTAAGTCCAGGCTACCTCTCCCGGTACTTACGGGCTTGCGGAAATGATGAAAAATGATTTTTCTAGAGGTGGTAACATGGACTCAAAACGGATCTTTGTTAAACTATCTACCTAACAACCTAACTAGGAGTTGTTTAACTACTCGGTTAGGGGGTTATATCTTTCTTGAACTCCTTCGTCTTTAACTCTTATGGTGTACGGACCGGCCCCTCCTCATCGTCTTCGCGCGCCGAAGAAGGATCCACCCGAAAGCTTCTACCTTTGGCTTCTTCTTCGAATTTTGAAGAAACTAGAACACTTGGCTTGCTAGGCCTTGTGAACTAGGATGAGTAGAGGATTGAAATGGGTTTTCTTTTATCTTCAAGGCAATGAATCTCAACACATGAGAAGGGTTTGCCTTGAGGTAGAGAGAGAGCAAGAGGGAGAGGGTGAGAGCTAGAGAATGAGACAGCTCAAGAGGGAGAATGCTAATGAAAGAACGAGCCTCACTTTTCTCATCCACCCTCTCATAATCCAAAAGCATCATGAGCCATAATGATAATCAAGTATTATGTGGTGGTTATCATCTCACAAAAGGCAAGATCATTTCATGCATTAAATGCAATATGTGAACAAATAAGCAAGCCAAAAGTCTTTGCATGAAATGATCGCCATAGCAATGATGGTGGTCAACAAGTCCAACCTAGTCAACCGGTCAACAAAGTCAACAGGTTAACACGGTCAACCTTTCAACCCAACCATGGCACAATAATACTCAATTATCATTAACCATATTTCTAATTCTCATTAGGGTTAAGCAAAGGTCAACAGTCAATAACCCTAATGAGAATCTTCTGCCTCTATCTCTGTCAACTGTGCATACACACCCGCATCCGCATTCCGAGGAACACGAATGCAAACGAGATAAAATCAATCCCAAAACGTATACTAGGATCTGGCTTAAACCAAAGGCCGCTAGTAATAACTGCCCGGTCACTAAACGTGCACAAGTGCGCGGATGTGACCGGACCCTGTCGCAAAACCGTGCGACCTGTCGCAAAACCATGTGACCTCTACTCTTTTGCCTAAAGGTGAATAGCTCTCTTTGTGGGACTTTAAAGACTCGACATTACGCTGGCAGTGGGTTTATCCACAGACCGCAAGCGGCACTAGCTGTACGTAACGGCCCTCAGGTAGATGCCGATAAGAAGACGGACGAGGTGAAAACCCATCTGAACTCCTACTGAGCCTGGATGTGACAGTCTCCGTATAGTCCGGTCTGTTCGTATGAATACATCGCATGGCGGGCCTAGGGGCGGTAAACGTCAGTCCCCTAATAGCGCTACAAGTCGTTTCGGAGTGTAGCCCAGAACACCCTGAGATAACACTGGAAGCCTACCAGTATATCTCGCTTGCCCTGGCCAGGGACTACTTGTGTAATGGCTCTCCTAGACACAGCGCGATGTCAACTCCCAATACCGGGAGAGACGAATCCTGTCTAACCGTCACTGCCTCCAAGTGCTTCGGGACTGCACCCAACCACTAACTGTTTGCACGACTCCTTTGAGCTGTTGTAGGGTAGTAATCAAAGTGCAGTGGGAACACACTCGAGGCGAAGTGACAGTGTCAATTCAGCGGACTAAGTTGTACTCATATCACCTGGGAACTGACGACTGACGATAGGTATAGTACCAACCAATCAGTTCCTGACGAGTCCTGTCCAGTGTACTCGTAACCTAACGAGCACCCGCATACTATCTCAAGTACGACGTACTGACGGCTGTGGGACAGACCTTCTCCCCTGCTGGGATAAGAAGCACATACGCTAGTCTACTCCGGAGTATCGATGCCCTGTCTCGATAGTCCTACGACTAGGGACCTGTATAAGGATGTGCTCGTGGATTACCCAGCCCCCACGAGTGTGACTGCCATCACAACGCTGGTAATCGAGCGATGATCCTAAGGGCTCTACTAATGTGTATAGATGATATGCTAAAAGAAACACATGTACACATTAAAGTAGAAACAAACCAAGTAGCATACTACCATTTTGAGCAAGATTGTATATACAACTGTGAATATCCCAAGCTTCCATTAAGTAATAGACAAACTAGATACAGTAATGGCCTCTAGGGCATATACACTAACAATCTCCCACTTGCACTAAGGCCATGTACTGGCGTATCGAAGACCTACCATCTCGATCAGCCGCTCGAACTGAGTCTGGGGCAAGGCCTTGGTGAATGGATCTACAGTGTTATCTTCTGAAGCAACCGTCCGAACCTCGATCTCCTGGCGATCCACGATCTCCCTGATCAGGTGATACCGCCTCAAGATGTGTCTGGATTTCTGATGGGACCTGGGTTCCTTCGCTAAAGCTATAGCCCCGTTGTTGTCGCAATACAGAGGTATTGGATCAACAATGGACGGAACCACCTGAAGTTCTTTCAAGAACTTCCTCATCCAGACGGCTTCTTTTGCGGCATCAGATGCAGCGATGTATTCCGCTTCCATAGTCGAGTCAGCAACGGTTTCCTGATTGGAACTCTTCTAACACACCGCCCCTCCATTGAGGGTAAAGACAAAACCCGACATGGACTTGGAATCATCCTTGTCACTCCGGAAGCTGGAGTCAGCAAAGGCATCGATCTGGAGGTCTTTTCCGCCATACACCAAGAACATCTCCTTAGTCCTTCTCAGGTACTTGAGAATGTTCTTTACCGCTATCCAGTGTTTCTCCCCAGGGTTTGACTGATACCGGCTTACTACACTCAGTGCATAAGCTACATCCGGTTTGGTACACAATATCGCATACATTATAGAGTCTACCGCAGAAGCGTAGGGTATAATAGGCATGCGATCCCTTTCCAAATCAGTCTTGGGAGACATCTCCTTGGAGAGGATGATCCCGTGACAAGCCGGTAGATTACCGCGCTTGGAATCCTCCATACTAAATCTTTTTAGTATGGTGTCGATGTACCTGGACTGTGTAAGTCCTAATATCCTCTTGGATCTATCACGATAGATTCGGATCCCCAGAATGTATGAGGCATCACCCAGGTCTTTCATGGAAAACCTTTGTGACAAGAACCCTTTGACAGATTGTAGCATAGGAATGTCATTTCCTATCAAAAGAATGTCATCCACGTACAAAACGAGAAATACGACAGTTCTTGCTACAAATCTACTATAGATGCATGGTTCATCTGGATTTTTGATAAAGCCAAATTCTTTGACTATCTCATCAAAACAGATGTTCCAACTCCGCGATTCCTGCTTTAGTCCATAGATGGACTTAAGCAACTTGCACACATTTCCACTGCTCTCATTCTGAATGAAACCCTATGGCTGGTCCATATAGACATACTCCTCTAAATTTCCATTTAGAAAAGCGGTCTTTATGTCCATCTGCCAAATTTCATAATCGTGGAAAGCAGCAATGGCAAGAAGGATCCGAATGGATTTCAGCATAGCCACTGGAGAAAAGGTTTCGTCATAGTCCAAACCAGGTCTTTGAAAAAAACCCTTTGCAACAAGTCTAGCCTTATAGGTCTCAACCTGTCCATCTACACCAATCTTCTTTTTGAAGATCCACTTGCATCCTACGGGTTTTACCCCATCTGGAGCAATGTCTAAAGTCCACCCTTTGTTGGTGTACATGGACTCCATCTCGGCCCGCATTGCATCCAGCCATTTTACCGAGTCAGTGCTCTTAATGGCCTGCTGGAAGCTAGTAGGCTCATCACTTTCAATGATGCAATCCTCTCTATTCCCGTCTACGAGAAAACCGTAGTATCTCTCGGGCGGATGAGACTGCCTACTGCTCCTGCGGAGCGGCGTAGGAATGTCCTGTTCTATTGAACCCTCTAGTTCTACTAAGCACTCAGTAATAGCTCGTGGTTCTGGAATTTCTTCCAGTTCTACTGCGCTCCCACTTATCTGGTTTTCTAAAAACTCAGTTTCCAAGAAGTATGCATGACGAGAAACAAAAACCTTTTGTTCCTCTTCACAGTAGAAGAAATATCCCTTAGAGTTCTTTGGATATCCCACGAACTTGCACTGTACTTAGCGTGCCTCGAGTTTGAACGCATGCTGCTTTTTGACAAAAGCTGGACATCCCCATTTCTTAATGTGCTTAAGATAGGGTTTCTTCCCACACCACATTTGATATGGTGTGGTAGGCACAGTCTTACTAGAAACTCGGTTCAAAAGATATGCAGCTGATTCTAGTGCATATCCCCAGAATGATCACGGTAACTCAGCGTTACTCATCATGGACCGTACCATATCCAATAGGGTGTGGTTCCGTCTCTCCGATACACCGTTATGTTGCGGAGTGTATGGAGGAGTAAGCTGAGAGAGAATTCCATTCTCTTTTAAGTAATCCAGGAACTCGGCACTTAAGTATTCACCACCTCGATCAGATCTTAGTGTCTTGTTACTTTTGCCGGTTTGTTTTTCTACTTCATTCTTGTATTCCTGGAACTTTCCAAAGGCTTCGGATTTATGATTCATTAAGAAGACATATCCGTACCTTGAAAAGTCATCCGTAAAAGTAATGAAGTAAGAATAACCGCTTCGGGCATGTGTAGACATTGGACCGCACACGTCGCTGTGTACGAGTCCCAAGAGCTTGCTCGCTCTTACTCCGTGTCCAGTGAACGGAGTCTTTGTCATCTTTCCTTTGAGACAGGATTGACAAGTTGCATATGATTGATATTCGAACGAATCCAAATATCCTTCTGTATGTAACTTGGTCAATCTTCTCTCATTGATGTGACCTAGTCTACAATGCCATAAGAAAGTCTGATTTGTTTCCGGAGACTTTCTTTTGTGTGTATTCTGGACATTGAAAATCTGTGGTTGGTTTAATACGTATATACCATTGCTCAATGTACCTGACCCAATCAAGACTTGATTAAGGTGAATGTTTACAACATTGCTTACAAATGCAAATTCATAACCTTCTTTAGATAATAAAGATACAGAAATGATATTACAAGTTGCATTGGGTACAAAATAGCAATTATGCAAAACCAAAACGTGTCCATCTGACAACCCCAGGTGATAGTTCCCTACGGACTCAGCATCCATGCTAGCTCCGTTTGCAACTCTGAGGGTCATGCCACCTGCCTTCAAAAACCTACGCTTTCTCAACGCCTGCAAAGAATTACATATATGAGATCCTGATCCGGTATCCAATACCCAGGAAGTAGATTTTATTGATAGACAGTTTTCAATAACATATACACCTGAAACTGAAGCCGCAACCTTCTTCAGATCCTGTGTTCTGGCCTTCCAAGCCCTGTAATCTTTCTTCCAGTGTCCACTTTTATGACAATAGAAGCATTCTTCCTTTCCCACAAGCTTCCCCGCTGCCTTTATTGCTTTTGCCTTTCCCTTCGTATCCACTTTACTAACACCGCCCCTTGGTTTGGCAGGGGCTTTCTTCTTCTTTCCCTTGGCTTTCGCCTTGGACTTAGAAGAAGAAGATCCTCCTACAAATAAAGTGGATGTTTCCCTACCTTTCTGTAGGGTGCCCTCTGCACTCCTCAGCATGTTGAGGAGCTCCGGAAGTTCAACTTCTTTTCCTTGTAAGTTGAAGTTCAGGATAAACTGGGCGTAAGTGGAAGGAAGGGATTGGAGAATCAAGTCCGTATAGAGCTCGTTCTCTAACGTGGTCCCAAGGTCCGCGAGCTCCTCAATGAAGTCAATCATCTTAAGCACGTGTTCCGCTACCGATGATCCGACGGCCAAACATACCGAAAATAACTTCTTCGACACTTCGTATCTTGTGATACGAGACTGCTCTCCATACAGTTCTTTTGTATGAAGAAATATGGATTCTAGGTCTATATTCTCGTGCCTCCTTTGATATTCATTGTCCATAGAGGCAAGCACGAGGCACTTGGCCTTCGTGCTATCGATCTCCCAGGTCTTATGGATTTCCTTATCCACAACGCTGGAGGTGGGACCTGGGACAGGGGGAGCTTTGGTGGTAAGGAGATACCCCAGCTTGTCGTAAATGATTGCTATTTTGACATTCCTGAGCCAATCTTTGTAGTTTGGCCCTGTCAGTATGTTTTTATCTAGTAATAACTTAAGTCCAGTCATGTCGATTGGTCGCTGCAATTAGGAGAGAGAAAAGAAACACTCAGCATGATGCTCTTGCAAGTTTAGAGTGGTTTTTAGTTTGTCTAAACAGGATGGCTCCTACTGTTTCTCGAATCCCTCCTCAAACCATAAAGGAAGAATTAGTCGGGGTCAATCTCACCGCACAATACTTGCATAACCATTCAGCCAGGCCAGTGTCGGTACTTCGAGGGAGGTTTTCCAACGCTTTCGCGAAGTTCCTTAATTTAAGAACCTCTTTTTCCTGGGGGCGTAGCCCCGCTAACACCTTTCTAGACACCTACTAGGTTTATAGCATTGATCGTTTAGTGAGAAATTTCCCGAGGAGTAGCATATACTCACAGTAGGATCGGGATCCAAATATCATCGCGTGAAAAAACTGAAGGAATCCTACCAGAATCATCACGCTCCAAATGGTATGCAGCGCTAGCAAGTTTCAGTACTTGTGAAACTGCCGATGTGGATTTTTTCCCCATGCTCTTATGACCTTGACTTTGGCCAACAAATCATAAGTCACATGTCAAGTTTTACCCGTCGTTCTCCAGGTTAATTTGAACCCACCCGTACCTACCCTTGACTTTGGCCAACAAGACAGTACGACTGTTCCAAACCAACGCATCTATCTATGCTGCACATGAATATCCAATAGCTACCAATCACTATGCCTTGACTTTGGCCAACAAACATAGCTTGAATACTATTGACTATTCATGTGAAATGACGGAGGGCTACGAATGGTTTTGGCAAAACCGCGAACGTAGTGAACTTGATATAATCGATGGAACGAGATAGCTTTTAAAAGGAGTGGCTCAAGCTCCGCATTTAAAAGTTGGTTTTTGAAAAGAACCGAGTGGTTTTTGAAAGTATTCCAACGACTTTTACTTGGTTTATTTTCTTGCATTAGTTTTTTTAATGCGTCCCATCATTTAATCCTACCATTGCAGAAAACAACCAAAATATGACGTACGCTTATGCCATTCGCATTCGCCACGGGGCCCCGTCATTACCCGTTAGGTTACTTAACTAACGACAGAGCGGGGGCTGGGCTAGCGCGGCTGAAAAACATAAGCAACGTCTAAATAATATCATATATAGATATATTGCAATGATAGCCATTTCAGATCTCTGATAAACAAATTGGATATACTAGGAATCCGCAATTCGTACGAGCCTATAATGAAAAGCAGATTACACGGTCGCGGTGAATAGCCAATACCCTACCCAAGACCCCTACGGGTGCGGCAAACTATTCGCCAAATACCCGAAGCGAAGCAACCTCCCTCAACACCGTGAGTAGGCCACTCGGCACTTCGGGATACTCGGTAGTTTGTGCACCCCCTCCATGGGTCTATTCTAGGAGCAAAAACAGTAAAAAGAAATTATACAATGACGGCTACAACCCCAACCCGGTTGTGCGGCCATACAAATAATATTACATCAATTTACAAATTTACATGAATTGAAAGAAAAGAAAACTCTGGTCTCACAACCCCCGGCTATTCACCCGCGATAATCCAATGAATTCATATACACCTACCAGCAACATTACAGATCACAAATTTGTATAACCCCTACTAATCGATATATAGCCATTAGCAGACGTTCAATATAAATATCACATCACAGATATAAACCCGTTAGCCTTAGTCTTTAGAAGTTCGATCAAAATACGGATTTTTAGACCCCAAAAACAAAATTTTGCTTTCTGGAATATCTGGGCATAAAAATCATATTGTAAAAACCCCAAAACAACCCCAGAACCACACTGCAAGGAAAATCATCCACGGCCGAGTCAACTCGGCCGCGGATCCGCGACGGGAGCATGCTCCTGCCGTGGTTCCGCGACGCGTTGATCGGATCTCTGGACCATTTTTCTACAGTGTGCTATAAAAACCCTGAGTCAAATTTTAAGGCAAGATTTATTATTTTTGAACAGAGGGAAAATTCGACAGAAAGTTGATTTTACGGGTTTGTTTCGCGACTTTTTCTCTGATCGAATTTCTACTTACATTGCTAACATGTTAGATAGTGTTTAACTAGGCTCTGATACCACTATAAGTCCATGCTACCTCTCCCGGTACTTACGAGCTTGCGGAAATGATGAAAAACGATTTTTCTAGATGTGGTAACATGGACTTAAAACGGATCTTTGTTAAACTATCTACCTAACAACCTAACTAGGAGTTGTTTAACTACTCGGTTAGGGGGTTATACCTTTCTTGAACTCCTTCGTCTTCAACTCTTGTGGTGTACGGACCGGTCCCTCCTCGTCGTCTTCTCGCGCCGAAAACGGATCCACCCGAAAGCTTCTCCTTTTGGCTTCTTCTTCGAACTTTGAAGAAACTAGAACACTTGGCTTGCTAGGCCTTGTGAACTAGGATGAGCAGAGGATTGAAATAGGTTTTCTTTTATCTCCAAGGCAATGAATCTCAACACATGAGAAGGGTTTACCTTGAGGTAGAGAGAGAGCAAGAGGGAGAGGGTGAGAGCTAGAGAATGAGAGAGCTCAAGAGAGAGAATGCTAATGAAAGAATGAGCCTTACCTTTCTCATCCAGCCTCTCATAATCCAAAACCATCATGAGCCATAATGATAATCAAGTATTATGTGATGGTTATCATCTCACAAAAGGCAAGATCATTTCATGCATTAAATGCAATGTGTGAACAAATAAGCAAGCCAAAAGTCTTTGTATGAGATGATAGCCATAGCAATGATGGTGGTCAACAAGTCCAACCTAGTCAACCGGTCAACAAAGTCAACAAGTCAACACGGTCAACCTTTCAACCAAACCATGGCACAATAATACTCAATTATCATTAACCATATTTCTAATTCTCATTAGGGTTAAGCAAAAGTCAACAGTCAATAACCCTAATGAGAATCTTCTGCCTCTGTCTCTGTCAACTGTGCATACACACCCGCATCCGCATTCCGAGGAACACGAATGCAAACGAGATAAAATCAATCCTAAAACGTATACTAGGATCTGGCTTAAACCAAAGCCCGCTAAATAACTGCCCGGTCACTAAACATGCATAAGTGCGCGGATGTGACCGGACCCTGTCGCAAAACCATGCGACCTCTACTCTTTTGCCTAAAGGCGAATAGCTCTCTGTGTGGGACTCTAAAGAATCGACACTACGCTCGCAGTGGGTTTAACCATAGACTGCAAGCGGCACTAGCTGTGCGTAACGGCCCCCAGGTAGATGCCGATAAGAAGACGGACGAGGTGAAAACCCATCTGAACTCCTACTGAGCCTGGATGTGACAGTCTCCATACAGTCCGGTCTGTTCGTCTGAATACATCGCATGGCGGGCCTAGGAGGGCGGTAAACGTCAGTCCCCTATTAGCGGTACAAGTCATGTCGGAGTGTAGCCCAGAACACCCTGAGATAACACTGGAAGCCTACCAGTATATCTCGCTTGCCCTGGCCAGGGACTACTTGTATAATGGCTCTCCTAGACACAACGCGATGTCAACTCCCAATATCGGGAGAGACGAATCCTGTCTAACCGTTACTGCCTCCAAGTGCTTCGGGACTGCACCCAACCACTACCTGTTTGCATGACTCCTTTGAGCCGTGGTAGGGTAGTAATCAAAGTGCAGTGGGAACACACTCGAGGCGAAATGACAGTGTCAAGTCAGCGGACTAAGCGGTACTCATGTCACATGGGAACTGACGACTGACGGTAGGTATAGTACCAACCAATCAGTTCCCGACGAGTCCTGTCCAGTGTACTCGTAACCTAACGAGCACCCGCATACTATCTCAAGTACGATGTACTGACGGCTGTGGGACAGACCGTCTCCCCTGCTGGGATGAGAAGCGCATACGCTAGTCTACTCCGGAGCATCGATGCCCTGTCTCGATAGTCCTATGACTAGGGACCTGTATAAGGATGTGCTCATGGATTATCCAGCCCCCACGAGTGTGACTTCCATCACAACGCTGGTAATCGAGCGATGATCGTAAGGGCTCTACTAATGTGTATAAATGATATGCTAAAAGAAACACATGTACACATTAAAGTAGAAACAAACCAAGTAGCGTACTACCATTTTGAGAAAGATTGTATATACAACTGTCAATATCCTAAGCTTCCATTAAGTAATATACAAACTAGTATGATACAGTAATGGCCTCTAGGGCATATACACTAACAGCGTCTGTATCCTGTTGGGGGAAGAACACTGGAGTGACTTCGCATCTGCTGTATCGAGACGAACGTCGAGGTGGTCTCTATGTTGTTGGTGAGCCGTCGGGACCTGGAACTAGGGACTTTGCCATGGCTCCGTTGTTTTGTGTCGCGTCTGTATCCTGCTGGAGGAAGAACGCTGGGGTGACATCACGTCTGATGTATCGAGACAAATGTCGTGGTAGTCTCTAGGTTGTTGGTGAACCATCGGGACCTGGAACTAGGGACTTTGCCGTGGCTCCGTTGTTGGTGTCGCGTCTGCATCCTGTTGGAGGAAGAACGCTGGGGTGACATCGCGTCTGCTGTATCGAGACGAACGTCGAAGTGTTCTCTAGGTTGTTTGTGAATCGTCGAGATTTGATACTAGGGACTTTGCCGTGGCTCCGTTTATTGACGTTGTGTCTGCTGTAACGAGGCGAATGTCGAGGAGGTTGTTTGTGAACCGTCGAGATTTGGAACTAAAGACTTTGCCCTGGCTCCGTTTGGTGATGTCGCGTCTGAATCCTGTTAGAATGAGGAGGATCACCGTTGCTGATTTTTAGGCTGTAAATGTTGCCATTAAGATTTGGAACTAGGGACTTTGCCATGGCTCCGTTTCGTTGTGTCGCCTCTGTGCCCTGCTGGCATAAGAAGGAACGCCGTTGTTGAGCATCTGGGATGCAGATATTGCTGTCGAGATCAGGCTTTTCTCTTTAACAGAGTTTGTTGGCACATGTGGTTCCCTTTCGTTTATGTCTATGGATTGTGTACAGGGGTCAGTATAGACTCACCTGCAGGACAAAAATATTATTATTTTTATTTCTTTCCGCGATGCTCTATCATTTCAGATTTTTATATCGCGAAAGTCATGATTGCCCAACCATTTCGGCTATTTTTCGCGGTGCCCAATCATTTCGGCTATTTTTCGCGGTGCCCAATCATTTCGGCTATTTTTTCTTTTTACTCACTGTTTTTTATTGCGAGTTACCCAACCATTTCGGCTATTTTGTATGCATATATTTTTACTTGCTGATTTTGTTGCAAGTTGCCCCATCATTTCGGCTATTTTGTATGCATTTTTTGCTCGCTGATTTTTTTATTGAAAGTGTGGGACTTAGAATGTGGTGTCAATCTTTGCATCAGTATCGCTGTGACTGGAATATTTGTAAGTCCATGTCACACACCCCACTAACTCGCGGGGAGGCGGAATATATGAAAAATGATTATCAAAGTATCATAACACAGACTTGAGCGCAAAAATCTTTTCTAAACCGTTACTAGCAATTTACAAGAGGTTTAACTACTCGGATTAGAAGTTATACCTCACATTATATGTCCTTCAGGTCTTCATCGCTGTCCTCCACTCCTCGTAGGCTCCTTGGAACGTCGGGACCTCAATGGTCTCCTCGAATCAAAGACGATCCACCCGAGAGCTCTTTGTCCAAGCTTGATCTCTAACTTGAGATAACTAGTTTGCTCAAATTGCCAATCTAATCTAACTAGGTGATATAGAGTGAGGTTATGGATATATTAGTCTAGCTAACCCTTGATCTCAACACATGAGAGGTTAGGGTTAAGGTTTCAAGAATGAGAGAGCTTGAGGAGAGAGAAGGTGGTGACAAGAATGAAATGAGATAATGATATATCATAATATATATGAAGCATTATTTATGTAACACCTGAGTTTAGGGTTAGTAGTAATTAAGTGTTAATTTGGGGTTTTTAGTAAAAAGTTTACCAAAACGGGATTTTAGTAATTTATCTAGGTTTATGGTTATTTTTGGGAAATTTTATCTCAACCACACACACTTGTGCACGTTAAATGGATTAATATTAGGGTTTGCAATATATTTGAGCTTTTGGGATTAACCATGTTTAAGTTAACCATGGTGGGTTAGGTCCTTGGTTAAGTTAATTGGGTTGTTAAAGCTAATTAGTTTAAATTGAGGATGGTTGGGTTTTACCATGGGTATTTAGAGAGTTTTAAGGTTGACTTGAGAGGGATGTGATGTGTCATGATGGCTTTTGGTTAGGAAAGGGAGAATGATAGTTTAAGGTTAAGTCTCCTCACTTCACTTCAAACTTGTATCACCTCTCTCTCACTCATACTACATTATCATCCTAAAACAGCATCAGTTCAGCCCTTATACCAACAGATCAGCCATCCAAACCACTACCTTTTTTGTTGCTACAGCAGCTGGTGATTCACATCAACCCATTCTCAGCCCCTTCTTCACACATCAGCACATAAGACTGCTGCAACAGCAGCTGTTTCAGCCCCCAAAACAGCACCATCAGCTCAAACCATCATCCATATATCCTCATCTCAGCCCTATCAGCATTACCAGCAGCCCAACCTCAAATCCCTCTCTCACACACTCACATCAGCCCACTTCCAGCTCATTTCAGCCTACAAATCAGCATCAGCCATTGTATCAGAACATCAGCAGCAGCAGCTGCTACATCAGTCCTAACTCCTTACATAACACCCCCTCCAAACACTCAAGCCTTCCCTCAACTTCACCCCAGCTCTTGCTACTGCTACCACTTCAAAACAACAAGCACCCAAACCTATTTCAGTTTCAGCATCAGCTGAAAACAACATTTTCACCCTGAAAATAGCAATAGCTTCAACCCAACACAGCACCCACCAGCCACACCACCTCAGCCCAACACCATACCACCTCAGCTCAACACCACACCATATCAGCCCCACCATCACAAACAATAGCAACTGCAACATCTCAGCTTCAACATCAGCATTAGCCTCAGCAACAGTGAAGCTCAGCTCATTCCAGCCCAGTTTTGCAGCATATACTCCCTCCTTCTTCTCCTTCTCCTTGATTGCAAGGTTCCTAGGGGGTATAACTCCTAAACTCTTTCCAATTTGTGTAGATTATATGCTTGATTAGCTAGTTTAGTGTTTTATCGTAATTTTAGTGCTAGAATTGTGTAGTGATGCTAGACTAGTTACCTTGGAATGCTTATAGCTTAATAGAACCTTTTTGGTGTTAGTTAGTCTTTGTTGGCATAGTAGTGTCGTTAAATTTAGATGGTTAGCCTTAAAATGCTAAAATTTCGGCAATCTAGCTTAATTAGTATCCATTTCATGCTTTAGTAGTGATTTTGGGCGATTTAAGAGAATTTTGGGCAAAGTGAAGGTAGTGTTGGTTAGAATACCCCTTTTAGGTTCTGTTGAGACCAGTTAACCAGAAGTTTGCCCTAGATTTCACAAAGACACCCGATTTACCGGACTTGGCGTAATTTGGCAGTTTTAGTGACTTTTTGGCCTCTGTTGGATCTGTTGTCGACCCGAGATCTTCAGAATAAAATTGTGAAAACTGTAGTATGGTGAGATTAGTAGAAACACGCACACAGAGCACGGGGACCCACCTCCCCCTCTCGGCCGCCGATTTATTCATTCATGCCGCAAATTGCGGCCAGAGTAGGGGGTGGGGTGTGGGGGTTTTGGGTGTAGGGTCCTTCTGGGTAGGTTAGTCTGTTGGTACCTGCAACTTTTCAAGTTTGGCCCAGAGGAAAAATCTGGAGCTATTTGCGTGTTTCCGATGTTTCAAGTCTAGTGCGACACGCGCGTGATACGCGTGGTTCTGTGGCGCGCTGCGCGACACAGCGTGTTGGTTTAGGTTCTGGTGGTTTGTGCGCGTCACGTCGTGTCGTGTGCACGCGCGTTTAGTTTCACGCACGCGTATCCCTTTTTATCGATATACCATGTTTTGCATGATTTTTCCTTATGTGGTGACTTTTATAAATTCTAGGTTCACCGGCAGGGACTTCAAGCGCAGCGGAGAAAGGGAAGCAGGTGGTCGGACACACTTATCACGGGATCACGAGTGAGTAGATTTAACATCTACGGGGGACGATCGTTTGGATGGCGCGAGTCGCCCGTTAGATCTAATAAACTTGTAATTAGTAAACTTGATAGTACTTGTAACATTAGAGTAATAATACTTGCATGATATTGCTGCAGTTATATCAATATGTTATACCCTTATACGCAAACTCATTTGTAGGACACATGCACCATTACCAGGTTTTATATGCAGCACGAGCACTATTCATGTGGACATGCACACCCTGGTAATTGCCATGTCACGACAGTAGATAACCTTAAATCTGAAACATGTTAATTGCTTAGAAATGTGATATTGCAATAAGTATTTAAAATGAAATCATAAGAATTACTAGCCTCATGCATATGTATCATTATATCATTTATTCATGCCTAGTATAAATCATACATTGTAAATTGATACCGTAGGCATTCATAATCATTGGCATATGCATTCATGATGATTTCATGAGATTATGATATTTCTGGATTTCGGGGGAAAACCGCAAGATTTCAAACTTATAACCTTTTAAAATATAAAAGTTGCGATTTTCTAGTGATGTAACGTGTCGTCCACCATGAGTTTTGCTGTGGTTTTCGAGACCCGTTTCGAGGAGGTGGATGAACCGTCTCGGGTACATAGTGGGCCCGGTACGGTACCCCGGGGCAAGAAGATCGCAGGAGATGGCGTTGAGCCTGACAGAGGACGGATTACCTACCGGTGACTTCATTTGGCACGGCGGATATCCAGAGGATACCGACCGTGGCCGCTAGATTGAGATATGGATATTTGATATGGATCAGCCGAATGGCTGAGGCCAGAGATGCTAGACACGGATATATGAGATTTGGACAGTTTTGAGGTGTCGTAGCTGGACACGGATTTTATTGATTTTCTTAGATATTATGCTGATGTTTAAAAAGGAAATTTCAAAACAAAAGAAGGAACAATTTTTATACCTACATGATGAGATCTTGAATTGACTCGTATAGCATACATACATGATAGTACTTTCATGTGGCATACATACCTGCTATTACATCCATGTGACATATATACTTGCTAGTATACTGTTGATGCATACATACCTGCTAGTACATGTAGCCATACCTGTTTTAGGGATACCAGGATACTTGTGTGCATGCATACAATAGCCTTAGTAGATGTTATTTATTACTCACGAGCTGGCAACTCACCCCCGTTGTGCCACAGCTTTTCTGCAGGTCCGTTCCGTCAGCACTGTAGTGGCGGATACTTTTGCCTCTTTTGCACTTTTTGCCTGGACTCGAGGCTTTTGCTCATAGGTGGGTTATTATCATTTTGTACCACCTTATATATTCGTTGTATCTAGAACACTCCATCTACTGCTACTATTATTCAGTTGTACCTGTCTTATTTGGATTACTGTATATTGACCTAGAGATGAGATTGTGAGACTTGGGGATTTATTTTATGGTATATCTGGTGTCGAGCTCACTTGAGTCGACATGTTATTTCTTATGCTTCATGTTTATTTATGCACATTATCTTTTTACATTGCGTGGGATTTGTGAGCGCCTTGAGGCGAAGAGCTAGCTCCCGCTTGGGGATGCCATTTTCATGTTATTCATTTATATTCCTGTTGCACCGTCTGGGACTTATTTTACAAGGAAATTCTGCATGAATTGTGGGAAAAAGGAAAGTTATTTTAAAAAGGGAATTTGGTAGGGTAATGGAGTAAAATGCTTAAACAAATTGGTTTTCCTTCACTCTAAAAATTTAATTGGGTTTGTATTCTGGGCTTCGGCTTACTTAGTTCACGGACACCTTGAGACATTTCATAACCTAAGTGCCGGTCGCGTTCCGTACTTTGCGGGTCATGACAAAGTTGGTATCAGAGCGATAGGTTCCACCTTTCTGAGTGTAGGATGACCCTTAGTAGATGGAGTAAGTGACTTAAGCAGGGTAGCATAGCGTACGTATGTCCGCAACATACTTGCGATGCAGTACTCCGCCTAGGTGACTTTAGGATATATTTTCTTGGAATTCCTTCTTCAATTCCATGTATCCTTCGATTCTATTGCACCATTCTTATTGGCCTGTTTCCTGTACCAGGCACTATGCCGCAGAGGGCTACCAGAGCGCAGAGGGCTGCCGCTCGAGACGAGATTCTAGCTGGCTCGTCTGAGACTAGGACTGAGCAGGGTGTGTGCCTACGCCGCAGGGACAGACCGATCCACCTTCCCCAGGCCGTATGGATAGGCTTGAGACTGGTATGGAGGAGTTGCGACAGATGATGGGGAGTATACAGGAGCTACGTCAGATGGTAGGATCCCTAGTTGCAGCCAGTCGCGCATCGAGGCCGAAGGACGCACCTACTACATCCCAGACTACTATGATACTTGCTCCTACTACTACCACCGTGACAATCCCGGTTTCACTACAGGAGTTCATGAGGCTGAGACCTCCAGTCTTTACGGGTACCGATGCAGCAGAGGACCCACAGACGTTCCTTGATAGCTTCGCCAGGATCTGCCATTCGCTGAGATGTTATGATGATCGCTGGGTAGAGCTTGCGAGTTTCCGACCAGAGGGTCTCGCACAGATATGGTGGGAGTCGGTTCTGAGGGGTCGAGCTACAGGTCTACCGCCCATGACCTGGACCGAGTTCACAGTAGTTTTCCTTGCCCGTTTCCTCCCGGAGAGCGTTCGCGACGCCAGAGCTCGTAGTTTCGAGGCCTTGGTCAAGACACCTGGGATGACGGTGTCTGAGTATGATGTCCAGTTCACACAGTTGTCCCGATATGCTCCGTATCTGGTGGATACCGAAGCGAAGAGGGTGAAGAGGTTCATACAGGGACTGGATGCCCAGCTATATCTTGCCATTGGCGCCCAGCATTTCGATACCTATTCGACAGCTATGGATACGGCATTGCGGATGGAGACATGTATTTTAGCGACGTCGGTCGTTCTCGGGCCAAAGAGGATTCGTACCGGCACACCAGATCAGAGACAGCATGCCAGATTCACTCCGAGAGATAGGACCGGCAGAGGGTTTGGATGAGTTCAGCTGTATGGATCGTATACACAGGGACAGCAATCGTCGCCAGGGTGCTTTAGGTGCGGGAGTCTGCACCATCGTATTAGAGATTGTCCAGTGAGACGACAGGGAGAGGCGACAGTTCCGCATGTGACTCTACCTCCATCACCGCCCCCTCCTCAGAGAGCTCTACTACCTGCCACACGCGATGCTCCACGCTAGTTTGGTGCACCTAGAGGCCGTGGACGTGGCGCACCGATCCAGAGAGGATGAGGAGGCAGAGGCCGAGGCCGAGGTCAGCCCGCTATTGGAGAAGGTCAGGCCCGAGTTTTTGCATTGACACCCCAGGATGTACAGGCATCCAATGCTGTCATTACAGGTACCCGATCAGTATGCTATGTTGATGCACACGTGTTGTTCGATTCCGGATCCACGCACTCTTACGTTTCCACCGACTTCATGCCGAGTTTGGGTAGAGAGTCCGATTTGCTTGATCAGCCTCTTGTTGTGACCGCTCCTGTGGGAGTGTCATTTGTTGCTAAGCACGTGTTCCGATCCTGTACCGTTCGTATTGGCGAGCGAGAGCTGCCTGTCGACTTGATCCTTCTGGAGATGTTGGACTTCGACGTTCTTTTGGGCATGGATTGGTTAGCCACGTGCTATGCGTCGGTGGACTGCCGCGAGAAGACAGTTGGGTTTGTTTTCCTGGCGAGTCGGCTTTTGTTATGCAGGGGGACCGTGGTGCCGCCCCCCACATTTTGATTTCTTCCCTTCGCGCTGGTCAGCTGTTGAGGAAGGGATGTCGGGGATTTCTAGCCTGTGTATGCGATACTAGAGCTATGGATGTTCCCTTGGACCAGGTTCCGATTTCATGCGAGTTCCTCGATGTTTTCCCTGATGAGCTGCCAGGACTGCCACTTGAGCGCGATGTCGAGTTCTGTATTGATTTGATTCCCGGCTCGGGGCCTATTTCTATACCGACTTATCGGATGGCCCTGGTGGAACTTAGAGAGTTGAAGGTTCAGCTGCAAGATTTGTTAGATAAGGGACTTATTCGACCCAGTATTTCTCCATGGGGTGCTCCGGTCCTGTTTGTCAAGAAGAAGGACGGAAGCTTGCGCTTATGTATCAACTACCGCCAGCTGAACAAGGTTACCGTTCGGAACAGATATCCGTTGCTGCGCTTTGATGATTTGTTCAACCAGCTCCAGGGTGAGGGGTATTTTTCGAGGATTGACTTACGATCAGGATACCACCAGCTGCGAGTCCAACAGGAGGATATACTGAAGACGACCTTCCGTACACGCTATAGCCACTATGAGTTTCTGGTGATGTCATTCGGACTCACCAACACCCCCGCAGCACTTATGGACGAGAGGAGCACGAGCAGCACCTGCGGATTACGTTACAGGCTCTGAGGGAGTACCAGCTGTTCGCGAAGTTCTCCAAGTGTGCATTTTGGCTGGACAGTGTCAGATTCTTGGGTCACGTGATTACGAGAGACAGCATATGTGTGGACCCGAAAAAGATTGGGACCGTTCAGCAGTGGCCCCGACCTACATCGGTTATTGAGATCCGTAGTTTTCTAGGCCTGGCGGGCTACTACAGACGTTTTGTTCAGGATTTCTCCCGTATTGTTACACTTTTGACCGGTTTGACCCGGAAGGGAGTTCCTTTCGTTTGGACGGAGGAGTGTGAGCACAGTTTTCAGCAGCTACGGACTTGTTTGACTACGGCACCGGTATTATCTTTGCCTTCGGGATCGGGCGGATTTTGTGGTCTACTGTGATGCTTTGCGAGTGGGGTTAGGATGCGTATTGATGCAGCATAGCAGGGTGATCGCGTATGCTTCGCGACAATTGAAGAAACACGAACAGAACTACCCCACTCACGATTTGGAGATGGCTGCTGTGGTCTTTGCACTGAAGATATGGCGACATTACCTATATGGCGAGTCATGCCAAATATTCACATACCATAAGAGCTTAAAATACATATTTCAGCAGCGAGACCTGAACCTCAGATAGTGTCGATGGATGGAGTTGGTGAAAGACTACGACTGTGAGATCTTATACCACCCGGGCAAGGCGAATGTGGTAGCGGATGCTTTGAGCAGGAGGCCCGGGGGTAGTCTATCCTATTTGCGCGCAGCGTAGAGGCAGTCATCAGCAGATTGGCAGATTTTATGAGACGGCCGAGTTGAGTTCAAGTTCACTACGACAGGGGGACAGCTCGCGCATGTTCGTGCACGCCCACAGTTGCTTGACCGTATATATGAGGCACATCACAGAGACGACCGTTGCTCATAGATCATGGCACGGATGGGACAGGGCAAATTTTCCGAGTTCGTGATTGATGATCAGGGGATATTACGATTTGGATCTAGACTATGCGTACCAGATGCTGATGGATTGCGGCGCGATATTCTTGAGGAGGCACATCGATCGGTATATAGTATCCACCCCGGTTCCACCAAGATGTACCATGATATGAGAGAGACCTACTGGTGGGACGGAATGAAGAGGAACATCGTGGAGTTCGTATCGAGATGCCTGACTTGTCAGCAAGTCAAGGCCGAGCACCAGAGGCCCGCAGGAGAGCTATAGCCGTTACCCATTCCGCAGTGGAAATAGGAGCAGATTTTGATGGATTTCGTTGTGGGTCTACCCAGGACCAGTCGAGGGTACGACTCCATCTGGGTGATCGTAGATCGATTGATGAAAGCGGCTCACTTCCTTCCAGTAAAGACCACTTTCAGCTTCGCTCAGTATGCCCAGCTTTACATCGACGAGATTGTGCGGTTGCATGGCGTACCGACTTGTATCTTGTCAGATCGAGGCACCCAGTTTACCAGCCGACTTTGGCAGAGGCTTCAGGAGGCATTAGGCACTCGTTTGAGCTTCAGCATAGCATTTCATCTGTAGACCGACGGACAGTCAAAGCGGACCATTCAGACTCTCGAGGACATGCTCAGAGCGTGTGTTTTAGACTTCGGCGGTAGCTGGGATCGTCACTTACCTCTAGTGGAGTTCTCCTACAACAACAGCTTCCAGGATACTATTCAGATGGCACCTTTCGAGGTGTTGTATGGGAGGAGATGTAGATCGCCCATTTGTTGGACCGAGCTGAGCGAGAGCAGTATTTTCGGGGCGCAGATCGTATAGGAGACGACCGAGAAAGTGCAGTTGATTCGAGACCGGATGAGGGCAGCTCAAAGCAGACAGAAATCATATGCAGACAGGCGCCGTCGCAGATTAAAGTTCGCAGTTGGCGACCATGTTTTTCTGAGAGTCTCTCCGATGAAGAGAGTGATGCGTTTTGGGCGAAAAGGGAAGCTTAGCCCTAGATTCATAGGTCCCTTCGATATCCTCGAGCGTGTCGGCGCTGTTGTATATCGTTTGGCTCTTCCACCCAGCTTTTCAGATGTTCATCCCGTCTTCCACGTATCGAAGCTACGCCATTATCTTCATGACCCTTCCCACACGATTCAGCATCAGACAGTTCAGCTTGAGCCCGACCTTTCGTTCATCGTGCGGCTAGTTGAGATATTGGATCGGCAGGTGAAGAAACTTCGATCAAAGGTCTTGCCGTCCGTGAAAGTTCTTTGGCGCAGCCCGGGCAGCGAGGAGATCACTTGGGAGGCCGAGGGAGAGATGTGGAAGAAATTCCCTCACCTTTTTGAAGGTACGCGTAGTTGCATATTTTAAATTCGGGGACGAATTTTCTTAAGGGGGGAAGACTGTAACACCTGAGTTTAGGGTTAGTAGTAATTAAGTGTTATGTGGGGGTTTTGGTAAAAAGTTTACCAAACGGGATTTTAGTAATTTATCTGGGTTTATGGTTATTTTTGGGAAATTTTATCTCGACCACACACACTTGTGCACGTTAAATGGATTAAGATTAGGGTTTGCCATATATTTGAGCTTGTGGGATTAACCATGTTTAAGTTAACCAAGATGGGTTAGGTCCTTGGTTAAGTTAATTGGGTTGTTAAAGCTAATTAGTTTAAATTGAGGATGGTTGGCTTTGACCATGGGTATTTAGAGAGTTTTAAGGTTGACTTGAGAGGGATGTGATGTGTCATGATGGCTTTTGGTTGGGAAAGGGAGAATGATGGTTTAAGGTTAAGTCTCCTCACTTCACTTCAAACTTTTATCACCTCTCTCTCACTCATACTACATTATCAGCCCAAAACTGCATCAGTTCAGCCCTTATACCAACAGATCAGCCATCCAAACCACTACCTTTTTGCTGCTACAGCAGCTGGTGATTCACATCAGCCCATTCTCAGCCCCTTCTTCACACATCAGCACATAAGACTGCTGCAACAGCAGCTGTTTCAACCCCCAAAACAGCACCATCAGCTCAAACCATCATCCATATATCCTCATCTCAGCCCTATCATCATTACAAGCAGCCCAACCTCAAATCCCTCTCTCACACACTCACATCAGCCCACTTCTAGCTCATTTCAGCCTACAAATCAGCATCAGCCATTGTATCAGAACATCAGCAGCAGCAGCTGCTACATCAGTCCCAACTCCTTACATAACACCCCCTCCAAACACTCAAGCCTTTCCTCAACTTCACCCCAGCCTCTGCTGCTGCTACCACTTCAAAACAGCAAGCACCCAAACCTGTTTCAGTTTCAGCATCAGCTGAAAACAACATTTTCACCCTGAAAACAGCAATAGGTTCAACCCAGCACAGCACCCACCAGCCACTATTCACACCATAATATTGTATTATTATATTCCCCATTCTTAGTCATTTTATAAATAAACGGGTGCTTTTGACGCATGTCTGCTACATATTACAGGTTACAGGTTCTTGGACAAAAAACAGTTAAAACAACGAAAATACGATACAAAAGAGGGACTTTTGACCAACAAGTAGAAGGATTCTAGTCAAGCCTAGACGAAAAACAGTTCACAATTAACAAGGCAGCGCAAGGTCCAAGATTACAAATCAAACAGTTAAAAGTCCACTGTAAATTGTTCACTGGAAATCTGGAAAAGAACCAGAAGCTAAATTGAGAAAAGATATAAAGAAATAGAAAGACCAAACAGCCCTGAACCAAGCCCAGAAGTTTAAGAAGCCAACTCCACATTTTGGCTGCGGAACCGCGGCCAAACCAGGCCTCGGGCCGCGGTTCCGCGGCCATCTATTGCACGTGTCGGTGCAGAAAATTTGTGGAGGTGCGTCGGTGCGTTTGTTGGGATTTTTAGGGGGTATTTTTGTAATAGCAGATGTGAGAGTCATTGTAACCCTAGGGTTTCTTATCCTCTATAAATAGGAACTCCAAATTCTGTATGAGGCTATGCCTCTTTTCATTTCACAAATTCAGATCTGTTCTGCATTATTGTTTGGAGAGAGCCATCAATAAAAATTAGTAAGTTACTTTTATTTCTTTGCTTTAATTCTCTTTTAATTTAGAATGTCTTTTAATCCCCTAATGAGCGAGTAATCTCCTCGCTTGTTAGGGTTAGCCTTAGGGAAAGGTTTGAGAGATGAGATCTCTCACCCCTTTCATGCCCTTTCACACCTAAGAATTAGAACTCCATGCATGCACGCACACACCGCTCCCTAAGGCACCTTATCACTCGAGGTAATGGTGACACCGTAGTATAAAGGACCGGTTGCGCGTGTTTTCCATGGAGGTTAGGGTAAGGATCGATAAAGGAAGGACAAGAACCTAGAGGAAGAAACATCTTCCCAAAAAATTCTAATCCACTTTATTGATAATTACCATAACATCTAATAGATCTAAAATAAGGCATTGAAAGCGGTGAGGAAACCTTTAATCTCCCAACTTCCCCTAAGCCTAAGTCTAGCAAGATTTAGATCTAGATAATTTTTGTATAACTTAATTTGGTAGTTCTTTTTAGATTTAATAAATCAATCCAAACAACCATTGGAATCAACTCGTAAAAACACATAAGAAAATTACACATCCCTGTGGATTGACCCGTATTCGCCGGCTAGCTGCAAAGCGACGCCGTTCTTGATTGCGGTAAATAATTTTTGATCGATAAAATTTATATTAATCAAATGGCGCCGTTGCCGGGGATGGCATAAAATTTCTTTTGTGTAATTTACGGTTGATATAAATCTTAAAAATCATGAAAATCTGAAAATAGAAAAAAATACAAAAACATTTTATCAACTTTTATTTGTTTGAAGGGTTTTGTCGTTTGAATCTTGCAGGAACAGCAAAGAATCGCGGATCTGGAGATTTACAGAGAGCAAAATAGAAAAAATCACATCAGAACATAAGGGAAAGTTCACAACAGAGCCGTACAATTTTTACAGAACCCTAATTCTACCAGAATACCGCGGAACTGTGGCCTTGACATACCAAAAACCGCGGAACCGCGGCCACTTTGGTCCTTCAGTGCGCGAAATTTTCTGGTCCGTTTCCTCATTCTCCTCTCTGAAAATCCCCATATATCTTTTGTGAAAATTTTCTGCAGGATTTCTTTGCGCTAAAAAATCTTCTCTCCCCTTCTAAATAACAGATTTTCTGCAGGTTTCTTTGCACCGCACTAAAAAATTGATTGCAAGTGAATTTAATGTTTTGCATAATTTAATCGGACTTTAAGGGGCTAATTGACCAAACTCAGATTGGGTGGGGATTTCATCACCCTTCCCAGGACCCCAGAAATCACTTTAAAGCATTTGCATCAACCACTATTAACTAAAAAATACTAGACTCAGCCCTAAGGACTTCGAGCTCAATAGAAAAAGGACTAGTATAGGCATCGACCGTTTATCCTAACCTAACTTTTGCGGTGTCTAGGCAAGTGTGTCTAGGCTAGTGTTTATTAATTAGGCCCACTGCTGTGGTTCCTTCCCACTTACCTGGCACTTACCTGGCCGCAATTGGCGGTGAAGAGGCGGTTTGAGGTCCTATTTCTAGTCCTAGTTAGGAGCTGTCTAGCAGACCTAGGTGACCCTAGATCTAGGCCTGATTGTGCATGTGTGGTTGATAGCAATTGTGTCACGAGTCTCTTTTCAAAAATCTCTTTGCAAAACTCTCACATAGAAAAAAAAGAAAGAAAAATCTTTTCAAAACTTGCAACTTGTCGCTAAAGGAACTTGCAACTCACTTACACCACTTCCCTTCATTGACGTTTTCTTACCTCCACATTCTGTCTTTTATTTTTTTTTCTGACTACACTACCCCTTTTAGTGTATGTCACTTTGGACTAGGGATACTAACGCCCGATTAGTACGTGTTTCGTTGGTACCGACCGACGAACCCGTCGACACCGAAGTCGACATTCCCTCCATTTCCTTACCTCCACCTTCAAATTCTTCTTTCGAAGGTATGTCGGGATTCAACCCCAACAATACCTTACCGACGGGAATGATTCCACCTCCGTTAGGTGCGAATAACCCGAATCTTCCGCCTGTTGTAGCGCCCCAACGAATCGCGCTCCAGGATCTCTTTTACCCCGTCCGCACTACTTTACCTACCTGTCTTTCACCCCCACCGGCAAATACAGACAATTTTGAAATAAAACCACATTTCATCAATATGCTGCCAAAATTTCATGGTTTGGAATCTGAAGATGCTTATATCTTTATCAATAAATTCCAAAATGTTTGCGCCATAATGAAAACTACCCAATTAAGTGATGACGCTATAAGGCTAAGGGTCATTCCTTTCACCTTATGTGACTTAGCCGAGAAGTGGCTATACAGCACAGCATCACATTTAATTAGAAATTGGGACGAGTTTGTTAAAGCTTCTCTTAAAAAGTTTTATCCTCATCACAAGACCGCGAGAATTCGCAATGAAATAATACAATTCTCCCAGCTTCCTTCCGAACCATTTTGGAAGTGTTTTGAAAGATTCAAAGACTTACTTGTTCAATTCCCTCATCATGGGATCGAAAGTTGGCAACTTTGCCAAACATTATACGAGGGATTGAACCCGGCAATGAAGCAGTTGCTAAAAACCATTTGTCAAGGTCACTTTCTAACCAAATCTAGTGAGGAAGCATGGCAGTTTCTCGAGGATCTTAGTGAACAAACAATTTAGTGGGAGAGCACAAAGACCACCTCAACTTCTTCTATTGGTCAATCTAGGGCAAGCATACATTAAGTAGATATGTCGACTGCTATGAAGGCCGAGATGGCCGCACTTATGAAAAAGCTAGAAGCCATTGAGACCAAAATCTCGTCTTCTCCTGCCCCTGCTTTACCCCCACGAACTGTTTGTGCTTGTTGTTCGGATCCATCACACCTTACCGAAGAGTGTCCTTACAATCCACCTATTCAAGGACAAGATCAAGTCAATGCTGCCTTTCAGCAACGACAAAGAAATTATCCTTACTCTTCGACCTACAATCCGGGTTGGAGGAGCCACCTAAATTTTTCTTGGAATCAAAATCAGCAACTCCAAGGAAACAACAACTTTCAAAGGCCTCATCCACAACAACAAGCACCCTAACAAACTCAAAACCAGCAGCCTTTCCAACAACAACCTTATACAAATCAAACGAACAATTTGGTTCAACCAAATGATGATAAGGTTATCTCGCTAGAAAAAAGTCTAGATGCATTTCTCAAGCAATCTACAGAATCCGCAGCAAGATTTGAAAATTGTGTTCAGTCTTTGATGCATAACAATGCTTCACACGATCAAAGCATCAAATCTATTGAGGCACAAATTGCACAATTAACTGCTGCGTTGAGCGAGAGAGAAAAGGAAAAGTTTCCATCTCAACCATTGCCAAATCCCGGTCACATACAAAACGCATATCACAATCACAATGTAAATGCGGTGACCACGTTGAGATCCTGAAGAGTGTTGCAGAATAATGTGGGTATTAGTGATGACATCCCCGCCGGTGGTTCTTCTTCTTCTTCTTCTCCATCGTTATCTCCTCCTTCTTCTTCACCCTCATCTCCTCCGCTAGAGCCTATTCTCCATTCTTCAAAAGGCTCTTCTTCTTCTAATCCGAACGGACCCACACTGGGATCCGTTCCTACTCTACAGACATTTGACTCAACAAATTTCAAAATGCTCCATTTCCAAACAGGTTGAGTCCCAATAAACCAACTGCACAAATAGAGAAGATTGTGGAGTTATTTAAGCAGGTTAGCATAAATATACCTCTCTTGGATGCAATCCAACAAGTCCCTTCATACGCGAAAATCTTAAAGGGCTTATGCATCTCGAAAAGAAAGTCATCTCAAATACCCAAGAAAGTGCTAGTGGCTAGTGCAGTGAGCAATGCTATTAACCAACCTCAACCCTTACCCCAAAAATGAAAGGACCCCGGCTGTCCTACGATATCAATCATAAGTAAGGATAAGAAAATTAATCGAGCACTTTTAGATCTTGGGTCTAGTGTTAACCTGCTTTCCTACTCCGTGTACGAACAATTAGGGGTTGGAGAGTTGAAACCCACTCGTTGTACTCTCCAAATGGCTGATCGATCGATCACCCATCCAAGGGATGAGCTAGACGATGTGTTGATCAAAGTTGGGGAGTTCATATTCCCCATTAATTTTATTGTTATGGATACACAACCTGTTGCTAACTCAAGGAACCAAATTCTGGTGATTCTCGGTCGACCATTTTTGGCCACTTCCAATGCTGTAATAAACTGTCGCAATGGCTCCATGACTCTATCCTTCGGGAAGACATCTAGTGAGTTCAATATTTACAAGTTAGGAAGTCTGCCCCCCGTGCCTAAAACTAGTACACGAGAAGTTTGCTCTATTCACGAAATCACGCAGGAGGACTGCGAGCTTGAAAGATTTTTGTTTGATGAGAACAGTTTTGACGCCACTAATGCGTCTCTCCTCGAGCCTACCACAGTTAACACAACAGATATTGATTATAAATATTTCACTTTTTCGAATGATGACGACTCACAGCCCAAATATGAGTCTTTTGAATTTTTGGATGAATTAGTTGAACCATCCAAATCGGTTGTTTGCAGTGATTTCGAACCTGTGTTGGAGTCCTTTGAGTTCGAGGTCGATTTCCCAATTTTGCCTATGATTGTTTCACCTCCGAAACTCGAACTCACGCCCTTGCCGTCTCACCTTAAATATGCTTACATAGGTAAGAATGAGACCTTTCCCGTTATCATATCGGCTTCTCTAGCCCTTGAGCAAGAGAACGCCCTTTTTATGGTCTTACAAGATAAGCGGCAAGATTTCGGTTGGACTATGGCGGACATTGGGGAGATTAGTTCTATCATAATTGAATATCATATGCATATGACGGATGATGCTAAGTCAATAAAGGATCTACAGAAATATCTTAGGGATATTGTGGTTAGTCAACCTCCTCCTTTAGAAGTTGAACCACCCCCATTTCTTTTAATAAGCTACGAGAATGCCAATATTCCACTGATTGCTGATCATTCACATTCTCATTTTGATTCATCACCACCTCCTGTCTATTCACCTCCACACCTTCCATACCACCACTTCTATCTTCCCCAATTATTTTTGGATCGCTACAACTTATTCTTCCACCAACCGATACTCTTTACTGATAAATTTTTCAACCGGTTGGTGTTGATGTTTGGTTTATGCAAAGTTTGTCAGTAATGTCTAACATTGTTTAAATGAAGTTTGGGGGGGGGCTAAATGTATATATTTTTGTTTTTCGTAACAATAAAAAAATTATAAATAAATAAACAGGGAAGTGCCGGTATTTTGACCCTCTTAGTTTAGCATGACAGTGAGGACACTGTCAAGTTCAAGTTTGGGGGTATGCTCGGTACGTCTTCTTTCTTCGCATTCATTTGTATATATTTTTTGCATTTGCATATTTATTTGAAAACCCATAAAAATTTGAAAAATTTGAAAAATTATAAAAATTATTGTATTCAATTTTGGCTTATTTGACTAAAGTTTGACAGATAGGTTAACTAGCTAGAAGCAACTAGATCTTAGACTTAGTGAATTAAAAACCCTAAAAATAACATTCCTTAAAGTTTAACAGTAGAAAGTATATGCCTTGTAGTTTATTTAGAAATAGGCAAATTTTGGGTTCACTTCTTGGGCTAAGTCGAAACGAAGGAAAAATATTGAAGTTCTTATTAGAGTATAAGTTTGAAAAATAGTTCCTAGCTTAAGTATAGATTCTGAAAATGTATACCTTACAATTTTCACAATCAAGCACAGTGAAACTTGGAATAGTAGAAGAGACCTTGAAATACTCTTGTCTAAAGTCCTTAGTGCAATGAAAATAAAAAAATTTATATCAGTGTGAATAAAGAATAAAAAAATGGACATTGGTTTTTGTGATTTCTTAAGGCTGTAAAAATAGAAAAATATTTAGCGAGGGTGCTTCATCACCTAGTACCTTAGACCAACTGGTTTGGGAGTCACTGCTAAAAGCCTTAGGTGTTGCAAGACTAGGAAGTACGTTTTAATGTGCAAACACACCTTGTAATCGGTCGTTGGTACCTCAAGAAGTATTAACGGTCGCATGAAGGATGTGTAAGCGAAATTCAATTAAAAATTCACTAATTAATAAGTGCTTTGGACAATGGACGAGAGTACGATTGCTTGATTTGAATTTCCAAGTGTAGGGGTGATATTTACACACACGTGGGGATATGTGATTAGAGTTTAGATGAGAGAAAGGAATAAAGAATAGAACTTGTATCTTTAGTAGAGTTGATAGAAATTCCTAAGTGGAGATGGAACCCTAGAAGGAAAACTTAAGAAATAGCGAAACCTAAGTAAGTCTATAGGATATATATAATCTTAAGTTAGATGATGAGGAAGTGTGAAGAATGTGGGTGGATAATTTACGGGTCGACGATAATATAATTCCTTGTTAGAAAACCTTATTGGAGAACAAAAGTCAATGGGCCGAGTTGATAGGATTTTGTGGGTGTAATCCGCTGAAAACCCTCAGGAGACAACACTCCTCCTACTAGGGACACCTAAAGGTTTAACGGCTTGTTGCACGTGCTCAGTGCAACCGCGTTTCCCTGCGAAAGCGTGGTTAGGATTTTAGTGAATAAAAAATAAGTTTGCTCGAGGACAAGTAAAAGATAAGTTTGGGGGTATTTGTTCACACCATAATATTGTAATATTATATTCCCCATTCTTAGTCATTTTATAAATAAACGGATGCTTTTGACGCATGTCTGCTACATATTACAGGTTACAGGTTCTTGGATAGAAAACAGTGAAAACAACGAAAAGACGATACAAAAGAGGGACTTTTGACCAACAAGAAGAATGATTCTAGTCAAGCCTAGACGAAAAACAGTTCACATTTAACAAGGCAGCACAAGGTCCAAGATTACAAATCAAACAGTTAAAAGTCCACTGCAAATTGTTCACTGGAAATCTTGAAGAGAACCAGAAGCTAAATTGAGAAAAGATATAAAGAAATAGAAAGACCAAACAGCCTTGAACCAAGCCCAGAAGTTTAAGAAGCCAACTCCACATTTTGGCCGCGGAACCGCGGCCAAACCAGGCCTCGGGCCGCGGTTCCACGGCCATCTATTGCACGTGTCGGTGCAGAAAATTTGTGGAGGTGCGTCGGTGCGTTTGTTGGGATTTTTAGGGGGTATTTTTGTAATAGCAGATGTGAGAGTCATTGTAACCCTAGGGTTTCCTATCCTCTATAAATAGGAACTCTAAATTCTGTATGAGGCTATGCCTTTTTTCATTTCACAAATTCAGATCTGTTCTGCATTATTGTTTGGAGAGAGCCGTCAATAAAAATTAGTAAGTTACTTTTATTTCTTTGCTTTAATTCTCTTTTAATTTAGAATGTCTTTTAATCCCCAAATGAGCGAGTAATCTCCTCGCTTGTTAGGGTTAGCCTTAGGGAAAGGTTTGAGAGATGCGATATCTCACCCCTTTCATGCCCCTTCATACCTAAGAATTAAAACTCCATGCATGCACGCACACACCGCTCCCTACGGCATCTTATCACTCGAGGTAATGGTGACACCGTAGTATAAAGGACCGGTTGCGCGTGTTTTCCATGGAGGTTAGGGTAAGGATCGATAAAGGAAGGACAAGAACCTAGAGGAAGAAACATCTTCCCAAAAAATTCTAATCCACTTTATTGATAATTACCATAACATCTAATAGATCTAAAATAAGGCATTGAAAGCGGTGAGGAAACCTTTAATCTCCCAACTTCCCCTAAGCCTAACCCTAGCAAGACTTAGATCTAGATAATTTTTGTATAACTTAATTTGGTAGTTCATTTTAGATTTAATAAATCAATCCAAACAACCATTGGAATCAACTCGTAAAAACACATAAGAAAATTACACATCTTTGTGGATCGACCGTATTCGCCGGCTAGCTGCAAAGCGACGCCGTTCTTGATTGCGGTAAATAATTTTTGATCGACAAAATTTATATTAATCAGCCACACCACCTCAACCCAACACCATACCACCTCAGCTCAACACCACACCATATCATCCCCACCATCACAAACAACAGCAACTGCAACATCTCAGCTTCAGCATTAGCATCAGCTTCAGCAACAGTGAAGCTCAGCTCATTCCAGCCTAGTTTTGCAGCACCTACTCCCTCCTTCTTCTCCTTCTCCTTGGTTGCAAGGTTCCTAAGGGGTATAACTCCTAAACTCTTTCCAATTTGTGTAGATTATGTACTTGATTAGCTAGTTTAGTGTTTTATCGTAATTTTAGTGCTAGAATTGTGTAGTGATGCTAGATCTAGTTACCTTGGAATGCTTATAGCTTAATAGAACCTTTTTGGTGTTAGTTAGTCTTTGTTGGCATAGTAGTGTCGTTAAATTTAGATGGTTAGCCTTAAAATGCTAAAATTTCGGTAACCTAGCTTAATTAGTATCCATTTCATGCTTTAGTAGTGATTTTGGGTGATTTAAGAGAATTTTGGGCAAAGTGAAGGTAGTGTTGGTTAGAATAGCCCTTTTAGGTTCTGTTGAGACCAGTTAACCAGAAGTTTGCCCTAGATTTCACAAAGACACCTGATTTATCGGACTTGGCGTAATTTGGCAGTTTTAATGACTTTTTGGCCTCTGTTGGATCTGCTGTCGACCCGAGATCTTCAGAATAAAATTGTGAAAACCTTAGTAAGGTAAGACTAGTAGAAACACGCACACAGAGAACGGGGACCCACCTCCCCCTCTCGGCAGCCGATTTATTCATTCATGCCGCAAATTGTGGCCAGAGTAGGGGGTGGGGTGTGGGGGTTTTGGGTGTAGGGTCCTTCTGGGTAGGTTAGTCTGTTGGTACCTGCAACTTTTCAAGTTTGGCCCAGAAGAAAAATCTGGAGCTATTTGCGTGTTTCCGATGTTTTAAGTCTCGTGCGACACGCGCGTGATACGCATGGTTCTGTGGCGCGCTGCATGACACAGCGTGTTGGTTTAGGTTCTGGTGGTTTGTGCACGTCACGTCGTGTCATGTGCACATGCGTTTAGTTTCACGCACGCGTATCCCTTTTTATCGATATACCATGTTTTGCAGGAGTTTTCCTTATGTGGTGACTTTTGTAAATTCTAGGTTCACTAGCAGGGACTTCAAGCGCAGCGGAGAAAAGGAAGCAGGTAGTCGGACACACTTATCACGGGATCACGGATGAGTAGATTTAACATCTACGGGGGACGATCATTTGGATGGCGCGAGTCGCCCGTTAGATTTAATAAACTTGTAATTAGTAAACTTGATAGTACTTGTAACATTAGAGTAATAATACTTGCATGATATTGCTACAGTTATATCTATATGTTATACCCTTATATGCAAACTCATTTGTAGGACACATGCACCATTACCAGGTTTTATATGCAGCACGAGCACTATTCATGTGGACACACACACCCTGGTAATTGCCATGTCACGACACTAGATAACCTTACATCTGAAACATGTTAATTGCTTAGAAATATGATATTGCAATAAGTATTTAAAATGAAATCATAAGAATTACTATCCTCATGCATATGTATCATTATATCATTTGCTCATGCTTAGTATAAATCATACATTATAAATTGATACCATAGGAATTCATAATCATTGGCATATGCATTCATGATGATTTCATGAGATTATGATATTTCTGGATTTCGGGAGAAAACCGCAAGATTTCAAACTTATAACCTTTTAAAATATAAAAGTTGTGGTTTTCTAGTGATGTAAAGTGTCGTCCACCA
This sequence comes from Agapanthus africanus, assembly GCA_030015575.1. NCBI lineage: Eukaryota > Viridiplantae > Streptophyta > Magnoliopsida > Asparagales > Amaryllidaceae > Agapanthus > Agapanthus africanus. Next base: position 3,720,534 of record JASDDO010000150.1, on the reverse strand, counting down.
TGAGTTTTGCTGTGGTTTTCGAGACCCCTTTCGAGGGATGAACCGTCTCGGGTACATGGTGGGCCCGGTACGGTACCCCGGGGCAAGAAGATCACAGGAGATGGCGTTGAGCCTGGCAGGGGACGGATTACCTACCGGTGACTTCATTTGGTACGGCGGATATCCAGAGGATACCGACTGTAGCCTCTAGATTGAGATATGAATATTTGATATGGATCAGCCGGATGGCTGAGGCCAGAGATGCTAGACACGGATATATGAGATTTGGACAGTTTTGAGGTGTCGTTGCTGGACACGAATTTTATTGATTTTCTTGGATATTATGCTGATGTTTAAAATGGAAATTTCAAAACAAAAGAAGGAACAATTCTTATACCTACATGATGAGATCTTGAGTTGACTCGTATAGCATACATACATGATAGTACTTTTATGTGGCATACATACCTGCTATTACATCCATGTGACATATATACTTGCTAGTACACTGTTGATGCATACATACCTGCTAGTACATATAGCCATACATGTTTTAGGGATACCAGGATACTTGTATGCATGTATACGATAGCCTTAGTAGATGTTATTTATTACTCACGAGCTGGCAACTCACCCCCGTTGTGACACAGCTTTTCTGCAGGTCCGTTCCGTCAGCACTGTAGCGGCGGATACTTTTGCCTCTTTTGCACTTTTTGCCTGGACTCGAGGCTTTTTCTCATAGGCGGGTTATTATCATTTTGTACCACCTTATATATTCATTGTATCTAGAACACTCCATCTATTGCTACTATTATTTCAGTTGTACCTGTCTTATTTGGATTACTGTATATTGACCTAGAGGTGAGATTGTGAGACTTGGGGATTTATTTTATGGTATATCTGGTGTCGAGCTCATTTGAGTCGACATGTTATTTCTTATGCTTCATGTTTATTTATGCACATTGTCTTTTTACATTGCGTAGGATTTGTGACCGCCTTGAGGCGAAGAGCTAGCTCCCGCTTGGGGATGCCATTTTCATGTTATTCATTTATATTCTTGTTGCACCGTTTGGGACTTATTTTACAAGGAAATTCTGCATGAATTTCGGGAAAAAAGAAAGTTATTTTAAAAAGGGAATTTGGTAGGGTAATGGAGTAAAATGCTTAAACAAATTGGTTTTCCTTCACTCTCAAATTTTAATTGGGTTTGTATTCTGGGCTTCGGCTTACTTAGTTCACGGACGCCTTGAGACGTTTCGTAACCTAAGTGCCGGTCGCGTTCCGTACTTTGCGGGTCGTGATAATTTATTTATCCAAAAATGAAATAATAGAATTAACAACCATGCTTCATAAATATTTATGAATGATTCATCTCCATGAGTAATTAAGCATTTATGATGCTTTAATGACATGGATGAATCACACAAATGAGTCACTAATCTCATTTAACGCAATTCCACCTTACCACCCAAGTCACCATGCTTCTAGAACCTTCCCGGAAAATTACGAGAACGCCCCTCCAATCCGTGAAAACACGGAAAAACTTTGGACTGTATAAATCCAATAACCCGATACTAGAATCCAGCTTAAACTAAAGCCGGCTAGTAAAAATTGTCCGAACGTCGTACATGCGTTTAAACGCGTATGCGTCCGAACCTTTGTCGTAAAACCATACGACCTCTATATCGTTTCGCCTGGAGCAGGAAAACTCTCTGTGTGGGACTCTAAAGACTCGACACTACGCTGGTAGTGGGTTTAACCACAGACCGCAAGCGGCACTAGCTGTACGTAACGGTCCCCAGGTAGATGTCGATAAGAAGGCCGATGAGGAAACCATCCGAACTCCTACTAAGCCTGTCCGTGACAATATCCGTGCAGTCCGGTCTGTTCGTCTAAGAGTATCGCATGTATGGTTTAGGGTGGTGGTAATCGTCAGACCCCTAATAACCGTATAAGTCGTACCGGTATGGCTCAAAAACCATGCGAGAATGTATTGATCAGTCCATCAGTAATTCTCAATCAGCCATGGCCAGAGACTTATGGTAATGACTAACCAATCACAGTGCAATATCAACTCCCTATACCGGGAGAGACGAATCCTTAACAGTCGCTCACTGCCTCCATGTGGCTCGGGACTGTACCCAACTAAAACCTGTTTGCACGACTCCTTTGAGCTGTGGTATGGTAGTAATCAAAGCACGGTGGGAACTCACACCAGACAAATGACGACCCTAAGTCAACAGACTACCTGCACATACGTCACCTGAGAACTGCTATCTGACGTTAGGTATAATACCATCCAGTCAGTTCTCCTGCGAGTCCTGTCCGGTGTACCCGTAACCTAACGAGCACCTGTATACTATCTCCAGTACGACGTACCGATGGATGTGGGACAGACCATCTCCCCAACTGGGATGAGAAGCGTACACACTAGTCTACTCTGGAGTATCGATGCCCTGTCTCGATAATCCTACGACTAGGGACAAGTATAGAATGTTGCTTATAGACTACCCAGCCCCACTGTGTGACTGCCATCACAACGTTGGTAATCAAGTAAAGATCCTTTGGGCTCTACTAACATGTATAAGTGATACGCTACAAGAAACATATATACATATTAAAGTAGACAAAACCAAGTAGTATACTACTATGTTTAGCAAGACTGTATATATAACTGTGAATATTCCAAGCTTACATTAAGTAATATACAACCTAGTATGATACAATAATGGCCCCTAGGGCATATACACTAACAATCTCCCACTTGCAATAGGGCCATGAGCTGGCATATCGTAGACCTATCATCTCGAATAGCCTCTTGAACTGTGTCTGAGGAATAGCCTTCATGAATAGATCAGTAATGTTATTCTCCAACTCTACTCTTCTCACCTCGATCTCCCGGCGATGTACAATCTCCCTAATCAGGTGATACCACCTTAAGATGTGTCTGGACTTCTGATGGGACCTGGATTCCTTCGCTAAAGCTATAGCGCCATTGTTGTCACAATACAGAGATATTGGATCAATACTGGTAGGAACCACCTGAAGTTCTATGAGAAACTTCTTCATCTAGACAGCTTCTTTTGCGGCATCACAAGCAGCTATGTACCCCGCTTCCATTGTTGAGTCAGCAATGGTCTCCTGCTTGGAACTCTTCCAACAGACCGTCCCTCCATTGAGGGTAAAAACATAACCCGACATGGATTTGGAGTCATCATTGTCACTCTGGAAGCCGAAGTCGGCAAAATCCTCAATCTGGAGGTCTTTTCCGCCATACACCAAGAATATATCCTTAATCCTCCTTAGGTACTTGAGAATGTTCTTTACGGCTATCCAGTGCTTCTCCCCCGGGTTTGCTTGATACCGGCTTACTACGCTCAATGCGTATGCTACATCTGGTCTGGTACATAACATCGCATACATTATAGAGCCTACCGCTGAAGCGTAGGGTATAATCGACATGTGATCCCTTTCCAAATCAGTCTTGGGGGATATCTCTTTGGAGAGGGTGATTCCGTGACAAGCCGGTAGGTTACCGCGCTTAGAATCTTTCATACTGAATCTTTTCAATATGGTGTCTATGTACCTGGACTGAGAAAGTCCCAACATCCTTTTTGATCTATCACGATAGATCTGGATCCCTAGAATGTAGGTGGCATCACCTACGGTCTTTCATGGAGAATTTATGTGATAAGAAACTTTTGACTGACTGTAACATATGAATATCATTTCCTATTAGGAGAATGTCATCTACGTACAAGACGAGGAATACTACAGCTCTCCCTACAATCTTACTGTATATGCATGGTTCGTTTGGATTTTTGATAAAATCAAATTCTTTGATAGCATCATCAAAACAGATGTTCCAACTCCGAGATGCCTGCTTTAGTCCATAAATGGACTTAAGCAGCTTGCATACTTTACCGCTACTCCCACTCTGAATGAATCCTTCTGGCTGATCCATATAGACACTCTCTTCTAAATTTCCATTTAGAAAGGCCGTCTTTACGTCCATCTGCCAGATCTCATAATCATGGAAGGCAGCAATAGCAAGAAGGACCCGAATGGATTTCAACATAGCCACTGGAGAAAAGGTTTCGTCATAGTCCAAACCAGGTCTTTGATGGAAACCCTTTGCAACAAGTCTAGCTTTATAGGTTTCAACTTGTCCATCTACACCAATCTTCTTTCTGAAGATCTATTTGCATCCTACTGGTTTTACCCCATCTGGAACAGTGTCCAAAGTCCATACTTTGTTAGTGTACATGGACTCCATTTCGGTCCGCACCGCATCCAGCTATTTTACTGAGTCACCGCTCTGAATGGCTTGCTGGAAGCTAGTAGGCTCATCATAGTTAATAGTGCAATCCTCTCTATCCCCGTCTATGAGAAAACCGTAGTATCTCTCGGGCGGATGAGACTGCCTACTACTCCTGCGGAGTGGCGTCGGGATGTCCAGTTCTTCTTGAACTTCTGGTTCTACCAAACTTTCAGTTATAGTTTGTGGTTCTAGAATTTCTTCCAGTTCTACTGCGCTCCCACTTTTTTGATTTTCTAAAAATTCAGTTTCAAAGAAGTGGGGATGCTGAGAAACAAAAACCTTTTGTTCCTCCGCGGAATAGAAAAGATACCCCCTGGAGTTCTTTAGGTATCCCACAAACTTACACAGTACTGAGCGTGCCTCGAGCTTGTCCGTATGCTGCTTATTTACAAAAGCTGGACATCCCCATGTCTTAAGATACTTAAGACAGGGTTCCTTCCCACTCCACATCTGATATGGGGTGGTAGGCACAGTCTTGGTTGGAGCCTTGTTTAAGAGATATGCAGCTGTTTCTAGTGCATAACCCTAGAAAGATCGCAGCAACTCAGCCTTACTCATCATGGAATGAACCATATCCAATAGGGTTCGATTCCTCCTTTTTGATACACCGTTGTGTTGTGGTGTGTATGGAGGAGTAAGCTGAGAGAGAATTCCATTCTCTTTTAAGTAACCTAGGAACTCGGCACTTAAGTATTCACCACCTCAATCAGATCTAAGTGTCTTGATACTTTTGCCGGTTTGTTTTTCCACTTCATTCTTGTATTCTTGGAATTTCTCAAAGGCCTCGGATTTATTCTTCATTAAGAAGATATATCCATACCTAGAGAAATCATCTGTAAAAGTAATGAAGTATGAATAACCACCTCGCGCAAGTGTAGACATTGGACCGCACACATCACTGTGTATGAGTCCTAAGAGCTCGCTTGCTCTTACTCCGTGTCCAGTAAACGGAGTCTTTGTCATCTTTCCTATGAGACAAGATTCACAAGTAGCATAAGATTGATATTCGAATGGATTCAAATATCCTTCTCTATGTAACTTAGTCAACCTTCTCTCATTGATATGACCTAGTCTACAATGCCATACGAAAGCCAGGTTTGTTTCCGGAGACTTTCTTTTAAGTGTGTTCTGGACACTGAAAATCTAAACTTGATTTAATACGTATATTCCGTTTTCTAATGTACCTGGCCCAATCAAATCTTGATTTAGGTGGATGTGAACCACATCTCTTGTAAAAGTAAAATCATATCCTTCCTTAGAAAGTAAGGGTACATATATGATATTACAGGTTGTACCTGGCATATAAAAACAGTTACGTAGAATCAATATCTGTCCAGTTGTCAGTCTAAGATGATATTCCCCTACGGATTCAGCGTTCATGCTCATTCCGTTAGCAACTGTGAGGGTCATATCTCCTATCCCGATAACCCTACAGTTTCTCAGAGCCTGCAATGAATTACAGATGTGAGTTCCTGATCCGGTATCCAATACCCAGGAAGTAGGGTTAACCGACATACAGTTCTCTATCATAAACACACCCGAAACCGAAGCCACAACATGCTTCGTATCCTGGCTACTGGCTTCTAAAGTTCTGCAATCATTCTGCCAATGCCCAATCCCATAACAATAGGAATGTCCCTCAATAGGGTAGTCCAGCTTGTCACAGGCAATGGACATCTGGACAGACTTTTGCCAGTCAAATAAGTCAGACTCAGTCAATTTATTATCTAGATGTAACCTAGTTGTGGTCGCAGGGTCGCTGCAATTAAGAGAGAGAGAAGAAAACACTTTTAGCATGAAGCTCTTGTAAGTTTAGAGTGGTTTTTAATTTATCTAAACTGGATGGCTCCCACTCTTTCTCAAATCCCTCCTCAAACCAAAAAAGGAAGAACTAGCCAGGACTATTCTTCACTGTACAATACTTGCTTAACCATTCAGCCAGGCCAGTGTCGATACTTCGAGGGAGGTTTTCCAACACTTTCGCGAAGTTCCTTAATTAAAGAACCTCTTTTCTCTGGGGGCGTAACCCCGCTGACACCTTTTTAGTCACCTACTTGGTTTATAGCATTGATCGTTAAGTGACGAATCTCCTGATAAGTAGCATGTACTCACAGTAGGATAGGGATCCAAAATATCATCGTATGATAATGTTGAAGGAATCCTACCAACATTCATAAAACTCCAAAATGGTATGCATCTCTCTGCAAATTTCAGTTTCCTTAGAAATTCCTGATATAGATTTTTGCCCCATACTCTTATGACCTTGACGAAGGTCAACAAATCATAAGTCGTATGTCAAGTTCTACCCGTCATTGTCCAGGTTAATTTGAACCCACCCGTACATACCCTTGACGAAGGTCAACAAGGTAATACGACTGTCCCAAACCAACGCATCTATCTATGCTACATATGAACACCCAACAGCTACCAATCACTATGCCTTGACGAAGGTCAACAAACATAGCTTGAATACTATTGAATATCCGTATGAAATGACGGAGGGCTACGACTGGTTTTGGCAAAACCGTGAACGTAGTGAACTTGATGTAATCGAAGGAACCTGATACTTTTTAAAAGGAGTGGTTAAAGCTCCGCAATTAAAAATTCTGCTCTTTTAAAATAACCGAGTGGTTTCTTTTAGATTTGTTCCAACGATTTAACTTTGGTTTATTTTCTTTGCATTATAATAATGTGTCCCATCATTTATCCTATCATTGCAGAAAACAACAAAAATACCACGTCCTCTTATGCCATCTGCATTCGCCACGGGGCCCCGTCATCACCCATTAGGTTACTTAACTAACGACAGAGCGGAGGCTGGGCTAGCGCGGGTGTAAAACATAAGTGACGCATAATAGCTATTTATATATAGATATTGTACATTCGTCAGACGCAATAATAAGCATTCCAGATCACAGATGAACTTTATTGGATATACTAGCAATCCGCGTTTGCTTTGAGCCTGCAACAAAAGACGGATTACACAGTTGTGATGAATAGCCTTTACCCCACCCCAGACCCCTACGGGTACGGCAAACTACTCGCCAAGTACCAGAAGTGAAGCGGTCTGCCTCAACACTTCAAAGTACCCGGTAGTTTGTGCACCCCACCTTGGATCTATCCTAGAAGCAAAAACAGTAAAAAGAAATAATACAATGGTGGCTACAACCGCAACCTGGATGTGCCCCGCAAAATAATATTACAACTTATTACAATCAAATGAATTAATACAATAATCCATCACAAAACCCCGGCTAATCATCATAACATTCCAATCAAGTTCATATACACAAACAGTAAACATTATAGAAATGTGCAACCCCCTTCCAACCGATATACTAGCAGTTAGGGGAGGTTTACGAACACATTAAACATTACAGATAACAACTCGATTACCAATTAATTTAGAACATCGATCGACTACCTTTAATCCGTGTCTACGCCAAAAAGCAAATCAGCACAGAGGCAACCTGGGCAGAAAATGAATATACAGGAAAACAAAACACAAGAAAATAAGAATTACTGTGAAACTCCGAGTTAACTCGGCATTGACTCGGCGGCAGATCCGCGGTCAAAAGCACCATTTGGCCACGGTTCCGCGGCCGTCTTGCCGAGTTGCCTCCTCGAATTTTCCCAGATCTCTTATAATACCCTGCTATGAATTTTAAGACATATCAAAAAAGTTTTTGGACACGTTTAAAATTTACAAAAACTGTAAAGGGGTTAGGGTTTTGTTTACGTGTTTTCCGTCGATCGAACTTCTAACTAGTTGCTAACAAGCTAGTAATGGTTTAGTTGTCTCTGATACCATTGTAAGTCCATGTCACGCACCCCACTAACTCGCGGGGAGGCGGAATATATGAAAAACAATTATCAAAGCATCATAACACGGACTTGAGCGCATAAATCTTTTCTAAACCGTTACTAGCAATTTACAAGAGGTTTAACTACTCGGATTAGAAGTTATACCTCACGTTACATGTCATTCGGATCTTCATCGCTGTCCTCCACTCCTCGTAGGCTCCTTCGAACATCGGCACCTCAACGGCCTCCTCGAATCAAAGACGATCCACCCGAGAGCTCTTTGTCCAAGCTTGATCTCTAACTTGAGATAACTAGTTTGCTCAAATTGCTAATCTAAGCTAACTAGGTGATATAGAGTGAGGTTATAGATGTATTAGTCTACCTAACCCTTGATCTCAACACATGAGAGGTTAGGGTTAGGGTTTCAAGAATGAGAGAGCTTGAGGAGAGAGAAGGTGGTGATAAGAATGAAATGAGATAATGATATATCATAATATATATGAAGCATTATTTATTTATCCAAAAATGAAATAATAGAATTAACAACCATGCTTCATAAATATCTATGAGTGATTCATCTCCATGAGTCATTAAGCATTTATGATGCTTTAATGACATGGATGAATCACACAAATGAGTCACTAATCTCATTTAATGCAACGCCACCTTACCCCCCAAGTCACCATGCTTCTAGAAGCTTCTCGGAAAATTATGAGAACGCCCCTCCAATCCGTGAAAACACGGAAAAACTTTAGACTGTATAAATCCAATAACCCGATACTAGAATCTGGCTTAAACCAAAGCCGGCTAGTAAAAACTGTCCGAACGTCGTACGCGCGTTTAAACGCGTATACGTCCGAACCTTTGTCGTAAAAACATGCGACCTCTATATCGTTTCGCCTTGAGCAGGAAAACTCTCTGTGTGGGACTCTAAAGACTCGACACTACGCTGGCAGTGGGTTTAACCACAGACCGCAAGCGGCACTAGCTGTACGTAACGGTCCCCAGGTAGATGTCGATAAGAAGGCCGATGAGGAAACCATCCGAACTCCTACTGAGCCTGTCCGTGACAATATCCGTGCAGTCCGGTCTGTTCGTCTAAGAGTATCGCATGTATGGTCTAGGGTGGTGGTAATCGTCAGACCCCTAATAACCGTACAAGTCGTACCGGTATGGCTCAAAAACCATGCAAGAATGTACTGATCAGTCCATCAGTAATTCTCAATCAGCCCTGACCAGGGACTTATGGTAATGACCAACCAATCACAGTGCGATATCAACCCCCTATACCGGGAGAGAAGAATCCTTAACAGCCGCTCACTGCCTCCATGTGCTCGGGACTGTACCCAACTAAAACCTGTTTACACGACTCCTTTGAGCCGTGGTAGGGTAGTAATCAAAGCACAGTGGGAACTCACATGAGACAAATGACGACCCTAAGTCAACAGACTACCTGCACATACGTCACCTAAGAACTGCTATCTGACGTTAGGTATAATACCATCCAGTCAGTTCTCCTGCGAGTCCTGTCCGGTGTACCCGTAACCGAACAAGCACCTGTATACTATCTCCAGTACGACGTACTGATGGTTGTAGGATAGACCATCTTCCCAACTAGGATGAGAAGCGTACACACTAGTCTACTCTGGAGTATCGATGCCCTGTCTCGATAATCCTACGACTAGGGACAAGTATAGGATGTTACTTATAGACTACCCAGCCCCACTGGTGTGACTGTAGGGTTCCTAGGCACTCACAAGGCATCAACCATGCCAATTTCAAAATTTTCCGGTGCCGAGAAACCCAAATGCTAGATCGTTAACTAGAGATTAGGCGAAACATGAAACTAGTTAACAACTTAACTGCTAAGTGAAAAAGTCTACAACCTTTGTAGATCCGGTCCACCACTTCCTTAGCTCCGTGATGATGTCCTTCCACTGCGATCATCGTATCCCAGACTCTAGCGATGGTTTCGTCGAAGAAATGATCGGGCTAGGTCGTCGACTTCAATGTCGAAGATGATCTACGTCGAGGCAACACAAGATCAAGCTCCAACTTCACCAAGCCATGAAACTTGTGAAGAAAACACCCTATGCTACTTGGCAAGTGGTAGAGGATGAGGAAATAGGAAGTGGGTTTACTTTAGAATTGGATTTCTCACTCTTTTCATCAAGTCACCATTGAAGGTGGCAAACTTTCTTCTTCTTGAAGAAGAAGAAAAAGAATATGATGAGAATCATTAAAATAGAAAAATAAGTGATCCTTATCATATAAGCAACCATAGTTAAGTGTAGAGAACAAACCAAGGTTAGGTGAATGGTTAGGTTAGGCAAAAGAAACAAAAATGGTTGAACTTTTTTCAAAGCTTCATGAAGCTTCTAAGTAAATCCAAAAAGCAACCATTTCTTTTCTTGCCTTAAAAGGAAATAAACAAAATAAATAGTTAAGAAAAGATAACAAAACCATAACCATTCACTTAAACATAGTTTAAAATAAACCTACACCCAAGCTTACATGTATCATCAAACATGATACAAACTAGTGCACAAAACTATATCATATATACAATGTGCACATCAAGTGAGAAAATCTATCTTAAGTGAACCAGTACTAGTTAATGCAAAGTAATATATCAAATATATAATTATTCATTAAATCATTAAATCAACACTTGATTTAACGATCCGGTCATATCGACATATAACCAACTAATATCAATAGTAACAACTTATTGAATCAACACTTGATCCGATAACCCGGCAATATCACATATAACCGATCTATGTTATAAATCGCGAGAATCAAATACAGTATCACATACTGGTATTATTCTCGGTCCTGCACATATCTCATATTCGCTCCTATTTCGTTTCGCTTGAGCCAGGAAACCCCTGTGTAGGACTCTAAAGACTCGTCAATACGCCGGTAGTAGATAATGATCATATCAAGCACCCACAAGCCGCAAGCGGTCTGGTAAACGTAACGGCCACCCGGGTATTGAGCGATCAGAAGATCGATGAGCAAGCCCGCTCACACTCCTGTGAATCCAACAAGTAACACTTACCGTACAGTCTGGTCTGATCGTCTGATATGTCGCATATCTCGCCTAGGGGTGGTAAACGTCAGACCCCAGTAGCTCGATAAGTCCTGTCGATATGAGGTCTATAACTTTTCGAGAAACTACTAGTAACACTTACCAGTAAATCTCAGCAACCCTAGCCAGGGATTTCCGGTTATAGCCAATCGAACACAGCGCAACACAACTCTCCATACCGGGAGAGACGAATCCCCTCCTATCGCACATTGTCTCCATGTGATTCGGGACTGTACCCAAAAACCACCATTTTGCACGCCCTCTTGGACGTGGTAAGGTGGAAATTAAAGCACAGTGGGAATCACACAAGACTCTATGAATATCTCGGGTCTGCAGACTAACCTGTACCAGTGTCACCAGAGAACTGACATCTGACGTGAGGTATAATACCATCTGGGAGTTCTCGGCGAGTCCTTCCAGTGTACCCAGCCTCCACTGAGCACCCGTATATCATCTCTGGTGTAAAACACCAATGGATATGGGATCATCCATCGCCCATCTGTATGGGTCGAGAAGGTATACGCTAGTCTACTCTGGTATATCGATTCCCCATCTCGATATACCCACGACTAGGGACCTTGAAGGATGTACTTATGGACTACCATGTCCCCACTAGTATGATCCGCATCATAGTCTAGGTAGTCAAGTACACATCCTAAAGGCTTTACCAACATGTAGCAGAGAGACAATCAGTATACACGTTAAGGTAAAGAGTAACCAGATAGCATACTATCATGTCGAGAAAGAAAGTCCTCCCTATATATGTCCCAGTATCCACTACAATATACATCCTATGTACAGTAATGGCCTCTAGGGCATACATATAACTAACAATCTCCCACCTGCACTAGGGCCATCTATAGCAGTGGTTGTAGTATCTCATACTCAACCATCCCATAAAAGTCTCTCTCTGGGAAAAGGGCTTTGTGAGTGGATCCGCCGTGTTCTCCTCTGAGTCTACTCTCCTAACCTCGATCTCCTTGGAGATCAACCATCTCCATGATCAGGTGATACTGCCTTAGAATATGTCTGGATCACTGATGGGACGGATGTTCCTTGGCATAAGCCACAACTCCATTGTCACATAATGGGAGGAACTAAGTTCATCTCATGAACTAATACACCCAGACAGCCTCTTTGGTAGCATCTTAAGTAGCGATGTGTCCAGCCTTAATCGTCTAGTATGCCATGGTATCTAGCTTGGAACTCTTCCAACATACCGTCCCTTCACTGAGGGTAAAGACAATGCCCGTGACTGACATTCAGTCATCTTTATCACCCTGGAACCCTTCCAGTGATTCTCCTCAGGATCGATTGATACCATCTCACTACATCTAGTGAGTATCCTAACATCCAATTACATCTATCTTATAGATGAAAACTCAGGATTTAGGAGGTATCACTTTGATCCTATATGGAGAATCCTTGTGATAAGCGGAGATTGACCGAGCGTAGCATAGGAAACTCCTTCTCTATCAAGATTATGTCATCCACGTACTCTACGAGGATCACTACCATACTCCCTACTACCCTTTTGTATATACAAGGTTCATCTACCATTTTGATGATGTCAAACTCTTTGACTAATACATCAAAATAGACGTTCCAACTCCGTGATGCCTGTTTTATCACCTAAAACACCTCGCACACGTTTCCGCTGCTCCCACTGTCTACGAATCCTTCTGACTGTGTACTTATAGACTTTCTCTTCTAAAACATCATTTAGAAAAGCAGTCATGACACCCAACCACCAGATATCGTAGTCATGGTATGTAGCTGTGGCAAGTAGGATCTGGATGGACTTAAGCATAGATCTTTAGAAAAGGTTTCAACATAATCCATACCTGGTCAATGATGCAAGCCTTTAACAAGTCTAGCATTGAAAGTCTCAACTTTTTCATGTACACTAAGTAATCTTCTCAAGATATACTTATTCCTGATGGGGATTTAACCCTTCAGATATAGCAACCAAAGTCCATACTTTGTTGGTGTATAAGGATTCCATCTCAGATCGCTAAGCATCCAGCCATTCTTACAGAGTCCCACTCTTGATGGCCAGTTCGAAAATAGTCGGGTCATCATCTCATGATGCAATCCTTGCTCCCACTGTCATAGAGAAACCAAAGTATCTCTCAGGTGGGTGAGGAACCCTGCTAGATCGGCGGAGAGGCTGAGGTTTGTTGGAATCTACTGAATCCCCTTGAATCTGTCAAATTATCAGCTACAGTTTTGTATAGCCGGAACCTTTCCAGTTGTACAGAACTGACCTTGCCTCGATCTTGTCCGGATTTTGCTTTTAGACATAGGCCGGACAACCCTAAATCTTAATAAACTTAAGATATGGGCTCTTCCCTTTCCATATCACATATGAAATGGTAGGCAACTGATTTGATCGGAACCCTATTCAATAGGTATGCAACTTCTCAAGTGCATAACTCCCAAAAGGAAATAGGAAACTCAGTAGTACTCATCATAGAGCATACCATATCATATAGGGTGCTATTGCTCCGCCCCGATATACCATCGTGCTATGGTGTATACGGAGGAGTAATGCTGAGAGAATCTCATTCTCCTTTAGAACAGTCCAGGATTTCCGTGCTCAAGTATTCTCCTCCTCGATCACATCAAAAGACATAATGCTTATACCCGTATTTTGGTTCTCTGCTTCTAAATCATATTCTGTGAATATCTCAAAAGGTTCGGACTTGTGTTTCAACTGGAACATATGTCTGAATCTTGAGAGATCATCAGAGAATATAATGAAGTAAAAAAGAACCGGTCCTGACATGTGCAGACAGAGGACCTTACATACATCATCATGTATCAGTTCCAAGAGTTTACTAACTCTTTCTCTGTTTCCAATAAACAGAGCTATGGTCATCTAATCTTTGTGACATGACTGGCAAGTTTCACAAGATATAAATTCAACCTCTTTTAAATATGCATCTAAATGTAACTTCAGCCAGTCGGGTCATATTGATATGACCTAGTCTACAATGCCTCAAGAAGGATCCGTTCATTTCTGAACTCTTCCTCTTGTGTGTGTTCTATATACTAGGAACTGTAGTTTGATTTAGAACGTTAATGCTTTTAGATAACGTGCCTGAACCCATCAACTTTTGAAATAGGAAATGTTCAAAACATTATCCAACAATACAAAATTATATCATTTCTTTACTAAATAAAGAGATCGATATGATTTTGTATATCAGGTACGGTATCTAATAGCATTTGTTCAGAATCAATGTATAGGCAATACAGGATGACAGTGACCAACAGACTTGGCTGCAACACTTGCCCCGTTTCTATCTCATGAAACTTATCACCCGTTCTCAGTTCTCTACCTTTCTGTAGCCCATGTAACGTATTACATTTGCGGGATCCTGATCCGGTATCATATACCCAGGATGTAAAGGATACTGAGAAACAGTTCTATATAATGAACACACCCGAAGATGATGCATCAGCATGCACTCTCTTCGTTTGGACGGCATAGGAATTCTGGTATTCCCCAATTTCCTGCTCTGTCTTATAACAATTATAAGTTGGAGCGGGACCAACGTTCCCCAGCTCAGTATAACAAGCGGGTTCGGTCAATAATCCGTATTATTATCTTGATTAAGACGTGATATGGTCGCTACCTGGAGAATGAGAGAAGAAAACACTCGGCGTATGCTCTTGCAAGATCAGATTGGTTATAATTTTATCTAATCAGGATGGCTCCCACTGGTTTTATCAAATCTTACTTCAAACCCTAAAAGGAAAGACTAGCCGGGATTAATTACACGCTACAGGTTCGCCAATCTTTCAGCCAGGCCAGTGTCGGTACTTTGAGGGAGGTCCCCCGTGCTTTCGCACGAACCTAATTAATGTAAACCTCGTTTTCCCAGAAGCGTAACCTCGTTGACACCTTTCTAGACACCTACTTGATCGGCTAATTGTAATGTGTAAAACTCTCCCAGGAGTAACTCTTACTCGCAGCGGGTATCGGGATCCAACTATCTCATAGAAGGTATGCAATCTCATTGCAAATTTCAACACTTGAAATTCCCGATAATTTTGCCCCTAGCCTCCTATGACCTTGACAAAGGCCAACAAACCATAGGCTGCTAGTCAAGTTCAACCCGTCATTTCTTGATTGAATTAAACCCACCTGCACGACCCTTGACAAAGGCCAACAAGGTCGCACGACTACCCTAACCCAATCTGCATTATATGCATAAGCAGATAAGCACCAGTCAGCTACCGCACACTACGCCTTGACAAAGGCCAACAAACGCAGCACGAATACTAACTACTACTTATCTAAAATGACGGAGGGCTACGACAGGTTTTTCTAAAAACCTATTGCGTAATGAACTTGATATCGTTGTAGAATCAAATGATTTTAAAATGGAGTGCTTTTGAGACCTTTCTAGTTTTGCTAAAGGGGTCACTCCCGGTTAAGGGATCATCGGCCCTTTCCTCGTCGAATGAGGTGCGGGATATATCATATATATCACTGTGCAAAGCGGAAAATATAGAAGCAATCAAAAGACAAACCGAGAGTTGTAGCATCTGCCAGTTATTGCTAAAGGAGTCACTCCCGGTGAAGGGATCTCGTTCCTTTCCTCATCGAATAAGGTGCAGGATATATCATATATACCGCTGTGCAAAGCAAGAACTGTAGCTACCTGTTTTATATTTGAAATTCGATTCCACAACATCTTAGGTTTCTTTTCTTTCATTAATCACATTAATGAAGTCCCATCATTTAAGTCTACCTAAACATCACAGATAAATATAACGTACGCTTATGCCATCCGCATTCGCCTCGATGTCCCGTCTGCACCGTTAAGTTAGGTAACTAACGCCAGAGCGAGGCAGGGCTAGCGCGGGTGTAAAACATAAGCAACGTCTATATAATATATCATATATACTATATATAATATCTATCTGAACATATCACATAATCACATCACAGATATCGCAGCAGAAGAAACATATGAAATATTGGATATACCAGGACGTCCGTGTTTTCAATACGAGCCAGTATAAAACACGGATTCCACGGTTGCGATGAATAGCCAAACCCACACCCCTAGACCCCTACGAGAGCGGCAAGCAACCCTACCAATTCTAGGGTTAGGAGACCCGGACTCGGCTCCTCGAGATGGTCTCCCACTGAACCCTAGAACCCGGTTACTTGTGCTCCCCTCCTTGGGTCTATCCTAGTGCGGAAAAGTAAATAATATACAAATGGTGACATCATCCGCAACCTGGAAGTGCCCCAATAAAAGAATATTACATACAAGTTTTTACATGAATGAAAATGAAAAACACTCATCTCACATAAAAACCCCCCGGCTATTCAAACACGACGATCCAATATAACATATCCAGCAACACATAACATCACATGTCATCAACGTAAGTAAGTATGCATACACCGATTGTCGTCGACGTATAGCAACGACAATCGGTAATACCACTACATACTACACTTACGGTCACAGAAAAGAAAGCGTAAAACTACAACAGTTGGAATCCGCAACCTCCTTAGACATCGCATGCCTAATCAAATGAATTTCTTAGACATCGCATGCCTAACAATTATATACCCCGCATTTTAGTCCCATTATCGAAAACACTTTTCA
This sequence comes from Agapanthus africanus, assembly GCA_030015575.1. Taxonomy (NCBI): domain Eukaryota; kingdom Viridiplantae; phylum Streptophyta; class Magnoliopsida; order Asparagales; family Amaryllidaceae; genus Agapanthus; species Agapanthus africanus. Next base: position 3,703,700 of record JASDDO010000150.1, on the reverse strand, counting down.
ATATCAAGTCGGGTAATTCAATAAGATTCCCGACATTCTGATCGAATGCTCGTCGCAAACTTTAGTAGACGGCCGCACCCTCGATGCCGTTGACGAAGTGCACCGAGGCGGAATACCGCTGCCGCTGTAGGGTTCCCAGGCACACTTGTGAAGGTTCATAAGGCATCAAACATACCCGGATAAAAATTTATACGTGCTGAACAACCCAAAGCCGGGATCTTTGCTAGATTATTAGGGTTAAGCATACAAGATTACATCTTTTAAGCTAAGTGTGAGGGATCACAACCTTTGTAGTCCACTCCTTCGCTTCACAAGCTCCGAGTAGAAGTCCTTTCGCCGCGATCCACGATCTCCCGGACTCAAGAGAGGCTCCACGACTTGAACGATCCATGCTAGCTTGAAGTGTTCCAAATCTCCGATGATCTACGTCGAAGTTTCAATAACTCAAGCTTTCTCACTCTAAAGAGATGAAAACATTAATCTCATGGGCTAGATGAGATGAAGATGAGGGAGTAGTATTTATGCTTTCTTTTTAATTCACTTTCTCACAATTTATCATCACAAATGGAATTTCTAGTGAGCTCAAAATCAAGAGAGAAGAAGATGATAATGGAAAAATGATAATGATAATTCCTTTTGTGATGAATAGAAAAGAAAACTATATGATTGATATATCAACCATGGTCAAGGATGAGTGGGTAAGAGTTTGTAGATAATAAACTAGAGTTAGGGTTTGGTTAGGTTAAGTTATGAGTCATGCAAAAATATCAACCATAATATCTTAAGCATGACAAAAACAAAGCTTCTAGAAGGTGCAAGAAGAAGCTAACCCTAATCAAACCCTAATCCCTTTTAATCATCCTTAAACATGTTTAATAATAAATCATATCATGTCACAATAATATATATCACATATATATTATATATTTGCAACAAAAGAAAATAATACAATTAACATATATCGCATATATATCAATGTATCATCCAGTGAGAAAATGAAATGATAAAGAGAGCCAATATTAGATAATGTAATACAAGATATTATATATATTATTATACATTAAATCATCGAATCAACACTTGATCCGACGATCCGGCTATATCGAATAGTACCGACTAATATATCATGTACCGATTCATCGAATCAACACTTGATCCGATGACCCGGTTCATATCTAAATATCGCGAGAATATAATACGGTATCTCATATCGCATTATTCTCGGTCCTGCACATATCACATATGTACCTCTACTCCGTTTCGCCTGAGCCAAGAAACCTCTGTGTAGGACTCTAAAGAATCGTCAATACGCCGGTAGCAGGTGATGATCATATCAAACACCCACAAGCTGCAAGCGGTCAGCTAAACGTAACAGCCTCCCAGGTATTGAGCGATCAGAAGATCAACAAGCTAGCCTATGCGTTCTCCTGTGAATCCAATCAGTAACACTCCCGTACAGTCCGGTATGTTCGTCTGATATGTCGCATATCAAGTCTAGGGGTGGTAAACGTCAGACCCTAGTAACCGATAAGTCGTGTCGATGTGTGGCTCATAACGGGTCGAGAAACTACTAGTAACACTTACCAGTAAATCTCTATATCAGCCCTGGCCAGGGACTTCCAGTTATAGCCAATCGAACACAGCACAACATCAACTCCCTATACCGGGAGAGACGAATCCCCTCCTATCGCTCATTGCCTCCATGTGATTCGGGACTGTACCCAAAAGCCACCGTTTTGCACGCCCTTTTGGACGTGGTAAGGTGGAAATCAAAGCACAATGGGAATTACACAAGACTCTATGACGATCTCGGGTCTACAGACTACCCTGTACCAGTGTCACCAGAGAACTTCCATCTGACGTATGGTATATCACCATCTAGGAGTTCTCGGCGAGTCCGTCCAGTGTACCCAGTCTCCACTGAGCACCCGTACACTATCTCTGATGTCAAACACCGATGGATATGGGATCATCCATTGCTCATCATATGGGTCAAGATGCGTATACGCTAGTCTACTCTGGTGTATCGATGCCCTGTCTCGATATACCCTCGACTAGGAACAGTTATAGGATGTACTCATCGACTACCGTGGCCCTACTAGTATGATCTCATCATAGTCCCAGTAGTCGAGTACAGATCCTAAGTGCTTTATCAACATGTGAAAGAAAAACAGTAAACCAATACAAGTCAATATGTTAAGATAAAGTGAAACCAAATAGCATACTATCATGACGAGCAAGAAAGTCCTCTCTATATATATCCAAGCATCCATTATAATATACATCATATGTACAACAATGGCCTCTAGGGCATATACATAACTAACAATCTCCCACTTGCACTAAGGCCAGCTGCTGTAGTATCTCATACCTAGCATCCCGAATAATCTCTCAAACTGTATCTGGGGAATAGCCTTCGTGAATGGATCCGCAGTGTTGTCCTTCGTATCTACTCTCCTAACCTCGATCTCCCGGCGATCAACTATCTCCCTGATCAGGTGATACCGCCTCAGAATATGTATGGACTTCTGATGGGATCTGGGTTCCTTGGCCAAAGCCATAGCTCCATTGTTATCGCAATACAGAGGTATTGGAAGCTCAATGGATGGAACCATACCAAGTTCACTAATGAACTTCTTGATCCAGACAGCCTCTTTGGCAGCATCGTTGGCAGCGATGTATTCAGCCTCCATCGTCGAGTCTGCAACGGTATCATGTTTGGAACTCTTCCAACATACCGCCCCTCCATTGAGGGTAAAGACAAATCCCGAGTGCGACTTAGAGTCGTCATTATCACTTTGGAAGCTGGAATCGGTAAAGGACTCCACCTGGAGTTCTCCGTTACCATACACCAAGAACATCTCCTTAGTCCTTCGTAAGTACTTGAGAATGTTCTTTACAGCTGTCAAGTGACTCTCTCCAGGATCTGCTTGATACCGACTCACTACACTTAGTGAGTATGCTACATCGGGTCTTGTACATAGCATCGCATACATGATAGAGCCTACTGCCGAAGCATAGGGTATCCCTTGCATGCGAGCTCTCTCTAAATCAGTCTTGGGAGACATCTCTTTGGAGAGAGTGAGTCCAGAGATCGTGGGTTGGTTCCCACGCTTGGATTCTTCCATACTAAACCTCTTTAGTATGGTGTCAATGTACCTGGATTGGGACAATCCCGGTATCTGTTTAGATCTATCTCTATAGATCAGGATTCCCAATATGCAGGAGGCATCACCTAAATCTTTCATTGAGAATCTCTGTGATAAGAAGAGCTTGACTGATTGCAGCATAGGAATATCATTTCCTATCAAGAGTATATCATCTACGTACAATACGAGGAAGACAGCCTTACCCTCTGCTACCTTCTTATAGATACAAGGTTCATCTATATTTTTGATGAAGTCAAACTCTTTGACTACAACATCAAAACAGATGTTCCAACTCCGCGATGCTTGCTTTAACCCATAAATGGATTTAAGCAGCTTGCACACCTTTCCGCTGCTCCCACTATCTACGAAGCCCTCTGGCTGAGTCATGTACACGTTCTCTTCTAAATCACCGTTTAGAAAGGCGGTCTTAACATCCATTTGCCAGATTTCGTAGTCATGGTATGCAACAATGGCAAGTAAGATCCGGATGGACTTAAGCATAGCCACTGGAGAAAAGGTTTCGTCATAATCCACACCTGGTCTTTGACGAAATCCCTTTGCTACAAGTCTAGCTTTGAAAGTCTCAACTTTTCCATCTACACCAAATTTCTTTTTAAAAATCCACTTTCTCCCAATGGGTTTTACCCCTTCAGGAGAATTTTCCAAAATCCATACTTTATTGGTGTACATGGATTCCATCTCAGATCGCATTGCATCCAGCCATTTCACAGAGTCACCACTCGTGATGGCCTGCTCGAAACTAGTCGGGTCATCATCATCCATGATGCAATCCTCGCTTCCACCATCAATGAGAAAATCGTAGTATCTCTCAGGTGGATGAGAAACCCTACTAGATCGGCGGAGAGGCTGGGGTTCGTCGGGTACTACTGAATCCTCTGGTTCCACTAAATCTTCAGTTGTAGTTTGTGTTGCTGGAACCTCTTCCAGTTCTACCTCATCGCCACTAATTTCTTTTGCAAGAAATTCCTTTTCTAAAAAGGTGGCATGTCGAGAAACAAACACCTTTTGTTCCTCGCGATGGTAGAACAGATATCCATGTGAATGTTTGGGATATCCCACAAACTTACATATAACTGACCGTGCCTCGAGTTTGTCTGGATTTTGCCTTTTGACATAGGCCAGACAACCCCATATCTTAACTCGTTTAAGACATGGTCTCTTCCCACTCCATATCTCATATGGTGTGGTAGGTACAGATTTAGTTGGAACTTGATTCGATAGGTATGCTGTTGTCTCCAGTGCATACCCCCAAAAGGAAATAGGTAATTCAGCTGTACTCATCATCGAGCGCACCATATCTAATAGGGTGCGATTCCTCCGCTCAGATACACCGTTGTGCTGTAGTGTATAAGGAGGAGTAAGCTGAGAGAGAATCCCATTCTCTTTTAGATAATCTAGGAACTCACTGCTTAAGTATTCACCTCCTCGATCAGATCGAAGAATCTTAATACTTTTGCCCGTTTGATTCTCTACTTCGTGCTTATATTCTCTGAATTTCTCAAAAGCTTCAGACTTGTGTTTCATCAGGAACACATATCCGAATCTTGAGAGATCGTCAGTGAATGTAATGAAGTAGGAAGAACCGTTCCTGGCATGCGTAGACATAGGACCACATACATCACTATGTATTAGTCCTAAGAGTTCAGTAACTCTTTCTCCATGTCCACTAAATGGAGCTTTGGTCATTTTTCCTTTGAGACATGAATGGAAAGTATCATAAGATGATAATTCGAACGGATTCAAATAACCATCCTTATGTAACTTAGCCAGTCATGTCGCATTGATATGACCAAGTCTACAATGCCACATGTAGGATTCGTTCATATCTGAACTTTTCCTCTTGTGTGTGTTTTGTATATTCAGGACTGTATTCTGATTCAGAATGAATATGCCATTATGTAACGAGCCTGATGCAATCAACTTTTGATCTAGGAATATGTTCATAACATTATCCTTTACTACAAAATTATATCCTTCTTTACTTAATAAAGAAACCGATATAATATTGCTCATCATGTTCGGTATATAATAGGACTCATTTAGAATCAGTGTATTACGACTTGGTAATACAAGGTGATATTCGCCAACAGCTTTGGCTATAATACTTGCACCGTTCCCTACTTGAACGGAATGATCGCCTTTTCCCAGTTCTCTACCATTTCGTAGCCCATGTAACAATTTACATATATGGGATCCTGATCCGGTATCCAATACCCAAGACGTAGGGTGAACCGAGAAACGGTTCTCAATAACTAACACACCCGAGGAAGATGCATCAAAATGTATGTTCTTTTGGGCGGCGTGAGAATCCAGATATTCTCCTGTTTCCTGTTCTGTCTTATAACTCTTATAAGAAAGAACGGGTCCAACGTTCCCTTGCTCAGTATAATAATCGGGTTCAGTCAATACATCCATATTATTATCTTGATTATGGCCTGACATGGTCACTACCTGGAGAGAGAGAGAAGAAAACACTTTAGCGTATGCTCTTGCAAGATTAGATTGGTTATTATCTTATCTAATCAGGATGTCTCCCACTGTTTTTATCAAATCTACCTTCAAACCCAAAAAGGTAAAATTAGCCGGGATTAATTACACCGTACAATTTCGTCAATCTTTCAGCCAGATCAGTGTCGGTACTTTGAGTGAGGTTCCCCGTGCTTTCGCACGGATCTGATTAAAGTAAACCTCGTTTTCCCAGAGGCGTAACCCCGTTAACACTTTTCTAGACACCTACTTGATCGGCTAATTGTCCTGTGTAAAACTCTCCCAGGAGTAACTCTTACTCGCAGTGGGTATCGGGATCCAACTATCTCATAGAAGGTATGCAATCTCATTGCAAATTCCAACATTTGAAATTTCCGATAATATTTTGCCCCTAACCCCTATGACCTTGACAAAGGCCAACAAACCATAGGAAGCTAGTTAAGTTCAACCCGTCATTTCTTGATTGAATTAAACCCACCCATACGACCCTTGACAAAGGCCAACAAGGTCGTACGAATACCCTAATCCAATCACATCATATGTTTAAACAGATAAGTACCAGTTAGCTACCGCACACTACGCCTTGACAACGGCCAACAAACGCAGCACGAATACTAAATAGTCCTTATCAGAAATGACGGAGAGCTACGCAGGTTTTTCAGAAAACCCTGAGCGTAATGAACTTGATATCGTCATAGAATCGAGTAGTTTTTGAAAAAGGAGTGTTTTTGAGGCTTTTCTTAGTTTCGCTAAAGGGGTCACTCCCGGTGAAGGGATCGTCGACCCTTTCCTCATCGAATAAGGTGCGGGATATATCATATATACCACTGTGCAAAGCTAAACACTAAAAGCAATCAAAAGACAAACCGAGTTTTGTAGCATCTGCCTGTTTCGCTAAAGAGGTCACTCCCGGTGAAGGGATCTCGGCTCTTTCCTCATCGAATAAGGTGCATGGCATATCATATATACCGCTGTGCAAAGCAAAACTGTAGCTACCCTTTTTTATAATGTTTTGATTCTACAATATCTTTAGGTTTCTTTTCTTTTTATTAATCTTATTAATAAAATCCCATCAACTTATGCTTCCTAAGCATCACAGAAGAAACGAAAGCAGTAATATTTATATATCAGCATATATATATATAGTATAAGCTTTCGTCTTAGGCAGTAATATGATCTCATCACAGAACATTGCAGCCGAAGAACATATATGAAATATTGGATATACTAGGACGTCCGTGTTTTCAATACGAGCCTGTATAAAACACGAATTCCACGGTTGCGACGAATAGCCAAACCCACATCCTAAGACCCCTACAAGAGCGGCAAGTAACACTGCCAATTCTAGGGTTAGGAGACCCGGTCTCGACTCCTCGAGATGGCCTCCCACTGGACCCTAGAACCCGGTTACTTGTGCTCCCCTCCTTAGGTCTACCTAATGCGGAAAAGTAAATAATATACACTGGTGATATCAACCTCAACCTGGAAGTGCCCCAAATAAAAGAATATTACATTACAAATGAATTTTACATGAATGAAAAAAAAACTCATCTCACATAAAACCCCCGGCTATTCAGAACGCGAAGATCCAATATAACATATCACAGCAACACATAATATCACATATCATCAACGTAAGTAAATATGCGCATCCCAATTGTCGTTGACATATAGCAACGAAACCGGCGATATCACATATTACACTTACGGTCACAGAAAAGAAAGTGTAAAACTACAATATTTGGAATCCACAATCACTTTAGACATCGTAAATCCGAAATATCACATACTTCGCATTTCATGCCTAACTATATGAATTCCACATATTGTATCACATTCCAGATAAATAGATAGTATTAAACTTTTCGAACAGATAATCAAATACCCAAAATTTCCTAAATTGCTCAACACTTGAGCGGAATTCAAATAATCCCAGAATATGTCACAGTATCGGTGATCTAGCCGTAGAAGGGTCAAGCCAACGCCTCACATGTGGCACGCCGTACTGCCCCAAACCCGAAGGTTCAAAAGGCAGTTCAAGACGGTCACATAATCGAGTTAAGGTTTGTTGTCTTCTAAGGGGTCCACCGCTTAACTTGTACAATTTTTTTGAAAGATTTAAACCCGAAAAAAATTCAACACTTGAAAGTTTTACGTGCCGGGAAAAAGTGAGTTAATGATATCCGTTCGAACTTTTTAACAATTTCTAAATATCTGGAAAAACAACGAATTTAAATATTCCGATCGAATCTACGATTACAAAGCAAACCCCAGATCACTCAACCTTTAAGTCAATATAAAAATACCAGAAACTATAAAAGCATAAATAAAGAATTACTGTGGAAAATAAAAAGTCCAATCAAACAATACGGCCGCGGAACCGCGGCCCAAGCAGGTAATGGCCGCGATTCCGCGGTCGTTTGTACGGATCACAGTCTCGAATTTCACAGTTATTCTTATTTTTGTCTGCTGTATTTTTCAGGTATTTTTAATTCATAAAAAATCCAGATTTTAAAAAATTTCCAGAGAGGGGGTTAACTTTGTCGGTTCGGGTTCGAGGAGTTTTAACTTCGTTAATACATCGCCTAATGCTCTAGCTAGGCTCTGATACCACTGTAGGGTTCCCAGGCACACTTGTGAAGGTTCATAAGGCATCAAACATACCCGGATAAAAATTTAGACGTGCCGAACAACCCAAAGCCGGGATCTTTGCTAGATTATTAGGGTTAAGCATACAAGATTACATCTTTTAAGCTAAGTGTGAGGGATTACAACCTTTGTAGTCCGCTCCTTCGCTTCACAAGCTCCGAGTAGAAGTCCCTTCGTCGCGATCCACGATCTCCCGGACTCAAGAGAGGCTCCACGATTCGAACGATCCATGCTAGCTTGAAGTGTTCCAAATCTCCGATGATCTACGTCGAAGTTTCAATAACTCAAGCTTTCTCACTCTAAAGAGATGAACACACTAATCTCATGGGATAGATGAGATGAGGATGAGGGAGTAGTATTTATGCTTTCTTTTTATTTCACTTTCTCACAATTTATCATCACAAATGGAATTTCTAGTGAGCTCAAAATCAAGAGAGAAGAAGATGATAATGGAAAAATGATAATGATAATTCCTTTTGTGATGAATAGAAAAGAAAACTATATGATTGATATATCAACCATGGTCAAGGATGAGTGGCTAAGAGTTTGTAGAGAATAAACTAGAGTTAGGGTTTGGTTAGGTTAAGTTATGAGTCATGCAAAAATATCAACCATAATATCTTAAGCATGACAAAAACAAAGCTTCTAGAAGGTGCAAGAAGAAGCTAACCCTAATCAAACTCTAATCCCTTTTAATCATCCTTAAACATGTTTAATAATAAATCATATCATGTCACAATAATATATATCACATATATATTATATATTTGCAACAAAAGAAAATAAAACAATTAACATATATCGCATATATATCAATGTATCATCCAGTGAGAAAATGAAATGATAAAGCGAGCCAATATTAGATAATGTAATACAATATATCATATATATTATTATACATTAAATCCTCGTATCAACACTTGATCCGACGATCCGGCTATATCGAATATTACCGACTAATATATCATGTACCGATTCATCGAATCAACACTTGATCCGATGACCCGGTTCATATCTAAATATCGTGAGAATATAATACGGTATCTCATATCGCATTATTCTCGGTCCTGCACATATCACATATGTGCCTCTACTCCGTTTCTCCTGAGCCAAGAAACCTCTGTGTAGGACTCTAAAGAATCGTCAATACGCCGGTAGTAGGTGATGATCATATCAAACACCCACAAGCTGCAAGCGGTCAGCTAAACGTAACAGCCACCCAGATATTGAGCGATCAGAAGATCAATAAGCTAGCCTGTGCGTTCTCCTGTGAATCCAATCAGTAACACTCCCGTACAGTTCGGTCTGTTCGTCTGATATATCGCATATCAAGTCTAGGGGTGGTAAACGTCAGACCCCAGTAACCGATAAGTCATGTCGATGTGTGGCTCATAACGGGTCGAGAAACTACTAGTAACACTTACCAGTAAATCTCTATATCAGCCCTGGCCAGGGACTTCCAGTTATAGCCAATCGAACACAGCACAACATCAACTCCCTATACCGGGAGAGACGAATCCCCTCCTATCGCTCATTGCCTCCATGTGATTCGGGACTGTACCCAAAAGCCACCGTTTTACATGCCCTATTGAACGTGGTAAGGTGGAAATCAAAGCACAGTGGGAATCACACAAGACTCTATGACGATCTCGGGTCTATAGACTACCCTGTACCAGTGTCACCAGAGAACTGCCATCCGACGTGTGGTATATCACCATCTGGGAGTTCTCAGCGAGTCCGTCCAGTGTACCCAGTCTCCACTGAGCACCCGTACACCATCTCTGATGTTAAACACCGATGGATATGGGATCATCCATTGCTCATCATATGGGTCAAGATGCGTATACGCTAATCTACTCTGGTGTATCGATGCCCTGTCTCGATATACCCTCGACTAGGAACAGTTATAGGATGTACTCATCGACTAACGTGGCCCTACTAGTATGATCTCATCATAGTCCCAGTAGTCGAGTACAGATCCTAAGGGCATTATCAACATGTGAGAGAAAAACAGTAAACCAATACAAGTCAACATGTTAAGATAAAGTGAAACCAAATAGCATACTATCATGACGAGCAAGAAAGTCCTCTCTATATATATCCAAGCATCCATTATAATATACATCATATGTACAACAATGGCCTCTAGGGTATATACATAACTAACAGCCGCGAGCACCCGAACGGATGCTTTCGGCGACGGGGTTCTCCTACAGTCACTTGGTCGGGGCTATGGAGTGAGGCTGTCTATTAAGTTTACCCGGCGAGTATCCGCGTACGCTACGTGATTGCGACGGACTTTTGATCACATCAAAATTCCATGGCAACCGATCAAGTGAGACTAAACTGCTATGTTTATAATATTCATTCAGTTATCTCATAACTACTTGTGAATTCCAAATGTTTTAGCACATTCCAGATAAATAGAAAATGTTAAACTTTCCGATCGAACAATCAAACACCCAAGTTTTCCCGAAACAGATCAACACTTGAAATAAGTTCAAAAACTTCCACTTCATGCCTCAGTACCAACGGTCCAGCCGTAGAAGGGTCAAGCCAACGCCTCACATGTGGCACGCCGTACTGCCCCAAACCCTAAGGTTCAAAGGGCAGTTCAAGACGGTCACATAATCGAGTTAAGGTTTGTTGTCTTCTAGAGGGACCATCGCGTTACTTGCACTACTTAGAACGTTCTTAAACTACGGAAAGATCCAACACTTGGAAATTTCCCGACAGGGGAAAAAGTGGGTAATTATATCCGGTCGAACTTTTTAACAGTTTCTAAAATATCCGGAAAAACTTAAACGAAGTTAAATTATCCGATCGAATCAACGAGTCCCCAATACAACCCTAGAAAACTCAACACTTGAGTGGAATTAAAATATTCACAGAAAAAATTAACAAGAAAGGACCTAAGAATAATTACATGAAATTTCAGGGACCAAGTCACAATTTTGGCCGCGGAACCGCCGCAAAACCCTGGCTTCGCCGCGGTTCTGCGGTCAAATTGTTGAATTAGGGGTCCGTACTTCACAGTAATTCTTAGTTTTTCCTGCATAATTTTCTGAGAATTTTTAATTTGGAAAAATCCACAGTTTGTAAAAATGTACAGAGAAGGGTATAATCGGGGGATTCCGGGTTCGATCGGACTTCTAAATTCGTCTACGCTTTGCCTAAAGCTTTAGCTAGGCTCTGATACCACTGTAGGGTTCCTAGGCACTCACAAGAGGTCTCACAAGGCATCAACCATATCAATTTCAAAATTTTCCTGTGCCGAGAAACCCTAATGCTAGATCGTTAACTAGAGATTAGGCGAAACATGAAACTAGTTAACAACTTAACTGCTAAGTGAAAAAGACTACAACCTTTGTAGATCCGGTCCACCACTTCCTTAGCTCCGTGATGATCTCCCTCCACTGCGATCATCGTATCCCGGACTCTAGCGATGGTTTCGTCGAAGAAATGATCGGGCTAGGTCGTCGACTTCGATGCCGAAGATGATCTACGTCGAGGCAACACAAGATCAAGCTCCAACTTCACCAAGCCATGAAACCTGTGAAGAAAACACCCTATACTACTTGGCAAGTGGTAGAGGATGAAGAAATAGGAAGTGGGTTCACTTTAGAATTGGATTTCTCACTCTTTTCATCAAGTCACCATTGAAGGTTGCAAGCTTTCTTCTTCTTGAAGAAGAAGAAGAAGAAGAAGAAGAAGAAAAAGAATATGATGAGAATCATTAAAATAGAAAAATAAGTGATCCTTATCATATAAGCAACTATAGTTAAGTGTAGAGAACAAACCAATGTTAGGTGAATGGTTAGGTTAGGCAAAAGAAACAAAAATGGTTGAGCTTTTTTCAAAGCTTCATGAAGCTTCTAAGTAAATCCAAAAAGCAACCATTTCTTTTCTTGCCTTAAAAGGAAATAAACAAAATAAATAGTTAAGAAAAGATAACAAAACCCTAACCATTCACTTAAACATGGTTTAAAATAAACCTACACCCAAACTTGCATGTATCATCAAACATGATACAAACTAGTGCACAAAACTATATCATATATACAATGTGCACATCAAGTGAGAAAATCCATCTTAAGTGAACCAGTACTAGTTAATGCAAAGTAATATATCAAATATATAATTATACATTAAATCATTAAATCAACACTTGATTTAACGATCCGGTCATATCGCATATAACCGACTAATATCAATAGTAACAACTTATCGAATCAACACTTGATCCGATAACCCGGCAATATCAATAACCGATCAATGTTACAAATCGAGAGAATCAAATACAGTATCACATACTGGTATTATTCTCGGTCCCGCACATATCTCATATGCGCTCCTATTTCATTTCGCTTGAGCCAGGAAACCCCTGTGTAGGACTCTAAAGACTCGTCAATACGCCGGCAGCAGATGATGATCATATCAAGCACCCACAAACCGCAAGCGGTCTGCTAAACGTAACGGCCACCCGGGTATTGAGCGATCAGAAGATCGACGAGCAAGCCCGCTCACACTCCTGTGAATCCAACCAGTAACACTTACCGTACAGTCCGGTCTGATCGTCAGATATGTCGCATATCTCGCCTAGGGGTGGTAAACGTCAGACCCCAGTAGCTCGATAAGTCGTGTCGATATGAGGTCTATAACAGTTCGAGAAACTACTGGTAACACTTACCAGTAAATCTCAGCAACCCTGGCCAGGGATTTCCGGTTATAGCCAATCGAACACAGCGCAACATCAACTCCCTATACCGGGAGAGATGAATCCCCTCCTATCGCTCATTGCCTCCATGTGATTCGGGACTGTACCCCAAAACCACCGTTTTGCACGCCCTCTTGGACGTGGTAAGGTGGAAATCAAAGCACAGTGGGAATCACACAAGACTCTATGATGATCTCGGGTCTACAGACTAATCTGTACCAGTGTCACCAGAGAACTGCCATCTGACGTGAGGTATAATACCATTTGGGAGTTCTCGGCGAGTCCGTCCAGTGTACCCAGTCTCCACTGAGCACCCGTATATCATCTCTGGTGTCAAACATCAATGGATATGGGATCATCCATCGCCTATCTGTATGGGTCGAGAAGGTATACGCTAGTCTACTCTGGTATATCGATGCCCCGTCTCGATATACCCACGACTAGGGACCTTAAAGGATGTACTTATGGACTACCATGTCCCCACTAGTATGATCCGCATCATAGTCTAGGTAGTCAAGTACGCATCCTAAGGGGCTTTACCAACATGTAGCAGAGAGACAATCAATATACACGTTAAGGTAAAGAGTAACCAGATAGCATACTATCATGTCGAGCAAGAAAGTCCTCCCTATATATGTCCCAGCATCTACTACAATATACATCCTATATACAGTAATGGCCTCTAGGGCATACATATAACTAACAGTGACTGCCATCACAACGCTGGTAATCAACCAAAGATCCTATGGGCTCTACTAACATGTATAAGTGATACGCTACAAGAAACATATACGCATATTAAAGTAGACAAAATCAAGTAGCATACTACCAGGTTTTGCAAGACTGTATATATAACTGTGAATATCCCAAACTTCCATTTAGTAATATACAACCTAGTATGATACAATAATGGCCCTAGGGTATATACACTAACAATATTGCCAGGAGCAAATCATCATTTGCCGTGAAAGGACTTGGAACTTGATACCAATGTAGGCATCATCATCGCTACAACTGGAACATTGTCAGGAGCGAATTATCATTTGCCTTTGTCTATTTAAACAATGGTTTCTTAACAAACAGGGTTAGGATCCTGTCAACTAAGACTTTTAACTTCATGAGCCGCAAGGGTCTCATAAAGGTATTTCTCTCTACGAGTCGTGATGATCTCATAGGTATATTTTCTCCTTAGGAATCGTGAGGATTCCTAATTGTGTTTTCTCTTATAAGTCATAAGGATCTTACAAGAGTGTTTTCTCCTTATAAATCGAGAGGACTTACAAGGATCGTTCACCGTGTGAGCATATCCCTAGTCGCTGGTAGGACTCTGTTAGGGAAATGTTTATTCGTGCCCGTGGATTGTATATAAGGGTCATTATTGAACCACTTTTAGGGCAAAATCGGGGTGTATGACGCCTTAAGAACAGGTTCAGTTCCCTGTAGCTTAAGGCTTTCGATTCCTATGAGCCGTGAGGGTCTCATAGGGAAATTCTCCTTACGAGTCGTGAGGATCTCATAAGTGTAATTTGTCATTAAGAATCGTGGGGATCCCTAAGTGTGTTGTTCCCTTGTGAGTCGTAAGGATCTCATGTAGGTATTTTCTCCTTACAAGGTCGAGAGGACATTGCAAGTGTCTTTTAACGAGATTGCGCCCTTTCAGATTTTCACAAACTCATCGGTATCCCTGTTGTTTTTACTCACAAAGCCCTTTCAGGTTTTCATCTGTGCCCATCTCGGTTATGGACGTACCATTTTTTTTGTTTTTTTTACGCGTGAGCCCAAGGATGCTGCGGGTTCGTAGTAGTTTAAAGAAGTTTCGGTCAGGCGTAGTATTTCTTCAAGAAACGGCCGTTTATTAGCCTGAAGGGTCTTTCGCCACGCATATCCATGAGCAAGTAAGCTCCACCTTGGTAGACTTTGTCTATGGTGTGCGAGCCTTCATAATTCGGCTCAAATTTTCCCCGTTTGGCACGATTAGGGATCATAGGTCCCTTGACCACTAGCACGAGTTCACCTTGGCGGAATGTTCTCGGCCTAGTCAATCTCTCGTATGAGCACGTCATTTTTTCTTTGTAAGCTTCTAAGTTTTGCTGCGCAATGAGCCAGGTTTCGTCAAAGGCGTCGAGCTCCTTAAGCCGAAGATGAGTATTGTCTTCGTCTGTTAGCTCGTAATGAACCGCCACTCGTAAGGAGGGTAGCTCTATCTCTAAGGGGAGCACTGCTACAGTGCCGAATACCAATGCATACGGCGTTGTGTTTGTGGCCTTTTTGAACGTGGTCCGATACGCCCAGAGAGCTTCATGCAGCCCCTCGTACCAGTCCTTCTTATTTTTGGACACCGTCTTTTTCATGATCTTTGTCAAGGTCTTGTTGAAAGCCTCAGCCAGACCATTAGCTCAAGGATTGTACACCGAAGAGTATCTCCAGTCTATATTATGTTGTTATGCGAAGCGGCTGATTTTGTGGCTTCTGTAGACCGGCCCGTTATCGGAGATGATCCGTCGTAGAGTACTGAACGATAGATGACATGTGTCTTGAAGAAATGGAGAATATTCTCCGTCTTCACTTCTCTTAGCAGTATTTCTTCTGCCCAATTAGAGAAGCAATCGGTTGTTGCTAGTATGAACCGATGTCCCCTGGACGATGCTGGCTTGATGAGCCCGATTATGTCAGTTCCCCACATTTCGAACGGCCAGCTAGCCACCGTCGGGTATAGCGGATTTGGATGCTGGTGGATGAAGTCCCTGTGAATTTGACACGAGTGGAACTGCTTCGTATATTCAAGACAGTCTTGGATCATTGTGGACCAATAGTAGCACATTCTTTTGATCTTCTGCTTTATCTTTGGCTCGGCTTGATGAGAACCGCAGAGTCCGTCGTGAATTTCTTGAACGACTTTCCTCTCTTCTTCTAGTCCCAGGCATCTTAGCCATAGAGAATCAAATGATCTCTTATATAAAGTATCATTGACGAAGGCGAAAGACAGAGCTCTTTTCATGAGCCGATGTCTCAAGGACGCATCTTCAGGTGTTCGATGCAATTTGAAGTAGTCTATAAAGACTTCTTTCCAATCCCTGACCTTTTCTTGGTCCTTTATCTGTAGGGCTGCTTGCTTGGTCGCTTCCTTTTCATCAGACGACTCCGGAGATATTTCTGCCGGTGCGAGAACCTGACGGTTTTGCACAACGATCCTTACGTCATCGAGGTTCTCGTCAGCCAATTCTTTAGCGAGCTTGGCTAACGCATCCACCTTGCTATTTTCCGCACGCGATATGCTCTCCAATATATAGGAAGGGATTTGGTTCGGCAGTTATTGTACTCTCTCACAGTACTTTACCAACTCCGGTTTGCATATTTGATAGTTGTCATTTACTTGACTAACGATCAACTGGGAATCTCCGTATATAAGGAGGTTTTCGATTCCTATGTCGACAGCAATTACAAGACCTGCTATCAAAGCTTCATATTCGGCTTCATTGTTCGTTCTTGGCTCTGTTAAGGAAAAGGAGAAGCGCATTATCCATCATTGTGGAGTTACGAAGATGGGGCCTACCCTATATTTGATTATGGGGGTGTTGTGCTCTCGCTTCTTCATGAAAGAAGCCCCGTCGAAGTAGAGTTCTCATCGGGTATCATTCTCTCCTCTCTCCCTGTCAATTATGTCAAATGCGTGCTCATCTAGCAATTCGCAATTTAAAGGTAAGTCGGAAGGTATCGGATGCTCAGCGAGGAAATCGGTGATGACCTGACCTTTCACTACCTTGAGAGGATGATAAGTTATCGAGAACTCCACTAAGAGTAGGGCCCATTTAGCGAGCCGTCCTGTTAGTATGGCTCTCGACATCAAATATTTGAGAGGATCCACTTTTGATATGAGATGGACCTCATGCGCCAAAGCATAATGCCGAAACTTCGTTATAACGAAGATTAACGCCAGGAAATGTTTTTCGATAGTGGAGTAATTGTTTTCTGCCCCCAGAAGAACTCGACTCAACTAGTAAAGGGCCCTCTCTTTCCCTTGGTCATTCTCCTGCGCCCATAGTGCGCCTAAGGAACCTTCAAGGGCTGTTGTGTACAGAATTAGGGGTTTTCCCTTGACCGGAGCAGTCAGTACTGGCGGATTCTGCAAGTATTACTTGATTTCGTTCAGCGCGCTTTGACATTTGCGATCCCAGACGAACGGAGTCCCCTTCTTCATTAGATGACTGTAGGGGCGGCATTTGCCGGAAAGATTGGCTATGAATTTGACACATGTTTAGGCATCAGTATCGCTACAACTGGGATATTTTCAGGAGCTACTCATCATTTGCCCCAGTCGATTTGGACAAAGGTGACTTAGTAGACAGGGTTAGGATCCTGTCGACTAAGACTTTTGACTTTATGAGCCGTAAGGGTCTCATAAAGGGTTTTCTCCCTACGAGTCGTGAGGATCTCGTGGGCGTATTTTCTCCATAAGAATCGTGGGGATTCCTAAGTGATGTCTTCTCTTGTAACTCGTAAGGATCTTTCAAGAGTGTTTTCTCCTTATAAGTCGAGAGGACCTACAAGTGTTATTCACCATATGGGGATATTTCTTGCCATTTGTAGAACTTGGCAAAGAAATATTTATTCGTGCCCCTGGATTGTATACAGGGGTCAATATGGACCGTCTGTAGGGCACTTTAAGAGATATGACGGCTTAAGAACAGGTCTGGATCCCTTTAACTTAAGTTTTTTGAATCCTATGAGCCGTGGGGGTCTCACAGAGAGGTTCTCCTTACGAGTCGTGAGGATCTCGTAAGTGTATTTATTTCAACGAGGTTGCGCCCTTCTGGGTTTTCACAAGCTCGCCGGTAGTTCTGCTGTTTTTACTCACGGCGCCCTTTCGGGTTTTCATCCGTGCCCATTTTGCTTGTGGACATACCTTTTTTTTAAACGAGATTGCACCCTTCCGGGCTTTCACAAGCTCGCCGGCAGTCCTGCTGTTTCTACTCACGGCGCCCTTTCGGGTTTTCATCCGTGCCCATTTTGCTTGTGGACGTACCGTTTTTTTTTGCAGGGTATTCCACTAGATTGTAGGACCTGTTTGTAAGCCCCTTAATATCCTTCCTGTCCTTTGAGAAGAAAGGACTATTCTACACAGAGATTCTTCCGCCAGTGAGGAATATGCCCCCTGTGTATATCTCATGGGGAACGAGTACCCACGTCGTCACTATTTTGGTGACAGGTTGCTTCAGAGCCGCTTATTTTTGTTTAGCATAGGGGACAAATGCCATCTTACCTCCGCTTTTCATTCATCTTCATCAGATGATGAAGGGTATTGACTCAGCTGATCCAATCGAGTCATTTTATCCATGAGCCCTTGGAAGGCTGTCGACTTGAAGAGGGCCATATACGAGGACGCCTTTGAATTTGGGTCAAGGGTGGCTATGAGCATTCCCATTGCTGCAACTTCATCGATGCATTGCTTGTATTTGACCAGAGATTTCGCCATCGGGTAACACATTGAACCCAAGTCTCATTCGGTCTAACCCTTTCGATGACCAGTGTCGTCACGGTAGTGCGTTTATTCACACTAGCGAATCTCTGACAGGAGGGCATCTCCATTTTGTCGAAGGTATTCATGGAGTCATTCGGGAGCTCCGCATACCATTCGAAGGCAATACCCGCCAGGCAGCCGATGAATTGTCAGAGGAGAAGTATATCAGTACTGCCGCACATAGGTTCAAAACGCGCAATGTGCCGGAGAGAATTCTCAGTTCCTTTGTACATGTGGCACGTTGGAAGTGTATACTCTGTCGGGTATTGTATTTGATTGTGCCATGTCGGATACGGTCGACCGATCTTGATTGATCTATTTGCGGCTTCACTGGCGTAGTGAGCTTCGATTTGCTGAGCGATATATTCGTTCAACTTTGCTTTTAGGAATCATTTCCTCCTCAGCCATTAATGAGCTTTGCAGAGGATTTGAAATGTCATCCTTATCTTTAAGATCGACTACCGGCGGTTCATCTGCCAGTGGTTCCGATTGAACCATCATTTCAGCCATATTCTGAATCAGAAAGGCCATCTAGTTCATTTTAGTGGACATTTCTGCCGCTTCTACATCTCCCTTTTTTAGAGCGCGCTTTAGGAAATTAATGTCCGACCCCCCTTTCCCTACTCTTTCTTCGGGTGCATCCACGGGATTTTCTTTAGGCGGTGGATTAGTGTTTGTTACCGCCTGAGCGAGCATCTCTTGCAGCTTTTCACATTGCAGTTGAACTTTTGTTAAGGACCGAGTTTGAGGTCGGTGACTAGTAGAAGCTCGAACTTTGTCTTTGGAATTCACCGCATAGACTATGTGAACTACCATGCCCCTAGGCTTAGAATGTTTGGAGTTTTGGCCTTTGGAGTTTGCTTCAGGCACTTAAGCTTTATTAGGCGTCTCTTTTTTTTTATGAAAAGCCGCTTTGGTTTTGGGAGGAACCGCTGTACCAGGATCCGTCTTGGGATGAGTCCCCTTCACCTGCTTCCATACCTTATATATAGATGAGGAAAGTTGTCTTAAGGAGCGAACTAGTTTCTGCTCTCGTGGGATCTCCATGGGTCGCGGAGATTTCTTCAATATTGCGTTAGGAGAATTTTGTCTAATCCTTCGCAACAATTTGAAACTGTTCCCGGTTGGAACAACATTCACCACTAGGGTTGAAACAGGACCATACGGAGAACTGCCCCCAGCTCGTTTTGTATGATGTCGATATCAACGTCGACCGTTTCTTACGGCTGGGATTTGATCACCCTCAGGATTTTGCCGAGCCTGCCCCCTGTTTCCTTTGAGAGCTTAAATATTCTGCCCCTTGCGTCGACCTTGGTCCTTGGAAGATGCCAATTGTTTGAGGACTGATTCCATCGGCAAAGCTGCAGCTTGGGGAACCAGCCTATGGAAGACAGACTTCCTATGGGCTCCCTCTATCGGCGTTGGGGCACTGAGGTAGGATGTGGGAGTATTGCCCAAAGAGGAGCCCGTTGATTTCTTGAAGAGCCGGATTGTGAAGATTTGAGACTGCAAGTGGCCCATACTTGACTCCACCAGATGTGACAGAGCCTGAGTTGCTAGAGTAGGAGCAAACACCATTCTTCATAGAGACACAATGCCGGCTTCAATATCCCATCACCCAAAAGCAACCAAAAATATATACACCATGATTATCTGATCGTGGCAAAAACATGACACATGAAGTGTGGAGTAGAAAGAGGAAAAGGTCCCACCGGGCGTGCCAGAATCTGTTCTCCGCCAAAAGACGCGACCGGGATGTTGGGACGTCCGGCCTGAATTTTGGGGGTAGATGCTATTTGGTTTTATCCGTCCACCTCTCCGAAGATGCCAAGTTGATTTATGGCACCATGTATCGAAGGTTTAGATGGATGCGGCCGATGTAGCAGACTTTGTCAGATTCCCTCTCGTTTGAGGGGTTTTTGATTGTGGGGACGCTCTTCCCTGCAGGCGCAAGCCCCTGCAGTTAATTACGCTACCGTATCGCGGTAACCATTTTCTCCTTCTCCAAATGGTCACTTCGTGTTGTATATGTTTGTTTTGTTTTTGGTTGCCTGTGGATTGTATACGAAGACTAATTTGTGTTGTCTCCCGTAGGGCGTGGATTAGTTCAAAATCCATATTTTCTTAGATTTGGGTTTGGGTTGGGTTTAAGGATCGTTAATCATATTTGAGACTAAGATCAACTTAAATGTTTATTGAGGATACGATAGTCCAATTTTAGACTAAGATCTACTCAACAGGATCATTTAGATACAACAAAAGAGCATTTGAGGCTCTATTGTTTTAGTTTATGGACATTACGGTCCATAAGTTTAAGGACATCATAGTCCATGGAGTTTAAAGATATCATAGTCTATAAAGTTTAAAGACACCATAGTCTATGAGTTTAAGGACCTCACAATCCATAAAGTTTAAGGACATTATAGTCCATGAGTTTAAGGACCCCACAGTCCATAAAGTTTAAGGATATCATAGTCCATGAGTTTAAAGACCCCACAGTCCGTAAAGTTCAAGGACATCATAATCCATGGGATTCTGGTTGAACCAGTTGGGGATGCATGAATAGTTATTGGTTATTGGGACCCCCATCTCTCTGAAGACGTTGAAGGATTACAACGACATGTATCAGAGCTATGAAGAGATGTACCCTAGAACCAATATCCTGATTTTGGGAATGGGGTGAACATCAGTTTAGATGTCATCTGTTAGGAGAACACTAGTCATCTTTGGGACTAGGATTAGTTTGGGGAGATCTGAACATGGGGGCTCATTTGATTGGTGACAAAAAAGGTCTTGGCTTCGGAAGACTTAGCTAATTTGGGCTAAGGTTGATTTCCCTTAGTCACCCCATAGTGCTAAGTACTGAATCGGTACTGAGCACTTAGCTCAAGTGTGAGCACGTGAGGCGCCCGAGGTGAAAACTGTTCTCTGGATTTTATTTCTCTTTCATTTATAATTGCTAAGCACTTGGTTCATCAAACAGTCACATGCAGACACGTGAGGTGCCTTCAAAATGTGAGCGCTGTCTTTGGAATTTTCTCTCTCCTTTATACACCATTGTTTGGGGGTCGCGTGGGAACACGTGACGTGCCCCCAAAATAGGAGCTATCTTGGGTTTATTCCCTTTTTTCCCTTTTCTGAGTGCTAAGCACTATTGGATCACGTGAGATCACATGAGACACTCTGAAGAATGAAAATTGCCTTTGTTTTATTCTCCTTTTCTTTTTCTGAGTGCTAAGCACTATCAAGTGATCACGTGAGGCCACGTAAGGCACCCCCAAATTGAGATGTGTTTTAGATTTACTCCCCCTTTTGAAAAGCTTAATCGATGGTGCACCAAGAGTTATTGGTTATTGGGACCCTCCACCTCTCTGAAGACATTGAAGAATTACAACAACATATATCAGAGGTGTGGAGAGATATACCCTTGAATGAAATTCCAGATCGAGGGGAGAGATCATGGTGGGATGAACATTATTTTAGATGCCATCTGTTAGGAGCTCATTAGCTATCTCTGGGACTGAGATCAGTTTGGGGGACCCTGAGCATGAGGGGCTCGATTGACGGTCTTTGGAACATTTGGTCTGATTTTGGCTAATGTTAGCCCTTCATAGTGTTCAACACTAACATGTTTATTCAGGGCTCACGTGCTCCTACATGATACTCTGAGGTAGTGTTAAACACTGGAATTTGAGAATGCTCACGTGTCACACGTGATGCATATAAGTGTTAAACACTTTAGCCCTGCGGTCGTCACGTGTAAGCACGTGAGGCGCTAGCGTTGCTTCTTTGGGTTTATTCTTTTGTTCTCTTCTGAGTGCCAAGCACTATTTGTGTCACGTGAGATCACGTGAGGCGCCCAAAAAGTGGAAACTGCCTTTGATTTATTCCTTTTTTGCTTTATAAGTGCTAAGCACTACTTGGGGGTCACGTGAGGTGCTCCAAAAATAAGGTTTATTTCCTTTTCTCTTTTATAAGTGTTGAACACTTCTCGGGGGTCATGTGAGGCGCTTCAAAAATAGGGTTTATTCTCTTTTCTCTTTTATAAGTGCTGAACACTTCTCAGGGGTCATGTAGAGACACGTGAGGCATCCTTTTGGTAGGCATTACTTTTGGGTAGAATCCTCTTTTGTTTGATAATTGTTAGGGGTCGCGTGGGAACACGTGAGACGCCCAAAATCTGTTCTGCCTTGGCTTTATTCCCTTTTTATTTTGAGAAGTTTGTTCAAGGAGCACGTGACCTAATTTCATTCGTTCTCGTTTGATAATTGCTAGGGGTCATGTGGACACACGTGATCATGTTGGGTACTGATCTCTTTTACATGCATGGAGAGTTAAATCCCTTGTTTAAGAATTAAATTTTTTTATAGGGTTAAATCCTAGTTTTATTTAGAGGAATTAAATTCCTATGTGTTTATTAAGAGTTAAACTCTTTTGGATTCAGTTCTTTC
Source organism: Agapanthus africanus (assembly GCA_030015575.1). Taxonomy (NCBI): domain Eukaryota; kingdom Viridiplantae; phylum Streptophyta; class Magnoliopsida; order Asparagales; family Amaryllidaceae; genus Agapanthus; species Agapanthus africanus. Next base: position 3,680,708 of record JASDDO010000150.1, on the reverse strand, counting down.
CCCTAGTTTTTGAATCTGCATGACAGAATCTCCCCGATAAGAATTAAATTCTCAACTTGTGGGGAGATCTGTTTCTGCAGATCTTAACCAGAGGAAGAACTAAGTTCTTTTAGATGAGTTAAACTCTTAGTTTGATAATTAAATTCTCTTTTTGTGGGATCTTTTGGGAGGGGTTCCCTTTCTTTAGAGAATTAAATTCTCTCTCTTATTTTCTTCCCCTCTCCCTCTGTCTCTCCTTCTTGGCTCCTATTTATAGGAGAAAGAAAAGAATCAGTTTGTTCAGCCAATCTCCCATTGAGTGATTTTGATTGATTTTTATAACCAACATGATCTTTTAGATCACTCGGTGAATTTTATTCACCGTTGGATTTTTTAATCCAAAGGCTCTCTGTTTAACAGAGAAAATTCTTTTTTATTTAACATGATTATGAATATCTTGTTAGCTTTAACAAGATTAGAATTTTATTCTATCAAATCTTTTTAGTTTAACAAGATCAGAAATATATTTTCTTAATATGGATATCTTGTTAACATAGAATTTTATTCTTATTATAAGATTAGGAAAATATTTTCCTATGATAGATTTTTATTTTATCACGCTTGGTCTTTGATCCAAGAGTTCTCTATTTAACAAAGAACATCTTTCTAGTTTAAGGAAGATTAAGAAAATATTTCCCAAATAGAATTTAATTCTAGAATTTGATAGGAATATTTTAAATTAGGGTGTTCACATGCTTTGCATGTGATTGGCAAAAGCACTCACGTGTTTAACACGTGACCCCTAGTATGGGTTTTAGCCTGTTTATGTTCAACGCTCATATGCTTTGCTTATGAGCACTCACGTGTTTTCCACGTGAGGCCTGCTTGACCATTGGTGATTTATGTTCGGTGCTTATATGCTTTGCATATGAGCGCTCATATGTTTTACACGTGAGGCATGTTTGGCCTTTTAAGTTTATTTTATTCAGCGCCCATATGCTTTGCATATGAGCGCCCACGCGTTTTACACGTGATGCCAGTTTTTTGAGGATTCTCCCACCTTTTTATAAGGGAACAAGTAGCTCTTGGCCGAAAATTTTGGTGGGAACAACCCCTCAAAGCAATAAAAGACCAGGCCATCACCGATTTTCTCGCTGAGCATCCGATACCTGCCGACTCTCCCTTGAACTGCAAGTTGCTGGATGAACACGCGTTTGACGCAATTGACAGGGAGAAAGAAGGGAATGATACCCGATGGGAACTCTACTTCGATGGACCGTCCTCCTTGAAGAAGCGAAAGAAAAACGCCCCCATGATTAAAGCCGGGGTAGGCCTTATCTTTGTGACTCCACAAGGAGAAATAATGCATTTTGCATTTTCCTTAACGTAGCCAAGAACAAACAATGAGACTGAGTATGAAGTTTTGATAGCAGGTCTTGAGATTGCTGTCGACATGGGCATCGAAAGCCTCCTCATAGATGGAGACTCTCAACTAGTCGTTAGCCAAGTAAATGGCGACTACCAGACATGCAAACTGGAACTGATTAGGTATGGTGAAAGAGTGCAGCAACTGCTGACGCAAATCCCCTCCTACACCCTGGAAAGCATACCGCGTGCGGAAAATAGCAAAGCAGATGCGTTAGTCAAGCTCGCTAAAGAACAGGCCGACGAAAACCTCGATGACGTAAGAATCATTATGCAAAACCGCTGGATTCTTGCGCCAGCAGAAATATCTCCGAAGACGTCTAAAGGAGAGGAAGAAACCGAATAAGAGGCCTTCTAATTGGAGGATGAAGAAAAGGCGAAGGATTGGAGAGAAGTCTTCATAAACTACTTCAAATCCTATCGAATACCCAAAGACGCGTCGTCAAGACATCAGCTCGTGAAGAGAGCCCTGTCTTTTGCCTTTGTCAATGGTACTCTTTATAAGAGATCGTTCAATTGTCTATGGCTGAGGTGTCTGGGACCAGAAGAAGCAAGAAGAGCCGTTCAAGAGACTCATGACAGACTCTGCGGTTCCCATCAAGCTGGGCCAAAGATGAAACTGAAGATGAAAAGAATGGGCTACTATTGGCCCACAATGGTTCAGGACTGCCTCGAATATGCGAAGCAGTGTCGCTGGTGCCAAATTCACGGGGACTTCATCCACCAACATCCAAATACGCTACACACGACATTGGCTAGTTAACCGTTCGAAATGTGGGGGACCGATATAATCGGGCCCATCGAACCGGCATCAGCCAAGGGACATTGTTTCATACTAGCAACAACCGATTAATTATCTAAGTGGGCAGAAGCAATACCGTTAAGAGAGGTGAAGATAGAGAACATCCTCCATTTCTTCAAAACACATGTCATCTACCGGTTCGGCACTCCGCGGCGGATCATCTCGGATAATGGGCTGGCCTACAGAAGCCATAAGATCAGTCGCTTCGCACAACAGCATAATATAGATTGGAGATACTTTTCGGTCTATAATCCCTGAGCTAACGTCTAGCTGAGGCTTTCAACAAGACCTTGACAAAGATCATAAAGAAAATGGTATCCAGAAATAAAAAGGACTGGCACGAGAGATTGCATGAAGCTCTCTGGGCCAATCGGACCATGTTCAAGACGACCACGAATACAACGTCATTCGCGTTGGTATTCAGCATGGAAGCAGTACTTCCCTTAGAGATAGAGCTACCCTCTACGAGTAGTAATTCGATACGAGCTGACGGATGAAGAAAATGCACATCTTCGGCTTGAGGAGCTAAACGCCCTTGATGAAACTCGTCCCATGGCGCAGCAAAACCTAGAAGTTTACAAAGTAAGGATAACGCGCTCATACGAAAGATTGACTAGGCCGAGAAAAATCCGCCAAGGTGAACTGGTGCTAGTCGTAAAAAGACCCATGATCCTCAACTGTGCCAAACGGAGGAAATTCGAGCCAAACTATGAAGGTTCGTATATCATAGACAAGGTCTATCAGGGTGGGCCCTACTTGCTCATGGATATGCATGGCGAAAGACCTTTCTGTCCAATAAACAACCGGTTCTTTAAGAAATACTACGCTTGACAAGTCACGACTACGAATAATGATGGATGACGACGCTCGTGTCCACTCGCTATCTCCCTGAGTCCAAACTCTATAAGTAGTATCCAGCAGACTGCAATGTCCTTAAACTAGCTACGGACCGCGGCGTCCTTAAACTAGCTGTAGACCGAGATGTCCTTAAACTAATATTGGACTGAGATGTATTTAAACTAACAATGTCGCCTCTAACACGGCGATAGTGAAATGTAAGTCCATAGGTGCCAGCGGTGAAGACTGCAACTCAAATCCCACCGGCAAACGGATGGGTCACATACGGAGAAACTATTCTCGGGAGTTTCATTGTGCAAAAAAAAAGAGGGTGCGTCCACAAGCGAAATGGGCACGGATGAAAACCCGAAAGGGCGCCGTGAGTAAAAACAGCAGGACTACCGACGAGTTTGTGAAAACACGAAAGGGCGCAATCTCGTTAAAATAAAGATACCTGCAAGGTCCTCTCGACCTTGTGAGGAGAAAACACCCGTGTGAGATCCTTACGACTCACAAGGGAGCAACACACTTAGGGATCCCCATGATTCCAAAGGAGAAATTGCACTTACGAGATCCTTATGACTCGTAAGGAGAATTCCCCCTATGAGACCCTCATGGCTCATAGAATTCAAAAAGCCTTAAGCTACAGGGATCTGAACCTGTTCTTAAGCCATCACATCCCCCGGTTTGCCCTACAAACGGTTCAATATCGGCCCTTGTATACAATCCACGGGCACAAATAAACGTTTCCCCTACCAAGTTCCACCAATGGCGCGGAATTTCCCCATTTGGCGAACGACACTTGTAAGTCCTCTCGACTTATAAGGAGAAAGCGATTTTGTAAGATCCTTACGACTTATAAGAGAACACACACTTAAGAATCCTCACAATTCCTAAGGAGAAAACACACCTACGAGATCCCCACGACTCGTAGGGAGAAACATCTTTATGAGACCCCTACGGCTCATGAAGTCAAAAGCCTTAGTCGACAGGATCCAACCCCGTTTGCTAAGCCACCCTTGTTCGAACCGACAAAGGCAAATGATGATTCACTCCTGGTAATGTCCCAGTGGTAGCAATGCTGATGACTAAATTGGTATCAAACTCCAAGTCCTTTCACGGCAAATAATGATTCGCTCCTGACAATATTCCAGTCGCAGCGATGTTGATGCTAAGATTGGTATCAGGTCTTGAGTTCCATACTCACAGAAAAAATCAGCAAGTAAAATATATGCATACAAAAATAGCCGAAATGATTGGGCAACTCGCAATAAAAAGCAGCGAGTAAAGAAAAAGAAAAATAGCCGAAATGATTGGGCAATCACGACTTCGCGATATAAAAAGCTGAAATGATAGAGTGTCGCGGAAAGAAATAAAATAGAATGAAACTTTTGCCCTACAGGTGAGATCACATTGGCCCCTATATACAATCCATGGGCACAAATAAAAAAGGAACCATATTGTCCCACCAGGCTTCATCAAAGAGAAGCCAGATCTCGAAGGCTACGTCTACAGCCTAGAAATCAACAATGGCGTTCCTTCTCGTTCCAACCAGAAGCAGATACGACATCAACAAACGGTGGAAAAGTCCCCTAGTTCCAAATCTCGACGGTTCACAGTCAGCCTAGAGACTATCTCGGAGCCACGGCAAAGTCTACTAGTACCAAATCTCAACGGTTCATAGACAACCTAGAGAAGACCTCGGAGCCACAGCAAAGTCCCCTAGTTCCAAATCTCGACGGTTCACAGAAAGCCTAGAGACTACCTCGGAGCGACGGCAAAGTTCCCTAGTTCCAAATCTCGACGGTTCACAAATAGCCTAGAGACGACCTCGGAGCCACGACAAAGTCCCCTAGTTCCAAATCTCGACGGTTCACGGACAGCCTAGAGACGGCCTCGGAGCCACGGCAAAGTCCCTTAGTTCCAAATCTCGACGATTCATAGACAACCTAGAGATTACCTCGGAGCCATGGCAGAGTCCCTAGTTCCAAGTCTCGACGGCAGCATCCACAACCTAGAGATCAACAACAGCGTTCTTCCTCCCTCCAACAGGATGCAGACGCGACATCAATAAATGGAGCCATGGCAAAGTCCCCTAGTTCCAAATCTCGAGGGCTCAAAGACCACCTCGACATTCGTTGCAATATTGCAAACACAATGTCAACCAACGAAGCAAAGGAAGATCCCTAGCTTCAGGGTCTTGACGGCAACTCAAATAAGACCTGAAAGACTATCGGAGATCATCCCACTCCAGCACGAAGTGGTCATGACTCATTGGGACTCCGAAACTGAGCCTAACCTCAAGTAAAAAAAGCGACATGGAATATCCCTAACGCTTGCTCTTTCGATGGTAATATTACCTAGAAGATTACTTGAAGACGTCTTGTCCAGCCTCCGAAGGGATCAGAGACATGACAATCGGGGGGCTACCCGAACAACAAGATTGCATATTGGGGAATACATCGGCCAAGGCGACGGTGCGACGGGTAAAAAACCCTAGTACCACAGACCCTAACGGACTTCTATTAGCAGGAGTTAACTGTGAAGTTAGGACATTCTTGCGAGAACTTCTCGATTCGTCTTGACTCGTGAGAAAATTAGTGTTTTTGCGAGATCTTCTCGATTTGTCTCGACTCGTAGGGAAAAGCCTTAGGCAATGGGAATAAGGACCTGATTTATAAGCACTGGGGCCCTGCAAGTCGGTCCAAGTTGGACTATTGCATACTATTCATGGGCCACACTCTCCAAAGTCGAATATCGACAAGGAGGGAAACAAGCACTTACGAGTCCTCTCGACTTGTAAGGGGAAAAATTCTCTTACGAGATCTTTACGACTCTCAAGAGAAAATGCACTTAAGGGTCCTCACGATTCCTAAGGAGGAAATACACCTATGAGATCATCTCGACTCGTAGGGAGAAAAACCCTTTATGAAACCCTCATGGCTCGTAAAGTTGAAAAGTCTTAGGCGGCAGGTCTGAACCTGTCTTCTAAGCCATCATTGCCCTGTAAGGAGATCAAGGTAAACTATCTACAAGACGCATTTGCTAAAAGGACATACCCATATAAAATGAAATATGTCTTTTATTCATAAATTCAAGTGAATACAAGATACATTTCACAAAGGAATAAAAATGAATACATGTTATTCATAAACCGCAAGTTTACAAAATAAAGGGGGGTACAAAGACGGTTATTGAGGAGGAGGCGTCTTCAACAAATCAGCAAGCCGCTCGCGCGCTCCTTTCAATCCCTTCTCGCGATCAACCACCACGGCCAACTTCGCTTCAACTTGAGTCCGCTGCTACAAACAGGACGAAATCCATTCATCGGTTTCTAGCATACCAGCTGCGTAGTCCTGCATGACCCGCTCGGGGAAGTCAAACATCCGCCTTAGCGCCAACCCATCCGAAATACATCTTTGGAGATTGTCGAACGCAGCTTTTAACTGCGCAGCATTCACTTCAACCTGGGCGCATAACCGGGCAGATTCGCTTGAAGCCACTTCATGTTCCTTTCGCCTCAAGGTCGCCTCATGTTCAAAATGGCGAATGAAAGGAACAGTACGCTCGACCCATGTAACCAGCTGGGAGTTCGAAGCTAATACTTCAGGAGCGAGGCGCTTAAACTCAATCTCGTGCAGACAAGCCTCGATCTTTCTGTAGTAATCAACCCAAAAGCCGAAGAGATCTACATCATGGAATTTCGCAAGTGTCGCCAGCATTGGATTGACTTCAACAGCAAAATCCGTAGCAGAACTGAGGGCCTCGGCATCGAGATCTTCGATGAATTCGCTCAACATTCGCCGGCTATTCGCAGCGCCCCTGGAAGTTGTGCGTTTACCAAAGGACCCTGCAGGTATTGGAATGCGAGACTCAAAAGGAACTGGAGCCGGTACAATTGTTGGAAAACAAATTATGGTCAAATGTCGACTCGGGTGGTAAAGAAAATACACGAGGGATGGAGTCTATTATACCGGCTGTGGCAGGTGGCAGAATCGAGAGTACCAGGGGTGGGGTTATTCTCTCGTCTCCTCCTCCAATCCGTGACGTTGCGATCAATATAAAGAAGACTTAGCAACAATACGGCTATTCATAAAATAAAGAGGAAGACGTCAGTTGAAGAATATACTAACCAAAACCAGGAGGCAGAATGACTTCCGACTGGAAGGAGAAATGCAGGTTCAACACCTGGTATAGATGGTCGAAGAGGACTTCTGCAGAGTTGCAACAATATACTGTCAATACAAGGAGGATGGTACTTATAGTAAAACAGATAAGTCGCAAACGCATACCTTCCAATATTTGAGAGGGCACGGGAGAAGGCGAATGAGCGGCGACCGTCAGAGCGGCGACTGGGGACGCTTCTTTAGATGGCACAGCCTCGGGATTCACCGCGCCTGTACTCAAGACAAACAAAATATTATTAGAAAGGATGACCAGGATTGAAAAACTTGAAAATAACGACCCAGCGATTACCTAATGAATCATGGACTAAAACTGTGACGGAGGTGTCACCGGGTGTAACGGCTTCTTCGCTCCCTCTCGGAGGAATAGATTCCGCTCCCATAGCTTCGTCCCATGACTTGATGAGGGTCGTCGTGATGCTTGTGATGCCTGCCGATACCAAAGAGCCGCAGGGAGAAAGGGTAGCGGTCTGGACAATCCCAGATTCTAGAGAAAGGGTAGCAAGTTCGGGCACTGTAACCGCCAGAGTTTCACCCGTCATCCCATCGCCAAGACTTGGCCCTGCAGAAAATGCATATGTCAAAATATGAAGATCAAGTTCTAGTAAAACACTCAGCGTTACGTTACCTTGGAGCAGTTTTTCAGTTTCTTCCAAAGCCGCACGTGTAACCTGTCTACGGGCGGTAGACAAGGCAGAGGGAACATCCGCCGAAGGAGTTTTAGCAAGCGGAACGCTGCTTGAGCCTGCACCTATGGCAAAAACAGCATTACGCTCCCTCGCCGTGTGCTTCCTGCGCTTCCTTTCGGTCTGAGCCATGAGAAATGACATTCTCAAGACTTCTGACAAGGGGACATTTTCGTCCGAACCAAGCTCTGCCTCCGTAGCCGTTATGGCGTCCGTCATTGGCTGCTTCAGCAAAGCCTCCTGCGGTGACGTTGGGAGAGCTGGGGCCACAGTGGCAGGCTCTATAAGTGTCGCCGCACCACCACTAGGGATCAGCATCGCACTCGGAATAACCTGAGTCGAGGTAGTCCCTGCAATAAAATAAAGGAGATGGTCAGAGCACGAATAAAAAAAATATAGGCATAATGAACTGAATTTTACCAAGGCCCAAAGAACAGCGGAGCCTCTCTTCCTCTTCGAATGTCCGGAGGGAAGCCGCGAGAGCCTCTTTGGCAGAAATACCTGTGGAAAAAGAAAGCGTCAACACAAACATAACAAAGAGAAAAGAGATAACCGCAGAAGGACATAACTGAAACTATACCAGATTTCACGATAGTAATCAGCGCCGCTTCTGCGCGAGCTAGTCGCTCGGAAGCCACAAGGGCGATCTGGAGATCAGTATCATCCGCAGGCGGGATGAATAAACCCTTATTAGTCCCATACTCACACAAACTCTAGCAGTAAGGAGCATGTGGCTCCTGGCCAAATATGACATCGGCAGAAAACAACGACTTCTTCTTCATTTGCGAGCAAGCGCCAGCGGCCGATGACAAGAGATTGCGCTTAACAGGCATCTTTGGGCGGCGGGTCCCGATTTCCACACCAACGCCAGACTCCGGGGACGCTACAGCTGTCGTTTCTATAGAAACACGGGATAGAGGCTTCTCAAGGAAGGCGCGGGACTACAACCGCAGCAGCTTCTCTTAAGGAAGGACGAACGGTAGTCCGTCGCTTAAAAAGAACTGCTGGATTACCAGCTGGGGCAGCATTCTTGTGATCAAGCAATAACCGCCTCTCTTCCCTGACAACAGCACCTGTCGCATGCTGATACCACGCCACGTGGGCATTCGAAGCTTTCGGCACATAGCTTGGCTCGCTGATGAGAAAGATAGACCCCCTGTTTAGCCGCATGAAATGGTGCAGCGCACTATGGATACCCTCTTCCGTAGCAACCGGCTCAGCTAAGAAAGCCTCGAGCGGGACACCCTGATCCTAACCCGACTGTTGAGCAAAACGGTGCAGGTTATACCTCATGAACAATGCCGAGGTGCCTTGCCTGAACACTAGAAAGCCTGGCCTGATCGAATATAAATGCAGGATCTCCCTAGCCTTCAATATAGGAGCCCGTCTTTGAAAGTATCACGCAGCGGTTGTACTGCCTTGGTGGATTCCTTGCCGAGAGTTAAGACTGTGTCGACAAAAGTCTTACTATCTCCGACCATACGCGGGAGAAGGACCAGACGTCGAGCTTCTCGCTATGACGGATCTAATGCGGAAGCGTCGACTAGAAACATCACCCGGAGAAAATTATAACTGTTATAGAAGCAGGGCCGTTTATGGACTCCGAAAGCACCAAGCACATGCATTTCGACCTAGGACATAAAGTAGTGCAGCGGAAGATGTACAGGTTTTACTCCAGGTTGAGTAGTATCCGCTGCTAAGCTCAGGCCGTGGTATAGATGAGCCAGCCCCGCAATCCCAACTGCCACACGCGTCCCCGCAACCATGCGGCGGGCTGGGTAAAAGACTGACGACCTCATATAGCGAGGGTGCATCGGAAGCACGAACCAGTTCAACCACAAGCCAATAAACCCTAGGAAGAATTTCTCTTCATCGAGGTCTGAAGCGGCAAGCTCTGCGAAAGGAACAACCGGGTGTCCGGAAGAAGAAGCTTTTTAAATCTGCTTCCGCCATCGGCTGGTTATCCAAACCAAAACCAAACGGGTCTTCAAGCTTGGCGAATTTTGCAGCTTGTTTTGATAAGACTTCCGGGCGAAGAAAGCGAGCAATGAAGTCTGTGAAGCTGACTCCATGCCCTCCAGACTCTAGAAATAGACTCTCGTAAATGTTCAACACCTTGATCAGGCTTGGGAATTGATGTTGAATGGCATTCTCCGGGGTAAGGCCCATCACCACTGATTTGGTGGCGAAGATGTACTCATCAGGGGGAAGTATCCTCTCGTAATGTTTCCCTCTGACGGGTAAGCCGGAGATCTCAGCGAACTCCTCCAAGGAGATTGAAACTTCCCGATCTGATAGAAGAAAGGCGTGAGTTGGAATGTTCTACTATTCCAAGAAAGCTTTGACCCACCACATAGGGGGCATGGAATACTGGAAAAGAGACGCATAAATTGCGGGGTACAACCCAAGCTTCAGCAGTAGTGATTTCTTGGCCGACAAGATGTACCGAGCCTATTGCAGATATCCGGCTGAATGGCGAGGAGTCAAGCCAATCATGTATACTTGTCTCCAAGGGCGCGACCCGTCTTGACAAATGCGCCGCCCTAAAATATACAAAGCCATTGGCGGCTGTACAGGTATTGAGGCCATAGAAGGCTGAAGGCGACCCTCTGAGGTCCAGTTGACCTCCTCTACGGCGTAATTCACCTGAGGCAAATCGGCGTAGTGAATCGCTGAAATGGGCTCTGAGGGTACTGCACAAGAGAAACCACGCTGACCGTGGATAATTTGATTGTACCATAACCCCAATAGATGAAGAGATTTCTTCTCCGGGTCATGATCTTTAACGAGCGTGAAGACTTCCCTGTTTCCTGATTTAAAATTAGGAAAAGTTATGAAGGAGACATCGCGTGCTAGCACGTGACCAGCAGTCACGTGTTGGCACGTGATACCTAAAAGCATCGGTAAGGCAGATTCAGCTTCCCGACTACATCAAAGAAAAGGGGTTCAGAAAGGGTCACGTGCTCCCACGTGACCAGAGTCACGTGTTGGTACGTGACATTTAAAAGCGGCTTCAAAGGCACATTGGTTCCCTGATCAAATCAAGGAAAAAGCTTCAGAAGAGGTCACGTGCTCTCACGTGACCAGGGTCACGTGCTCTCACGTGACCAGGGTCACGTGTTGGCACGTGACACTCAAAAGCAGCAGACTTAATTCCCTGATCAAATCAAGAAAAAGGCTCCAGGCGAGGGTCACGTGCTCACACGTGACCAGGGGTCACGTGGTGGCACGTGACAGCTAAGCGGCAGCCAGAAGGCAGAGCGCAAAAAGGAAGAAGAGGTCTCGTTCCAAGGGGGTCACGTGCCCACACATGACCAAGGGTCACGTGGCCACACGTGACCGGCTTTCAAAGCCTATCTGTTAACAGAATTAAATTCTGAGAAAAAGCCTCTCAAATCTTTCCAAAGGAACCGATTGAACTGAAGATTTAAAGATTCTTAAATATCACCTATCTATGGAAAAAAAACCTGAACTTGAAAAGATTTCCCCTTAAAATCTAACCGAAATAACAAAGGAGAATCTCTTGATTTAAAATCCAATGGTGATTAAAATTCACATAGTAATCCAAAGGTCCAAAATGAATAGTGAATACAAATTAAATCTCTCAATGAAATGTTCACCAAAGCTAATTGATTCGGCTGCTTCTCCTATAAATAGGAGCCAAGAGACACACAGAGGGATATACATGCAGAAAGGAATCAATACATAAAAAAAGAGGAGAGCCTTGATACTTTGGAAGAATTTGGATCTTCTGCAAAAGAAAACCCTAGGTAAGAAAGGGAAGGCTTTTTGAAAGAAAAAGAGAATTTAATTCTCAACAGAGTTTAACTCTGATATAAAACAGAAGAACATAGTTCTCTCTTTAGTGGAGGATCTGTAAAATGCACATCTCCCCTCGAATTGAGAATTTAATTCTCAATGGGTTGAGATCCTGCCATGCAGATCCAAAGCATAGAGAGGGAATGGAAGCTCGAGAATTTAATTCTCACAAAACTATAGGAATTTAATTCCTTCAAAATAGAATTAGGGTTTTACCCTATGTTATGAGAATTTAATTCCTTCAGAATGTACAGAATCAGGGTTTAACCCTAGTTAAGAACTTAGTTCTGTTAAAATAACAGGAATTTAATTCCCTCAAGAAAGAAGAAATGAGGGTTTGACCCTATTTAAGAATATAATTCTTCAAAAGGAAAATAGGAATTTAATTCCTCTAAAATTATTGTTAAGGTTCAACCCTACGAGGAATATAATTCCTGAGAGGGATTGACAGATCTTCTAAAAGAAACATACAAAAAGGCAGGGTCACATGCCACCACGTGACCCCTGAAAAGAACCACAGAGAAGGACCTTTGAGGCAGTACCTCACGTGACCCACGTGACCCACGGCAGAAGCTTTAACATACAGGCATTTCAATGCCCGTCACGTGATGGCACGTGATGCTCTAAAAGATGCGATATTCTCAGCAGAACAAATAAAGGGATGGCGCCCTCACGTGCTACCACGTGACCCCTCTTGCCTTAGTGTTTAACACTAAATTGGAACCTCGGAATCCAGTGTTAAACACTGTTTGGCCTTAGTGTTCAACACTAATCAAAGAACTTTATGTGCAGTGTTTAACACTGAACTTCTTAGTGTTTAACACTAAATTAAACCCCTGTTAACAGAGCTTAAGATTAACTCCCTTAGTGTTCAACACTAAATTAAAATCTCTGTCACCAGTGTTTAACACTGATTATTCTTAGTGTTTAACACTGATTTGAAATCTCTGCTGCTAGTGTTTGACACTGATTTTCTCTAGTGTTTAACACTAATTTGAACCCCTGTTGCTGGTGTTTAACACCAGCTGTCTTTTAGTGTTAAAACACTAACTTGATCCCAATGTTCAACTCTGCTGAATTAACTTTAGCCCAATTGGCTAAACGGCCAGAGGCAAAGCCTCTCCTTCAGTGGACCAACAGAAAGCCAATATTCCAAACATGATTGGACTTAGCCCAAGATGGCCATAAGTCCTCAATTCAAACTTAACTGGGCCGATGGGCTCATAACATAATTAATTGTTCTTAGTCCCAAACTGGGCCAAAGACTGTTTAATCTACCTTGTTTAAGGGTACATCTCTTCACTCCTTTGATACTTGGCGTTGTAATTCCTCAACGTCTTCAAAGAGGTGACGGGTCCCGATGACCACACATTGACACGGATTGTGGGGTCCTTAAACTCATGGACTACGACGTCCTTAACCTTGACCGAAATGTCTTAAAACTAACAACGGACTATGGGGTCCTTAAACTCATGGACTACGACGTCCTTAACCTTGACCGTGATGTCTTAAAACTAACATCGGACTGTGGAGTCCTTAAATCCACGGACTACGACGTCCTTAACCTGGACCGCAATGTCCCTAAACTACCCATGGACCGCAATGTCCCTAAACTATCCATGGACCGCAATGTCCTTAAACTACTTATTGACCGCAATGTCACTAAACTAAACAACAGGGCTCCCTTAATTGCTCTATTGTTGGATCTAAACGATCCCGTTAAGTCGATCTTAGTCTGAAAACTAGACTAACGTATCCTTAACAAACGTTTAAGTCGATCTTAGCCTCAAATGAGGCTAACGTATCCTTAAACCCAAACCCCCAAACCCAAATCTAAGGTAATACGGATTTGGACTAGCCCACGCCCTACGGGCGACGACATAACTCTGTCTCCGTATACAATCCACGGGAAACTAAACATAAAATAAACACACACGACACGAAGTGACCATATGGAGAAGGAGAAAGTGGTTACCGCGATTCGGTAGCGTAATTAACTGCAGGAGCTTGCGCCTACAGGGAAGAGCGTCCCCACAATCAAAAACCCCTGAAGCGAGGGGGAATCTGACGAAGTCTGCTACATCGGACACATCCGTTTAAACCTTCGATATACGGTGGCATAAATCAACTTGGCATCGTCGGAGAGGTGGATGGATAGCGCCCATTAGCATCTGCCCCGAACCTCAGGCACGACGTCCCGCGTCTCGGCCGCCGTTTGGAGTGGAATAGATTCTGGCACGTCCGGTGGGACCTTTTCCTCTTTCCACTCCACACTTCGTGTGTCGTGATTCACGAACCAATCGCGGTTCGTTAATAGTTGCCCTTGGGTTTCAAGGTACCGAGACTTGGCGTCTTGCTTATTGCAGAAAGCAAAGAATCGATGGCTTCTACTTGTGTGAAACGCTCCAACTGCTTAGATTGCAATTGCAACCAACGCTCTGCCTCGCCAGGAGGTATAGCCTACGGACCCCAAGCTGCTTCACTATTCACCATGCCCGTGGAACAAGTCACTCGAGCCACCACAGGATTGTTTTTTAGGACTATGCTCCCGCCGACAAGCTTCACCGCTCCGGTGCTGACAACGGAAGCTCCCAAGAAGTCGGTCTTTGATCGTCTTACCCCTGCCACGGCCCCTCTCAATGGGTCGCCCAACACCAGCGCCTCGGTCTTCTCTAGATTGGGCCAGAACTCCTATGGACCCGCAATGGGGCCTACAATCCCAAAGAAGGCTGCTTCTAAGAAAGTAACCAGTCCTGCTCCTGAAGTCGTCAAGGCGGCTTCCCCTGCCAAAAAGTCGGTCTTTACATGATTGACGGCTCCATATCCCGCTCCTGCTACCCAAAGGACATCGGTCTTTGACAGGCTGACACCAGCAGCGCCCCCCACCTACACAGGAGGCAAGACGAAGTTATCGCCCTTACCAAGCCGGTTCCATCAGCACGACGCACTCGACGTCGTTACTGGTGCCGAAAGAGGAAGGCTGGGGGCAACTCTCCCTCTGGGCTAACTCCACCAGTCCCGATGGCAGAAGTTAATGCTGCTGTTCCAACTGGGAATAGCTTTAAGATGCTAAATAAGGTGCGTAGGAATTCTCCTACCGCGGTGCTAAAAAGGTCTCCCCCTCCTCTGAAAAAGGCTGTGGAAGTAAAGACAAAACAGCCCCAATCTCCTCAACGGCTGTCCTCCCGAATCTATAAAGTCTGGCGGCAGACCCGAGACTCGATGATCGATCCAAATTTCGCCCGCCAGCACAAGAAGCTGAAAATCCAACAGGAAGCCGGTCACCAGGCTAAACCACGAAAGGCTGTTTGGGTGCCCACTTCAACGGCCCCCTCAACTTCCACTGCTCATAAAAAGAGGAAGCCAGAGAAGATCCCCCAGCCTGCAACGAAAGCTAAAGGCACTAAGATCAGACGCCCTAAGTCTGGGGGCATGCTGGTCCATACTGTATACATGGCGTCGGGGAAGGAAGACAGCCGTGCGTCTACAGGCCATAGACCGCTTACACGGTCGGTGACCAAAGCTCAGGAGCAACAGCAAAAGCTCCAGAAAATGATGAATGCTATGGCCGCACTTACCGGGCCAAAAGAAAACCCAGAAACGTCTTCGGACGAACGCCAGGAGGAAGAAACCGACGCCGAATTCCTTCACCGAATATTGGAGAAGAAGGACAAAGAGGCTGCTGAACAAGCAGCCAACATACAGCGTATAGGCCTCCTCTTCCAAGATATGATAGGAATGATGATCCAACAGGATCCACCCGCTGAAGATCCCCCAATCGTTCTTGAAGACGACCGGGGAGAAACGTCAAATCCACCGCCGGCCCTCTCAACGACCAAAGAGGAGACAATCTCTAAAGCTGATTTGGTCGACTATATAGCCCAGCAAATCTAGGTTCATTATGCGATTGAGGCAGTTGGTCAAGTCGTAAAAACGGGGTGGCCGTATCCAAGCTAGTACGACCAAATCAAATATCCGTCGGGTTATACAATACCAAAATTTCACGTGTATAAGGGGACCGGCAATCCCCACCAACATGTCGCCCAGTTCAGGGCCCTTTGCGGTAACACCGGCGGTGATGATAAACTGTTGCTTCGCCAATTCGTGGGTAGCTTATCAGAAACAGCGTTCGAATGGTATTCAGAACTCCCGAACGATTCTATCAAGACGTTCGCTGAAATGGAGTTGCTATTCACTCAGCGATTCGCGAGCGCCAGCGAACGCACTCCAATAACGGCATTGATTAACGCCAAGGTAAAACCAGGCGAAACGTGGGTCCAGCATGCTATACGATGGCGGAACTTATGGTCGAAGTGCGAGCAGCGCATTGAGGAAGCGCCTGTGGTGGGCATGTTCGTGGGAACCCTAGACCCCCACGCAACTATCTCCCAGTTCATGATGTTCTTTAAGCCAACCACATTCCAGGATCTAATCGACAAGCTGGCCCAGATGGACCAAATGGGTCATAGACCGTCTCCCCCGAAGCCCGAGCCTCGGAGTGGCAAGGGCAAAGGAAAAGCAACCTTCGTCGCGAATGGCCAGCAGCAACCCAATGCCCCAAAGCTGACGGATCAACTGGAAGAAAGACGCCGGTATTATAATGAGAAAATGAAGCGTCCCTACTCGTTCCCACAGGAAAAGACGAAACGGTTATTCGAGTTGGCAGTATGCAACAGACTTATAAACTTGCCAAATCCAAGGCGACCACCACAACCCACTGAGGTGAATAACCCTAACTATTGCCCTTACCATCAAATGGTAAGTCATCCGATTGAGGATTGCTTCGTCTTTAAAGGATGGATTGAAGATCAATACCTCTAGGGGAAGTTTGCGCTGTCCGAAAAGTGGAAGGTGAACCCGCCACAGCCGCATACTCCCAAGAAAGCAGATACGCCAGGGGCAACCTGTTCCTTTATTGAGGAAGCTCCATGGGAGGCCGTGCTGTCAACTAAAACCAAAAGAATGCTGAAGGACCTTCATGCGTGTCCGGCCGTCGAATGGAAGGACCCGCTGGGACCCCAGATCATTGAGGGAATGCTGAGGCCGCGCCCAACTACAAAGAGCGGTGGTGATGGCCCAAGTACTCATGCCTTACCGTCAAAATCTTCGAAGAAAAAGAAGAAGAGATCTAAGAAGCCCGTGAAGCCTGGAGACAAGCGCACGAACTTGTTAGTGCATGGCGGCGCCCCGGCCGTCAATCCGACGGCCAAACGCGGAAACGGTGATAAACTTTAATTTTGCGGACTTAGCAAACCGGCACCACCGCGCACTAAACCCCGGATCGTGCCATTAAACTAATTCTAGCAAACAAGAGAAGGGTTAGAAGTATACCGACTGATCCGAGTCCTCCGGTCTTCATCTCCATCGTCCCGATCTCCCGCGGAAAGTGTTGCCTCCACATCGTCGCCTCCTCGCCGGAAAGGGCACCACATCGCCTTCTTCTTTTACGGGCTCCCGCCTCAATACCGAGGCAACTCGCGCATGAAGCCGGCAACTCGACATGCTTAAGATATGCTGTAGAATGTGTAGTGTAGAGGGTATGTCTCTTTTGGGGTTTGTTGCCATGGTGATGGAGGAATCAAGAATAGAAAAATGGTGCTTGCATTTTTCTAGCAAGAAAATGAGATCAAGAAAGAAACTATGAAGCTCTCTTCTTCTTCTTCTCTCTTTCTTTTCTTTTTCTCTCAAGTGTTCTTTCTTTTCATCAAGTGAGAATGAGAATGGTGGAGGAATGAAACATAATGCAAAGGGAGGTGAGTGTAGGAGCAAAAGAAAGGTGACCATATCCAAACCTCATCATCACAATTCTAATCAAAGATCAAATCCTATCTCATCACTTCTAATCTCCATAAAGCATGAAAAGAAGAATGAAAGGAATGGTATCTAAATAAGTTATCATAATAAATCAACTTACAAGAAACCCCCTCCTCAAATGTAATTTGCAAAACTGCAAATTACCCCCTCCATCAGAAAAGTCCGGCCGGGAAAGAACAAAGGGAAACCGGCCGGAACGGAATGCAAACTGGCAACTCCAGAAAACTGGTCCCGTAATAAATTACAGGAAAAACCCCATACTGTGCATACACACCCGCATCTGTATTCCGACCGGATACAAATGCAATGAGACAAAATCTACACTGTACTAAACTAGGACCGGCTTAAACCAAAGCTGGCTAGTGAAATCCGTTCGATCCTGATCCGTGCAATACCACACGTATCTGATCGAACCCTGCCATATAACCATACGGCCACTAGTACAAACTGTCCGATCCTGATCCGTGCAATACCGCACGTATCTGATCGGACCCTGCCATATCTCCATACGGCCTCTACAGCGTTTCGCCCGAAACTTGAGTAACTGAAAGTGTGGTGGACTCTAAAGACTCGTCAATACTATGGCTGTGGATTTAACCACTAGCACGTCAGAGGTATAAGCCAATACGTGACGGGCCACCAGCTATTGACTAAAAGGGACGTCGATGAGGAAGCTCACCCCGACACCCAACTGAGCCTGTCAGTGACAATATCCGTACAGTCCGGTCCGTTCATCTATGAGTATCGCATGGCGGGCCTAGGGGGTTGGTAAAAGTCAGACCCCCAAAAGCGGTACAAGTCGTGTCGGAGTGTAGCCCAGAACACCCTGAGATACTACTGGAATACCTACCAGTAAATCTCCTTGCCTCGGCCGAGGGCTTCGTGTAATGGCTCTCCTAGACACAGCGCGACCTCACCCCCAATACCGGGAGAGACGAACCCCTGCAGATCCGCTCACTGCCTCCATGTGGCTCGGGACTGTACCCAACTAAAACCTGTTTGCATGACTCCTTTGAGCTGTGGTAGGGTAGTAATCAAAGCACAGTAGGAACTCACACGAGACAAATGACGATCTCAGGTCGATGAACTAACCTGTACACATGTCACCAGGGAACTGCCATCTGACGTCTGGTATAAGACCAACTAGCAGGTTCCCGGCGAGTCCTGTCCGGTGTACCCATAACCCAATGAGCACCTGTATACATCTTAGGTGAACCAACTGACACCAATGGCTTGTGAGACCGGCCACCGCCCCTCGTCGGGGTCTCGACTGTATACACTAGTCTACTAATGGAGTATCGATGCCCTGTCTCGAAACTCCTACGACTAGGGACCTTTTAAGGATGTGCTTATAGACTACCAGCTCCCACGTATATGATCGCCATCATACTGCTGGTAGTCAAGCAAGAATCCTAGGGGCTCTATCAACGTGTAATAGCGACATGTCAGGTCACCTAAAGCAGTACACGATGATAAAGATAAACCAGATAGCATACTATCATCTCGAGTAAGACTGTCCTACCGGGATAGGTCCTCCCTCAATCATTGCAATCACGTGCCTGTGATCCAATAATTGACTCTGAGGGCACTATCTCCAACAATCTCCCACTTGCACTCAAGGCTAATTATTGCGATGCCGCATACTCACAGCCCGTGTGATACCGAACACCCAACTCCTCTACTAGTCAGTCTCACAAAACCCGTTTGCGAAACTATTGCGTTCGAGGAATAGCCTCAGTGAGTGGATCCGCTCAGATGTTTCTTTCTATGTCTCTCTATATCTCAAGTTCGTGGAGAAAGCCATCTCCCGAAATGAGCAATACCTGTCTTGGAACGTCTGGATGTCTGATGGGACCTAGCTCATAAATGAACTCCAAATCCAAACTTCTTAGACTGTATCGTCAACTGAACTTAATCAGTATCTTGCGCCATGCCACCCTCAGTATTGCCTTGGACCACCTGTCCAAAATACTGCCCCTCGTCAGAAGGAAAACTATAACTCTGACAACCTCCTTGTCGTCCATGTCACCTTGGAAGCCTGGAGTGATAACCGTCTCTTAAAGGAGGCTGCCATTATCATATCCCTAGAACATCAACTTATGCTCTAAAACTGCTTCCGATTGTTTCTCCAGGATTGGATTAATATCAACTTATTGCATCTACTGCAAGAACAACATCTGGTGTGGTACTTGACATCTCATGATTGACTCAATTTCCTAAGCAAGTGATCTGCCAATCATGCACATCCCTCTCCCCTTTAGTCTGTAAGACACCTTTAGAGAGGGTGACTCCATTACCTGCAGGTGTACTACCGTGCCAGGAGTCGTCCATTCTAAATACTCATAGAATGCTGTCAAAGTACCCTGATTGGAAACCACCCAAATCTAGATCTAAAACCATAGATCTAGTAACCAGTTTGTCTGATATAATGTCCAAATCCCATATGGAGAAAACACTGTGTAACGACCAAAGTATAACCGATCGTAGTATAGGAATATCACTTCCTACTACCTTCTCAACAGATCCATCCCCTATTCTGATGACGTCAAACCTATGACTGTCACATCAGAAATAGATGATCTATCTCCGCTACATCTGCTTTGGTCTATAAATAGACATAAGCCTGATGTCCACCAATGCTTCCGCTGCTCCCACTGACTACGACAACCCTCTGGCAGAGTCATATAGACATGCACTTCTAAAGCAAGTTTAGAACGACGCTATATTCATCCTCCTGCCGGGTCTCGCAGCCTGGAACAACAACAATGGCAAGTGTGGGTAAACAGGAACTTCCCTGTCACCTTCCTTGAGGCTACCGGAGTACCTCTCGGGTGCCTGAAGTTACCCACCTTATCTGCGGAGTGGCCAATGGAATGTCAAATCAGATTGAATCTTTAGGTTCCTTATCAAATCTTCAGTAATCGTTTGCGGTTCTGGAATCACTTCCAGTTCTACCATACTCCCACTGCTGTTTTTTGAAAAAATCCATTTATAATAAAACTGTGGCGAGTCTTGAACAATATTTCTATTGATCTGCCAGATGGTAGAAAGTCAACCCTCGTCATAGCCTGGGTCAACCCACAAACAGCCATTACAGAAACGTGCCTTGAGTTATCCAGAGTCTGGTTTTAATCATAAGCCAGACAACTCCCCGTACCTTAACAACGTTAAGATATGAACTGTTCTATATCCAATATAGAACCAGAGGCACTGATTTAATTGAACCAGATTCAAATCATGCAGCTGTCACCAGTGCATGTCAACTAAATGGAAGGAGGCCGATCAGCGTTACTCAACTTAGGAATGCTTCCAATTATGAGTAACCTGAAAGTGAAGCTAGTTCTCTTTATCATTACTATCAACTGAATACCATACACAAGTATCTACATCTTCGATCACTTTGAAGAATCCCGATACTTGCTACACCTGGTTCTCTACTCTATTCAAATACCTATAACTCCTCAAAACTTAGACCCTGTGTTTCCACGAAACACATGTCTAAGAACTAGAGAAGTTAAAAGTAAACAGAATATAGTATGAGGACCAACCCCTCTGTCCTAATGGACACTGGACAACATACAATACTCTGTATAAGTCCGTTGAGTCTAACAACTGTTTCGCTGTGCGTCGTAGGTTGAAAACTGTACTTATGGTTAAGAAGAATTACACCGCTGTTTAATGCTCCTTACCTAACCATCCACTGATATAGGTAAATGTCATCGACATAATATCAAAAAGTATATCTCACTCTATGAAAATAGACGTACAGATATATCAATTTGAAATT
The DNA here is from genome assembly GCA_030015575.1 of Agapanthus africanus. Taxonomy (NCBI): domain Eukaryota; kingdom Viridiplantae; phylum Streptophyta; class Magnoliopsida; order Asparagales; family Amaryllidaceae; genus Agapanthus; species Agapanthus africanus. The sequence continues at coordinate 3,659,375 of JASDDO010000150.1, read as the reverse complement.
GGTGCACAACAGCGGATATTCAAAACCAAATATTTGCCGACCGGCAAACAATCCAGGTGACTCCCCAAAATATCACCGATTACAACAAATCCCGATATAATGAGGATGATCACCCAATTCCCAATAACTTACTCCCACTCATCATCTGTAAAACCATACAGATGTGAGAATCAAACCTGGAAAATACATACCCTGGAGCAAGTGTCTAACTGGGAAATCAGTTTTCTTTTAACATTACACAGTGAAACTGAAACATTGAAATGTTTCGGTGGGGTATCCCGGTATTCTTAGTAATGCCTCTTCCATTATCCAGATTCACAACTATAACCGTATAATTCTTTGCCATCTCTCCAAATCCCTTTATATGTCTTTAGTCGTTACCTTCTGCACACCCCTTTAGGCCAATTGGTTTTCTTTCTTCCCTACCGTTCGGCACCAGCCTATGGTTTGGAAGAAGACTATCCAATAAGCATAATGGGTGTACTGTCCTAGTCCTAGGAGCACTCGCAATGCGAGAGAAGGTGAAGATAAAAGACACCTGAATGTACTTTATTCCTATTTCTCCTGAACCAGGATCCATCCCCGAACTGGAACAAGTTCCTTTCGAGTTCGTATATAACCATACGATGGATTATCCAATAAAATGGGATCTTCGTAGTGATACGGAGTGTCCTGGAGAAATACAAAGGTGATTTAGGATTGGCGAAGAAATACTTGGTTTGGTCGTGAATAGCAGTCGCAACTTACTTTGCCCTCTTACTAATCCCTTGCTTTGTCTGAACTTAATATCTTCTGTACACCGTTTAGGCTAACGGGTTTTCTTCATTCCCTACCGGTCGGCACCAGCCTAAGGTTTGGAAGAAGACAATCCAATTTGCGTAATAGGTGTACTACCCCTAAACCAAGGAGTACTCGTAACCTGAGAGAGGGTAAAAGGAAAAGACAACTGAATAATCCTATCCGTTTTCTCCAGAACCTGAAACCATCCTCGAATAAATTCTTTCGAGTTCGTATCTAACCATATGATGGTTTTGTCCAATGGAAGTGGACGTTCGTAGCAATACGGGGTGTCCTGGAGAAAAGGGTAAAAGTAGGAGTGGCAATGAGGTTTGCAACTCTGACAATCCAAAAGCCAGTGTTTAAGAAGGTTCGGTCAACTTGGTCACTGAGTCAAAATCTAGGGTCAGGTCAATGGTCGCTGCCAAAGAGAGAGAGAAAAGAAACACTCAGCGTGCACTCTAACCTAGATCAGAATGGTTACCAATTTATCTAATCTGGAAACCTCCCACTGTACCTCAAATTCTCCTCCAAACCTGAAAGAAGAATTAGTCGGGGTCACCCGAGGAGTATACCAACTCATCAGTGGGAATCGGGATCCAACTATCATCGCATGATAACGTGACGGAATCCGCTCACGGTATCACACTCCAGAAGGTATGCACATATCTGGCAAGTTTCAGTTCTTTTGAAACTCCCGATGTGATTTCTGCCCCATGCTCTTATGACCTTGGCGAAGGTCAACAAATCATAAGTCACATGTCAAGTTCTACCCGTCATTATCCAGGTTAATTTGAATCCACCCGTACAAGCCCTTGACGAAGGTCAACAAGGCTATACGACTGTCCCAAACCAACGCATCTACCTATGCAGCAGAAAAGTAACAAGCAGCTACCATACACTATGCCTTGACGAAGGTCAACAAACACAGCATGAATACTACGTGCTACCCGTCTGAAACGACGGAGGGCTACGAATGGTTTCTGGCGAAAACCTTTAACGTAAAGAACTTGATATCGTCGAAGGAACGGATAGCTTTTAAAAAATATAGTGACGAAAACCGTTGCTAAAGAGGTCACTCCCGGTGAAGGGATCTCGGCTCTTTCCCCGTAGAATGGGGTGCAGGATATTCCAACTGAATACCACGGTGCAAAGCAAAAGTAATCGGCTATAGTGAAGTTAATGCCCTGACGCAAACTTTTTGTCCAAGGGGTCACTCCCGGTGAAGGGATCTCGGCCCTTACCTCGTCGACTGAGGAGCAGGATATTCCAACAGAATATCACGATGCAAAACAAAAGTGAACGTCCTTGCAATAACAGCTTTTTGAAAAGTGTTCCAACAACATCAGATTAGGTTTGTTTTTAACTTGCATTGATCCGAATCAATGCAGTCCCATCAATTGATCACACCAAAAAGAACGAAAATATACTGACGTACGTATATGCCATCCGCATTCGCCACTGGGTCCCGTCATTACCCGTTAGGTTAGCTAACTAACGACAGAGCGGGGACTGGACTAGCGCGGATGTAAAACATATACAACATCTACTAATATATATACCAATATATTATATTTCGCTCAAGGCGTGAAAAGAAATGCAACATCACAGAAAATGTACAGCATCACAGAAACAATACAGATATCTGGGATCCCCGGGTTTCACAGAGCCACTGAAACCCGACGTTTCCCTGGTCGTGTGGATAGCCTGTGCAATGAAATCCTAGACCCCTACGGGCGCGGCAAGTCACCCGCCAAAACCTGAAGCGAGGCAGCCCCCTTCAGTACCGTGAATGGACCACCCTGCACTTCACGGAATCCGGCAACTTGGGCACCCCTCCTGGGTCAACCTGTACCCCCTACGAGTGCGGCGAATAGCGCGCCAATCCTAGAGTGAAGCCCCCTCCGTCTTAATGCTATGAGATGCGGGCTTGTTGCCCTCTAGAACCCGGCTATCCGTGCACCCCGCCGCGGGGTAATCCTAGTACATAAAGTAAAACATACATACAACGGGTACATCGACCGCAACCAGGTCGTGCCCCAAAATAATAATACAAACAGGCAGTGACGGCAGTCCACATGTCGGACGCTCGCCCCGCAATATCAAATGTACATAATACACCCACAACTGTACTAGCATTGCATCCAGGCTATCCCCACCGACCGATCCGCAACATCACAGCAAATACATAGAACATCAACGTGAATGTCACGTTCGCAAATCCGTCCAACCGGGCTATAGCAGTTAGACCGGATTTACCGATCGAGTGACATTCACGGTCACAGATATAATGTAAATACTGTGAAAAATGTGTTTAAAATTTTCCAATTGACCAAAAATTAACAAGTGGGCCCCCAATCAAAACTGTAGCACTCACAGAAATCCTGGGCCCAATTTTAATATTCCAAAACCCATATTTTAAGCCCAGAAGGCCTCTGAAAAAATTTGGTGAAGTGATCTCCACAGTGTGCGGCGGAAGGGAGGCGGGAAGGGGGTTTTCGCGGCGCTTCCGCGCTCCCACTGTGGAGTCACCTCATCGAATTTTTACAGAGCTCTTAGATTTTCCAGTACATCAATATTTTAAAACCTGAAAAAATTTTCGACACTAAAAAATTCCAACAGAAAACTGATGCGACAAAATACGGGTTTTTGGACTTTTTGATCGATCGGAAATGCAAACACATTACACAAAGCTATACTAAGTTAATGGCGAGGCTCTGATACCACTGTTAGTGCATGGCGGCGCCCCGGCCGTCAATCCGACGGCCAAACGCGGAAACGGTGATAAACTTTAATTTTCCGGACTTAGCAAACCGACACCACCGCGCACTAAACCCCGGATCGTGCCATTAAACTAATTCTAGCAAACAAGAGAAGGGTTAGAAGTATACCGACTGATCCGAGTCCTCCGGTCTTCATCTCCATCGTCCCGATCTCCCGCGGAAAGTGTTGCCTCCACATCGTCGCCTCCTCGCCGGAAAGGGCACCACATCGCCTTCTTCTTTTACGGGCTCCCGCCTCAATACCGAGGCAACTCGCGCATGAAGCCGGCAACTCGACATGCTCAAGATATGTTGTAGAATGTGTAGTGTAGAGGGTATGTCTCTTTTGGGGTTTGTTGCCATGGTGATGGAGGAATCAAGAATAGAAAAATGGTGCTTGCATTTTTCTAGCAAGAAAATGAGATCAAGAAAGAAACTATGAAGCTCTCTTCTTCTTCTTCTCTCTTTCTTTTCTTTTTCTCTCAAGTGTTCTTTCTTTTCATCAAGTGAGAATGAGAATGGTGGAGGAATGAAACATAATGCAAAGGGAGGTGAGTGTAGGAGCAAAAGAAAGGTGACCATATCCAAACCTCATCATCACAATTCTAATCAAAGATCAAATCCTATCTCATCACTTCTAATCTCCATAAAGCATGAAAAGAAGAATGAAAGGAATGGTATCTAAATAAGTTATCATAATAAATCAACTTACAAGAAACCCCCTCCTCAAATGTAATTTGCAAAACTGCAAATTACCCCCTCCATCAGAAAAGTCCGGCCGGGAAAGAACAAAGGGAAACCGGCCGGAACGGAATGCAAACTGGCAACTCCAGAAAACTGGTCCCGTAATAAATTACAGGAAAAACCCCATACTGTGCATACACACCCGCATCTGTATTCCGACCGGATACAAATGCAATGAGACAAAATCTACACTGTACTAAACTAGGACCGGCTTAAACCAAAGCCGGCTAGTGAAATCCGTTCGATCCTGATCCGTGCAATACCCCACGTATCTGATCGAACCCTGCCATATAACCATACGGCCACTAGTACAAACTGTCCGATCCTGATCCGTGCAATACCGCACGTATCTGATCGGACCCTGCCATATCTCCATACGGCCTCTACAGCGTTTCGCCCGAAACTTGAGTAACTGAAAGTGTGGTGGACTCTAAAGACTCGTCAATACTATGGCTGTGGATTTAACCACTAGCACGTCAGAGGTATAAGCCAATACGTGACGGGCCACCAGCTATTGACTAAAAGGAACGTCGATGAGGAAGCTCACCCCGACACCCAACTGAGCCTGTCAGTGACAATATCCGTACAGTCCGGTCCGTTCGTCTATGAGTATCGCATGGCGGGCCTAGGGGGTTGGTAAAAGTCAGACCCCCAAAAGCGGTACAAGTCGTGTCGGAGTGTAGCCCAGAACACCCTGAGATACTACTGGAATACCTACCAGTAAATCTCCTTGCCTCGGCCGAGGGCTTCGTGTAATGGCTCTCCTAGACACAGCGCGACCTCACCCCCAATACCGGGAGAGACGAACCCCTGCAGATCCGCTCACTGCCTCCATGTGGCTCGGGACTGTACCCAACTAAAACCTGTTTGCACGACTCCTTTGAGCCGTGGTAGGGTAGTAATCAAAGCACAGTGGGAACTCACACGAGACAAATGACGATCTCAGGTCGATGAACTAACCTGTACACATGTCACCAGGGAACTGCCATCTGACGTCTGGTATAAGACCAACTAGCAGGTTCCCGGCGAGTCCTGTCCGGTGTACCCATAACCCAATGAGCACCTGTATACATCTTAGGTGAACCAACTGACACCAATGGCTTGTGAGACCGGCCACCGCCCCTCGTCGGGATCTCGACTGTATACACTAGTCTACTAATGGAGTATCAATGCCCTGTCTCGAAACTCCTACGACTAGGGACCTTTTAAGGATGTGCTTATAGACTAACAGCTCCCACGTATATGATCGCCATCATACTGCTGGTAGTCAAGCAAGAATCCTAGGGGCTCTATCAACGTGTAATAGCGACATGTCAGGTCACCTAAAGCAGTACACGATGATAAAGATAAACCAGATAGCATACTATCATCTCGAGTAAGACTGTCCTACCGGGATAGGTCCTCCCTCAATCATTGCAATCACGTGCCTGTGATCCAATAATTGACTCTGAGGGCACTATCTCCAACAGAACTTGCAGAAGCAAATCGACGTGCTGGAAGAGTACAATCAAAAGGCGCGAACTCCTGTCACGCTGCAAGAGTTCCTCAACCACATCTTTCAAGAGGAAGATGATGAAGAGAGTTCGTTGGATGAATCCGAGGGATATGTAGCGAGTTGTAACGTAATCTCACACTCGTTCACCGACGATGAAAAAACTCCTAGCACTAAGAAACTGGGGACAGAGTCTGAACCAGAGCTTGTGTGGCCAACGGATGAAATGATCGACGCCTTTCTAGACCAGATTCGTCTGAAGAGTAAAGCGGATCAGGAGCGTGAGATGGCCGCATCGGAAGGAGCTAAATGCAGGCGACTGAACAAAAGAGTTGAAGTACTCCTGCCATATCGAAAGGCACCCGAGGCAGACAAGAAGATATTCAAGACGAGGAAAAGGTTTGCCAAAGCCATGTCAATAGGAATGAAGCTACCACCCTCAGAAGAAAACACGCTCAATGGGGCGGAGAAGCACCCTGATTATTGCGCATATGATCGGAAAATTTCATACCCCACGGAGGAGTGCGGAGCCTTTAGGATATGGTGGCAGGGATATGTTGCTCATCGACAACATTTTAAGCGCATGAAACGCAAGACCCGTCGGGAACGAAGAAGTACTGCCGACAGGCACAACAGAACCACTGGAAACTGTTACATGGTTAAGGCCGGAGGGTCACAAGTTCTCACCTTTGGGAGCTACTCTGATGAAGAAATGGCTCTGGACCCTCTCTTTAAAGAATCCGTTTTAGGGAAAGAGGAGGAACCAGAGGCCTGCGAAAACATTCAGCTGCGCAATCGCACGCTCCTGGAAAAGAATCTCGGGCCCGCAAATAGAAAAGATTAGGGAAAGGAAAAGATCATTGAGGATATCACTTTAGATGACCAAATCATGAAAGAGCTGACTACCAAGGACCCTCCCAGGAAGGGTAAGGTGGACTACAACATCCTAGCGCACCTAAGAAAGCTACCTTCTCAGCTCAGTATTCTCGACACCCTCATATTATCAAAAGAAGCGCGAGATTCATTAATCAAGGTGTTACAAGAACCCGAGCAATTCCAAGCCTTCCTCTCCGAAGAAAGGATGAAGAATGAACTGGAAGAAGTGCATACGGCCGACATCACTTTCGGTGACGAAGACCTCCTCCTCGGGACATGCGACCACAATCGTCCCCTATATGTCTCTGGATACTGCCATGATATCAAGATAGGCAAGATCCTGGTGGATAATGGATCCTCCGTCAATCTCCTTGTTCGGGTGTTAAAGGAAATCTGCATGAGTGTGCAACACCTCGCTCGTGACAAAATTACCATCTCCGGTTTCGACTCCCAATCGTCACGGACTCTCGGATCCGTAATACTAACATTACGCTTTAGACTACTCGTCACAGACATCAAGTTCCATGTCATTGATGCCAACACCTGCTACAACGCCTTGCTCGGTCGCCCTTGGTTACATGAGTACAACATCATCCCTTCTACACAACATCAGTGTATGAAGTACTTTAAGGATGGTTTCGAGTATACCGTAACAGGTGAGCTGAACCCATTTTCCGTGAACGAAGTCCGCAAATACGAAGATGCGAAGTACTTTTTGCCAGATTTCGAGGATACAGAAAGGTGTCGCAAGCCGGAGAACAAAGCCGCCGCCACCATCCCTATTTTCGGGAGCGATACCGAAGAAGAAGAAGAGATAGTTCATGTTGGGCCATCTCAACGCAACCACCCGGGGACGCCCGCCCCCATGTTAGTCTTCGGAAGTGACTCGGAAGATGAGGTTAATGCCGTGTTCTCCAATCGACCGTCAATACAAGCACCCCCTAGCGATGATCAGAGTTTGCAAATCACCATGGTGCCGTGAGAACACTACAAGGCTCTCGACACACTTCAAGCTTACAATGTGCAGGACCTGCAAACGTTTTACGTCCCTCCCAGGAAAAGGGGTGAGGAGGCAATCCTATTCTACCGATCCTCAGAGACGAAAGTAGAAAAGGAGATCTGGCATGGCGCGGATGCTATACTCGATAGGCTCCAACCCATCCGTTTGCCCGGATACTACACAAATGGACTAAAGAGGCTATTGAAGCGCCAAGGGGTACCCTTAAAACAGACTGTTCGACAAGCTCGGTTCTACAACAGGATTTGGGATGTCCCTGGGACCCAACGCAAATTGCCCAACGGGAAAATGGAAACACTTGGGCTTGGATACGTGAGATCCGGGAAATGGGAGCGAGTCCACGGCAGCTACGCCATATAAACTTCGATAAGGAATAGGTCACCTCGTCGGAGAATGCTAACCCCTCGTCAAAATCGGATCCTGCGAGTGAAGTGCCGAGTCCATCATTTGAAGAGCAAATGGACAAGCTTATCAGGAAAGCGGGTCAAAAAGCTCGAGAAGACCACAACCGCGAGATGGCCATCTACGAGAAAGCCAAGACGCAACGTCTGTTTCAACAGACTGCAAAAGACGAAGATGCTCATCCCTGTCAACCCGTTGTACGAAAGGCCCGACGCAAAGGCAGAAATAAATCAAAAAGCGGAAAGAGGAGCCGACAACAACGACACAGGATTAGAGAGTCACGTGAGCGGGCATTGCGCGGTCCGGATTTGTCCCTCGCGAAGAAGATGAGTCGAGCGTATTCCTTCCCTCGAGACAAGACGGAGAAGTTACTCGAGCTCGCTAGAAAACATCAAATGATCGCGCTTCCAGAGTCTAGACACCCTGAGCAGGCTAACAAGGCTTCTTATCTGAGCTAGTGCTCTTATCACCGAGCCATAGGACATCCTACCGAAGACTGCTTCACCTTCAAGAACTGGGTCGAGGACCAGTACCAACAGGGCAGAACCGCTTTATCCAACGGCTGGAGGGTAACGCTGCCACAAAAGCACGGACCCAAAGCCGCAAGAGCAGAACCGGATCCACCTCAGTCCTGGAAGCGGATTCGCACCTGTTACATGATTACGATATTAAAAGAAGAGCCCAGGGACGTGGATGACCTTCCCTGGTGCTTTGAGAACAGCAATGATGAGGTGATCTCAGAATTTCCGCCAGCTCCGAAAGAGCTGGAAGATGGCATACATACTACTGCAGTTAACCTCAAGAAGATTGAGCTGGGATCGGCAGATGATCCGCGACCGACATTCGTCAGCGAACTGCTATCTGAAGAAAGGGTGGCCGCGTTAAAGAACGTGCTTCTACAACATAAAGACTGCTTCGCGTGGAACTATTCCGAGATGCCAGGGTTAGATCCGGAGATTGCCGTGCATAAATTAGCGATATCCCCGGACATCAAGCCAATCAAGTAGGCGCCGAGAAGGATGCGACTCGAGCTTGAAATGAGCATCAACGCCGAAGTTAAGAAGCTGGTCGATTCTGGATTTATCCAAGAAGTCCAATATCCCGACTGGATCGCCAATATCGTCCCGGTAATGAAGAAAAATGGGACGGTACGCATATGCGTGGATTTCAGGGATCTCAATAAAGCCTGTCCGAAGGACGATTTCCCAGTACCAGTAACCGAGCTAATGATAGATAACACGTCCACTCACGAGGTTTTCTCCTTTATGGACGGTTCATTAGGGTACAATTAGATAAAGATGCATCCCAAAGACCAGAAGCACACCGCTTTCCGGACCCCTTTGGGTATATTCTGCTACAGGGTTATGCCCTTTAGCCTAAAGAATGCCGGCGCTACCTATCAAAGGGCCATGACAAAGGTCTTCGACGACCTCATACATGACATCGTCGAGTGCTATATCGATGACCTTGTAGTAAAGAGCATGTCATACGAAGAGCATTTAAAGCATCTGGAGACTGTATTTCAACGCCTTCGGCAATATAATTAAAGATGAATCCCCTCAAATGCGCGTTTGGAGTCTCTTCGGGTAAATTCCTGGGATTCATCATCCGACACAGAGGTATCGAAGTGGATCCATCTAAGATCAAGGCGATCATGGAAATGCCTCCGCCAAGAACCCTCAAACAGTTGCGGTCTCTCCAAAGGAAGCTCGCATACATCCGGCGATTCATCGCCAATCTTTCAGGAAAGTGTCGTCCTTACAGCCACCTGATGAAGAAGGGAACTCCATTCGTTTGGGACCACAAATGCCAAGGCGCACTAGACGAGATCAAGCAGTACTTGCAGAACCCTCTGGTGTTGGCTGCGCCGGTCAAAGGAAAACCCCTCATTCTTTATACGACCGCCCTCGAAGGTTCCTTAGGCGCATTATGGGCACAAGAGAACGATCAAGGAAAGGAGAGAGCACTCTACTACTTAAGTCGAGTTCTGCTCGGGGCAGAAACAACTACTCTCCCATTGAAAAACACCGCTTGGCGTTGATCTTCGCGATAACAAAGCTCAGGCACTATGTGTTGGCGCACGAAGTCCGTCTCATTTCGAAGGTGGACCCTCTTAAATATTTGATGTCAAAGGCTATATTGACGGGTCGAATCGCTAAATGGGCTTTACTCCTGATGGAGTTCTCGATAACGTATCGGCCTCTTAAGGCAGTGAAAGGCCAGGCCATTGCCGACTTCCTTGCTGAGCATCCAGTACCTGCCGGTTCTCCTCTGAACTGCGAGCTACCGGACGAGCATGCATTCGATGCGATCGGCGGCGGTAGTACCCGATGGGAACTCTATTTCGATGGAGCGTCTTCCGTAAAGAAGCGCAAACAGGGTATCCCAATGATCAAATCAGGGGTAGGCCTCATCTTCGTAACTCCACAAGGAGGGATAATGCGCTTCGCCTTCTCCTTAACAGAGCCGAGGACAAACAATGAAGCCGAATACGAAGCTCTGATAGCATGCCTCGAGATCGCCATCGACATGGGAATTGAAGACCTCTTTATATACGGGGATTCTCAACTGGTCGTTAGTCAAGTAAATGGTGACTACCAAACGTGCAAACCAGAGTTGGTAAAGTACGGTGAAAAGGTGAAACAACTATTGACCCATATTCCCTCCTACACTTTGGAAAGCATACCACGCGCGGAAAATAGCAAAGCAAAGCAGACGCGCTAGCCATGCTCGCTAAAGAACTGGCTGATGAGAACCTCGATGACGTCAAAATCATGGTACAAAGCCGTCGAGTGCTCGCCCCAGCAGAAATATCTCCCGAGTCATACGAAGAAAAGGGCGCGACTGAGCAAACAACCCTACAAATAAAAGACCGTGAGAAGGCTGAGGACTGGAGAGAGATCTTCATAGACTACTTTAAGTCCCACCGAATGCCCGAAGAAGCGTCCTCAAGATATCAGTTCATGAAACGAGCTCTATCTTTTGCTTTCATCAATGATACTCTGTATAAGAGGTCGTTTGATTCTCTATGGCTGAGATGCTTAGGACCGGACGAAGCAGAAAGAGTCGTTCAAGAGGTTCATGACGGAATCTGTGGTTCTCATCAAGCAGGCCCAAAGATGAAGTTAAAAATTAAACGGATGGGTTACTACTGGCCCACGATGATCCAGGACTGCCTCGGATATGCGAAGAAGTGCAACTCGTGCCGAATCCACAGGGATTTCATCCACCAGCACCCGAATCCACTATATCCAACGGTGGCTAGCTGGCCATTCGAAATGTGGGGGACTGACATAGTCGGCCCCATCGAACCAGCATCGTCCCTGGGACATCGTTTCATCCTGGCAACAACTGATTACTTCTCCAAATGGGCAGAAGCAGTATCGCTGAGGAAAGTGAAGACGGATAATATCCTCCACTTCTTCAAGACGCACGTCATCTATCGGTTTGGGACTCCACGACGGATTATATCCGATAACGGGCCGGCCTACAGAAGCCATAAGATTAGCCGCTTCGCGCAGCAGCACAATATAGACTGGAGATACTCTTCAGTTTACAATCCACGAGCTAACGGTCTGGCCGAGGCCTTCAACAAGACCTTGACGAAAATCATGAAGAAAACGGTGTCACGAAATAAGAAAGACTGGCACGAAAGACTGCAAGAAGCTCTCTGGGCCTATCGAACTACGTTCAAGACGGCCACGAACACAACGCCGTACGCACTGGTGTTTGGGACGGAAGCAGTGCTCCCCCTCGAGGTAGAGTTACCCTCTCTATGAGTGGCAGTCCACTACGAGCTGACGGACGAAGAAAATGCTCACCTTTGGCTTGAGGAGCTTGATGCCCTCGATGAAACCCGGCGCATAGCGCAACAAAATCTAGAGGCCTACAAAGCAAAGATGACGCGCTCGTATGAAAGAATGACCAGGCCGAGGACGTTCCGCCAAGGCGAACTCGTACTAGTGGTCAAAAGACCTATGATCCCCAATCGCGCCAAGCGGGGAAAATTCGAGCCAAACTATGAAGGCCCGTACATCATAGATAAGGTCTACCAGGGTGGGGCCTATTTATTCATGGACATGCATGGTGAAAGGCCTTTCAGGCCAATAAACGGCCGCTTCCTAAAGAAATACTACGCTTAATGAGCCACAGCCTAGGTCAATGATAGATGACGACGACTATGTCCGCTCGCTATCTTCCTAGAGCTCAAAGCTCTATAAGTAGTAGCCGTCTCTCTCCACGACGGACCAAAACGTCCTTAAACTAACGACGGACCGAAATGTCCTTAAACTAACGACGGACCGAAACGTCCTTAAACTAACATCGGACCGAAACGTTCTTAAACTAACGACGGACAGAAACGTCCTTAAACTAACGACGGACCGAAACGTCCTTAAACTAATACCGCAGCATCCTTAGGCTGACGAGATAAAAAAAATATAATAAATAAAAACAGTATGTCAGCAAAGAGGGCACGGATGAAAACCCGAAAGGGCTCCGTGAGTAAAAACAGCAGGGGTACCGGCGAGTGTTCGTGAAAACCCGAAAGGACGCGGCATCTAAAAAAAAAAGGAGAAAAAGAAAATGAAAAGAATAAAAAAACGGTATGTCCATAAGCAAAATGGGCATGGATGAAAACCCGAAAGGGCTCCGTGAGTAAAAACAGCAGGACTACCGGCGAGTGTTTGTGAAAACCCGAAAGGGCGCAACCTCGTTAAAAGACACTTATAAGGTTCTCTTGACCTTGTAAGGAGAAACCAACCGCGTGAGATCCTTACGACTCACAAAGGAGCAACACACTTAGGAATCCTCACGATTTCTAAGGAGAAAATACACTTGCGAGATCCTTACGACTCGCAAGGAGAATTCTCTTATGGGACCCTCACGGCTGATGAGATTTGAAAGTCTTAAGTTACAGAAACCTAAACCTGTTCTTAAGCAGATCCCCCACAACCTTCGATATTGCCCTACAAGCGGCTCAATACTGACCCTTGTATACAATCCACAGGCGCGAATAAACATTTCCCCAGCAAAGTCACACCCGTGACTAGGGACATGTCCATATGGTGAACAACCCTTATAATTCCTCTCGACTTATAAGGAGAAAACCCTCTTATAGGATCCTTACGACTTACAGAGGAACATACACTTAGGAATCCTCACGATCCTTAAGGAGAAAATGCACCTGCAAGATCCTCACGACTTGTAGGGAGAAATACCTTTGTGAGACCCTTACGGCTCATGAAGTCAAAAGCCTTGGTCGACAGGACCCTTAACCCTGTTTACTAAGCCACCTTTGTTCGACATCGACAGAGGCAAATGATGATTCGCTCCTGGCAATATCCCAGTTGCAGCGATGATGATGCCTAAACCGGTATCAAATTCCAAGCCCTCTCAAGGCAAATGATGATTCGCTCCTTGCAATATCCCAGTTGCAGCGATGCTGATGCCTAAACCGGTATCAAATCCCAAGTTCTTTCATGGCAAATGATGATTCGCTCCTGGCAATATTCCAGTCGTAGCGATGCTGATGCTAAGATTGGTATCAGATTCCAAGTTCCACGCTCGCGATATAAAAAAATCAGCGAGCCAAGAATGCATATGAAATAGCCGAAATGATGGGGCAGCATGCAATAAAAAAACAGCAGGTAAAAATGTATGCATAAAAATAGCCGAAATGATGGGGCAGCTCGCAATAAAAAGTAGCGAGTAAAAATGAAATAAATAGCTGAAATGATTGGGCACCGCGAAAAATAGCCGAAATGATAGGGCAATCGCGACCTCCGTGATATAAAAGCTGAAATGATAGAGAAACGCGGAAAAAGAAATAAAATATAAAAAAGGGGGATTTCAATTTATGCCCTACAGGTGATGTTCCATCACACCCTGTACACAATCCAAGGGCGTAAACAAAAAAGGGATCATACTTTTCCCCCAGGTTTCATCAGAAGAAGAAGCAAAATCTCGACGGGCCAAAGGAGACCTGAAGATCATTTCAACACTCGTCTCGTAACAACGGACACAACGCCAAGCTAAGCGGAACAGCGGCAACTCCCAGTTCCATGGCTCGGTGGTATACATATCGCCAACAGTCAAACCTCCATCCCGTGAAATGCGGATACAATCAGCAAAATTCCTGGTTACGTGGAACGCGGATAACGTCACTCTTTAACCCCATGGAAAACGCCCAGAGTGGATCCTGGTCCTCGCAGAGCACGGCGGTGAACCCGTGTAAAGAATCCAGAGCGGAGCCTAGTCCTCGCCTAACACGGCAGTGAACCCGTATGAAGCATCTAGTGTAAAATTCCTGGTTATGTGGAACGCGGATAACGTCACTCTTTGACCCTGTGGAAAACGTCCAGAGCGGATCCTGGTCCTTGCAGAGCACGGCAGTGAACCCGTGTGAAGCATCCAGATCGGAGCCTAGTCCTCGCCGAGCACGGCAGTGAACCCGTGTGAAGCATCTAGTGCAAAATTCCTGGTTACGCGGAACGCGGATAACGTCACTCTTTGACCCCGTGGAAAACGTCCATAACAGATCCTGGTCCTCGCAGAGAACGGCAGTGAACCCGTGTGAAGCATTAAGAGCGGAGCCTAGTCCTCGCCGAGCACGGCAGTGAACCCGTGTGAAGCATCTAGTGCAAAATTCCTGGTTACGGGGAACGCGGATAACGTCACTCTTTGACCCCGTGGAAAACGTCCAGAGCGGATCCTGGTCCTCGCAGAGCACGGCAGTGAACCCGTGTGAAGCATCCAGAGCAGAGCCTAGTCCTCGCCTAACGCGGCAGTGAACCCGTGTGAAGCATCTAGTGCAAAATTCCTGGTTACGTGGAACGCGGATAACGTCACTTTTTGACCCCGTGAAAAACGTCCAGAGCGGATCCTGGTCCTCGCAGAGCACGGCAGTGAACCCGTGTGAAGCATCCAGAGCAGAGCCTAGTCCTCGCCTAATGCGGCAGTGAACCCGTGTGAAGCATTTAGTGCAAAATTCCTGGTTACGTGGAACGCGGATAACGTCACTTTTTGACCCCGTGGAAAACGTCCATAATGGATCCTGGTCCTCGCAGAGCACGGCAGTGAACCTGTGTGAAGCATCCAGAGCGGAGCCTAGTCCTCGCCGAGCACGGCAGTGAACCCGTGTGAAGCATCTAGTGCAAAATTCCTGGTTACGTGGAATGCGGATAACGTCACTCTTTGACCCCGTGGAAAACGTCCAGAGCGGATCCTGGTCCTCGCAGAGCACGGCAGTGAACCCGTGTGAAGCATCCAGAGCGGAGCCTAGTCCTCGCCTAATGCGGCAGTGAACCCGTGTGAAGCATCTAGTGCAAAATTCCTGGTTACGTGGAACGCGGATAACGTCACTCTTTGACCCCGTGGAAAACGTCCAGAGCGGATCCTGGTCCTCACAGAGCACGGCTGTGAACCCGTGTGAAGCATCCAGAGCGGAGCCTAGTCCTCGCCGAGCACGGCAGTGAACCCGTGTGAAGCATCTAGTGCAAAATTCCTGATTACGTGGAACGTGGATAACGTCACTCTTTGACCCCGTAGAAAACGTCCAGAGCGGATCCTGTCCTCGCAGAGCATGGCAGTGAACCCATGTGAAGCATCCAGAGCGGAGCCTAGTCCTCGCCGAGCACGGCAGTGAACCCGTGTGAAGCATCTAGTGCAAAATTCCTGGTCACGTGGAACGCAGATAAATGTCACTCTTTGACCCCGTGGAAAACGTCCAGAGCGGATCCTGGTCCTTGCAGAGCACGGCAGTGAACCCGTGTGAAGCATCCAGAGCGGAGCCTAGTCCTCGCCGAGCACGGCAGTGAACCCGTGTGAAGCATCTAGTGCAAAATTCCTGGTCACGCGGAACGCGGATAACGTCACTCTTTGACCCCGCGGAAAACGCCCAGAGCGGAGCCTGGTCCTCGCCAAGCACGGCAGTAAACCCGTGTGAAGCATCCAGAGCAAATATCGGATTGTGGAGTCCTTAAAATCCATGGACTATGATGTCCTTAACCTCGACCGTAATGTCTTAAAACTAACAATCAACCACCTCGATTCCCTATGGATTCTGCCTTGGTTTAAGGGTACATCTCTTCACTCCTTTGATACCTGGCGTTGTAATTTCTCAACGTCTTCAAAGAGGTGACGGGTTCCTGCAGCCTAACATCGGACTGTGGAGTCCCTAAATCCACGAACTATGAGGTCCTTAACCTTGACCGTGATGTCTTAAAACTAACATCGGACTGTGGAGTCCCTAAATCCACGGACTATGAGGTCCTTAACCTTGACCGTGATGTCTTAAAACTAACATCGGACTGTGGAGTCCCTAAATCCACGGACTATGAGGTCCTTAACCTTAACCGTGATGTCTTAAAACTAACATCGGACTGTGGAGTCCCTAAATCCACGGACTATGAGGTCCTTAACCTTGACCGTGATGTCTTAAAACTAACATCGGACTGTGGAGTCCTTAAATCCACGGACTATGAGGTCCTTAACCTTGACCGTGACGTCTTTAAACTACGATACCTTGAGCGACCCCTGACCCCGTGAAACACGAATAAGGGCGACCACATCCAGCACTTGCAGGTCCTCACGACCTGTAAGGAAGAAAAACTCTCTTGTGAGATCCTTATGACTCTCAAAGGAAAAACCCGCTTAAGAATCCTCACGATTTTTAAGAAGAACTTACACCTACAGATCCTCTCGACCTATAGGGAGAAAAACTCTTTATGAGGCCTTCTTGGCTCATAAAGTACAAAAGTCCTAGGAAACAGATCTTAATCCTGAATCCTAAGCCGCCGGTGCCCTGCAAGGAGATCAAGATAAATTGTCCGCAAAACACATTCAACAAAAAGGAGACGCAATTGAGAAGGAAAATGTATCTTTTATTCAGAAGCCAAAACGGATACAAAGTACAATTCATGAAAGAAACAAAAAGAAGATACTCTCATCCATGAGTATGTACAAAAAAAAAGAAAGGAAAAGATACAAGTCTTCAAGCCGACGGGCGATGTAGCAATTTTACCAGCTCATCTTTCTGTTGCTGAGCCACGGCTTCATGACGCAAGATCTCCAAAAGACGAGCCTCCGCCTGAGCTTGTTGGGCCTAATATGAAGCAACCCGAGCTTCAAGCTCTTTCTCGGTGGCCTTATGAGCCTCGAACCTTTCGCGGGTGAACGTGGCAGCTTTATCGAGAGCCACCACCTCTTTGATGGACTCCTGAAGTACCCGCCAGAGTTCATACGCTTTGTTGGCTTTGGCTGTGAGATTGGCTTGAAGCTCGCTCAGCGCCTTGGAAGCTAGCTCCCTCTCCGAGAACTTGCGACCGAGCCTCTTCTCACACGACGTCATGTTTGCCGCGCACCGTGCTATCAGCCCCCGTAACTCCGCCTTTGCAGCCATGGCCTCCGAGGAAAGGTAAGAACATTCAAGGGCGTGCAAGCAAGCCTCCAACCGCCGACAGAACTCCACCCAGACTCGCACCACCTCTTCGCTGTGGTAGGTGGAAAGAAAAGGAAGAGAACTGTTAGCCTCGGCAGCGAATGCTTCAGCCGTGGTTGCGCTGCCAGCATGAAGCTCCTCGATCAGAGACGACAAGGAGACAAGGCTCAATTGGGCCAAGCGTTCTGAAGCTCGCAAAGCATAAGGACCGGGCGGCATGACGACACGCGATTCCAACGCTATTGGAGCTGGCAAGGCTATTCAGAATTAAAAAAATATTAGTAAGACTCTTAAGCAAAGGAACAAATGAGGCTATACCGGAATGTCACTTACCTACGGTCATGCAAGTAGGAGCTGAGGGTTCCCCTGGTCCTTCGAGAACCTCGACCTCATCATCGGCCTCCAAAACTGTAGAAAACATCAATGTCAAAACGCAAAATAACGACGATGCTATGAGAAGTGATGGACGACACCAACCTTGTCCGGATGAGAGGACGATGCGTTGGGAGAATATCGCTTGCGGAGCTGCCATCTCCAGCAGACGCTGAAAGGATTTCCAGGGAGACAGATCGGCAATAGAGACCGCCAGCTCGCGTAATTCTGAGAAAGCAAAAGAGGTTAAACAACGGAAAGGCTGCTAATTTAAAATTCAGAAAGGTTACCTTCAACACTCCTCCCATTATGAGCCGGGGGGATAGCGGCTTCGACAGCCTTTGCCGGAACCCCGGACTCCAACAGAGGGAGGGTAGTCCCCACTACCTCCATCTCAGCCTCCGGGCCACTTTCGGGAAGAGCCGTTGGGGCAGCAATCTCTAAAGGAGCCTCCCCCAAAGGAGCAAGCGCTTCATGATCAAGAACCGCAGCTGGAGGCTCTACCATGAGAGGAGCAGCCTCATCAGCCCCCTCCACATCGAGTAATGCTTCATCGGGGATTTCGGCAGGCGTCAGCTTCAATGAGCCCGTAGGAAGCTCCCCCAGCGACGAAGATTCTGCACAATTCAGATAAAGATAAGGATACATATGTACGGGCATAAATAATCCGAAAAACTACAGAAAAGAACCACAACGTATCGACGCGCAAGGAAGCCTTCAGTATGGCTTCTTCAAGCCGCTGCTCTTTCTCAAGGAGGCGCACTCGCCGGGGTTCAAGAGTAGACTCATGGCCACCGGTCCATAAAGAGAGTGCGTCCGCCGCGTCCTCTGAAACAGCCTACTTCAAGGCCCTTTCCCCCCATTCCTCCAAAGGTCCTATAAACCGCCGCCGGATCCACGAGGGGTCTTCGTAAAAGATTACAGCGGGATAGGGCTTCTTCGGAACCCTGGCGTCATGAGACGCATCTTTGGAACGCCGTATGGCCTCGGCCAACTGTGCGGCTTTCTCATCGGCCGAACTCGGGAAGAGAAGTCCAGCGTCTGACTCTTGCAAGGCTAATGGTTCGTCTTCAAGAATAGGCTCAGATTCCGCCAAAGAATCGAGCAAATTGGTAGCCACTTTCCTCCGCCGCTTGGACCCAGAGCCGGTCGCCGAGGATGACTGCTTCCTCCCTCGCGGAGCCTTAGGGCGACGCCGACCCACATCGCCCTCGACACCCTCACCCCTATTACCCTCGACCGGTGCCACGACCGAGGATGACACCGCCATTGTCGATGCCACGGGGGGCGGTGCTGCCACAGGCGGTGGTGCCGCTATTGGGGCTCGTCTACCCCGCGATCGGGAACCCAGGGGCATACCAGCCGTTGGAGTAAAGTCTACCCCTGAGTCCCCTGGGATGAGCGCAAGCCCGGTATCCCTTAGAGGGAAGTGGACCGGAGCCCTCGGTCGCAGCTTAGCTCCCGGAACATGAGGAGGGGCGTCGTGACCAAGAAGCACCCTTCTTTCCTCAAGAATGATTGGGTTGATCCGATGAAGATACCAACCCGTAAATGAGCCCACGCTCCGGGGAATGTACTCAACTTCTGGGACCATGAAGTGAGAGCCGGTGTTTAGCCTCATGAAATGATGAGCGGCATCGCGAACGGCATCGAGCGAAGGGATTGGGGCAACCATGAAAGCCTCGAAAGGAACGCCCTGGTCGTATCCAAGCTGTCGGGCGAATCGATGCGAATTGTACCGCATGAAAAGAGCTGCATTGTCCTGGCGAAACACCAAGTAGCCCGGTCTAATTGTATACAAGTGCGCAGCCTCCCAGGGCTTCAAAGAAGGTACGTTGTCTTTTGACCGGTCCCAGAGTTGTTGAACTAGACCTGAAGGAGTAGACAAGACCCGATCATTAAAAACCATCCTGCCAGCGGCAGCGTAAGGAGAAATCAGCACCCGAATAGCCCCAAATTGGGTCGGGTCGGCTGCAGAAGCATCCACTAATCGCATAAGTCGCGGGAAGGGGTAGGCATCGTAAAATGCGGGCCTCTGATGCATAGCGAAAGCCCCCAACACGTGCATCTCAATCTAAGATGTGAAGTAATGGAGCGAAAAATTCACCACGTCTACGCCAGGGCTGGAAGTGTTAGCCGCGGCACCTAACCCATGGTAAAGATGCGCCGGCGCTGGGATGCCAATAGCCAACCGCGTCCCCTCAGCGATACGATGAGCCGGGTAGATAACCGAGGCTCTCATGAAGCGGCGATGCATGGGAATAACGAACCAACTGAGCCAAACACTGACAAACCCCACGAAGAATGTTTCCTCATCCATACCGGGTGCCGCAATGGACTCACAAGACATCGGCGACATGATGGGAATATAGTATTGTGGCAGGTCCGATTCAGTGGTCGGTAGCTTCTTCGGACCGAACCCAAAGGGGTCTTTGATGTTAGCAAACTTCGGAGCAGTCTTCGATATGACGTCCTCACGAAGGAAGCGGGCAATGAAGCTTTTAAAAGTAACACCTTGCTCCTCAGACTCAGTGAACAATCGATCAAAAATACCTAGCGCCTTGATCAAGTTGGGGCGCTTGTGGCGAACGGCATTCTCAGCAGACAAGCCATCAACCGGTGCAGACTCGGGCTCAAAGACATACTCGTCTCGAGGCAACAACTCCTCGTACAGTGCACCCCTAATCGGCAATCCCGAGATTTCATAAAATTCTGCCAGAGAAATTGAAACCTCACGATCTCCTAAAATAAAAGTGTTGGTGGGAAGATTCCTTTGATTCAAGAACGCCCTAACCCACCAAACATGAGGGGACTGATAATAAAAGAGCGACGCATATATTGCCTGGTAAAGCCCGACCTTCTGCAGCCGTGCACGATGGGTAGCAAGGATATAGCGAGCCCAGAGGAGGTAGCCCATAGGGTGGCGAGGAGTGAGCCCTATCTTATATATTTGCCCCCATGGGTGGGCCTCACCCTGGCAAATGCGTCGTCCCAAGATATCTATAGCAGGGATTGGATGGTTCGGGATACCGGTCGTTGAAGGCTCGAGCCGTCCCGTTGGAGTCCAGTTGAGCATTTCCACAGCAAAAACCGTCCTCGGAGGGTCCATCGGTAAGAATGGGAAAGTGGGCTCTGTCGGTACCGCGAAAAGGAAACTCCGGCGACCCTTGATAATATGGCTGTACCAAGATCCCCAGTAGAGTAGGTTGGTGCAGTTAGGGTCATGAGCCCGGATCATCGCCGTTGCTTCCACATCAGAGGGTGATTGAGGAAAATCAGCCTCCGAACGAGTGAAGGGAAAGCATGGAACAGAGGCCATCGCACCTGAAATTCAATAAAAGACGACCGTCAAAAGCAAAGCCAGCAATATATATACATGCATAAACATAAAGACTAGCTGAGGGAAACAACAGCAAACTCTTTTATGGGACCATTGGCTACAAAATGCATGGGCCCCACAGAATCAGGATGACGGCTCATCAATAATGAGACCAAGCAGTTATAATAAAACAGAGGGAATATCCTCATTAAATAAAGACTGAGATTCAAGTGACCCTACACATCCCCCCTAGAAGACAAATCTGTCTCGGGCCCTACAACAGATCCAACAGGATCAAAGGAATTAAATTCCCACAGAAGATATCATTACAAAACTTCTATTCCATCAATTGCAGAAGGACAACCTCGGGCCAAGAGACCCCAAGAAGCCTCCATGTGAAGAAACTGAGTTCTTCACAGGAATTAAATTCCTTTTAGAAAAGGGAATTAAATTCCCATAAAACATTTTTGGGATGGAATTAAATTCCATAGATTGTCATCATCATTTCCCTAAAGATCGTTTAAGCCCTAAGGGTGCTACAGTTTGAAGATTAAATGGCTTTCTGTTCCTGTTGATGAATTTGAAGAAAATGGGTTCATATTAAAAGAGTAAAACTCTTGTTGTGGATTTAAAATCCAGAGGAATGTGAAAGTTCATCGTTTGTCCAAGAACATTACCTGAGGGAAAGAATTCTTTTCGAACAGAGTTAAACTCTGAAAATTGTTTCAAGGCAGAGAACTAAGCTCTGAAAGAAGAGAATTAAATTCTCAGAAAAAGTTTGCAAGGAGGAAGATAAGCAAAGTGGAGGCTCTTCTGAAATGACCCCGATATTTATAGGAAGTGATGGAAACGCTTCATCTCCCCTAAATCCCTAGGGGAATCCAACGGCCACAAGAAGTGACAGCGTTGCACTCGCGTGCAAACACGTGAGAACAACGCTGTGGGGGAATTTGTTTCCTGATTTAAAATCAGGAAAAGTTACGAAGGAGGCATCGCGTGCTAGCACGTGACCAGCAGCCACGTGTTGGCACGTGACACCTAAAAGCATCGGTAAGGCAGATTCAGCTTCCCGACTACATCAAAGAAAAGGGGTTCAGAAAAGGTCACGTGCTCCCACGTGACCAGAGTCACGTGTTGGCACGTGACATTTAAAAGCGGCTTCAAAGGCACATCGGTTCCCTGATCAAATCAAGGAAAAGGCTTCAGAAGAGGTCACGTGCTCCCACATGACCAGGGTCACGTGTTGGCACGTGACACTCAAAAGCAGCAGACTTAATTCCCTGATCAAATCATGAAAAAGGCTCCAGGCGAAGGTCACGTGCTCACACGTGACCAGGGGTCACGTGGTGGCATGTGACAGCTAAGCGGCAGCCAGAAGGCAGAGCGCAAAAAGGAAGAAGAGGTCTCGTTCCAAGGGGGTCACGTGGCCACACGTGACCAAGGGTCACGTGGCCACACGTGACCGGCTTTGGTCACGTGGCCACACGTGACCGGCTTTCAAAGCCTATCTGTTAACA
Organism: Agapanthus africanus; assembly: GCA_030015575.1. NCBI lineage: Eukaryota > Viridiplantae > Streptophyta > Magnoliopsida > Asparagales > Amaryllidaceae > Agapanthus > Agapanthus africanus. Next base: position 3,636,657 of record JASDDO010000150.1, on the reverse strand, counting down.
GAATTAAATTCTGAGAAAAAGCCTCTCAAATCTTTCCAAAGGAACCGATTGAACTGAAGATTTAAAGATTCTTAAATATCACCTATCTATGGAAAAAAAACCTGAACTTGGAAAGATTTCCCCTTAAAATCTAACCGAAATAACAAAGGAGAATCTCTAGATTTAAAATCCAATGGTGATTAAAATTCACATAGTAATCCAAAGATCCAAAACGAATGGTGAATACAAATTAAATCTCTCAATGAAAGATTCACCAAAGCTAATTGATTCGGCTGCTTCTCCTATAAATAAGAGCCAAGAGACACACAGAGGGATATACATGCAGAAAGGAATCAATACATAAAAAAAGAGGAGAGCCTTGATACTTTGGAGGAATTTGGATCTTCTGCAAAAGAAAACCCTAGGTAAGAAAGGGAAGGCTTTTTGAAAGAAAAAGAGAATTTAATTCTCAACAGAGTTTAACTCTGACATAAAACAGAAGAACATAGTTCTCTCTTTAGTGGAGGATCTGTAAAGTGCACATCTCCCCTCGAATTGAGAATATAATTCTCAATGGGTTGAGATCCTGCCATGCAGATCCAAAGCATAGAGAGGGAATGGAAGCTCGAGAATTTAATTCTCACAGAACTATAGGAATTTAATTCCTTCAAAATAGAATTAGGGTTTGACCCTATGTTATGGGAATTTAATTCCTTCAGAATGAACAGAATCAGGGTTTAACCCTAGTTAAGAACTTAGTTCTGTTAAAATAACAGGAATCTAATTCCATCAAGAAAGAAGAAATATGGGTTTTACCCTATTTAAGAATATAATTCTTCAAAAGGAAAATAGAAATTTAATTCCTCTAAAATTATTGTTAAGGTTCAACCCTAGGAGGAATTTAATTCCTGAGAGGGATTGACAGATCTTCTAAAAGAAACATACAAAGAGGAAGGGTCACGTGCCACCACGTAACCCCTGAAAAGAACCACAGAGAAGGACCTTTGAGGCAGTACCTCACGTGACCCACGGCAGAAGCTTTAACATACAGGCATTTCAATGCCCGTCACGTGATGGCACGTGATACTCTAAAAGATGCGATATTCTCAGCAGAACAAATTAAGGGAGGGCGCCCTCACGTGCTACCACGTGACCCCTCTTGCCTTAGTGTTTAACACTAAATTGGAACCCCGGAATCTAGTGTTAAACACTATTTGGCCTTAGTGTTCAACACTAATCAAAGAACTTTATGTGCAGTGTTTAACACTGAATTTCTTAGTGTTTAACACTAAAGTAAACCCCTGTTAACAGAGCTTAAGATTAACTCTCTTAGTGTTCAACACTAAATTAAAATCTCTATCACCAGTGTTTAACACTGATTATTCTTAGTGTTTAACACTAATTTGAAATCTCTGCTGCTAGTGTTTGACACTGATTTGCTCTAGTGTTTAACACTAATTTGAACCCCATGTTGCTGGTGTTTAACACCAGCTGTCTTTTAGTGTTAAAACACTAACTTGATCCCAATGTTCAACACTGCTGAATTAACTTTAGCCCAATTGGCTAAACGGCCAGAGGCAAAGCCTCTCCTTCAGTGGACCAACAGAAAGCCAATATTCCAAACATGATTGGACTTAGCCCAAGATGGCCATAAGTCCTCAATTCAAACTTAACTGGGCCGATGGGCTCATAACATAATTAATTGGTCTTGGTCCCAAACTGGGCCAAAGACTGTTTAATCTACCTTGGTTTAAGGGTACATCTCTTCACTCCTTTGATACTTGGCGTTGTAATTCCTCAACTCTTCAAAGAAGTGATGGGTCCCGATGACCACACATTGACACGGACTGTGGGGTCCTTAAACTCATGGACTACGACGTCCTTAACCTTGACGAGATGTCTTAAAACTAACAACAGACTGTGGGGTCCTTAAACTCATGGACTACGACGTCCTTAACCTTGACCGTGATGTCTTAAAACTAACATCGGACTATGGAGTCCTTAAATCCACGGACTACGACGTCCTTAGCCTGGACCGCAATGTTCCTAAACTACCCATGGACCGCAATGTCCTTAAACTACTTATTGACCGCAATGTCACTAAACTAAACAACAGGGCTCTCTTAATTGCTCTATTGTTGGATCTAAACGATCCCGTTAAGTCGATCTTAGTCTGAAAATTGGATTAACGTATCCTTAACAAACGTTTAAGTCGATCTTAGCCTCAAATGAGGCTAACGTATCCTTAAACCCAAACCCCCAAACCCAAATCTAAGGTAATACGGATTTGGACTAGTCCACGCCCTACGGGCGACGACATAACTCAGTCTCCGTATACAATCCACGGGCAACTAAACATAAAATAAACACACACGACACGAAGTGACCATCTAGAGAAGGAGAAAGCGGTTACCGCGATTCGGTAGCGTAATTAACTGCAAGGGCTTGCGCCTGCAGGGAAGATCGTCCCCACAATCAAAAACCCCTCAAGCAAGGGGGAATCTGACGAAGTCTGCTACATCGGACGCATCCGTTTAAACCTTCGATATACGGTGCCATAAATCAACTTGGCATCTTCGGAGAGGTGGACGGATAGCACCCATTAGCATCTGCCCCGAACCTCAGGTAAGACGTCCCGCGTCTCGGCCGCCGTTCGGAGGGGAACATTCCCAATCCACGGGCGTGTCAGCGAAGGCGCTCTCTGAACGAACAAAAGGAAAGGAAGAATCGAAAGCCATGGTACCTGCACGAAAAACGGCAAGGGTTAGTTACCAACGCTATTCTGACACTTGGTACTTTAAATTGTACCACACTGCAATGCAGGAGGAAGGGACCAAGGAGGACCCACAAAATCAAAGTGACGGCTCATCATAGATGAGACAGTCACTCATTAAGGAGAAAATCCTAAAATGATTCTCATATAATGAGAGACTCATTGGGCTAAGGAGTTCAACTCCCTCGAGAGCAGTGCTCTACAGGCAGAACTTACATCTGTCAATTAAGAAAAGGAATAAAAATTTCCCCAGAAATTTCTAAAGTGCTATGCTCTGTAAAAACAATGGTATAATCTACCAGAACCCTCAAAAGCAAAGCTTTTTAGACTAAAACCCCAAGATCTTTAAGATCTGTAAAACAAACTCTTAAGAGTTCTTCGTGAAAGAAGAACAATGTTCTAATTAACGGGTTAAAAAACCCTAAAATACATCTTAAGATCTACGATCTCAGAAGAGCAAAGCTCTGTCAAGGGGTTCGATTATAATCCTTACCAAATTTTTGGACAAAGTTCTAACTCTAAAAAGAGATTTCTTTGGGCAGAGATCTAAACTCTAAAAGGAGAATTAAATTCTTAGAAGAAAGAAGAACAAAGAAGATGGACAACGGTCATCTCAAGGGCCAAAGGCCCTGCTTATAGGCAGGGGAAGCCGATCCAACTTTCAAGAAGATCTAACGGCGGAAAGGCTGCCACCGCTGCACTCACATGTGAGCCACGTGAGCGCAACGGTGGGGGGGCATTTGTTTCCCCCCAATAATAGAAGAGCAAGGCTCTGTTCAAAATTTGAAAAGAGGCAGCGCCTCACGTGCCTTACACGAAGGCGCCAGCGCAAAGAGTTAAAAACTCTGAGACAACGCCTCACGTGCCTTGCACGAGGGCACCAGCGTCAAGAGTTAAAAACTCTAAGGCAGCGCCTCACGTGCCCCGCACGAGGGCGCCGGCGCCAGAACTAAAAGTTCTCTGCCGTTGGATCTTTCGAAACACAGAATTAAATTCTAATTGAGGACTCCTCAAATCTTTCTAAATAAGAAAGATTACGCTCTGTAAAATAGAGCACCATTGGATTAAACATCCAATAGTGATTAAAAAATAACCAAGCAACAGAATAACCTCTGTATGAGAAAATATTTCCCCAATCTTTCTAAACAAGAAAGATTATACTCTGTAAAACAGAGTACCGTTGGATTAAAGATCCAATGGTGATTAAAAAATCACCAAATTACAGAATAAGCTCTGTATGGAAAATATTTTCCCCAATCTTGTTAAAAACAAGAAAAATATCTTCTATAAAACAGAAGTCCTTGGATCAAAAATCCAACGGTGGATAAAATCCCCAAATCAATTAAGGATCTCTCAATGAGAGGTTTCTTTAACTAAATCACTAAACTTGTCTCCAATATATAAAGGCCCCAAAAGTTCAAGTCTTGCACAGAGAACCCCCCATAAACTTCAAGTTCAAAAAAAAAGAGCAAGCAAAAAAGAGCTTTAAGAAAGAAGAAGGAAGAAAAACTTTCTTCAAGGTTATAGAGTGTTTTTCGTCACCCTATTAAGATGGGAATACGCGTGCGCTAGTCAGACGCATTATAGATTTCCCCTGCCTAGGGTAGGCTATGATTTATTGATTGTGGAGATCCGAATCTCCGACAGCCGCGGACTAAGCTGCCGTTAATTACCCCTCGTCTTTGGAGCGAGGGAACCTCCGATTGACGGGTTAAACTGGTCATACGAACTCAATGCGATGAATTGGGGGGTGTGTGTGTGTGTGTGTGTGTTTTAACATATAACAATGGAGACGTGTTCATTTTTTGTTCCATTTGTAAAAAAAAAAGATATATATATATATATATATATATATATATATATATATATATATATATATATATATATATGTATGTATGTATGTATATTTTTTTTATATGGCAAAAATAAATAAATATATAAATATTTAGAGAAATGTTATTTTTTTTAGAAAATATTATTTATAATTTATTTTTATTTATTTATTTTTTTTAAATTAAAAAGATTAGAAGAAGGAAAAGAACGAAGAAAGAAAGAAAAATAAATTAGAAAAAAATATAAAGAGGGAAAGAGGCTTCCATTTAATGGGAGCCCCCCTCACGTGAGGGGGGCTGAAGGGCTCCCATTAAATTGGAGCCCTCCCCTCACGTGACCTCACGTGAGGGGAGAGGGGAAGGCACCCACTAATGGGAGTCTCCTCTGTGGGGCTCCAAAATTAATTTAAAAAATTTATTACATGGAGTTCAATTTCAAAAGAATATTTTTGTGGAGTTAAACTCTGAAAGAATTTTAAATGTGGAGTTAAACTCCAAAAGAATTTTAAATGTGGAGTTTAACTGCAAAAGATTTTAAATGAAGTTCAACTCCAAAAGATTTTTATTGCGAAGTTAAACTCCAAGAGAATTTTATTTGTGGAGTTAAACTCCAAAAGATTTTCTCCTTTCTCTCTTGAGAAGAAACCCAAAATAGGTTCTCTTGAAACTCCAAGATCTAGATCTTGGATGATAAAAAAAAGTGACCCTTTTTCTTCTCCTGATAGAGTCTTGGGAGGTGGGTTTATGTTAAAACTTTATTTAGTTTTAAAAAAAGAAGAGCTAAGCTCTTGATTTAATTGGAAAATGAAAAGGAAGAGGAAGAACTTAGAAGAGAGAGGATGTAGGCACAAACCTTAGTTTTTTGGGGAGAAATGAATTGTATCCTTTATTTCATTATCATGTTGTCTTTTATAGGCTTACAAATTTACATATAACCCCTTGGGATTTACAAAATGGCATTTTGCCCATCCCATACCTCATGTGCTCATTTCTTTTGCACATGAGCCATGAGCTTTACAAAAATTTGGCTTTATGCCCATAAAGATTATATCAAAGTTATTTATTACATGATTTTTATTTTGGCGTGGAGAAGGCCGGCCATGGGGCTCGACTTGGGCATGGGCCCACTTGAACTGGGCTTGGGCCCACTTGGTTTGGGATTGACTTTGACTTTTACTTGGTCAACCAGAGTGTAATTTTTGACCCCAACAAAGTGCCCCCCTCAATAAATGCACATCGCACATGTGGGTCGTGTGCATGAAATTGATGGACTTTCTTTCATGTGGAGGCGACTTGATTTGGTTTCCGCTTTTTGGGAAGCCAGCACTGCCCTTTTTACGACATGGACGGTTGGTGCTGCCTTTTTAGAGACGTGGACGGTCGGTGCTGCCCTTTTTGCGACTTGGATGGTCGGTGCTTCCCTTTTAGCGACGTGGACGGTCGATGTTGCCCTTTTAGCGACGTGGACGATCGGTGCTGCCCTTTTAGAGACGTGGAAGGTCGGTGCTGCCCTTTTTGTGACTTGGACGGTCGGTGCGGCCCTTTTAGCGACTTGGACGGTCGGTGCCGCCCTTTTTGTGATTTGGAGTGTCGGTGCTGCCCTTTTAGCGACGTGGACGGTCGGTGCTGCCCTTTTTGCGACATGGACGGTCGATACTACCCTTTTAGCGACGTGGACGGTCGGTGCTACCCTTTTAGCGACGTGGACGGTCGGTGCTGCCCTTTTTGCGACTTGGACAGTCGGTGCTACCCTTTTAGCGACGTGGACGGTCGGTGCTGCCCTTTTTCCGACTTGGACGGTCGGTGATGCCCTTTTAGCGACTTGGACGGTAGGTGCTGCCCTTTTTGCGACGTGGACGGTCGGTGCTACCCTTTTAGCGACGTGGACGGTCGGTGCTGCCCTTTTTGCGACTTGGACGGTCGGTGATGCCCTTTTAGCGACGTGGACGGTCGGTGCTGCCCTTTTAGCTATGAGGACGGTCGGTGCTGCCCTTTTAGCGATGAGGACGGTCGGTGCTGCCCTTTTAGCGACTTGGACGGTCGGTTCTTCCCCTTTAGTGACTTGGACGGTCAGTGCTGCCCTTTCAACGACTTGGACGGTCGGTGCTGCCCTTTTAGAGACATGGACGGTCGGTGCTACCTTTTTAGCGACTTGGACGGTCGGTTCTGCCTTTTTAGCGACTTGGACGGTCGTTGCTGCCTTTTTAGCGTGGACGGTCGGTGCTGCCCTTTTAGCAACTTGGACGGTCGGTGCTGCCCTTTTAGCGACGTGGACGGTCGATACTTGATTTGACTTGCTCTGCTTCTTGCAGTGTCAGGGATGAACTTGACTTGCTCCGCTTCTTGCGGTATCGAGATTGGATTTTGACTCGCTCCGCTTTCTGCGGTGTCGGGGTTGAAGTTGACTTATTGATTATGATTTGGGTTGACATCAACATCGCTATACTAGAGTATGGTACCAGAAGCGAATCATCATTTTCCATGAGAGGATTTGGGGTTTTGGTTTTGGTCAGCATCTGCATTGCTGCACTGGAATACTGCCAGGAGCAACTCATCATTTGCCCTGGAAGAATTTGGGAATTAGTTTTTGGGTCGGCATCTACATTGCTACACTGGAATAATTCCCGGAGCAACTCATCATTTGCCCTTGCCCTTTGAGAAGCGATGGCTTAGGAGACAGTTTTATGTCCTTATCACCTAACACTTTTCAATTTTATGAGCCGTAAGAGTCCCATAAATGCATTTTCTCCCTACGAGTCGAAAGGATCTCGTAGGTGTATTTTCTCCTCAGGAGTCGTAGGGACTCCTAAGTGTGTTGCTCATTTGTGAGTCATAAGGATCTCACGCGGGAGTTTTCAACTCATAAAGTTGAGAGGACTTTGCGAGTGCATTTCATCTCTTTTTCATGAGTTTGCGTCCTTTCGGGTTTTCACAAACTCGCCAGCAGTCCTGCTGTTTTTACTCATGGTGGAGCCCTTTCGGGTTTTCATCCATGCCTATTTTGCTTGTGGACATACCCCCTTTTTTGACGATTTTCATCGCTGGTGGGGCTTTAAATGTAGTCTCGCCGGTAAGACTTGAGAGAGATTGGGATCGTTTTACGCGCATAAATTGTATACGGTTTTGCAGGATGTATGATCCAGATCGTAGGGCCGAAAGAATTTTGGGACTTTGTTGGCGTCTGCATCGCTGCACTGGAATATGATACCAGGAGCGACTCATCATTCGCCGTTGGGGTATGGGATTTAGATGGTTGGCGTCTGCATCGCTGCACTGGAATATGGTACCAGGAGCGACTCATCATTCGTTGTCTGGGATTTGAATTTTGGTTGGCGTATGCATCGCTGCACTGGAATATGGTATCAGGAGCGACTCATCATTCGCCGTTGGGGATTTGAGTTTTGGACTGCGTCTGCATCACTGCACTGGAATATGGTATCAGGACGACTTATCATTCGCCATTTTCTTTACTACCGCGATTGCTCTATCATTTCAGCTTTTCTTATCGCAAAGGTCGTGATTGCCCTATCATTTCAGCTATTTATTCCTGGTTGCCCCATCATTTCGACTTTATTTTCATCTTTATTTTTACATTTTTATTGGGAGTTGCCCTGTAACGACCCCAATATTACTATACCATCGTGTTTTCTTTCTTTAGTAAAACATTGTATTTATTTATTTGTAGTATTTTTCCGTATATTTTGTTTTCTATTTATATATATATTATTTTATTATTCCATCTTTTTTTTCCCAAACCTAATTCTTTAATCTAAATCTTAACCTATTTTAAATTAAACGCAAGACCTAACTCAGCCCATAACCCAAATCCAATCTCATTTTCATTTTCTTTTATAAAACTATGAGCCCAAAAGCCCACTTTCTTTTTAAGCAATAGCATATATTTAATTCTAATTAAATATGTGCATGAACGATCTTGTAGCTCATTGGTTAAGTCTTTGCATTGTTATTTCATAGATCAAATGTTTAAATCCCCATTCTTACAAATTTTTTTATCATTTTTTATTCTTCTTATAATCTACAAATGAGACCTTTCATTTCATCTTTATTTTAACTCCCAAAATAATTAGAATGGTTATAAGCTATAATTTATTAGAATTATGGCGGCCATAAATCTTTTTTTTATATCTCACTTATCTTTCTTTTCATCATAATATATTTTTATCATTTCACATCTCCTTCTTCATCTAGATTCCTCGAATAAGAACATGGAGAAGTCTTCAAGAAGGTCTCGCTAGTAACGTGAGACTATCGGTAGATAGACAAGACCGGTGACAATACCGGCTTGTGTATGTAAGTCCTTTCTCCCCCGCCCCTCCCCCCCTCCCCCCCTCCATCTCTTTATTCTTCTCTTGTCATATCTCTTGAACCCGCTATTCTTTTCATATCATAATTCATAAGAGAATATAAACATAAACATATACATATATATAAGTTTAGATATATACGGTTCTATACGGTTTAATAATACCTTATTACCTCTTATTCAAATTAAAGTGTTTTCAATTCTTTGTTCATGACTATGAATGTTATTATGAGTTGTGAGAACATAAATTTTATGCCACAATATATATCTACGATGTCTCATGGAATCGGTTTGCTTATTAAAAGAAAAGGAGAAGCTTGCATAAAAGTACTAGTTAGTATTTTTGCCGATTTTAGTATACATATCAATATCTTTATCTTTAAAATAAATTTTAGAAATTAATTTTTACTTATGGAAATTTTAGAAAATTTACATATGATAGAATATATTTTTCTGTACACCGCTGTAAAAATTTTAGATCGAATCGCTTAACGGTTTAGAAATTATATCGTGTTTATTCACTGTTCGTAAAACAGAAAACTGTAGTTATCGGTCAACTTTTAGGGCACATAACTTCATATACCTATGTCCAAATTGAGAAAAATCAGGTGTTTTGGATATCTACATCAAAGGATCTAGATTTTCTTAGTTTAAAGTTTTTATTTAAAACCGACGTAAAATATAGAAAACCGCGTTACAATATTTAGTGACGGATGTGGACAGAATCTGTCCTGATTCGCACACTGTTTTTAAATAGGACATAACTCGAACTCCAGATGTCCGTTCGTGACAAACTTTAGATGTGTAGATGGATAGTTGATATAACTATAATTTTCTGTATACTATATTACTTATAAATGCATTAAACAACCCGATATAGGCTTTGCAATACAGTATATAGTTGCTGTCCAGAGATCTCAATTTCTGTTTTAAACGCTGAAATTAAATTGATCATAATTTGAGCTTTAGAAATCCAAATGACATGAATCTTGGTGTTTTGGATAAGTACATCGAAATATCTATAATTTTCTAATAATTATCGTAACCTTAAATCTGATGGAAATTAACTCAAATTGTGTTTTAAAAATATGCGACGGTGCCAGACAGATTCTGATCTGTTCTGCGCGACAAAACGAAAATGAGTATATCTCCCAAACCGGTAGTCGTATTTAGGCGCGAATGGAGCTCACACATACATAACACTTAGATCTATATTTTTTTTATATTCAGAAATTGATTGACTTGATTGATTAGTCGTACACAACACTTCTTAACGGCATTGTTTATGGTCGTTACTTGAATAATATACTTGACTCATTTCATGCTATTTGAACATGTATACATATTTATCTTGATCATTAAATTGTTGTATATATATAAAGACGATAATTAAATGCTTGAAGTGTATTTTGAAAATTATACAAAATTATTTTTACATAAACCCCCTCAAGTTATACTAAATTACAATAACGACCCTAGTAAATATAGGTTTAAGCGGGACCAGTCTCTTGAGCCTCAGGGAGTCGGAGATATGGGTGCTTACCTATTTAAGGTAAACAACTTAACAAATGGTGTTATCAACACGGTAATCGTCTTTGAAAAAGACACCATCTATGTGCAGCGGTTATCGATAACTCCAAAACATAATTCAGGATTCAATTTCTTTTTAAATTGTCTGACTCGGACTGAGCCTCAATATAATCAAACTGAATTCAATATAATTCAAGTATATATTCAACATGAATCCATGAATCCATATATTCAATCTATTCATTCTATACAACTTGACTGAACCGAACCATGGATATATTCAATCTACATATTCATCTATTATATCCGTTCTATTACTGATATCATAGTTTCGACAAGTCATCATTTATATACAATATACAATTCAAACAATACAATCAAGACATCGGGGGGTTTATAAGGGGTAGACTGGTACGGAAGGTGCTAGAAGTGGCACGAGACTGCAACCATAATGCACCTAACCTGAATTCAATTGTTGTTGTTCCGTGGCTGAACGGTTCCTTGTACTCCTGATACCTTAGTCTCTGGGGTAAGTGAGACTCCTCTCGTATACACTGGCCTTTTCTGTACCAAGTTACAAACAACAGCGTTAACAATATAATATAACTTTAAAAGTTACACACTCTCTCTCTGTCTATTCTTTTTCTCCCTCATCTTTGGGACTTACTGAGCGATTTTTTCACTGACGACATTCCTTCTCTTTCTTCTTTGGAATGTTGTCAGGTGTTTCGGACCTTCCAGAGATCGAACCCAGCATTGAAGTCTTGGACCAGTTTATTGAAGATCCTAAGCTGTAGTTACAGTTGTACACATTTCATTTCAGCACTTTCCATTTCTGTTATGCTATTGTTCAGGCATTGTTTTCATTCAGATGTATTTACTTTTCCATACATTGTACAAAAGAATGTTAATAAATAAAGTTGTTGTTCATTACATTTGTCTCTTGTGTATATTTCTTTTATATTGCTTAGTTACGCTTAGCGTATTTACTTCAGAGTAAATACGTAACGGCCTCATCGCGTCCCCTTCGCCGTATACCGGGAAGCGGGGCGTGACATGCCCCATCATTTCGCTCTATTTTCATCTTTATTTTTACTCGCTGATTTTTATTGCGAGTTGCCCCATCATTTCGGGTTTTTATTTTATATTATTTTTTTTATTTTTTTTCAATCTTTTTTTCTTTTTTCGTTTTATTTACACATTATTACATCCTAAGTTTAACGACTTAGAGGTCGACTGTTCCCAATTTAACGACGTGGTGATCATCTGACGGGAAATTTAGAGAAGATACCCGATTGAGCAGTTGTCAGAGGCACCGCTGGAGCTTGCTCGAGATGCCTTATTACTTTGTCGTTGTTGATGGCCTTACCCCTAGCTGAGGACAAGGAAAGTCATTCAAATACCGACTTGCGTTCGAAGATGGCAATTGAAAATTGTTAACCCCCCTGCAAATAGAAACATGATTTCAGTACAGGCAATCGATATGTACATTGATTGAGCTCGCATGGACGTTTAACCCGAAATATGGGAGGAGAGATTGGTCCCACCGGGCGTGCCAGAATCTGTAGGGTGTTTTTCATCACCCCATTGAGTTGGAAATACGCGCGCGCTGGTTAGGCGCATTACAGATTCCCCCTGCTTAGGGTAGGATGGGGTTTATTGATTGTGGGGATCCAAATCTCCGGCAGCCGCGGACTAAGCTGCCGTTAATTACCCCTCGTTTTTGGAGCGAGAGAATCTCCGATTGACCGGTTAAACTGGTCATGCGAACTCAATGCGATGCATTGGTGTGTGTGTTTTTTTAACATATAACAATGGAGACGTATTCATTTTTTTGTTCCATTTGTAAAAAAAGGTATATATATGTATATTTTTTTATATGGCAAAAATAAATAAATAAATAAATATTTAAAGAAATGTTATTTTTTTTTAAATATTATTTATAATTTATTTAATATTTTTTTAAATAAAAAAGATTAGAAGAAAGAAAACAACGAAGAAAGAAAGAAAAAGAATTTAGAAATAAAGGGGGAAGGGGCTCCCATTTAATGGGAGCCCTCCCCTCGGGGAGCCGAAGGGCTCCCATTAAATGGGAGCCTTCCCCTCACGTGACCCCACGTGAGGGGGGGGGGGGCAAAGGGCTCCCATTAAATGGGAGCCCTCCCCTCACGTGACCCTACGTGAGGGGCCAAAGGGCTTCCATTTGATTGGAGCCATTTTCCCTCACCTGATCCCACGTGAGGGGGGCTAGAGGGCTCCCATTAAATGGGAGCCCTCTCATCACTTGACCTCATGTGAGGCGGGCTAGAGGGCTCCCATTTAATGGGAGCCCTCCCCCTCACGTGACCTCACGTGAGGGGGAGGGGGAAAGGCTCCCACTGATGGGAGTCTCCCCTTTGGGGCTCCAAAATTAATTAAAAAATTTTATTACATGGAGTTCAACTCCAAAAGAATATTTTTGTGGAGTTAAACTCCAAAAGAATTTTAAATATGGAGTTAAACTCCAAAAGATTTTAAATGGAGTTCAACTCCAAAAGCTTTTTATTGCGGAGTTAAACTCCAAAAAAATTTCTTCTTTCTCTCTTGAGAAGAAACCCAAAATGGGTTTTCTTGAAACTCCAAAAGAATTTTATTTATGGAATTAGACTCCAAAAGATTTTCTCCTTTGAGAAGAAACCCAAAATAGGTTTTCTTGAAACTCCAAGATCTAAATCTTGGATGATAAAAAAAAGAGATCATTTTTCTTCTCTTGATAGAGTCTTTGGAGGTGGGTTTATGGTAAAACTTTATTTAGTTTTAAAAAAAGAAGAGCTAAGCTCTTGATTTAATTGGAAAATGAAAAGGAAGAGGAAGAACTTGGAAGAGAGAGGATAAAGGCACAAACCCTAGTTTTTTTGGGAGAAATGAATTGTATCCTTTATTTCATTATCATGTTGCCTTTTATAGGCTTACAAATTTACATATAGCCTTTTGGGCTTTACAAAATGGCATTTTGCCCATCACATGCCTCATGTGTTCATTTCTTTTCCATATGAGCCATGGGCTTTACAAAAATTTGGCTTTATGCCCATAAAGATTACATCAAAATTATTTATTACATGAGTTTTATTTTGGCATGGAGGAGGCCGGCCATGGGGCTCGACTTGGGCATGGGCCCACTTGAACTGGTCTTGGGCTTACTTGGTTTGGGGTTGACTATGACTTTGACTTGGTCAACCGTGGTGTAATTTTTTACCACAACAAAGATAAATAGAGATCATACCATCTCATCTGCATACCCAAGGGTTTAACCCTCATAAAAGAACATAATTCTTTCCCCTGGATTTGAGATCCTTAAGACAAGTCCCCCACGGATGAGAATTTAATTCTCATAGGGATGAATTTGTTCTTGGGGATTGAAGATCCAGGAAAGAACAAAGAATCGAATTCTTTAGAAAAATGCATAAAGAAAAAAACAGCGCCAAGCGCTTCACGTGCCCCTTACGTGGGCGCTGATTAATAAAGAGTGCTTGGCACTCAATGGTTGGTGCTAAGCGCTCCGCATGTCCCTTACGTGGGCGCTGCTCAACAAGTAGTGCTTAGCACTCAGTGGTTGGCACTCAGCGCCAAGCGTCTCTCGTGTCCCTCACGTGGACGCCATAGAGAGTGTTTAACACTCCATAAAAAACCAAAAAAAAGAGGGTGAGCGTCAGTGCCCAGATCAATACTCAGCATTGTTGCACAGAAAAGGGATCGAGCATAAACAAGTGTTTAACACTTTATTCAAAAACTGAGTGGGCTGAGCCCAAGTTAACCAAAAGTCCCTAATTCAGATCAACCCAGCCTCTGTGCTCACATTTTTTAAATTGGTCTTAACCTCAAACACGACTATTGATATTCCAACGGACATCGGTTCAAAGGTACATATCTTCACACCTCTGATAAATGTCGTTGTAATTCATAAGCGTCTTCAGAGAGGTGGTGGGTCTCGATAACCAACAACCATTTAATGTACTCTCGAATGGATGGATACATCCCAATACGGACCGTAATGTCCTTAAAATAGTCGTGGACTGCAACGTCCTTAAACTATCTACGGACTGCAACGTCCTTAAACTAGCCATAGACTGCAACGTCCTTAAACTAAAACCATGGAGCCCAAATTCTCTTTCTTTGGATTAAAAAATGATTCAAAACCCCCGTTAAGTAGATCTTAGTCCAACATCGGATTAACGTATCCTTAACAAATATTTGAGTTGATCTTAATCTCAAGCAAGGTTAACGATCCTTAAATCAAACAAGGTCGATGAGGGGGTGCAATGGTCGCGGTGTCTCTGAGGAGGGGAGTGGAGTGTGAGGGAGAATGAGAGTGGGGGGCGAGAGATGAGTTTTGGTGAAGGAGGTCATGAGGGTGATAGGTTGAGTAGGGATGGTGCTGGGTGTTTAGAGAGAAGAGAGGAGAAAGGGAGGAAGGGGAGAGGGAGACGAGGTCGAGGGAGGGAGTTCGCGAGCACGCGCGCGAGGTCGTGGGTCAAGGTTGGGGACGTGCTCGTGACGAGGAGCGGGGGCTCGGGAACGAGTGGCGACATGGGGAAGAAAAGAAAAAGGAGCGGGAAAAGAAGAGGGGAGTGGGGAAGAAGAGAGATGGGTCGGGTATGGGGTTTGGGCCGGGTCGGGGTTTAGGATGGGTAAGGGTTTGGGCCGGGATTTGGGTTTTGTTTAGGAGAATTTAAAATTCAAAATATATGCATTCTAAATTCCACCAAAAACAACGGGAAAAAATAGAAAATATTCAAGGGAATTGGAAAATATGGAAAAAATTTATTTGCGGAACTGGGAATTTATATCATATCCTCCTTAAAGAAAATTTCGTCCTCGAAATTAAAAGAACGAAAACCGGGAGGTAACGATGCAATGACTATCCAAAAAGTTGTGGGAACCGCGACTTCTAAACCTAATAACACCGTGGGTAAGTGGAATTTTCAGAAACACATTATCTCCGATCTCGAATTCTGGTGCTCTCCCGTTGGCATCCGTCCAACTCTTCTGTCTGTCTTGTGCCGTCTTAATGCGCTGTCTGATTATCTGGAACTTGTTTACCGTCAACTTGAGACGTGTACCCAGACTCTCCTGTAAGCTCTTCCAAAAAGTGTGAAATGGATCTAGCGTCCCGATTTGATGCTATACTTGCAGGAACTCCATGAAATCGTACTACCTCTTGCATGTGTTTCCCCGCAAGCGACTCTGTCGAATGTCCCACCCGGAAGGGTATAAAGTATGCAGCTTTCATAAGGCGGTCGACGATAACCCAAATAGCGTCGTTGTCTCTTGGGATCCGTGGTAAGGCATCCCCAAAGTCCATAGTGATGTGCTCCCACTTCCACTCTGGTATCGGAAGCGGTTGTAACAGTCCCGCTGTTCTCTGGTATTCCGCCTTCACTTGCAGACATACCAAACACCTGGATACAAACCGTGCAATCTCTCGCTTCATCCCGTTCCACCAATCGTGCTACCTCATATCTCTATACATTTTCTTGACTCCGGGATGTACAGAATAACCTGAATTATGAGCCTCGGCTAGTACTTCTTCTCTGACATCTCCCTTGGGAACGCAGAGTCTACTACCGAATCTCAAAGAACCGTCTCGATGTATTATTAAGTCTGGCCTTAGTCTGGCCTCCACCTGCTCTCTGTACTTCTGCAATCAGGGATCATTAGCTTGTACAACCTTAATGCGATCTATAAGTGAAGACTGCACCTGCAACTGCCAAAACCGCCTGATTGCACTTGGTGTAACAACCTCTAGTTTGAGCTTTAGAAAATCCTCAATGATGTTCCTCTGCCTGGTCAATATCATGACCGCTGGTTCGCAACTGAGGGCGTCGGTATGACATTTAGTTTTCCTGGATGGTACTGAAATCCCGAGTCATAATCCGCCCCTTGCTATAGCCATTGGCGTTGTCTCATATTCAATTCTCAATGATTGAACATGTATTTCAGACTCTTGTGATCCGTATACACTTCCACCCTTTTTTTGCCCAGTAAGTTATGTCCCCAGATTTCCAAATGCGAAAACTACTGGGGCTAACTCCAATTCGCGTGTTGGGTAGTTCCCCTCGCGATTCTTCAGCTGTCATGGGGCATAAGTAACTACCCGACCGTGTTGCATCAGAACGCAGCTTAAACCCTTCCATAAATCATCGTCGCGTATCACCACACCATCTGAATCGTCTGGCCCTATAAGAATAGGCGCCGTGGTCAACATCTATTTCAGCATCTCAAAAGCCTGAGTACATTCCTCTGTCCGTACGTAAGACACTTCCTTCCATGTCAGCTAAATTGGAGGGTCAGGTGATTACAAGGTTCAAGTATGAGATAAAATAATTACTTGTAATAAGAGCAAGAGATGTTGTAAGAAGGATCAATTTATGAATCAAGCGAGCTTAAAGGTACAATACTTCAGGAAAAATTTGACCGAACCGAAACTTTATTATTCAAAAAATCTTGACAGAGTATAATTGAGAGATAAACTTGGCCCTAAACTATACATCATTATTATTTGGCCCTATGAAAAGAAAATAAGTTGTGTCAGCCGTGATTGTGGAAGTTCAACAAGTTGCGATATGCTCTCGCAGTAAGATGGGGACGTCCATTCCCATAGTGTCCTGCCTGAATGACTGCTTTAGGTTCATCAGCCTTGAGTTCCTCTTCACTCGAGATTTCATCCTCCCACTCTTCCTGGACTGGAGCTTCGTCTTTGGATTCATCACCTATAGGGCTTTCTTCTCCTAACTCTTCCCCTTCGGCGGGAGCTTCCTCATCAGAATCCTCCTACATATGTTCTGCCTCTCCCGGGTCCTCTTCTGGATCCTCTTCCATAGGGTCTTCCACAGGATTCTCCTCTTCAGGATCCTCATCTGAATCCTCCTCTATTGTGTTTTCCTACGGGTCCTCTTCTATCGGGTCTTCTTTGGAATTCTCCTCCTCAGGGTCTTCTTCTGGGTCTTCCTCTTCATCGTTCGAATCATTAATCATATTGATCTCTAGAATTGCGACACCGACTCCCTCTTCCTCGGATTCATTGTCGTCGAAAATGACCTGTGGCCCATCGACCTCGTCATCTGAACACACTAATATATAGTTGAAAGAAATGCATGACTGAGTGTCCTCATCGAGAAGAGGTGCTGCCCTAGGGTTGTCCATGGTCTGAAACGCAAAGGTCATGATTAGATAGTGTAACACGAAGGAAAATAGCGATTAATGATGTGGAACACGAGGAAAGGATGAAGTAGATAAGATTCAAAACATGAACTTGAGTGGTGATGCACAAGTAGTATATGGAAGTGAAAGCAACGAAACAAAGTATGATTCAATGGATCCCTAAATTGAACTGCAATCTTATTCTAAACCAAGCTCTGATACCAACAAAACCATGCCACGCCCCGCTTCCCAAAATACGGAATACAAGGGTGATAAGGCCATCCATGCTCCTACGATCAAGAAAAAATCCTGTCGTAATCACATTTCGGCTTCTAGCATTATATGGTAATCAGTACAATACAGTACGGGTAAGGAGAATGCAGTCACTAAAACTATCGGATATAAAGAAATCTGAGTTCAATGGAAGCAAGTGAAAGGGGAAACTAACCAAGAATATCAATGGAGAAATGTAACCGGTTCACTGGACTGGATCTTCACGGTCTTCTCGAGATCAGACGAATCCACCTCTATCACTGAGCATGCATACTCAGGTCATCAGGGTGACACAATAGCAATATTATAATAATAACAAAGAGACAAGGAAATAAAATAATAACGGTGGAGATGATAAATGCAGGCAATCAATATATTAATAACTGATGCAATGTATGATCTGTGTCCCTATCGGTCTCTAAGTCACTTTTGAAATTGAGTTGGGGAAAGGAGGATCATATTTAACGAGGGTCTCGTACATACCCGATACTACGACCCGCTGTTTCCCGGGACATAAGCCTGTCAGCCGGACCGCTAGGCCCAACCTAATATATATAAGAGTTGTTGTTCGAACGATCATCCTCTAAATCACTGTCCTCGCTAAATACAATTCCATTTCCACTTCGATTTTCCCTCTTTTTACCCAGGTTTTACTATTCATGAGTATAGGCTAGTTGTGTACAAGTATGCATCAATAACATGATTTTATTCACTGTTCACTGTATGGTTCATTATCACGAATCGCTCATTATTCACTGGTGTACTTGACATAACCACACCAATACCACACATGTTCAACAATGCAATATATACTGAGAATTAATACGAACGTTCACTATCGCTAGAGGTCTTGTAGTCGAATAGAACTATGAATCATGCCGCTAAACAGTTTATATGCAGTACAAGTCGCTATACATTTTATGAACATAGAAAATTTGTATTAAATCATACATTCAGAATTAAGAAAAAAGTTACAAAAGTGGTAATAATTAATCTCAGTCGGCAGTTCAACAAAATTAATTTCAAGTCAATCGGGTTTTGGGTTTGCAACTTACAACCATTTCATTTTAAGTGTTCGCTGCTGGAATTTCAGTTCCTGAACTGAATGCCCATTTCGCAACACAGTTTTCACCCTGTTGGGATCAAAATTAGGCGATGCTATAGTTGAACAAAATTTAGGCTTATCAGTTAGGTTTCCAACACATTAGATGGATTGATAATATCTATGGTTTACTGGAAGTTATGCACTGTACACTAAAGGGGTATACATTCTGTCCCTGTTTGGGACTGCTATGTGTTCTGTTGATTTAAAATGTAATTTAAATAGTAAACGACAGTAAAAACGAATGAAACCACTTCCAACAGTTAGCTAACATATTTATCTTCGCTATGGTATAGGGTTCTGCATTATAAAATTTTCATATAGCAGAGTGGAAGCATTACAAAACGAGAATCGACAGCCCGAGCTGCTCTGGACTGCAGTCCAGAGCCGCACTCCGAACCAGTTTCCGTAATCTTTTTAGCATAGAAACAGATTAAAAATCTTATGGGATTCTAGGTCGTCGAGTCTCCTTCGATATGATCCCTCAAACGCAACATTCCAATTTTTAAAATATTTTATGTGAATTTAATGGCCTAGCGTGTTCAGGAAAGATTCTGATTTCGCAATGATTATCGGGGTAACATTTTATAGGTGAAACGGTATCGATTTTCAACCAAATTTCTGCAGTACCTCTGTAAACAGTAAACGGATTTAATGATCATAAGTTCTGGCATTTAAAGATGGATTTCACTTAAATTTTAGCATCAAATACTTGCTATGATATTGAATTGCAATCGAATTGATTGTAAAATAGCATGAAGCAAGTATGTAAAACTTGCCTGACGACATATCGATGATAATATGGCAGCGATGCGGCACGGTGGTGAACTATGGCTATGACAGCGGCGCGGTGCAACAAGACCACGACGAGGCTTGGCTAGGCTTGTGTCGCGGGGCTCAACGCGACGTGAGCTGCGATGGGCGTATGCCGGTGTTGCTATGGATACCGTATTGATAATGATGATGGCTTAAGAGATTGAGGCCACGGATTGGATGGCGACAATGGTGACTAGAATAGCGGAAATTGGCGATGGATGAAAGTGCTCGATGAAATGCCGAAAGGTGCAAGGGACATGAGTTTAGCTTGTAGGCTCGGTTAGGCTCCGATGGCTTGGCTGCAGGGATGAGGGGAGCTGGAGTTGGAGTAAGGTGGCTGCGTCGTCGTCAGAGGTGACAGTGGTGGTAGGGAGCCGGTGGCGATGGTAATGGGTTGGATGTTAAGAGAGGGGGAGAGATGGAGACAAAGAGAGAGATTGGTGGGGCTCGGCTTGAAGCTTGGGGCTTGGTGGTGGGGTGGTGTTGCGTCGGCCAGAGCTTGGAGTCGGGGATTGGGGTTGTGATGGCCGGAGCTGCAGTGGTAGAGGGTGGTCGGGAGTGAGGGCTGGTGGAGCTAGGCTCGGCGAGGGGTGTGCAGGAGGATAGTGGGAGGTGACGAGAAGGTAGCCGATGAGGAGGAGACGGCGAGGGAGGAGCTCGTCGGAGGCAAGAGGAGTCAGTGTGCAGGGGAGGTGGTGTTGCTGTTGAGGTGGAAGGAGGTTATAGGGCTGTTAGAGAAAGTAAGGGGAGGCTTGTTTGTGCCTGGGTTTGCGGAGAGGATGCTAGGTACTGGGTATGGTGGCGGTGGCCTCGACTACAGGCGAGGGGCTCGACTAGGAGCTGCTGAGGTCGATGAGGGGGTGCAATGGTCGCGGTGTCTCTGAGGAGGGGAGTGGAGTGAGAGGGAGAACAAGAGTGGGGGGATAGAGATGAGTTTTGGTGAAGGAGGTCATGAGGGTGATGGGTTGAGTAGGGATGGTGCTGGGTGTTTAGAGAGAGGAGAGGAGAAAAGGAGGAAGGGGAGAGGGAGACGAGGTCGAGGGAGGGAGTTCGCGAGCGCGCGCGAGGTCATGGGTCGAGATTGGGGACGTGCTCGCGACGAGGAGCGGAGGCTCGGGAACGAGTGGCGATGTGGGGAGGAAAAGAAAAAGGAGCAAGAAAAGAAGAGGGGAGTGGGGAAGAAGAGAGATGGGTCGGGTATGGGGTTTGGGTCAGGTCGGGGTTTAGGTTGGGTAAGGGTTTGGGCTGGGCCGGGATTTGGGTTTTGTTTAGGAAAATTTAAAATTCAAAATATATGCATTCTAAATTCCTCCAAAAACAACGGGAAAAAATAGAAAATATTCAGGGGACTTGGAAAATATGGAAAAAAATTATTTGCGGAACTGGGAATTTACAACAGTCGTACTATTTTGGCATTCGCCAAGGGTATGTACGGGTGGGTTCAAATTAATCTAGATAATGACGGGTAGAACTTGACATGTGACTTATGATATGTTGTCCTTCGTCAAGGTCATAAGAGCATAAGGTAAAAATCAAATCGGGAGTTTCTAAAGAAACTGAAACTTACCAGGCATGCGCATACCTTCTGGAGTGCGATAACGTGAGTGGATTCCTTCACGTTATCATGCGATGATAGTTGGATCCCGATTCCCACTGATGCGTTGGTTTACTCCTCGGGTGATCCCGACTAATTCTTCTTTCAGGTTTGGAGGAGAATTTGAGGATACAGTGGGAGACATTCTGATTAGATAAAGTGATTGACCATTCTGATCTAGGTTAGAGCGCACGCAGAGTGTTTCTTTTCTATCTCTCTTTGACAGCGACCATGGCCCAACCCTAAACTATAACTTAGTTACAAAGTTAACCGAAATTTCTTAAAACATCGGTTTTTGGATTGTCTGAGTTGCATACATCATTACCACTCCTTCTTTTATCCTTTTCTTTTCTCCAGAATACCTTGTATCACTGCGAACATCCACTTCCATTGGATAAATCTATCGTATAGTTATATACGAACTCGAAGGAACTTGTTCCAGATTCGAGGATGGATTCTGGTTCTAGAGAAATTGAATAGGATTATTCAGTTGTCTTTTCCTTTTACCTTCGCTCAGGTTGTGAGGGCTCCTAGGATTAGGAGAGAGTAAACCTATTACGCTTATTGGATAGTCTTCTTCCAAACTATAGGCAGGTGCCGAAAGATAGGGAATGAAGAAAACCAATTAGCCTAACTGTGGTGTACAGAAGGTATTAAGTAAAGATAAATAAAGGGATCAGAAAGAGGGCAAAGTAAATTGCAACTGCTATCATTCACGACCAAACCACGTATTTCATCGCCACTCCTACTTCACCTTTGTATTTCTCCAGAACACCCCGTATCACTACGAAGATCCACAGTTATTGCATAATCCATCGTATGGTTATATACGAACTTGAACGAACTTGTTCCAGTTCGAGGATGGATTCTGGTTCAGGAGAAATAGGAATAAGGTTTATTCAGTTGTCTTTCATCATCACCTTCTCTCAGATTGCGAGTACTCCTAGGATTTGGAGAGCACACCTATTACGCTTATTGGATAGTCTTCTTCCAAACCATAGGCTGGTGCCGAACAGTAGGGAAGCAAGAAAACCATTTAGCCTAAGGAAGGTGTACAGAAGGTAATGACTAAAGACAGGTAAAGAGATTTGGAAAGCTGGCAAAGAAATATACGGTTACAGTCATGAATCTGGATAATGAAAGAGGCATTACTAGGAATACCCGGATACCCCTTCAAAACATTATCATGTTTCAGTTTCACTGTGTATTGTGAATAGAAAACTGATTTCCCAATTAGCCCTTGCTCCAGGGTATGTATTTACCAGGTATGATTCTCACATCTGTATAGGTTTACAGATGATGAGTGGAAGTAAGTTATTGGGAATTAGGTGATCATCTTCCTTATATCGGAATTCTTTGTAATTGGTGATATTTAAGAAAATCACCTGGGTTTTTGCCGGACAGCAAATATTTGGTTTTGAATATCCGTTGTTATGCACCAATTTCAAATTGATATATCTGTACGTTTAATTTATAATGTGAGATATAACTTTTTGAAATTATGTCCATGATATTTACCTATATCAGTTGATGGTTAGGTAAGGAGCATTCAACAGTGATGTAATTCTTCATAACTATAATACAGTTTTCAACCTACGACGCACAGGGTTTGAGTTAATCAACTCAGGGAACTTATACAAAGTATTATATGTTGTTCAGTGTCCATTAGGACAGAGGGGTTGGTTCTCGTACTATATTCTGTTTATTTGTGACTTCTCTAGTTTTTCGACAAGTGTTTCGTACAAACACAAGGTCCATGTTTTGAGAAGTTATAGGTATATGAATAAAGTAGAGAACCAAGTATTGCAAGTATCAGGATTCTTCAAGGTAATCGAAGATGTAGATACTTATGTTTGGTATTCAGTCGATAGTAATGGTTTTGAGAACTTACTTCTCATTCAGGTTACTCATAATTAGATGCACTCCTAAGTTGAGTAGTGTTGATCGACCTCTCTCCATTTAGTTGACATGCACTGGAGACAGCTGCATGATTTGAATCTGGTTCCAATTAAATCAGTGCCTCTGTTTCTATATTGTATATAGAATGGATCATATCTTAACGGTATATGGAGTTGTCTGGCTTATGCTTAAAACCAGACTCTGGATAACTCAAGACACGTTTCTGTAATGGTTGTTTGTGGGTTAACCCGGGTTATGACGAGGATTAATTTTCTACCATCTGGAAGATCAATAGTGATATTGTTCTTGACTCACCACAGTTTTAGTAAAATGGACTTTTTCAGAAAACAGTAGTAGGAGTATGGTAGAACTGGAAGTGATTCCAGAACCGCAAGCGATTACTGAAATTTGATAAGAACCTAAAGATTCGATCAGGTTTGATATTCTATTAGCCTCTCCGCAGATATGATGGGTAACCTCAGGCGCCCGAGAAGTACTTCGGTATCCTCAAAGACGGTGGTAGGGAGGTTCTTGTTTACCCAAACTTGCCATTACTGTTGTTCCAGACTATGAGACCCGGCAGGAGGATGAGTATTGTGTCGTTATAAACTATATTTAGAAGTGCACGTGTATATGACCTTGCCAGAGGGTTATCATAGTCGGTGGGAGCAGCGGAAGCATAGTGGACAAGTAGCTTGTGTCTACTTATAGACTAAAGCAGATATAGCGGAGATAGATCGTCTATTTTTGATGTGGCAGTCATGGGTTATGACTTCATCAGAATAAGGGATGGATCTGTTAAGAAAGTAGTAGGGTGTAATGTCCTGGTATTTGGATGACATGAACGTTGTAGGAAGTAAAATTCCTATACTACGATCGGTTATACTGTGATTGTCACACAGTGGTTTCTCTACATAGAATATGGATATTATATCAGGCATTCTGGTTACTAGATCTATGGTTTTAGATCTAGATTTGGGTAGTTTCCCAATCTGGGTACTCAGACAGTATTCTAAAGATGTTTTAGAATTGACGACTCCTGGCACGGTGGTCTACCTACAGGTGATGGAGTCACCCACTCTAAAGGAGTCTTACAGACTAAAGGGGAGAAGGATGTACATGATTGGCATATCACTTGCTTAGGCAATTGAGTCAATCATGAGATGTCAAGTACCACACCAGATGTTGTTTTTGCATTAGATGTAATAAGTTGAGATATTAATCCAATCCTGGAGAAACGTTCAGAAGCAGTTTTAGAACATAAGTGGATGTTCTAGAGATATGATAACAACAGCCTCCCTCGGGAGACGGTTATCATTCCAGGCTTCCAAGGTGACCTGGATGACAAAAAGACTGTCAGAGTTATAGTTTTCCCTCTGACGAGGGGCAGTAGTTTGGACAGGTGGTCCAAGCGGATACTGAGGGAGGCATGGCGCAGGATGCTGATTAAATTCAGTTGACGATACAGTCTAAGAAGTTTGCTGGATTTGTAGTTCATTTGTGAACTGGGTCCTATTAGATATCCAGACAAATTCTAAGACAGGTATTGCTCATTTTGGGAGATGGCTTTCTCCGTGAACTTGAGATAAAGAAAGACATAGAAAGAAACATCAGGGCGGATCCACTCACTGAGGCTATTTCTCGAAAGCAATAGTTTCACAAACAAGCTTTGTGAAACTGATTAGTAGAGAAGTTGGGTGTTCGGTATCACACGGCCTGTGAGTATGCGGCATCGCAATAATTGGCCTTATGTGCAAGTGGGAGATTGTTGGTTATAGTGCCCTCAAGTCAATTATTGGATCACATGCACGTGATTGCAATGATTGAGGGAGGAGCTATACCGGTAGAACAGTCTTACTCGAGATGATAGTATGCTATCTGGTTTGTCTTTATCATCATGTACATACTTCAGGTGACATTACAGATCACTATTACATATTGATAGAGCCCATAGGATTTTTTCTTGACTATCAGCAGTATGATGGCGATCATATACGTGAGAGTTGGGTAGTCTATAAGCACATCCTTAAAGTGTCCCTAGTCGTGGCAGTTTCGAGACTGGGCATCGATACTCCGAGTGTAGACTAGTGTATACGGATCGAGACCCCGACGAGAGGTGGTGGCTGGTCTCACAAGCCGTTGGTGTCAGTTGGTTCACCTAAGATAGTATACAGGTGCTCATTGGGTTATGAGTACACTGGACGGACTCGCAAGGGCACTGCTGATTGGTACTATACCTATCGTCAGGAGCAGTTCCCAGGTGACATGAGTACAGCTTAGTCCATTGACTTGACACTGTTACTTTTCCTCAAGTGTGTTCCCACAGTTCTTTGATTGCTACCCTACCACGGCTCAAAAGAGTCGTGCAAACAGGTAGTAGTTGGGTGCAGTCCCGAAGCACTTGGAGGTAGTGGCGGTTAGACAGGATTCGTCTCTCCGGTATTGGGGGTTGATATCGCGCTTTGTCTGGAGAGCCATTACACAAAGTCCTTGGCCAAGGCAAGTGAGATTTAGTGGTAGGTATTCCAGTAGTTTCTCAAGGTGTTCTGGGCTACACTTCGACATGACTTATACCGCTATTGGGGGTCTGACTTTTACCATCCTCTTAGGTCCGATATACGATACTCATAGATGAACAGACCGGACTGTACGAAGATTGTCAAAAATAGGCTCAGTAGGATTCCAGGATGAGTTCGCTCGTCAGCTTCCCTTTCGCTCAATACATGGGCAGCTTTTACATACAGCTAGTGCCACTGACGTGCTTGTGGTTAAACCCACTGCCAGCGTATTGACGAGTCTTTAGAGTCCCCCCACAGAAAGTTTCCCAAGTTCGGGCGAAATGTTGTAGAGGCCGTATGGTTTTATGGTAGGGTTCGATCATATACGTGCACTAGTGCACGGATCATGATCGGACGAATCATACTAGCGGGTTTTGGTTTAAACCGGATCCTAGTATTAGATTTGTTGGATTACTTTCGTCTCGTAGTATTCGCATTCAGTCGGAATACGGATGCAGGAATGTATATACAGATGAGGGGTATCCTTGTGATCCGTCACGAGTTTACTTTAGAAGATGCCATTCCCTTTATTGTTCTAAACATTTGGGTTAATGTTTATTAAGTGGAAATTGTGAGTGCTAGTCATGATCAAGAGCACTAAATGTGGCATGTGCTTAGTTGATGACTCATGGTGTTATTTTTTATGCCATATCTAATCTCTTGATTGATTATTGTGTGGAAATGATGTGTGAGGAGAGAAAGGGCAGCCACTGTGAGTGGGGCTTGGTGTTGAGATTATTATCAAGAGCTCTCACATTTTCATCCCAACACAATAAGCAAGGTCATCTTCTTCTTCACTAGTTTTCGTCTTGTGCTCACAAGTTCCATTAATAGTTTATTCTTCAACCTCCATCCATACCATCTCATGTGTTGAGAATCAATGGATGTCATTGAGGCAAAGTTATCACACACATTCTCTACTTCGCCTTGGACATGTCGGCTAGCAAACTTCATGTCCGAGTTGCTTCGGTTTTGAAGCGGGAGCCCGTAAAAAGATTCCTTGACGTGGTACCACTTGGACGAGGAGACCAGAGATCGAGTGAGATCGGAGATGCCGCGAGGAGCTAAGGATGGTGGATAAAGACCGAAGGACACAGATTGATCGGTATAACCATTCTAACTTCTTTGTAGTTTGCTAGTATAAAGTTAATGGAACGATCCAGGTTAAAGTCTGCATTAGCGCCAGTTTGAAAAGTTTTTTTGTTCCGCGTTTGGCCTCGGATAGACTGCCGGGGCGCTACCGTGGACTTATAGCACCTGCAGGAAAGAGCGTCCCCACAATCAAAAACCCCTCACAACGAAGGGGAATCTGACGAAATCTGCTATAACGGCCGCGTCCGTCCAGACCTCCGATACACTGTGCCATAAATCAGCTTGGCATCTTTGGAGAGGTGGACGGATAAATCCAAATAGCATCTGCCCCCAAAATTCAGGCCAAACGTCCTAACGTCCCGGTCGCGTCTTTCGGCGGTAAACAACGGTTTTATCAACACGGTAATTGTTTTGAAAAAAGACACAAATTCTGTCGTCCATGTGCAGCAGTTATCGATAACACCAAAACCTAATTCAGGACTTTAATTTCTTTTCTAATTGCCTGACTTAGACTAAGTCTCAATCTAATCAATCTAACTTGAATGCGATTCAAGTATAAACTACAATTCAACATGAATCCGTCTATTCAATCTATATCAATCTATATTGACTGAACCGAACCATGGATATTCTCCATCTACATGTGCATCCATTATATCCGTTCCATTACTGATATCATGGTTCCGGCAAGTCATCCATATATAATTTACAATACAAGACAATATACTACAAACAATACAATCAAGATATCGCGGGGTTTATAAGGGGTTGATTGGTATGGAAGGCGTTAAAAGTGGCACGAGACTGTAACCATAATACACCTAACCTGAATATCCATTGCCGTTGTATCGTGGCTGAACGGTTCCTTGTGCTCCGTATACCTTAATCTCCGGAATAGTGGGACTCCTCTCGTATATACCGGTATTTTCTGTACCAAGCTACAAACAACAGCGTTAACAATATAATACAACTTTAAAAGTTATATTCGTCTTCTGTCTATTCTGTCTCTACTTACTTTTGGGACTTATCGAGCGATTGTTTTCTGACGACATTCATTTTCTTCTTTCTTTGGAATGTTGTCAGGTGGATCGAACCTTCTGGAGACAGAGCCCACGAGAGAGGACTTGGATCAGATAGCTTTCGACCCAGAGATCTAGTTTACTTGTACATATTTTCATTTTGCTTTCATTCCATATATTTACTTTTCATTGTATTGTAAAAAGAATATTAATAAATAAAGTTGTTGTTCATTTACATCTTGTCTCTTGTGTACATTTTATTTTATATTGCTTAAATACGCTTAGCGTGTTTGCTTCTGAGTAAATGCATCATGTGACCCGTTGCGTCCTCTGCTCGTATACTGGGAAACGGGGCGTGATACGAGTATGACACGGTAGGGTGTGGTCCTGGCTCGATGCGTGGCACGAGGCGACACGGTACCGAACGCGATACTGGTACGGGAGTGGGCACGGTGTGTGCACTGGATCGGGGTACGGAGTGACAGGGGGGCTGGCACGACACGGTACAGAGGCTGGCACGGCATGGCACGGGGTTTGGCACGGCGTGGCAGGGGGAGTGGGTATGCGGTGGTGCAGCCGTGGTGTGGGGGCGGTGTTAGTGTATATGCCCTAGAGGCCATTACTGTATCATACTAGTTTGTATATTACTTAATGGAAGCTTGGGATATTCACAGTTGTATATACAATCTTGCTCGAAATGGTAGTATGCTACTTGGTTTGTCTCTGCTTTAATATGTGCATGTGTTTCTTTTAGCATATTGCAGGTATACATATTAGTAGAGCCCTTAGGATCTTTGCTTGATTACCAGCGTTGCGATGGCGCTCGCACTCGTGGGAGCTGGGTAATCTATAAGCACATCCTTATACAGGTCCCTGGTCGTTGGACTATCGAGACAGGGCATCGATACTCCGGAGTAGACCAGCGTATGCGCTTCTCATCCCAGTGTGGGAGACGGTCTGTCCCACAGCCGTTAGTACGTCGTACTTGGGATAGTATGCGGGTGCTCGTTAGGTTACGAGTACACTGGACAGGACTCGTCGGGAACTGTTGGTTGGTAATATACCTATCGTCAGTTATCAGTTCCCAGGTGACATGAGTACAGCTTAGTCCGCTGACTTGACACTGTCACTTCGCCTCGAGTGTGTTCCCACTGCACTTTGATTACTACCCTACCACGGCTCAGAGGAGTCGTGCAAACAGGTAGTTTTTGGGTGCAGTCCCGAAGCACTTAAAGGCAGTGACGGTTAGACAGGATTCGTCTCTCCCGGTATTGGGGGTTGACATCGCGCTGTGTCTAGGAGAGCCATTACACGAGTAGTCCCTGGCCAGGGCAAGCGAGATATACTGGTAGGTTTCCAGTGTTATCTCAGGGTGTTCTGGGCTACACTCCGACACGACTTGTACCGCTATTAGGGGACTGACGTTCACCGCCCCCCTAGGCCCGCCATGCGATGTATCAGACGAACAGACCGGACTGTACGGAGATTGTCACATACAGGCTCAGTAGGAGTGCAGATGGGGTTCACCTCGTCAGTCTTCTTATCGACATCTACCTGGGGACCGTTACGTACAGCTAGTGCCGCTTGCGGTCTGTGGTTAAACCCACTGCCAGCGTAGTGTCGAGTCTTTAGAGTCCCACACAGAGAGCTATTCGCCTTTAGGCAAAACGAGTAGAGGTCGCATGGTTTTGCGACAGGGTTCGTTCGCATCCGCGCACTTGTGCACGGTTGCTGTCCGGACAGTTTATACTAGCGGGCTTTGGTTTAAGCCGGATCCTAGTATATGATTTGAGATTGGTTTTTCTCATTGTGTTCGTGTTCCTCGGATCACGAATGCGGGTGCGTATGCACAGTTGCTTGAGATTGAGGGAGAGGACCTTGTTTAGGGTTAATGACTTTTGTCATTTTATTAACCCTATTGTTTTTGTGTGTATTATTGTTAATTGATAATTAGCTTAATTATTGTGCATGGTTGTTGTTGTTGACACTTTGACTTTGTTGACTTGTTGACCAAGTTGACAATTTGACCATGATCATTTCATTTGGAAGATGCTCTTTGATTCTTGCAATTAGCATTAATGATGAAATGATAATGGTCACCTCATGATTTACCATGACAATTTTCAAGCTAATTATACAATTAAAATAACTCACACATATTAGTGAGAATGGCTCACTAATTTATCATTCTATCATATCTTTTCTCTCTCTTGTTCATCCTCTCCCTCAAGCTCTCTCCCTCTCATGTGTTGAGAAACAAAAAGCTTGAGAAAAACCCTCACTTGATCTTCTCTACTCACTTCTAGGGTTCAAGTCTTAGCATTTCTTGAACTCTAGTTACTCCTAGCTTGGAGTTGAAGCTAAAGGTGGTGGCTTTCAAGTGGATCGTTCTTTGACGGAAGGAGACTTGCAAGGTGAGGCCTTTCTACCTTTCCGACGAGCAAGGAGAGAAGGACTAAAGACCAAAGGTATAACCTTTCCATCACTTAGCTACTTTGTAGTTAGGGTTAGCTAGTTTTAGTTTAGCAAAGATCCTCACAAGCTTGGTCCATGTTGCCTAAGTCATTAAAAATTCGTTTTTTATTATGTTTTCCGCCTCCCCGTAAGTACCGGGGTGGGCAACACGGACTTACAGTGGTATCAGAGCCTAACTAAACTCAAACTAGCTAGGTAGTGAAGTGTAACGAAGTTTCGAAACCGAAAAAATCCAAAAACCGAACTTTGAAAAACCCTAGTTTCTGTTGAAATTTTTTCTGCTCAAAACAGAAAACTTTATATTTGTAAAATCATCTCAGGGTTTTTTAAAAACACACAAGAAAAACGAGACAGAGAATCATCCAAACCGCCGCGCTTCCGCCGCACGAGGTAGGCTCGTGCCGCGGAAGCGCCGCGGTTTGATGACGTCACTGCATCGTTTTTCGTGCAGTGTCTTACTGTGTTGATTTTAGGATTTTTAGGATATATAATATATGCCCAGATTTTCCAGAACAAAATTTGCTTTTGTGGGCCTATAAATCCGTATTTTTCGGAACTTCACTACGCTTTAACTACATCGGTTATATCTGTAATGCTTACATGTATTAAACGTCGGCTAATCGCTATAAGACGATTAGTCGGGGTTATACATGATCTGTGATTGTTGTTGTTGGTTTGTGGATATGAATGGATTGGATTGTCGCGGGTGAATGGCCGGGGTTGGATGTGAGATGAGCGTTGTTTTCTTTCATTCATTTGTAACATGTAAATTGATGTAATAATATTCTTTGTATGGCCGCACAACCGGGTCGGGGTTGTAGCCGTCATTGTATTATTCTTTTTACTGTTTTTGCTCCTAGGATAGACCCATGGAGGGGGTGCACAAACTACCGGGTACTCGAAGTGCCGAGTGGCCTACTCACGGTGGTGAGGGAGGTTGCTTCGCTTCGGGTGCTTGGCGGGTAGTTTGCCGCACCCGTAGGGGTCTTGGGTGGGGTATTGGCTATTCACCGCGACCGTGTAATCCGCTTTGCGTTGCAGGCTCGAACGCATTGCGGATTCCTAGTATATCCAATGTATTCATCTGTGATCTGTAATGTCTATCATTGCTGTATATATATATATAAATAACTATTTAGGCGTTGCTTATGTTTTACAGCCGCGCTAGCCCAGCCCCCGCTCTGTCGTTAGTTAAGTAACCTAACGGGTGATGACGGGGCCCCGTGGCGAATGCGAATGGCATAAGCGTACGTCATATTTTGGTTGTTTTCTGCAATGGTAGGATTAAATGATGGGACGCATTAAAAGAACTAATGCAAGAAATAAACCAAGTAAAAGTCGATTGGAACACTTTGAAAACCACTCGGTTCTTTTCAAAACTAAACTTTTAAACGCGGAGCTTGAACCACTCCTTTTAAAAGCTATCTCGTTCCATCGATTATATCAAGTTCACTACGTTCACGGTTTCGCCAAAACCATCCGTAGCCCTCCGTCGTTTCATATGAATATTCAACAGTATTCAAGCTGTGTTTGTTGGCCTTAGTCAAGGCACAGTGTTTGGTAGCTGGTGGGTATTCATATGTTGCATAGATAGAATGCGTTGGTTTGAGACAGTCGTATTGCCTTGTTGGCCATAGTCAAGGGTGGATACGGGTGGGTTCAAATTAACCTGGATAACGACGGGTAGAACTTGACATGTGACTTATGATTTGTTGGCCTTAGTCAAGGTCATAAGAGCATGGGGCAAAAATACACATCGGGAGTTTCATAAGTACTGAAACTTGCTAGTGTTGCATACCATTTGGAGTGTGATGATTCTGGTAGGATTCCTTCGGTTTTATCACGCGATGATATTTGGATCCCGATCCTACTGTGAGTATATGCTACTCCCCGAGAAAACTCTCACTCAACGATCAATGCTATAAACCTAGTAGGTGCCTAGAAAGGTGTTAGCGGGGCTACGCCCACAGGGAAAAGAGGTTACTTAATTAAGGAACTTCGCGAAAGCGTTGGAAAACCTCCCTCGAAGTACCGACACTGGCCTGGCTGAACGGTTAAGCAAGTATTGTACGGTGAGAATGATCCCGGCTAATCCTTTTCTTTACGGTTTGAGAAGGGATTCGAGAAACAGTGGGAGCCATCCAGTTTAGACAAACTAAAAACCACTCTAAACTTGCAAGAGCATCATGCTAAAGTGTTTCTTTTCTCTCTCCTAATTGCAGCGACCATTCAACATGACCGGACTTAAGTTACTGTTAGATAAAAATAAATTGACAGGGCCAAACTACAAAGATTGGCTCAGGAATGTCAAGATTGCAATCACCTATGACAAGCTGGGGTATCTTCTTACCACCAAAGCTCCCCCTGTCCCTGGTCCAACTTCCAGTATCGCGGATAAGGAAATCCGCAAGACTTGGGAGATTGATAGCGCGAAGGCCAAGTGCCTCCTGCTTGCCTCGATGGACAACGAACATCAGAGGAGGCATGAGAATATGGACATGGAATCCATATTGCTCCATACAAAAGAACTGTATGGAGAGCAATCACATATCGCGAGATACGAAGCTTCGAAAAAGTTATTTTCGACAAGAATGGCCATCGGATCATCAGTAGCCGAGCATGTGCTAAAGATGATCGGTTACATTGAGGAGCTCGCTGACCTAGGGATCACATTGGAGAGTGAGCTATATACGGATATAGTTCTCCAGTCCCTTCCTTCCACTTACGCCCAGTTCATACTGAACTTCAACCTACAAGAAAAAGAGGTTGAACTTTCAGAGCTCCTCAACATGCTGAGGAGCGCAGAAGGCACCCTACAGAAAGGTAGGGAGACATCCACTTTGTTTGTAGGAGGATCTTCCTCTTCTAGGTCCAGGGCGAAAGCCAAGGGCAAGAAGAAGAAAGCCCCCGCCAAACCAAGAGGCGGTGTCGGTAAAGTGGATACGAAGGGAAAGGGTAAAGCAACAAAGGTAGCGGGGAAGCTTGTGGATAAGGAGGAATGCTTCTTTTGTCATAAGAAAGGACACTGGAAGAGTGATTGCAGGGCCTGGAAGGCCAGAACACAGGAATTGAAGCAGGTTGCAGCTTCAGCTTCAGGTGTGTATGTTATTGAAAACTGTCTATCAATAAACTCTGCATCCTGGGTATTGGATACCGGATCAGGATCTCATATCTGTAATTCTTTGCAGGCGTTGAGAAAGCGTAGAGTTTTGAAGGCAGGTGACATGACCCTCAGAGTTGCGAACGGTGCTAGCATGGATGCAGAGGCCGTGGGGGACTATCACCTGGGATTATCTGATGGACACTTTTTGGTTTTGCGTAGTTGTTATTATGTACCAAATGCAACCTGTAATATCATATCTGTATCTTTATTATCTAAAGAAGGTTATGAATTTGCATTTGTAAGTAATGTAGTGAACATTCACCTTAATCAAGTGTTGATTGGGTCAGGTACATTAAACAACGGTATTTACGTTTTAAACCAACCACAGGTTTTCAATATCCAGAATACACACAATAGAAAGTCTCCAGATATTAATCAGGCTTTCTTATGGCATTGTAGACTGGGTCACATCAATGAGACACGGTTGACTAAGTTACATAAAGAAGGATACTTGGATCCGTTCGAGTATCAGTCTTATGCCACTTGTGAATCTTGTCTCATGGGAAAGATGACAAAGGCTCCGTTCACTGGACACGGAGAAAGAGCGAGCGAGCTCTTGGGACTCGTACACAGCGACGTGTGCGGTCCAATGTCTACACATGCGCGAAGCGGTTACTCTTACTTCATTACTTTTACGGATGATTTTTCAAGGTACGGTTATGTCTTCTTAATGAAACATAAGTCCGAGGCCTTTGAAAAGTTCCAGGAATATAAGAATGAAGTGGAGAAACAGACCGGCAAAAGTATCAAGATTCTAAGGTCGGATCGAGGTGGAGAATACTTAAGTGCCGAGTTCCTGAATTATTTAAAAGAGAATGGAATTCTCTCTCAGCTTACTCCTCCATACACTCCGCAACATAACGGTGTATCGGAGAGAAGGAACCGAACCCTATTGGATATGGTACGGTCCATGATGAGTAAGGCTGAGTTACCGCGATCTTTCTGGGGTTATGCACTGGAAACAGCTGCACATCTCTTGAACCAAGTTCCTACTAAAACAGTGCCTACCACACCATATCAGATGTGGAGTGGGAAGAAACCCTGTCTTAAATCCTTTAAGACATGGGGATGTCCAGCTTTTGTAAAAAAGCAGCATGCGGACAAGCTCGAGGCACGCTCAGTACAGTGCAAGTTTGTGGGATACCCAAAGAACTCCAAGGGGTATCTCTTCTATTACGCAGAGGAGCAAAAAGTCCTTGTTTCTCGTCATGCCCGCTTCTTGGAAACTGAGTTTTTAGAAAATCAGATAAGCGGGAGCGCAGTAGAACTGGAAGAAATTCCAGAACCACAAACCATTACTGAAAGCTTAGAGGAACCAGAAGGTTCGAAAGAACAGGACATTCCCATGCCACTCCGCAGAAGTAGTAGGCAGTCTCATCCGCCCGAGAGGTACTACGGTTTTCTCATTGACGGGGATAGAGAGGATTGCATCCTGGATTGTGATGAGCCTACTAGCTTCCAGCAAGCCATTCAGAGCGCCGACTCGGTAAAATGGCTGGATGCAATGCAGACCGAGATGGAGTCCATGTACACCAACAAAGTATGGACGTTGGACGTTGCTCCAGACGGGGTGAAACCCGTAGGATGCAAGTGGATCTTCAAAAGGAAGATTGGTGTAGATGGACAGGTTGAGACCTATAAAGCTAGACTGGTAGCAAAGGGCTTTCGTCAGCGACCTGGTTTGGACTATGACGAAACCTTTTCTCCAGTAGCTATGCTGAAATCCATTCGGATCCTTCTTGCCATCGCTGCTTTCCACGATTATGAGATTTGGCAGATGGACGTAAAGACAGCTTTTCTAAATGGTCATTTAGAGGAGTGTGTCTATATGGACCAGCCAGAGGGTTTCATTCAGGGTGGGAGCAGCGGAAAGGTGTGCAAGTTGCTCAAGTCCATTTATGGACTCAAGCAGGCATCGCGGAGTTGGAACATCTGCTTTGATGAGACGGTCAAAGAATTTGGCTTTATCAAAAATCCAGATGAACCATGCATCTATTGTAGATTTGTAGCGAGAACTGTAGTATTCCTCGTTTTATACGTGGATGACATTCTCTTAATAGGAAATGACATTCCTATGCTACAATCTGTCCTTGTCACACAGGTTCTCCATGAAAGACCTGGGTGATGCCTCTTACATTCTGGGTATCCGGATCTACCGTGACAGATCCAAGAGGATATTAGGACTCTCGCAGTCCAGGTACATCGACACCATACTGAAGAGATTCAGTATGGAAGATTCCAAGCGCGGTAATCTACCGGCTTGTCACGGGATCACTCTCTCCAAAGAGATGTCTCCCAAGACTGATTTGGAGAGGGATCGCATGTCTATTATACCCTACGCTTCTGCGGTAGGCTCTATAATGTATGCGATGTTGTGTACCAGACCGGATGTGGCTTATGCACTGAGTGTGGTAAGCAGGTATCAGTCAAACCCAGGGGAGAAACATTGGATAGCAGTAAAGAACATTCTCAAGTACCTGAGAAGGACTAAGGAGATGTTCTTGGTGTATGGCGGAAAAGACCTGCAGATTGAGGCCTTTGCTGACTCCAGCTTCCAGAGTGACAAGGATGATTCCAAGTCCATGTCGGGTTTTGTCTTTACCCTCAATGGAGGGGCGGTGTGTTGGAAGAGCTCCAAACAGGAAACCGTTGCTGACTCGACTATGGAAGCGGAATACATCGCTGCATCTGATGCCGCAAAAGAAGCTGTCTGGATGAGGAAGTTCTTGAAAGAACTTCAGGTGGTTCCGTCCATTGTTGACCCAATACCTCTGTATTGCGACAACAACGGGGCTATAGCTTTAGCGAAGGAACCCAGGTCCCATCAGAAATCCAGACACATCTTAAGGCGGTATCACCTGATCAGGGAGATCGTGGATCGCCAGGAGATCGAGGTCCGGAGAGTTGCATCAGAGGATAACACAGCAGATCCATTCACCAAGGCCTTGCCCCAGACTCAGTTCGAGCGGCTGATCGAGATGATAGGTCTTCGATACGCCAGTACATGGCCTTAGTGCAAGTGGGAGATTGTTAGTGTATATGCCCTAGAGGCCATTACTGTATCATACTAGTTTGTATATTACTTAATGGAAGCTTGGGATATTCACAGTTGTATATACAATCTTGCTCGAAATGGTAGTATGCTACTTGGTTTGTCTCTGCTTTAATATGTGCATGTGTTTCTTTTAGCATATTGCAGGTATACATATTAGTAGAGCCCTTAGGATCTTTGCTTGATTACCAGCGTTGCGATGGCGCTCGCACTCGTGGGAGCTGGGTAATCTATAAGCACATCCTTATACAGGTCCCTGGTCGTTGGACTATCGAGACAGGGCATCGATACTCCGGAGTAGACCAGCGTATGCGCTTCTCATCCCAGTGTGGGAGACGGTCTGTCCCACAGCCGTTAGTACGTCGTACTTGGGATAGTATGCGGGTGCTCGTTAGGTTACGAGTACACTGGACAGGACTCGTCGGGAACTGTTGGTTGGTAATATACCTATCGTCAGTTATCAGTTCCCAGGTGACATGAGTACAGCTTAGTCCGCTGACTTGACACTGTCACTTCGCCTCGAGTGTGTTCCCACTGCACTTTGATTACTACCCTACCACGGCTCAGAGGAGTCGTGCAAACAGGTAGTTTTTGGGTGCAGTCCCGAAGCACTTGGAGGCAGTGACGGTTAGACAGGATTCGTCTCTCCCGGTATTGGGGGTTGACATCGCGCTGTGTCTAGGAGAGCCATTACACGAGTAGTCCCTGGCCAGGGCAAGCGAGATATACTGGT
This sequence comes from Agapanthus africanus, assembly GCA_030015575.1. Classification (NCBI taxonomy): domain Eukaryota; kingdom Viridiplantae; phylum Streptophyta; class Magnoliopsida; order Asparagales; family Amaryllidaceae; genus Agapanthus; species Agapanthus africanus. Next base: position 3,599,264 of record JASDDO010000150.1, on the reverse strand, counting down.
AGGTTTCCAGTGTTATCTCAGGGTGTTCTGGGCTACACTCCGACACGACTTGTACCGCTATTAGGGGACTGACGTTCACCGCCCCCCTAGGCCCGCCATGCGATGTATCAGACGAACAGACCGGATTGTACGGAGATTGTCACATACAGGCTCAGTAGGAGTGCAGATGGGGTTCACCTCGTCAGTCTTCTTATCGACATCTACCTGGGGACCGTTACGTACAGCTAGTGCCGCTTGCGGTCTGTGGTTAAACCCACTGCCAGCGTAGTGTCGAGTCTTTAGAGTCCCACACAGAGAGCTATTCGCCTTTAGGCAAAACGAGTAGAGGTCGCATGGTTTTGCGACAGGGTTCGTTCGCATCCGCGCACTTGTGCACGGTTGCTGTCCGGACAGTTTATACTAGCGGGCTTTGGTTTAAGCCGGATCCTAGTATATGATTTGAGATTGGTTTTTCTCATTGTGTTCGTGTTCCTCGGATCACGAATGCGGGTGCGTATGCACAGTTGCTTGAGATTGAGGGAGAGGACCTTGTTTAGGGTTAATGACTTTTGTCATTTTATTAACCCTATTGTTTTTGTGTGTATTATTGTTAATTGATAATTAGCTTAATTATTGTGCATGGTTGTTGTTGTTGACACTTTGACTTTGTTGACTTGTTGACCAAGTTGACAATTTGACCATGATCATTTCATTTGGAAGATGCTCTTTGATTCTTGCAATTAGCATTAATGATGAAATGATAATGGTCACCTCATGATTTACCATGACAATTTTCAAGCTAATTATACAATTAAAATAACTCACACATATTAGTGAGAATGGCTCACTAATTTATCATTCTATCATATCTTTTCTCTCTCTTGTTCATCCTCTCCCTCAAGCTCTCTCCCTCTCATGTGTTGAGAAACAAAAGCTTGAGAAAAACCCTCACTTGATCTTCTCTACTCACTTCTAGGGTTCAAGTCTTAGCATTTCTTGAACTCTAGTTACTCCTAGCTTGGAGTTGAAGCTAAAGGTGGTGGCTTTCAAGTGGATCGTTCTTTGACGGAAGGAGACTTGCAAGGTGAGGCCTTTCTACCTTTCCGACGAGCAAGGAGAGAAGGACTAAAGACCAAAGGTATAACCTTTCCATCACTTAGCTACTTTGTAGTTAGGGTTAGCTAGTTTTAGTTTAGCAAAGATCCTCACAAGCTTGGTCCATGTTGCCTAAGTCATTAAAAATTCGTTTTTTATTATGTTTTCCGCCTCCCCGTAAGTACCGGGGTGGGCAACACGGACTTACAGGCGGTGCGGAGACGGGTTCAATGCACGCACGGCACGGCAAGACAATAGTTTGAGCTCGGCTACACACTGTGAAGCTTGGCTTGGAGATGAGGGGTTAGGAAAGTTGCAGTTGCAGGGGCTCGGGCTCGTCAGCGACGGAGTGGGTGGTGCAGCGGGTAGTGGGCTCAGTTGCAGTGGAGGAGAGGGGTGGCTCCAACGATGGTGGAGTTGCTGGTGGTTGTCGGTGATGGGGTGCTCGGAGCTTGGAGCTTGTAGATGGCGAGTCAGGGAGCTTCGATGATAGTGGATACAGAGGTGGTCGTGCTCGTGTGCGGTGGTGCTGGAGAAGACGTGGAGGTGGCTGCAACGGTGAGCAGAGGTTGGCGGCGAGAGGAGCTCATTGTGGAGTTGGTGAGCGGAGGAGAGAGAGGTTGCAGTGGGGCGATGGAGCTCGAGCTTGGGTCCACATCAAGGGAGTTTGTCGGCGACGGTGGCAGTAAGGTGATGGGTATGGGTTTGGTGAATCTCAAAGATAGGGTGGAGAAGGGTCAACGGGGGTGGTGTAAGTCCACGTTGCGATCCCCGGTTCTTGCGGGGAGGCGGAAACGGTATAAAAATCAATTTTTAGCGCATGGGGCAACATGGACTAACAAAGTCGGGATCTTTTCCTAAACTAAACTAGCAAGAATGCTAAAGAGAGTTAGCTACTCGGAAAAGAAGTTATACCTAACTTGAACTTCTTCTTCTTGAAACCTTTGTAAGGGTTGATGGTGCTTTCCTCGTTGCCTTCTTCCGTCAAAGATGGATCCACCTGAGGGTTTAACCTTCGGGCTCTTTCTCGAACTTTGAGAGAACTAGGATCTTCGGCTTGCTAAACCTCTAACCCTAGAGTGAGTAGAGAGTGTCTTTGGGGTGTTTTTATCTCAAGGAGAGGGATTCTCAACTCATGAGAAGGATTCTCCTTGAACTAGAGGAGGAAGAAGAACAAGTGAGGAGAGAGAAGTGTTATGATAGAATGAGCTCTTTTTCTCATTCTACAACCATATCACAAAAAGAAAAGAATTATCAATTAACAATAATAAGAAAATGAAATAGTTGATGGATGGTTTGGAATGACCACTATCATTACATTCTTTAAATGAATTTTGCTAGAATCAAAGAGCATCTTTGCAAAGTAATGATGATGGTCAAACCTTCAACCATGGTCAACAAGTCAACCATGGTCAACAAGTCAACAAAAACCCAACCATGACACAATTTCATTTAATTAATATTATTAATTGATATATCATAATTCCATTAGGGTTTGGAAAAAGACGACTGTCAACTGTGCATACGCACCCGTTCCGAAACCCTAATGAAAATCCTCTTCCTCCGCCTCAATCAACTGTGCATACACACCCGCATTCTTGTTCCGAGGAACATGAATACCAAGAGATAAAATCAACCCCAAAACATATACCAGTATCTGGCTCAAACCAGAGCCTACTAGTAATATCTGTCCGGACTCCAAAAGTGCACAAGTGCGCGGATGAGAACGAACCCTGTCGCAAAAACATGCGACCTCTACTCTGTTTTGCCCAGAGGCGAATAGCCCTCTGTGTGGGACTCTAAAGACTCGACACTACGCTGGCAGTGGGTTTAACCACAGACCGCAAGTGGCACTAGCTGTGCGTAACGGTCCCCAGGTAGATGCCGACAAGAAAACTGACGAGGTGAACCCCATCTGAACTCCTACTGAGTCTGAATGTGACAGTCTCCGTACAGTCCGATCTGTTCGTCTAATACATCGCATGTCGGGCCTAGGGGCGGCAAACGTCATTCCCCTAATAGCGGTATAAGTCGTGTCGGAGTGAAGCCCAAAACACCCTGAGACAATACTGGAAGCCTACCAGTATATCTCGCTTGCCCTGGCCAGGGACTACTCGTGTAATGGCTCTCCTAGACACAGCGCGATGTCAACCCCCAATACCGGGAGAGACGAATCCTGTCTAACCGTCACTGCCTCCAAATGCTTCGGGACTGCACCCAACCATTACCAGTTTGCACGACTCCTTTGAGCCGTGGTAGGGTAGTGATCAAAGTGCAGTGGTAACACACTCGAGGCGAAGTGCCAGTGTCAAGTCAGCGGACTAAGCTGTACTCATGTCACCTGGGAACTGATAACTGACGATTGGTATAATACCAACCTGTCAGTTCCCGACGAGTCCTGTCCAGTGTACTCGTAACCCAACGAGCACCCGTATACTATCTCCAGTACGACGTACTGATGGCTGTGGGATAGACCATCTCCCACACTAGGATGAGAAGCGCATACGCTAGTCTACTCCGGAGTATCGATGCCCTGTCTCGATAGTCCTACGACTAGGGACCTGTATAAGGATATGCTTATAGATTACCCAGCCCCCACTAGTGTGACTGCCATCACAACGCTGGTAATCAAGCAAAGATCCTAAGAGCTCCACTAATGCGTATAGGTGATATACTAAAATAAACACATGTACACATTGAAGTAGAAACAAACCAAGTAGCATACTACTATATTGAGCAAGATTGTTTATACAAGGTGAATATCCCAAGCTTCCATTAAGTAATATACAAACTAGTATGATACAGTAATGGCCTCTAGGGCATATACACTAACAATCTCCCACTTGCACTAAGGCCATATACTGGCGTATCGAAGACCTATCATCTCGATCAGCCGCTCGAACTGAGTCTGGGGCAGGGCCTTGGTGAATGGATCTGCAGTGTTTTCTTCTGAAGCAACCCTCCGAACCTCGATCTCCTTGCGATCCACGATCTCCCTGATCAGGTGATACCGCCTCAAGATGTGCCTGGATCTCTGATGGGACCTGGGTTCCTTTGCTAAAGCTATAGCCCCGTTGTTGTCGCAATACAGAGGTATTGGGTCAACAATGGACGGAACCACCTGAAGTTCTTTCAAGAACTTCCTCATCCAGACAGCTTCTTTTGCGGCATCAGATGCAGCGATGTATTCCGCTTCCATCGTCGAGTCTGCAACGGTTTCCTGTTTGGAACTCTTCCAACACACCGCCCCTCCATTGAGGGTAAAGACAAAACCCGACATGGACTTGGAATCATCCTTGTCACTCTGGAAGCTGGAGTCAGCAAAGGCCTCGATCTGGAGGTCTTTTCCGCCATACACCAAGAACATCTCCTTAGTCCTTCTCAGGTACTTGAGAATGTTCTTTACCGCTATCCAGTGTTTCTCCCCAGGGTTTGACTGATACCGGCTTACCACACTCAGTGCATAAGCTACATCCGGTCTGGTACACAACATCGCATACATTATAGAGCCTACCGCAGAAGTGTAGGGTATAATAGACATGCGATCCCTCTCCAAATCAGTCTTGGGGGACATCTCTTTAGAGAGGGTGATCCCGTGACAAGCCGGTAGGTTACCGCGCTTGGAATCTTCCATACTGAATCTTTTCAGTATGGTGTCGATATACCTGGACTGAGAAAGTCCTAATATCCTCTTGGATCTATCACGATGGATCCGGATCCCCAGGATGTATGAGGCATCACCCAGGTCTTTCATGGAGAACCTGTGTGACAAGAACCCCTTGACAGATTGTAGCATAGGAATGTCATTTCCTATTAAGAGAATGTCATCCACGTATAAAACGAGGAATACTACAGTTCTCTCTACAAATCTACTATAGATGCATGGTTCATCTGGATTTTTGATAAAGCCAAATTCCTTGACCGTCTCATCAAAGCAGATGTTCCAACTCCGCGATGCCTGCTTTAGTCCATAGATGGACTTAAGCAACTTGCACACCTTTCCGCTGCTCCCACTCTGAATGAAACCCTCTGGCTGGTCCATATAGACACACTCCTCTAAATTTCCATTTAGAAAAGCGGTTTTTACGTCCATTTGCCAAAACTCATAATCGTGGAAGGCAGCAATGGCAAGAAGGATCCGAATGGATTTCAGCATAGCCACTGGAGAAAAGGTTTCGTCATAGTCCAAACCAGATCTTTGACGGAAACCCTTTGCTACAAGTCTATCTTTATAGGTCTCAACCTGTCCATCTACACCAATCTTCCTTTTGAAGATCCACTTGCATCCTATGGGTTTTACCCCGTCTGGAGCAATGTCCAACGTCCATACTTTGTTGGTGTACATGGACTCCATTTCGGTCCGCATTGCATCCAGCCATTTTACCGAGTCGACGCTCTGAACGGCCTGCTGGAAGCTAGTAGGCTCATCATAATCTATGATGCAATCCTCTCTATCCCCGTCTATGAGAAAACCGTAGTGTCTCTCGGGCGGATGAGACTGCCTACTACTTCTGTGGAGCGGCGTAGGAATGTCTTGTTCTTTTGAACCCTCTGGTTCCACTAAGCTTTCAGTAATAGTCTGTGGTTCTGGAATTTCTTCTAGTTCTACTGCGCTCCCACTTATTTCTTTTTCTAAGAACTGGTGTTCTAGAAAGTGGGCATGACGAGAAACAAAAACTTTTTGTTCCTCTTCGTAGTAGAAGAGATATCCCTTGGAATTCTTTGGATATCCCACAAACTTACACTGTACTGAGAGCGCCTCGAGCTTGTCCGCATGCTGCTTTTTAACAAAAGCTGGACTTCCCCAAGTCTTAATGTGACTGAGATGGGGCCTCTTCCCACACCACATCTCATATGGTGTAGTAGGCACAGTCTTAGTAGGAACTCGGTTCAAAAGGTACGCAGCTGATTCTAGCGCATAGCCCCAGAATGATCGCGGTAACTCAGCGTTACTCATCATGGACCGTACCATATCCAATAGGGTTCGGTTCCGTCTCTTCGATACCCCGTTATGTTGCGGAGTGTATGGAGGAGAAAGCTGAGAGAGAATTCCGTTCTCTTTTAAATAATTCAGGAACTCGGCACTTAAGTATTCTCCACCTCGATCCGATCTTAGAATCTTGATACTTTTGCCGGTTTGTTTTTCTACTTCATTCTTATATTCCTGGAACTTTTCAAAGGCTTCGGACTTATGTTTCATTAAGAAGACATAACCGTACCTTGAAAAATCATCCGTAAAAGTAATGAAGTAAGAGTAACCGCTTCACGCATGTGTAGACATTGGACCGCACACGTCGCTATGTACGAGTCCCAAGAGCTCGCTCGCTCTTACTCCGTGTCCAGTGAACGGAGTCTTTGTTATCTTTCCTTTGAGACAGGATTGACAAGTGGCATACGATTGATATTCGAACGGATCCAAATATTCTTCTGTATGTAACTTAGTCAACCTTCTCTCATTGATGTGACCCAGTCTACAATACCATAAGAAAGTCTGATTGATTTCCGGAGACTTTCTTTTGTGTGTATTCTGGACATTGAAAATCTGTGGTTGGTTTAACACGTATATACCATTGCTCAGTGTACCTGACCCAATCAGAACATGATTAAGGTGAATGTTTACAACATTACTTACAAACGCAAATTCATAACCTTCTTTAGAAACCAAAGATACAGAAATGATATTACAAGTTGCGTTGGGTACAAAAAAGCAATTGCGTAAAACCAAAACATGTCCATCTGACATTCCCAGGTGATAGTCCCCCACGGCTTTAGCATCCATGCTAGCTCCGTTCGCAACTCTGAGGGTCATGTCACCTGTCTTCAAAAACCTACGGTTTCTCAACGCCTGCAAAGAATTACAGATATGAGATCCTGATCCGGTATCCAATACCCAGGAAGTAGAGTTTATAGAAAGACAGTTTTCAATAACATACACACCTGAAGCTGAAGCCGCAACCTGCTTCAGTTCCTGTGTCCTGGCCTTCCAAGCCCTGCAATCTTTCTTCCAGTATCCACTTTTATGACAATAGAAGCATTCTTCTTTACCCACAAGCTTCCCCGCTATCATTGTTGCCTTTTCTTTTTCCTTCGTACCCACTTTACTAACACCGCCCCTTGGTTTGGCGGGGGCATTCTTCCTCTTTCCCTTGGTTTTCGCCTTGGACCTAGAAGAAGAAGATCCTCCTACAAACAAAGCGGGTGTTTCCCTACCTTTCTGTAGGGTACCCTCTGCGCTCCTCAGCATGTTGAGGAGTTCTGAAAGTTCAACTTCCTTTTCTTGTAAGTTGAAGTTCAGTATAAACTGGGCGTAAGTGGATGGAAGGGACTGGAGAATTAAATCCGTATAGAGTTCACTTTCCAACGTGGTCCCAAGTTCCGCGAGCTCCTCAATGTAGCCAATCATCTTAAGCACGTGGTCCGCTACCGATGATCCGACGGCCAATTTTGCCGAAAACAACTTCTTCGACACTTCGTATCTTGCGATACGAGACTGCTCTCCATACAGTTCTTTTGTATGAAGAAATATGGATTCCAGGTCCATATTCTCGTGCCTCCTCTGATGTTCGTTGTCCATAGAGGCAAGTACGAGGCACCTGGCCTTCGCGCAATCAATCTCCCAAGTCTTACGGATTTCCTTATCCGCGACGCTGGAGGTGGGACCTGGGACGGGGGGAGCTTTGGTGGTAAGAAGATACCCCAGCTTGTCGTAAGTGATTGCCATTTTGACATTCCTGAGCCAATCTTTGTAGTTTGGCCCTGTCAGTATGTTTTTATCTAGAAGTAACTTAAGTCCAGTCATGTCGATTGGTCGCTGCAATTAGGAGGGAGAGAAGAAACACTTTAGCACGATGTTCTTGCAAGTTTAGAGTGGTTTTTAATTTGTCTAAACAGGATGGCTCCCACTGTCTCTCGAATCCCTCCTCAAACCATAAAGGAGGAATTAGTCGGGATCAATCCCACCGCACAATACTTGCTTAACCGTTCAGCCAGGCCAGTGTCGGTACTTCGAGAGAGGTTTTTCAACGCTTTCGCGAAGTTCCTTAATTAAAGAACCTCTTTTCCCTGGGGGCGTAGCCCCGCTAACACCTTTCTAGACACCTACTAGGTTTGTAGCATTGATCGTTTAGTGAGAAATTTCCCGAGGAGTAGCATATACTCACAGTAGGATCGGAATCCAAATATCATCGCGTGACGAAACTGAAGGAATCCTACCAGAATCACCACACTCCAAATGGTATGCAAATCTAGCAAGTTTCAGTACTTATGAAACTCCCGATGTGGATTTTTGCCCCATGCTCTTATGACCTTGACTTTGGCCAAAATATCATAAGTCACATGTCAAGTTCTGCCCGTCACTATCCAGGTTAATTTGGATCCATCCGTACCTACCCTTGACTTTGGCCAAAATGGCAGTACGACTGTCCCAAACCAACGCATCTATCTATGCTACACATGAACACCCAATAGCTACCAATCACTATGCCTTGACTTTGGCCAACATACATAGCTTGAATACTATTGCCTATTCATGCGAAACGACGGAGGGCTACGAATGGTTTTGGTAAAACCGTGAACGTAGTGAACTTGATATAATCGATGGAACGAGATAGCTTTTAGAAGGAGTGGCTCAAGCTCCGCATTTAAAAGTTAGTTTTGAAAAGAACCGAGTGGTTTTTCGAAAGTGTTCCAACGACTTTAGCTTGGTTTATTATCTTGCATTAGTTCTTTTAATGCGTGATATTCTTGCATTAGTTCTTTTAATGCGTCCCATCATTTAATCCTACCATTGCAGAAAACAACCAAAATATGACGTACGCTTATGCCATTCGCATTCGCCACGGGGCCCCGTCATCACCCGTTAGGTTACTTAACTAACGACAGAGCGGGGGCTGGGCTAGCGCGGCTGTAAAACATAAGCAACGCCTAAATAGTTATAAATAAATAGCAATGATAGACATTACAGATCACAGATGAATACATTGGATATACTAGGAATCCGCAATCCGTTTGAGCCTGCAACGAAAAGCGGATTACACGGTCGCGGTGAATAGCCAATACCCCACCCAAGACCCCTACGGGTGCGGCAAACTACCCGCCAAGTACCCGGTAGTTTGTGCACCCCTCCATGGGTCTATCCTAGGAGCAAAAACAGTAAAAAGAATTATACAATGACGGCTACAACCCCGACCCGGTTGTGCGGCCATACAAATAATAATATTACATCAATTTACATATTACAAATGAATGAAAGAAAAACAACACTCATCTCACATCCATCCCGGCTATTCACCCGCGACAATCCAATCCATTCATATACAAATACCATCAACAAACACAGATCACAGATATGTATAACCCCGACTAATCGACATATAGCGATTAGCCGACGTTCAATACATGCAAACATCACAGATATAACCATTGTAGTCAAAGTGCAGTGAAGTTCGATAAAAATACGGATTTATAGGCCCCCAAAAACAAATTTCTTTTCTGGAAAATCTGGGCACAAATAACATATTTGAAAAATCCCAAAACCCTACCAGAAGAACACTGCACAAAACACGATCACAAGAGGAGACAAAACGGCGGCGGTTCCGCGGCCTAAGCCACCCATTGCCGCGGAACCGCGGCGGTTTGAAGGAATCATGCGATCGTATTTCGTGGGTGTTTTCACAAAACCCTGGGCCGATTTTAGGAGTAAAACTTTTTACTTTTAGAGCACAAAAAATTTCAACAGAAACTTAGGGTTTTTGATTTTCCGGGTTTGCGATTTTTCTCGATCGAACTTCCATACACTTTACTACCTAGCTAGTTTATGTTTAGTTAGGCTCTGATACCACTATAAGTCCACGTTGCGATCCCCGGTTCTTGCGGGGAGGCGGAAACGGTATAAAAATCAAATTTTTAGCGCATGGGGCAACATGGACTAACAAAGTCGGGATCTTTTCCTAAACTAAACTAGCAAGAATGCTAAAGAGAGTTAGCTACTCGGAAAAGAAGTTATACCTAACTTGAACTTCTTCTTCTTGAAACCTTTGTAAGGGTTGATGGTGCTTTCCTCGTTGCCTTCTTCCGTCAAAGATGGATCCACCTGAGGGTTTAACCTTCGGGCTCTTTCTCGAACTTTGAGAGAACTAGGATCTTCGGCTTGCTAAACCTCTAACCCTAGAGTGAGTAGAGAGTGTCTTTGGGGTGTTTTTATCTCAAGGAGAGGGATTCTCAACTCATGAGAAGGATTCTCCTTGAACTAGAGGAGGAAGAAGAACAAGTGAGGAGAGAGAAGTGTTATGATAGAATGAGCTCTTTTTCTCATTCTACAACCATATCACAAAAAGAAAAGAATTATCAATTAACAATAATAAGAAAATGAAATAGTTGATGGATGGTTTGGAATGACCACTATCATTACATTCTTTAAATGAATTTTGCTAGAATCAAAGAGCATCTTTGCAAAGTAATGATGATGGTCAAACCTTCAACCATGGTCAACAAGTCAACCATGGTCAACAAGTCAACAAAAACCCAACCATGACACAATTTCATTTAATTAATATTATTAATTGATATATCATAATTCCATTAGGGTTTGGAAAAAGACGACTGTCAACTGTGCATACGCACCCGTTCCGAAACCCTAATGAAAATCCTCTTCCTCCGCCTCAATCAACTGTGCATACACACCCGCATTCTTGTTCCGAGGAACATGAATACCAAGAGATAAAATCAACCCCAAAACATATACCAGTATCTGGCTCAAACCAGAGCCTACTAGTAATATCTGTCCGGACTCCAAAAGTGCACAAGTGCGCGGATGAGAACGAACCCTGTCGCAAAAACATGCGACCTCTACTCTGTTTTGCCCAGAGGCGAATAGCCCTCTGTGTGGGACTCTAAAGACTCGACACTACGCTGGCAGTGGGTTTAACCACAGACCGCAAGCGGCACTAGCTGTGGGTAACGGTCCCCAGGTAGATGCCGACAAGAAGACTGACGAGGTGAACCCCATCTGAACTCCTACTGAGTCTGAATGTGACGGTCTCCGTACAGTCCGGTCTGTTCGTCTAATACATCGCATGTCGCCCCCTGCCTAGGGGGCGGCAAACGTCAGTCCCCTAATAGCGGTACAAGTCGTGTCGGAGTGAAGCCCAAAACACCCTGAGACAACACTGGAAGCCTACCAGTATATCTCGCTTGCCCTGGCCAGGGACTACTCGTGTAATGGCTCTCCTAGACACAGCGCGATGTCAACCCCCAATACCGGGAGAGACGAATCCTGTCTAACCGTCACTGCCTCCAAATGCTTCGGGACTGCACCCAACCATTACCAGTTTGCACGACTCCTTTGAGCCGTGGTAGGGTAGTGATCAAAGTGCAGTGGGAACACACTCGAGGCGAAGTGCCAGTGTCAAGTCAGCGGACTAAGCTGTACTCATGTCACCTGGGAACTGATAACTGACGATAGGTATAATACTAACCTGTCAGTTCCCGACGAGTCCTGTCCAGTGTACTCGTAACCCAACGAGTACCCGTATACTATCTCCAGTACGACGTACTGATGGCTGTGGGACAGACCATCTCCCACACTGGGATGAGAAGCGCATACGCTAGTCTACTCCGGAGTATCGATGCCCTGTCTCGATAGTCCTGCGACTAGGGACCTGTATAAGGATGTGCTTATAGATTACCCAGCCCCCACTAGTGTGACTGCCATCACAACGCTGGTAATCAAGCAAAGATCCTAAGGGCTCCACTAATGCGTATAGGTGATATACTAAAATAAACACATGTACACATTGAAGTAGAAACAAACCAAGTAGCATACTACTATATTGAGCAAGATTGTTTATACAAGGTGAATATCCCAAGCTTCCATTAAGTAATATACAAACTAGTATGATACAGTAATGGCCTCTAGGGCATATACACTAACAGGTGGCTCAATGGCCAGCCGGCGGTGAGGGGAGGTGCTATGGGTTGTGGCCGCGGAGTCGGGAATGAGAGAGAGACGGAGGCTCGGGTTCGTGGGTGGGGCTAGGCGAGGAGGTTGGTGACGAGGTAGAGGGAGGTAGTGGAGTTGTGGGGGGTCAAAGACTCGTTGTTGAGGCAGTTGCTGGGACAGGTCGAGCGGAATAGGAAGCTGGGACGTGGGATGAGGAGGCGGGAAAGAAGAAGAACGAGAAGAAGACGAGGCTGGGGAAAACTATTAGGTTAGGTAAACATTAATTATAACATATAATAAAAGGAGGAGAGAGACTTTGAGAGGCTGTGAGGATTAAAATATATTTAGTTAAAAATATAACCGTGTGTGTGTAAGTCCGTGTTGCCCACCCCGGTACTTACGGGGAGGCGGAAAACATAATAAAAAACGAATTTTTAATGACTTAGGCAACATGGACCAAGCTTGTGAGGATCTTTGCTAAACTAAAACTAGCTAACCCTAACTACAAAGTAGCTAAGTGATGGAAAGGTTATACCTTTGGTCTTTAGTCCTTCTCTCCTTGCTCGTCGGAAAGGTAGAAAGGCCTCACCTTGCAAGTCTCCTTCCGTCAAAGAACGATCCACTTGAAAGCCACCACCTTTAGCTTCAACTCCAAGCTAGGAGTAACTAGAGTTCAAGAAATGCTAAGACTTGAACCCTAGAAGTGAGTAGAGAAGATCAAGTGAGGGTTTTTCTCAAGCTTTTTGTTTCTCAACACATGAGAGGGAGAGAGCTTGAGGGAGAGGATGAACAAGAGAGAGAAAAGATATGATAGAATGATAAATTAGTGAGCCATTCTCACTAATATGTGTGAGTTATTTTAATTGTATAATTAGCTTGAAAATTGTCATGGTAAATCATGAGGTGACCATTATCATTTCATCATTAATGCTAATTGCAAGAATCAAAGAGCATCTTCCAAATGAAATGATCATGGTCAAATTGTCAACTTGGTCAACAAGTCAACAAAGTCAAAGTGTCAACAACAACAACCATGCACAATAATTAAGCTAATTATCAATTAACAATAATACACACAAAAACAATAGGGTTAATAAAATGACAAAAGTCATTAACCCTAAACAAGGTCCTCTCCCTCAATCTCAAGCAACTGTGCATACGCACCCGCATTCGTGATCCGAGGAACACGAACACAATGAGAAAAACCAATCTCAAATCATATACTAGGATCCGGCTTAAACCAAAGCCCGCTAGTATAAACTGTCCGGACAGCAACCGTGCACAAGTGCGCGGATGCGAACGAACCCTGTCGCAAAACCATGCGACCTCTACTCGTTTTGCCTAAAGGCGAATAGCTCTCTGTGTGGGACTCTAAAGACTCGACACTACGCTGGCAGTGGGTTTAACCACAGACCGCAAGCGGCACTAGCTGTACGTAACGGTCCCCAGGTAGATGTCGATAAGAAGACTGACGAGGTGAACCCCATCTGCACTCCTACTGAGCCTGTATGTGACAATCTCCGTACAGTCCGGTCTGTTCGTCTGATACATCGCATGGCGGGCCTAGGGGGGCGGTGAACGTCAGTCCCCTAATAGCGGTACAAGTCGTGTCGGAGTGTAGCCCAGAACACCCTGAGATAACACTGGAAACCTACCAGTATATCTCGCTTGCCCTGGCCAGGGACTACTCGTGTAATGGCTCTCCTAGACACAGCGCGATGTCAACCCCCAATACCGGAAGAGACGAATCCTGTCTAACCGTCACTGCCTCCAAGTGCTTCGGGACTGCACCCAAAAACTACCTGTTTGCACGACTCCTCTGAGCCGTGGTAGGGTAGTAATCAAAGTGCAGTGGGAACACACTCGAGGCGAAGTGACAGTGTCAAGTCAGCGGACTAAGCTGTACTCATGTCACCTGGGAACTGATAACTGACGATAGGTATATTACCAACCAACAGTTCCCGACGAGTCCTGTCCAGTGTACTCGTAACCTAACGAGCACCCGCATACTATCCCAAGTACGACGTACTAACGGCTGTGGGACAGACCGTCTCCCACACTGGGATGAGAAGCACATACGCTGGTCTACTCCGGAGTATCGATGCCCTGTCTCGATAGTCCAACGACCAGGGACCTGTATAAGGATGTGCTTATAGATTACCCAGCTCCCACGAGTGCGAGCGCCATCGCAACGCTGGTAATCAAGCAAAGATCCTAAGGGCTCTACTAATATGTATACCTGCAATATGCTAAAAGAAACACATGCACATATTAAAGCAGAGACAAACCAAGTAGCATACTACCATTTCGAGCAAGATTGTATATACAACTGTGAATATCCCAAGCTTCCATTAAGTAATATACAAACTAGTATGATACAGTAATGGCCTCTAGGGCATATACACTAACAATCTCCCACTTGCACTAAGGCCATGTACTGGCGTATCGAAGACCTATCATCTCGATCAGCCGCTCGAACTGAGTCTGGGGCAAGGCCTTGGTGAATGGATCTGCTGTGTTATCCTCTGATGCAACTCTCCGGACCTCGATCTCCTGGCGATCCACGATCTCCCTGATCAGGTGATACCGCCTTAAGATGTGTCTGGATTTCTGATGGGACCTGGGTTCCTTCGCTAAAGCTATAGCCCCGTTGTTGTCGCAATACAGAGGTATTGGGTCAACAATGGACGGAACCACCTGAAGTTCTTTCAAGAACTTCCTCATCCAGACAGCTTCTTTTGCGGCATCAGATGCAGCGATGTATTCCGCTTCCATAGTCGAGTCAGCAACGGTTTCCTGTTTGGAGCTCTTCCAACACACCGCCCCTCCATTGAGGGTAAAGACAAAACCCGACATGGACTTGGAATCATCCTTGTCACTCTGGAAGCTGGAGTCAGCAAAGGCCTCAATCTGCAGGTCTTTTCCGCCATACACCAAGAACATCTCCTTAGTCCTTCTCAGGTACTTGAGAATGTTCTTTACTGCTATCCAATGTTTCTCCCCTGGGTTTGACTGATACCTGCTTACCACACTCAGTGCATAAGCCACATCCGGTCTGGTACACAACATCGCATACATTATAGAGCCTACCGCAGAAGCGTAGGGTATAATAGACATGCGATCCCTCTCCAAATCAGTCTTGGGAGACATCTCTTTGGAGAGAGTGATCCCGTGACAAGCCGGTAGATTACCGCGCTTGGAATCTTCCATACTGAATCTCTTCAGTATGGTGTCGATGTACCTGGACTGCGAGAGTCCTAATATCCTCTTGGATCTGTCACGGTAGATCCGGATACCCAGAATGTAAGAGGCATCACCCAGGTCTTTCATGGAGAACCTGTGTGACAAGAACCCCTTGACAGATTGTAGCATAGGAATGTCATTTCCTATTAAGAGAATGTCATCCACGTATAAAACGAGGAATACTACAGTTCTCGCTACAAATCTACAATAGATGCATGGTTCATCTGGATTTTTGATAAAGCCAAATTCTTTGACCGTCTCATCAAAGCAGATGTTCCAACTCCGCGATGCCTGCTTGAGTCCATAAATGGACTTGAGCAACTTGCACACCTTTCCGCTGCTCCCACCCTGAATGAAACCCTCTGGCTGGTCCATATAGACACACTCCTCTAAATGACCATTTAGAAAAGCTGTCTTTACGTCCATCTGCCAAATCTCATAATCGTGGAAAGCAGCGATGGCAAGAAGGATCCGAATGGATTTCAGCATAGCTACTGGAGAAAAGGTTTCGTCATAGTCCAAACCAGGTCGCTGACGAAAGCCCTTTGCTACCAGTCTAGCTTTATAGGTCTCAACCTGTCCATCTACACCAATCTTCCTTTTGAAGATCCACTTGCATCCTACGGGTTTCACCCCGTCTGGAGCAACGTCCAACGTCCATACTTTGTTGGTGTACATGGACTCCATCTCGGTCCGCATTGCATCCAGCCATTTTACCGAGTCGGCGCTCTGAATGGCTTGCTGGAAGCTAGTAGGCTCATCACAATCCAGGATGCAATCCTCTTTATCCCCGTCAATGAGAAAACCGTAGTACCTCTCGGGCGGATGAGACTGCCTACTACTTCTGCGGAGTGGCATGGGAATGTCCTGTTCTTTCGAACCTTCTGGTTCCTCTAAGCTTTCAGTAATGGTTTGTGGTTCTGGAATTTCTTCCAGTTCTACTGCGCTCCCGCTTATCTGATTTTCTAAAAACTCAGTTTCCAAGAAGCGGGCATGACGAGAAACAAGGACTTTTTGCTCCTCTGCGTAATAGAAGAGATACCCCTTGGAGTTCTTTGGGTATCCCACAAACTTGCACTGTACTGAGCGTGCCTCGAGCTTGTCCGCATGCTGCTTTTTTACAAAAGCTGGACATCCCCATGTCTTAAAGGATTTAAGACAGGGTTTCTTCCCACTCCACATCTGATATGGTGTGGTAGGCACTGTTTTAGTAGGAACTTGGTTCAAGAGATGTGCAGCTGTTTCCAGTGCATAACCCCAGAAAGATCGCGGTAACTCAGCCTTACTCATCATGGACCGTACCATATCCAATAGGGTTCGGTTCCTTCTCTCCGATACACCGTTATGTTGCGGAGTGTATGGAGGAGTAAGCTGAGAGAGAATTCCATTCTCTTTTAAATAATTCAGGAACTCGGCACTTAAGTATTCTCCACCTCGATCCGACCTTAGAATCTTGATACTTTTGCCGGTCTGTTTCTCCACTTCATTCTTATATTCCTGGAACTTTTCAAAGGCCTCGGACTTATGTTTCATTAAGAAGACATAACCGTACCTTGAAAAATCATCCGTAAAAGTAATGAAGTAAGAGTAACCGCTTCGCGCATGTGTAGACATTGGACCGCACACGTCGCTGTGTACGAGTCCCAAGAGCTCGCTCGCTCTTTCTCCGTGTCCAGTGAACGGAGCCTTTGTCATCTTTCCCATGAGACAAGATTCACAAGTGGCATAAGACTGATACTCGAACGGATCCAAGTATCCTTCTTTATGTAACTTAGTCAACCGTGTCTCATTGATGTGACCCAGTCTACAATGCCATAAGAAAGCCTGATTAATATCTGGAGACTTTCTATTGTGTGTATTCTGGATATTGAAAACCTGTGGTTGGTTTAAAACGTAAATACCGTTGTTTAATGTACCTGACCCAATCAACACTTGATTAAGGTGAATGTTCACTACATTACTTACAAATGCAAATTCATAACCTTCTTTAGATAATAAAGATACAGATATGATATTACAGGTTGCATTTGGTACATAATAACAACTACGCAAAACCAAAAAGTGTCCATCAGATAATCCCAGGTGATAGTCCCCCACGGCCTCTGCATCCATGCTAGCACCGTTCGCAACTCTGAGGGTCATGTCACCTGCCTTCAAAACTCTACGCTTTCTCAACGCCTGCAAAGAATTACAGATATGAGATCCTGATCCGGTATCCAATACCCAGGATGCAGAGTTTATTGATAGACAGTTTTCAATAACATACACACCTGAAGCTGAAGCTGCAACCTGCTTCAATTCCTGTGTTCTGGCCTTCCAGGCCCTGCAATCACTCTTCCAGTGTCCTTTCTTATGACAAAAGAAGCATTCCTCCTTATCCACAAGCTTCCCCGCTACCTTTGTTGCTTTACCCTTTCCCTTCGTATCCACTTTACCGACACCGCCTCTTGGTTTGGCGGGGGCTTTCTTCTTCTTGCCCTTGGCTTTCGCCCTGGACCTAGAAGAGGAAGATCCTCCTACAAACAAAGTGGATGTCTCCCTACCTTTCTGTAGGGTGCCTTCTGCGCTCCTCAGCATGTTGAGGAGCTCTGAAAGTTCAACCTCTTTTTCTTGTAGGTTGAAGTTCAGTATGAACTGGGCGTAAGTGGAAGGAAGGGACTGGAGAACTATATCCGTATATAGCTCACTCTCCAATGTGATCCCTAGGTCAGCGAGCTCCTCAATGTAACCGATCATCTTTAGCACATGCTCGGCTACTGATGATCCGATGGCCATTCTTGTCGAAAATAACTTTTTCGAAGCTTCGTATCTCGCGATACGTGATTGCTCTCCATACAGTTCTTTTGTATGGAGCAATATGGATTCCATGTCCATATTCTCATGCCTCCTCTGATGTTCGTTGTCCATCGAGGCAAGCAGGAGGCACTTGGCC
This sequence comes from Agapanthus africanus, assembly GCA_030015575.1. Taxonomy (NCBI): domain Eukaryota; kingdom Viridiplantae; phylum Streptophyta; class Magnoliopsida; order Asparagales; family Amaryllidaceae; genus Agapanthus; species Agapanthus africanus. The sequence continues at coordinate 3,581,076 of JASDDO010000150.1, read as the reverse complement.
TTCGCGCTATCAATCTCCCAAGTCTTGCGGATTTCCTTATCCGCGATACTGGAAGTTGGACCAGGGACAGGGGGAGCTTTGGTGGTAAGAAGATACCCCAGCTTGTCATAGGTGATTGCAATCTTGACATTCCTGAGCCAATCTTTGTAGTTTGGCCCTGTCAATTTATTTTTATCTAACAGTAACTTAAGTCCGGTCATGTTGAATGGTCGCTGCAATTAGGAGAGAGAAAAGAAACACTTTAGCATGATGCTCTTGCAAGTTTAGAGTGGTTTTTAGTTTGTCTAAACTGGATGGCTCCCACTGTTTCTCGAATCCCTTCTCAAACCGTAAAGAAAAGGATTAGCCGGGATCATTCTCACCGTACAATACTTGCTTAACCGTTCAGCCAGGCCAGTGTCGGTACTTCGAGGGAGGTTTTCCAACGCTTTCGCGAAGTTCCTTAATTAAGTAACCTCTTTTCCCTGTGGGCGTAGCCCCGCTAACACCTTTCTAGGCACCTACTAGGTTTATAGCATTGATCGTTGAGTGAGAGTTTTCTCGGGGAGTAGCATATACTCACAGTAGGATCGGGATCCAAATATCATCGCGTGATAAAACCGAAGGAATCCTACCAGAATCATCACACTCCAAATGGTATTCAACACTAGCAAGTTTCAGTACTTATGAAACTCCCGATGTGTATTTTTGCCCCATGCTCTTATGACCTTGACTAAGGCCAACAAATCATAAGTCACATGTCAAGTTCTACCCGTCGTTATCCAGGTTAATTTGAACCCACCCGTATCCACCCTTGACTATGGCCAACAAGGCAATACGACTGTCTCAAACCAACGCATTCTATCTATGCAACATATGAATACCCACCAGCTACCAAACACTGTGCCTTGACTAAGGCCAACAAACACAGCTTGAATACTGTTGAATATTCATATGAAACGACGAAGGGCTACGGATGGTTTTGGCGAAACCGTGAACGTAGTGAACTTGATATAATCGATGGAACGAGATAGCTTTTAAAAGGAGTGGTTCAAGCTCCGCGTTTAAAAGTTTAGTTTTGAAAAGAACCGAGTGGTTTTCAAAGTGTTCCAATCGACTTTTACTTGGTTTATTTCTTGCATTAGTTCTTTTAATGCGTCCCATCATTTAATCCTACCATTGCAGAAAACAACCAAAATATGACGTACGCTTATGCCATTCGCATTCGCCACGGGGCCCCGTCATCACCCGTTAGGTTACTTAACTAACGACAGAGCGGGGGCTGGGCTAGCGCGGCTGTAAAACATAAGCAACGCCTAAATAGTTATTTATATATATATATACAGCAATGATAGACATTACAGATCACAGATGAATACATTGGATATACTAGGAATCCGCAATGCGTTCGAGCCTGCAACGCAAAGCGGATTACACGGTCGCGGTGAATAGCCAATACCCCACCCAAGACCCCTACGGGTGCGGCAAACTACCCGCCAAGCACCCGAAGCGAAGCAACCTCCCTCACCACCGTGAGTAGGCCACTCGGCACTTCGAGTACCCGGTAGTTTGTGCACCCCCTCCATGGGTCTATCCTAGGAGCAAAAACAGTAAAAAGAATAATACAATGACGGCTACAACCCCGACCCGGTTGTGCGGCCATACAAAGAATATTATTACATCAATTTACATGTTACAAATGAATGAAAGAAAACAACGCTCATCTCACATCCAACCCCGGCCATTCACCCGCGACAATCCAATCCATTCATATCCACAAACCAACAACAACAATCACAGATCATGTATAACCCCGACTAATCGTCTTATAGCGATTAGCCGACGTTTAATACATGTAAGCATTACAGATATAACCGATGTAGTTAAAGCGTAGTGAAGTTCCGAAAAATACGGATTTATAGGCCCACAAAAGCAAATTTTGTTCTGGAAAATCTGGGCATATATTATATATCCTAAAAATCCTAAAATCAACACAGTAAGACACTGCACGAAAAACGATGCAGTGACGTCATCAAACCGCGGCGCTTCCGCGGCACGAGCCTACCTCGTGCGGCGGAAGCGCGGCGGTTTGGATGATTCTCTGTCTCGTTTTTCTTGTGTGTTTTTAAAAAACCCTGAGATGATTTTACAAATATAAAGTTTTCTGTTTTGAGCAGAAAAAATTTCAACAGAAACTAGGGTTTTTCAAAGTTCGGTTTTTGGATTTTTTCGGTTTCGAAACTTCGTTACACTTCACTACCTAGCTAGTTTGAGTTTAGTTAGGCTCTGATACCACTGTAAGTCCGTGTTGCCCACCCCGGTACTTACGGGGAGGCGGAAAACATAATAAAAAACGAATTTTTAATGACTTAGGCAACATGGACCAAGCTTGTGAGGATCTTTGCTAAACTAAAACTAGCTAACCCTAACTACAAAGTAGCTAAGTGATGGAAAGGTTATACCTTTGGTCTTTAGTCCTTCTCTCCTTGCTCGTCGGAAAGGTAGAAAGGCCTCACCTTGCAAGTCTCCTTCCGTCAAAGAACGATCCACTTGAAAGCCACCACCTTTAGCTTCAACTCCAAGCTAGGAGTAACTAGAGTTCAAGAAATGCTAAGACTTGAACCCTAGAAGTGAGTAGAGAAGATCAAGTGAGGGTTTTTCTCAAGCTTTTTGTTTCTCAACACATGAGAGGGAGAGAGCTTGAGGGAGAGGATGAACAAGAGAGAGAAAAGATATGATAGAATGATAAATTAGTGAGCCATTCTCACTAATATGTGTGAGTTATTTTAATTGTATAATTAGCTTGAAAATTGTCATGGTAAATCATGAGGTGACCATTATCATTTCATCATTAATGCTAATTGCAAGAATCAAAGAGCATCTTCCAAATGAAATGATCATGGTCAAATTGTCAACTTGGTCAACAAGTCAACAAAGTCAAAGTGTCAACAACAACAACCATGCACAATAATTAAGCTAATTATCAATTAACAATAATACACACAAAAACAATAGGGTTAATAAAATGACAAAAGTCATTAACCCTAAACAAGGTCCTCTCCCTCAATCTCAAGCAACTGTGCATACGCACCCGCATTCGTGATCCGAGGAACACGAACACAATGAGAAAAACCAATCTCAAATCATATACTAGGATCCGGCTTAAACCAAAGCCCGCTAGTATAAACTGTCCGGACAGCAACCGTGCACAAGTGCGCGGATGCGAACGAACCCTGTCGCAAAACCATGCGACCTCTACTCGTTTTGCCTAAAGGCGAATAGCTCTCTGTGTGGGACTCTAAAGACTCGACACTACGCTGGCAGTGGGTTTAACCACAGACCGCAAGCGGCACTAGCTGTACGTAACGGTCCCCAGGTAGATGTCGATAAGAAGACTGACGAGGTGAACCCCATCTGCACTCCTACTGAGCCTGTATGTGACAATCTCCGTACAGTCCGGTCTGTTCGTCTGATACATCGCATGGCGGGCCTAGGGGGGCGGTGAACGTCAGTCCCCTAATAGCGGTACAAGTCGTGTCGGAGTGTAGCCCAGAACACCCTGAGATAACACTGGAAACCTACCAGTATATCTCGCTTGCCCTGGCCAGGGACTACTCGTGTAATGGCTCTCCTAGACACAGCGCGATGTCAACCCCCAATACCGGGAGAGACGAATCCTGTCTAACCGTCACTGCCTCCAAGTGCTTCGGGACTGCACCCAAAAACTACCTGTTTGCACGACTCCTCTGAGCCGTGGTAGGGTAGTAATCAAAGTGCAGTGGGAACACACTCGAGGCGAAGTGACAGTGTCAAGTCAGCGGACTAAGCTGTACTCATGTCACCTGGGAACTGATAACTGACGATAGGTATATTACCAACCAACAGTTCCCGACGAGTCCTGTCCAGTGTACTCGTAACCTAACGAGCACCCGCATACTATCCCAAGTACGACGTACTAACGGCTGTGGGACAGACCGTCTCCCACACTGGGATGAGAAGCGCATACGCTGGTCTACTCCGGAGTATCGATGCCCTGTCTCGATAGTCCAACGACCAGGGACCTGTATAAGGATGTGCTTATAGATTACCCAGCTCCCACGAGTGCGAGCGCCATCGCAACGCTGGTAATCAAGCAAAGATCCTAAGGGCTCTACTAATATGTATACCTGCAATATGCTAAAAGAAACACATGCACATATTAAAGCAGAGACAAACCAAGTAGCATACTACCATTTCGAGCAAGATTGTATATACAACTGTGAATATCCCAAGCTTCCATTAAGTAATATACAAACTAGTATGATACAGTAATGGCCTCTAGGGCATATACACTAACAGTGTGTGTGTGTCTATATCTATATATATATATATATATATATATATATATATATATATATATGTATGTGTATATATTAAACAGTTTATAGTTTATATAATAAGAATATTTTATTAAATATATTTGAGTTTTACAGCTAATACAAAAATACTCCAAAATATGCCCGGATTTGGTTTAAAATTACGGTTTGAAAATACGGATAATATACGTATCAACCAAAACCAAAAAACGATATCCGGTTAAAGAAAATGCATACCCCCAAGAACGGATAAACGTAGTATGCACGTAGCGATCTAAACGAGTTTGTTTCACTAAACGAGACGAGAACACGATGTACGGATGCAACTATAGGGTCTGGGGTAGGAAGAAAGAATTGGGAAAAATATAAAAAGGGGATAAGGTTTAATTAGGGTAAAGCTTTAGAAGTTTGGTTTTAGAAAATATAGAAAATTATGTAAGAAAATTTGGGGAAAAATATTTGGAAATTATTCGTTAAAATACGGTTACGGTATAGCGGAACTGGGTATTACACGATGGATTGGAGCTCACCAATGAAGAATAATCGGAGCTGATACAGAAGTATTAAAATAGCTCTTATATTGCCACCTGTTTAGGGCTTGCTTTCTTTTAAACGATGTAATTAAACTATTTAGTTTGCTTTCAGTACTTAAGGATGTAATAATTTTAGTTAATAGAAATAAATGTTTCTGATTTTATTATCAGTTTTGGTACATTGCCTGCATGATTTATGCGCTTAACGTAACCGTATCGGGAAAGGACCTCTCTCGATACAGTTAGGTTGTGGACCTTAGCACGTCGTTGTTTCCGTACTTTTGGAAAGAGAGACATAACAGCTATGTCGACGTTGGTTTATTAACCTCGACAACGTCGCAGTTGTCTGGAAATAACCTTTTTGTCCTTCGCATGGTCGCGGCGTTATGGAGTGTCATTATATTTGCGTTTGGCAATCACAAGAAACAAAAAGATGAAAGAACCAAGCAACCCTCGAACCTAACATATTACTTGGTATATGGAGGGAGCACGGGGCGGGGAGGCCGGTGGTGCTAGAGTAAACAACGAAGAATGCTCTGACAGTAACAGCGGCGCCGGCTGCAGCGGCAGTGGAGGAAGCGGTGGAGGAGATGGAGGCGGCGGCGTCAAAAGTTGAAGCGGCATCAGCGGAACTCATTGTGGTGGTGGTAAGTAGGATTTTTTTACTTTAATTTCAATATCACAAATTATGGTAGCTTTTATTTTCCTATAAATAGCGGGAAATAACCCTTACTTTTGCACTTGTAGCAGAAAATATCACTAATTTTCTAAAACCAGTCTTTTAGCCACTCACCCTGCATCGCCCCCCCCCCCCAAACAAAAAAATACCCTTTATTAAAATTTAATTAGCCACATCTTCTTTAATTTTACTAGCAAACCCTTCTCTTCATGCTCAATATTTATAAAATTCAGTAGAGATTGGGCAAGCTTAGAGAAAAAAATCTCCATGGAGATTGCATTTTGATTTTAATTTTTTTCCCCTTCATGGATTTGAAACAAAGAAAAATAAGGTAAAAATGAAATTTTTGTTTTTCTGGGATGCGGACATATTGAGAGGATTTTACCCTTATTTAATTTTATAATTTTGGAAAGGCTATAAATGGATAATTGTAATATTGAATAAATGAAATGAAGACTTCGTATTAGAATGTTTGCATCTCTTTATTGATATTTTATAAATGACGGTGTGCTTTACACCGATATTTATCACAAAAGAAAAAGAATATTTTCTTTGGAAGTAAAAATTAGGGCTGAGGAACCTTACCTAAGAAATAAATAAAATTATAAAAGTTACCGAATCTTTTCACATAAACCATTGTATTTGAGAAATAATCTGCTTCTTAACACTGCATACACAGTCACTAATCCAGGCTTACTAATCACCAATTCTCGCGAAGTACAAAGTCAAATGGAACTGAAAAAACAAAATTGAGAGTGAGAAAAGTGTGAGATTTTGAAGAGTCTGTGTTAGATACACATACCCAACTTTTGCATTTTTTATTCAAACTCTCGGTTTATGATCTACCGTGAGTTTGAGGGGCTCTTAAGGTATACATATATCTTTGGCTAAATGGCAGATAAATACCTATTGTTCATACTATTTGGTAGATAAATATATGAGTTTCAAAAGATGACGGATAAATATCCAGTGTTTATTTTTACACTTTACTACCTGGCGAAGTTAACGGAAATTATGAAAAGACTATTTTGCCCTTATAATTCACCTGATCCATTAACCAAATTTGACCAAACAATTAAATTTAAATCCCTGAATTAAAACCTAACTCTCTCTTTCACCCACCTCTATTCCCCCAAATTAAACCTCCCTTTCTCCTCTTCCCCTCCATCCTACATTTCCCTTTTGTAACCCTAACTCGGAAATATAAATATCCAATCACGGTAAGATCGGAGAGATTACTGTTGTAATTTTCGCTTCAGCATAGCTAATTTGAAGTCTTTACATGAAATCGAGCTTGAGATTCATCTTCAAATGACTTATTGTCCAAAATCAAGGATTTTTACACATAATTCAATATTTATGTTTTAATATACACAATAAATCAAAGAACATTAGATGAGAAAAGAAGAGAAAACATCATCTTTTCTTTCTATTCATAAATAAATTTCACATCATACATGCATTCTTTAATTGAATTTTTTTAATTAAAAAATCCAACAAAAACTAGGGCAATAGAAAGACCAATCCAAGCAATTTTCATCCATTTCTTCTCATTTTTTGCCAAATTCTCTACTATAACTTTCATCTTCTTCTTCACCATTCACTCCTCTATTAAAGTCATTTTGTCAACCAAAATTCCATAATTGTTGCATTTCTATAGCCTTGCAATTTTCAATTATGGCTTTTTCAACCTTGCAAATTACCAGCCGTAGTTGGAATACCTCAATGTCTTCTCCTATAGTCTTTCGGTTTCCATGATCATTTTCAGTTTACGATCTGAGTATTGTCGATCCTCAAAGTTGTTGTGAAGGAAGCTTCGAAAGAGATTTGAGAAGAAAAAGCCATAGAAGAACTTTGAGAAAAAGAAAAAGAAAGGAGATTATGGCTTTCTAATTAAGTCGAAGATGAATGAGAAAAACAATATTTACTTTTTAACTATTCCTGCTATGGGCAAAATTGTACACAAAATGATCGTGATACATGAAAATCTGCAAGTAATATTCTAACCCCAGATAACGGAAGGTACCAAAATGCTTGAGTGGGGGGACATTAGATAGAAACTTACGTATTTATCTGCCATTTAGCCTATATCCTTTATATCTTTTATGGGGGTTTACTTGTATTATATATAATAGAGATTCATCTTGTGGGATATATATAGAAATGCATATTGTATATTGTATTTTGATCAATCTCTCAAATTCATTGGTTTCTAACATGCTGCATCTATTTTCAAACAATCAAAGTATTTTGAGTAAAGAACGGAGAAAAGATATGTGACCAAAGAATCAACAACACTAATTAGTCGAATAGAAACGGATCGACCGAAATCAATAGTGTTTCATAACCGACCAAATAATGTTTTATAAAGGTTTAAAAATTAAATATTTTTTAGAAATTAGACATGTTTACAAATAACCTGGTAGAAAATAGATATTCCCCGACAGAAGGATTTAAAAGGCTTTATATATCATAAAATAATTGACAGAAAATTTCCTTTTTGTGAAACGCTCATGTATAAATTCGAGGTGAACCGAAAAAACTTTCCCCTTTGAAAATTTTTGGGCAAATAAATTTTTTCTCTATGAATTACTTTTCGAGGCCCAATATATTTTGTAAGGAACATTTATTTTGAAATTCTGTATTATAAACAACATGGTAAACGGGACAACTCTTGACTCATAGATGACTACATTCTTAGTTGGTATGAGAATCTGCAAGTAATATTCTAACCCCATATAACGGCAGGTACCAAAATGCTGGGGTGGGGGATATTAGATAGAAACTTGCGTATTTATCTCTCATTTAGCCTATATCCTTTATATCTTTTATTGGGGTTTACTTGTATTATATATAATAGAGTTTCATCTTATGAAATATATATAGAGATGCATATTGTATATTGTATTTTGATGAATCTCTCAAATTCAATGGTTTCTAACATGCTGCATCTATTTTCAAACAATCAAAGTATTTTGAGTAAAGAACGGAGAAAAGATATGTGACCAAAGAATCAACAACACTGATTAGTCGAATAGAAACGGGTCGACCGAAATCAATAGTTTTCATAACTGATCAAATAATGTTTTACAAAGGTTTAAAAATTAAATACTTTTTAGAAATTAGACATGTTTACAAATAACCTGGTAGAAAATAGATATTCTGTTAGTAGTTTGAATATATTGGTAGCATTTGTATGTGAGAAATAATCTCACATCGGATGAAAAGACGAATACCCAAGTCTTTATAATAGTTCCCAATATTTAAGTAATATCTTGAATAAAGTGTATTATGAGCCAAGTGGGCCTGATTTCTAGCAGGCTTATAACATTTATTTACTATTGTCTTTGATGAGGCACTTGGGCCATCTTGGATTGACATTTTGAATTTCAGATTCAAAGATTGTCTGAACAGATCTAACGGTTGTGTCTGTTCAACTCTAAATAGTCACAACCGTCCAAACGGTTGCGTCTATTCAAGTCTATAAATTATACCATTCTCTTCACAGTTTTGGTATCTTCTTCTCATTATCTTTTAAGAGAGTTTCAAGGGTTTTGTTGTATCTTGGGTGTGATTGCATTCCACTGTACTCCCATAGTGGGGGCAATATCAACTTTCGGAAAGTGTATCATACACGTCTCAAAGCTTTTAATTTTGTCTTAACCAATCTAAAACTTCAACATATTCCCCAGATAGAAGGATTTAAAAGGCTTTATATATCATAAAATAATTGAAAGAAAATTTCCTTTTTGTGAAACGCTCATGTATAAATTCGAAGTGAACCGAAAAAAACTTTCCCCTTTGAAAATTTTTGGGCAAATAATTTTTTACTCTATGAATTACTTTTTGAGGCCCAATATATTTTGTAAGGAACATTTATTTTGAAATTCTGTATTATATACAACATGGTAAACGGGACAACTCTTGACTCATAAAACCTCTATCTGTCTATCTTACTCCGGGCCAACACCGAAAGTTTAAAGCAAGAAAGCGTATGGAGGTGGTGAGTTCCCCTTCTCACTTCACTAAACCGCAACGTCTCTCGGACTTAAGGCATTGTAGGTAGTCCCTTGCTTGGTACTAGTTTCAAACAGAAAGAAGTCCCCGACTACCTGAAGTCGTGCCTGCATTTTTAGTATAGTTTACGGTTCCTTCGTGTAACTGTCCTTTCTGTCTTAGTTTCGGTCTTGAATCAGTTATTAGCGGTATCTGAAAACATATCTTGAGGACGTCCTAAAGCGCTCATGGTATCATTATGAATATACAAACCAAAACTGTGAAACCCTAGAAATATACATGCCCAGTTAAGGTGTGATATGATTGCATCGCGGTGCCTAAGGACACGATCTAATAGATCGTTGTATCGAGTAGTTGGAACGCCAAACGGCTCTAGATTCGGGGGTTTCTGTTATAGCTGAACGCGAAGGAAAGATCATTTATACTGATACTCACAAGATTATTTTCTCAAGTAATGGGGACATTATAAGCATTCCATTAGTTATGTATCAACGTTCCAACAAAAATACTTGTATGCATCAAAAACCTCAGGTTCGGTAGGGTAAATGCATTAAAAAGGGACAAATTTTAGCGGATGGTGCGGCTACAGTTGGTGGGAAACTCGCTTTAGGAAAAAACGTATTAGTAGCTTATATGCCATGGGAAGGTTACAATTCTGAAGACACAGTACTAATTAGCGAACGTCTGGTATATGAAGATATTTATACTTGTTTTCATATACGGAAATATGAAATCAGGGTTTTTCCGCTTTCTTTTTATGAGTTAGGAACTGTCCCCACCATGAGGTGCCGATTCTTCGGATTGAAGATCTGAAGAAAGTAAGTAGGAGTTGTTGTGACAAATCAAGACAAGAAAAAAGATTGGAAAGAGGAAGATGGGAACTAAACTAGATCAAAGTCATAGCCAGAGTCTTTGCCCTCACTCTTCCCCAGGGGAATCTCCCCGTTATGCTTAACTAGACCTTTGAGAACAACGAACCACAAGCAACAAGACTTGGAGAACAGAAGATGCCGTTACTCCTTTCCTTGACGTGGACTGAGAGTGAGGACTTGTGACGGAACGGAACTAACCACTGATGGGGACCAAAGAAAGGGAAAGAGAGTCATGAGACCCGCCCACTATTACTACGAAAAAGCCCTGCCCTGTCACCTTCGCTAGACGGAGAGTACGCTACTTCTATTAGCGCCGGACCATCGAGTCAAATTGATCGTGTCATGTGCAACGTCCATCAATGATGGTTCATTAATGTCCATTGATTTAGACTCCTTCCCTTATACGAAAAAGATCGAGAGGGGCCCGAACCAAGAACGGAAACAGATTCGACTCACTCTCGTATGGCTCGCCCTCGAGCCCTGGGCGGGTTGGCCGGGTCTTTCCCTGTTGTTCTGTTCCCGCCACGAGAAATACGCACGGAAGAGGTATGGTATGCCCAGCGCGTGGAGGATCCGTTGAGAGTGTCCGTTGTCTCAGTAGGGAACAGTACCATCTTTTCCCCTGTTGTCTTGAAAAAAAAAAGGTAAGTGCTAAGATATGTCAAACCCCTATTGTTTGATCTAATATTGACCGGGGAGTCCTACGGTAGGTAACAGCAGGCACAAGCACTTGACCGAAGGGGACCAGCGCTTCTACTCCTCCCCGAGGAGCCGTTCGCAGCGAAAAGCAAGGGATGTCGTGAACGGTGGGAGGTCAAAGAAAGAGAATTGACCTATTTACTTCAATAAGTGATCGATGATCTATAGAAAGTATATAGACTCTGTCTTCTCATATATACTTTCTATACTTATATATACTTATAAGTATATAACTAAGGGTAACTCAATCAATTGGGGGTGGGACCTGCTGGCATAATGCACGCTGGAACGTGGGAATTCGAGGTAGTGAATACTTGCTCGACCTACAACAAGTAAGGGATGAGCTAGACTGAATATAGCAGGCGATATTGGTTTGAATGGCGCGTTAGACCAAGCAACGGAGTGAGCGCCTAGCGCGAAAGTTCTAGGGATCGACTCGGCTCTCTCAAACTGTTTTTCATTATTAAGAAAAGGTAACAAAGATAAAATACGAGCTTGTTTTATAGCAATAGTAATTAATCGTTGTTGTTTCAAGAAGAATCCGACGGTGCCGAGTGGAAGGGCCGTCGCTCAACGGATAAAAGTTACTCTAGGGATAACAGGCTGATCTTCCCCAAGAGTTCACATCGACGGGAAGGTTTGGCACCTCGATGTCGGCTCTTCGCCACCTGGGGCTGTAGTATGTTCCAATGGTTGGGTTGTTCGCCCATTAAAGTGGTACGTGAGCTGGGTTCAGAACGTCGTGAAACAGTTCGGTCCATATCCGGTGCGGGCATTAGAGCATTGAGAGGACCTTTCCCTAGTACGAGAGGACCGGGAAGGACGCACATCTGGTGTACCAGTTATCGTGCCCACGATAAACGCTGGGTAGCCAAGTGCGGAGCGGATAACTGCTGAAAGCAACTAAGTAGTAAGCCCACTCCAAGATGAGTGCTCTCCTATTCCGACTTCCCCAGAGCCTCCGGTAGCACAGCCGAGATAGCGACGGGTTCTCTGCCCCTGCGGGGATGGAGCGATAGAAGTATTGAGAATCCAAGATAAGGTCATGGCGAGACGAGCCGTTTATCATTACGATAGGTGTTAAGTGGAATCTCTTTCTTGGTCGTCCATTTTTTTCTTTTCCACGTTCCTTTTTTCTCGGGCATATCGAATAGCTACCTAAAAATTACTTGGTGCGCCAAGCCACTCACGAGCCTTTTGGAGAACGTCCCTGAAGTAAGGACTGGCTAAGCCCTTACTAAATACGAAAAAAAACACAAAATAGATAGGATGGTCGAAGCGGATCCTGCAAAACTATAACGAATTTCCTTGGTTACTTTAAAAAAAAAGCGCTTTGCTTCTTTTGGCCAAGCAGTACAGATAGGAAACGTCTTTATGGGTGGTGGCTAGTAAGGTTACCGCGCAAGTTTATATATAATTGCTGCATCCATCTACATCCGTTTTCTTGCTCAAGTTCAAACTACCTTAGAGTGAGTGATTTTCACACTAGCGGTCTGGGAAAACCGAGACCTATGGGGTTGAACTAGCAGCTTCCGGTTCCGTTAGAAAGGACTCCGCTGACACCTTTTCCTTTCGCTGCGCAGTGGCTCAATCCTTTTTTCCAAAAAAAAGATTTTGTATACTCTTCTGTATTCCCTACCTCGAAAGCGGACTCTTGCTGATCTGAGTCCATTCCTACTCGCTAAGCAAACGGACTGTGCTCGCGTGAAAGTCTTTTATTCCGCGTCCAGAGACACCTTCCTCAATCAAGGAGATTCCCGACCTCCGTGAAAGAGATGGATTGATCCCTGTCATCTGAGTCAGAATCAGAAAGCGGAGAATCCTGCTTTGAGTCTCCTATAGGAGCAAGTGAGCCCTAAAAGGACTTTCTTCAAGAGCCTACATCTCGGTGTAGCGCTTGACGCAAAGAGTGTATTCTTCGACCTGGACTCGAGTGCCTTAGGGCTATTACCCGAAACAGAAACCGTATCCAAGCTCCGTGGCTAGTCTGCGCTTTTTAGACTTTTCAAACATAGCGAACTGAAACATCTGAGTAGCTAAAGGAAGGAAAATCAAAAGAGAAACTGTTAGTAGCGGCGAGCGAGAGCGGAACAAGGGTTTGAATCAAAAGAAATCTGAAGCGGTTTTATTCGATTTGTTGTGGATTGGATGATGGAAAAACCAGCAAGCAGCAAGCGTAGGCTGTGTTGCCGTAGCGCGCCCGGATGACTTGTACAAATTCCTGGTCATTCAGTCTCGCTCCTGGAAATGGGTATTCAACAAAGGACATAGTGAGTTAGGTAACACATCTTTTGAGAGAAAAGAAAAGATATATCCAAGCAGAAAGCCGAGAGCCAAAGGGTTTGCTTTACAGCCAATGCGTATGCTTTCAAAGTTAGACTTGGAACTAATCTAACTCTTATCTGTATTGTCTTAATGGGATAGTAATTCGTAGTGGGACGTTCTTTTCCTAGATCCTTCGAGCGAGAAAGGTCCTTCCCGGGGCCTGTTACCTAAAGGTCATCCGTAGCCACTTTAAGGTTGTTTTCCTGCCCATAGATAGTAAGACCAATCCTTCTTTCCACGCTCCCTGAAAAGTGCTTCTGGTTAGTTATTCTTTATTAATGCATTGGTGCCTGAACCCTTGCAATCCACTTTCATAGGTATACTTTGACGCATCTCTGAACAAGCAAATCTCAATGCTTCTGCTGCTCCCGCCCGCCACCCGGAAAAGTTTGAGTCAATCAGATGAAAGGTATTGTTGAATTTCCGAATATGAGGCAATGAAATTGTCCTACTGGTGCGAGAATGACTAAAGCAATACTGGTAAAGGACGGGAGTCAGGGCTGGCCTAGAAAGTGACTTACGTAAGGAAACAGCGGGGTTATATGGTAACTTCTTCGGATTTGGAAAAAGAGTAGAGTAGACCCTGTCCATTTTTCATGCTTAAATTAAATAATTAAATATGAGATGAGTCAAAAAAAGCATAAAAAAAGTTCTAGGAGCCTAAAACAAATGTTAAATGTGTGATATGCGGATCGCTCAACTCGATGATTTGTGGTCTGGGGACTTGAGTTCCTTAGCCGGGCGAGGGCAGTGCCCCTACCCCACCTTCATTCCTTTTGCATTATGGATGACAAGGCACCTTGTCTGTGCCGGTTGTGAAGGCAAAGTAGGAGGCGCGCTAGTAGTTTGGTTTCAGCCATGCTGCTGAAGAAAGGCTTGCGCAAGGGCCAGGAGACGTATCTGTCTGCATTGGTGGTACAGGAGGGTCCGAGCCATAAGGTAACAGGGGCCTTAAGGATATTCCGCAAGTGTTGCTAGAGTTTGCGTTTGACCTAAGTTGTTGCCTGCTGAATAGCCACCGAGGAGGGCAGGCGCTGTAGACCACCGAATTTGACATCTTTTGTGCATTGCATACCAAGTGTGAAGTTTAGGTTGTATGTGTAAATGATTGCGTTTATTTTCATCTATTAATGGGACGGATTATTTGTTTTATTTGTTGATTCCAACTTGCGAACGCTGCAATATTAATTTTGGAATGCTTTATGGGTCTATTGCCGCATTATCTTTGCTGCTATAACTAGAACAGGAGGAGTCATAAAAAAAATGGTATCACCTTGTTCTCCATAAGGTAAAAGGAAAAAATAAGGAAAATCATGCATGGAACTCTAGGCTTAAGATTTTCTTTTTCCTTTGGTTTTAAAATATTTTGTTTATTATAACATGGGAATCAAGAAATATATAAAATTCCCAAAAATTTTGGTTTCTTTAAATTTTTAATATTTTGCACCTTATACCACTTATACCACATATGGACGAAATTTTAAAAATCTTAATTTGTTTCTTCTATCGTTTACTATAGCACAAGAAAATCATAAAATTTTCAAAAGAAAAAATCGAATTTCAATATTTTACATGATATAACACATGAAAAGCGTAAAATCTTCCAAAATCTCAAAATCTTCTGTTTTTTCTTTCCTCGATATGATACAGGCAGCAAGTTATAGCACAAAAAAATCATAAAATTTTCAAAAATTCTTTTTTTCCCTTATTCTGTATTTAATATTTTGCATTGTATAACAAACGACAATCGCTAAATTTACAACAAATAAAAACCAAACTATTTGTTTCCTTCATATTTACAATATTTTTCACGGTATCATATGAAAATCATGAAATTTTCAAAAGCCTCAAAACTTTTTTTTTGTTTTTACCTGTTTTCAATATTTTGCTTGTTATATATGAAAATAGCGCAATTTAAAAAAATCTCAAAATATTTTGTGCTATTAGGTTTTTCAATATTTTGCTTGCAATAATAAACGAAAATCACGGTATTTTCAAAAATCCCGAAATTTTCCGTATGATATACCAATCCATTTGAGAGAAAAAATAAATTATATGCTCCTATTGGGAGAAAAATAAACTATTCCCATCTAAACCCTAATTTTTTTATGCACTTTCTTATATTCAAAGCCAAATTCTCGATCTGGCCGCCGCTGACTTAATTATATTGGAAAGTGAAAATAAAGTAGAAAAGTTGTACAGAACAAAAACTTAGACTTTATCCCGAACATATGGGTAGGCTATATGAACCAACATGAGAATCACGCTGAGTCGAGCACATAGATCTTCCGCTTCGACTCAATCGTATCGATCAATATACTTTCATTAAGGTCTTTAGCATCCATAAATTTTCATATCGCTACCTTTCAGGTATTCTTTGATCTCACTTTCGTTCTTTTGACTTGGCTTAAATCGAGAATATCAATTTATCGAACTGGTGCTTTCATAGGTCTGCGTCGTACACGACCAAACCATTTTTGACAGTTTTCTTGCATCTTCTTCTCCACAAGTGTTATACCAAGTTTTGCACGAATATCCTCATTTCGCACATAATCTTTCATGGTGTTACCATATATCCAACGACATATGTACATCTCTACTACATTCAATTTCTGTGTATGATGTTTTTTAGGAGTCCAACACTCCGTACCATATAATAAGACAGACTTAATAGCGCTTCGATAAAACTTACTCTTCAATCTTAACAGAAAGGTACGATCGCATAAAATTTTCGTTGCGTTCCTTCATTTCAACCTATTAGTTTGAGTCATCCAGCTGACATCACTATCGATCTCACCACCCTTTTCGGTGATGTAGCCTAGATATCTAAAACAATTGCTTGGTGGTATCTCGTATCTATCCAGTGTTATACCATTGTTATCTTGATTTCTTTGTTTACTAAATTTATATTACATATATGTTGTCTTGGACCTTCTCAATCTAAATCTTAGAGATTCTAACGTTTGCATGTATAACTTCAATTTGACATCAACTCCTTTTTTCTTATCATTTACTAGAATAATATTATCAGCGAATAATATACACCAAGGTATCTCATACTAAATAATTCTAGTAAGCTAATTTATCACTATGACAAACATTAATTCTTGTTTGTTTTGCTAAAAAGAAAGTTGGAACTCTTCTGAGTTGATATTTATGTGGCCATAAAATGTAAATTTGGGTTGTTTGATTGGAACGATGGAAAGTGAGAAAGTGAAAAAGAACTGTAAGAAAGTTGATTAAAATAACATTAAACATCCACTTTTTTCCAATTTCTATTTTCACCTTTTAAGGTTTATTTAGAAAATTGAAAGGGGCAAAAAAGCTTAGAAATTAATTTCCATTCACTTTCTTTTTTCCTTAAAAAAAAGTAAACTAGAAAAGTGTTTTCACTTTCCTACTTTAATTTATACTTTCTATCGAGCATGTTTGGGAATGGAAAGTAAAACAGAAATTGATAAAGTAGGTTTCACATTTTAACTTTACTTATTGGGGAGTTGAAATAGAAAAGTAGAAAGTACTTTCTACTTTTTTTGTCCTTCATGTATTTTTGTCCAATCTACTATGGCACAAAAAATTAGGACATTGAAGTAAAGTAAAAAGAAAGTGAATATTTAGTTGTTATTTTGTCATATTTTATTTTACTTTCATTTTTTTACTTTCCGTCGTTCCAGCGAAATAAGCCAATCTCACTTTCCATTACCACATAAAGTCAATACAGATTTTTTTCTCACTTTTGTTTTAACAAAACAAACAGGAATTAATACATTTGCATAATTTCTTTCCATTTTACTTTCCAACTTCCCTACTTTCTTTTTCACTTTTCTATTACCAAACATGCCCAACAAGCCTCCTAAGGCAATTTTCTTGACAAATCCTGTACCCGATGCATTACTTGAGTGACCAAATCTCAAGTTTCGTATAGACCACGTATAATAAGGGTTCAACTATGTTCAACGCGATATGATTTAGAAATAAATCATATCAACTTCTTAACCATTAAATTCACTTTAAAATTTGTGCAATCAATTGTCTAATCAATTACGTGGAAAAATCTCTCATTTATTTCAATCGTGACATCGCTGTTTGCACAAATCTTCAAGAAAATATAATGGTTAAAAAACCAGGTGGGATTTAAAAACAAATTCTGGTGCTTAAGAGTAACTCCATATAATTGAATCTCAAAAGCAATACATATAGACATCCAAAACTCAAGTTATATGGATATCTAAAACTCAAACTTTCATACATACCACACATAATAGAATCTCTGAAGTAATGCATACAAGCAAAGTCTAAAACCAAAAATAACTGATGCAAACTTCTCTTTTTCTAAAAATACAAGCCTTTTTATTCCATACTTATAAATAACCCAACCCATCTTTATATAAATGAACTCCAAGAACTATATATACAACCAAATATTTAACCAGTTTGATCATCATAATTGATATCCTTCGCTCAAATAGCAACCAAGCTGTGACTGCTCCGCGTCTAGCTGATCTGCAAAGGAAAACTATAAGGGGTGAGTCGACGCGCTCGGCGATTAGTAAGCCTCTGCCAACTTGAGTTTGAAAACATAAATAACATACTTCTATATCAAGTAACAAGTTGGTGAAATAAATGGGACATAAACAATTACTTTAATTTTGCGATGATAAGAACTTATTCCTAAGGTACGAAAATAACGACATTTGACATTAATTTTTAAATAAATGGATAAGAAAATACCAAAATACACCAAGGTTCCTAAATCTGAAATTCTATCATCCATCCGGGGATTACTCATGGTCATGCGTTACCCAGAGGTATATTTGTATAACTTCACCGAAGCTGAAAACCACTCATGGTCCTATGTAGCATGGGGCGTTTTCTTTTTTACCCGGAATCACTCGGGGTTCTGCATTATTTAGTACATTATTTAGTAGAAATACGAATACTTGTCCCAGGCCAAGAATCACTCTCATGAACATGCGATCTTTCATGGAGAAAATATGTTACTCATCATGTTTCGGTAAATTAAAAATATAATCTCAATCTCATGGTGTGCTCTGCTCTTTTCGATCAGATAATGCAATTAACGATGTAAATTAACAATCCTTCGTAAGACAAGCATAAACCCGATCCTTTTGTTTTAAAAAAAAAAATCATAGCATGAATTTGTACTAACCCTTATAAAAGGACTCAGACCGTGAAATAGCATAAGTAAAACCTCAACCAGATCGCATTCCATATTAACATATCAAATTCATCTTAATATCTTGTAAAAAAAAAAGGTCGATGATTAATTGGATAATAAACATATCAATAGAAATTCAATTCAATTCACTCTAAATTTCATAGAATACAAAAACGTCACATCAATTTACAAAAACCCCAATCTCCCTCTTATTTCGCTTTCTCTTATCTACTTCTCTCTCTTGGTCTAACGGAATCGTTCCTTTCTTCTCATCACCGAGATTAGGATCCCTAAAACTTCATATTTGGAAAACAACCCAGAGCTTTTGAAAAACCAATTTAGGCCTCTTG
This sequence comes from Agapanthus africanus, assembly GCA_030015575.1. Taxonomy (NCBI): domain Eukaryota; kingdom Viridiplantae; phylum Streptophyta; class Magnoliopsida; order Asparagales; family Amaryllidaceae; genus Agapanthus; species Agapanthus africanus. Next base: position 3,562,088 of record JASDDO010000150.1, on the reverse strand, counting down.
ATTGAATTTCTTTGAATGTAATCGTTAGATGGGGGGAAAATTGCATGCATCCAATGCATGTAGCCCTCTTCTTTCTACATTATCCCTTTGTTATCTAAACCATATCTTCCCCTTACGAATTCCATGTTCACTAATCATTTAATGAAAGTCTAAGCTTCTCTCCTCTTTTCCGCCCTTCCCTTACCATCCCACAAATGACTCCGGTCTTCTCAACCTCCTCCATTTTTAACCCCCGTCTCACGTCTCGTCTTTTAATCAAAACTCTCAATTTCTTTTGTTCTTATATGAATTTAAAACTGTTTCAAATCTACTCGTATTGAAATCAAATAAAATCTAATATTACCAAAACAAACAAAATCTAACATTATAGTATCAGTCTCCTAAAAACAGAAACTAAATAAAATCTAGCCTACATTATTATCAACCTTAACAAACTTCTCTTCTAGAAAAAAGAAGAAGACGAAGAAAGCAAGTAAAATCTAGTTTATTATTACCAAACTAAATAAACTACTGTGATAATGTTTGAAATAACATTGTATGTGATTCTAACTGTCATATTAATATATAAAACATGAGCACATAATATAAAACATGGTAGTTAAGGTCTTGAAAACCACATATTGGTTTAAAAGTGGTTATTACTACTAGAAATTTATAAAAACTAGTTTAACTCCTTTATGGAAGGAGTCACATATAGTGAGTCCTTGCCTACACAAAGAATTAGAGATGTGAAAGTTACGAACATAGTTTTTTTTGTTCCTTTCATCAAGGAAACTCTAAGGAATTAGGAATATGCAAGAGATATTGGAATCGTGTTTTCATTTTATTTTATAATCATGGGCTAAAAGTTCATGTTTGCGATGCACTTGATTAAAGAGTTAATCATGCCATATAGATTTAAAAAAGTTTCTCCGATATAAGCTAAAATTGAATCCTAATTTTGCAATCTTTTGCATGAGTGAACTTAAGTTACTTCTTTTCAAAATTTAATCATTGAGAAAATCACTATTGTTATACACAACGAACAGTCTAGCAGGTGCAGACCAAAATTTATGGAGACTTTATTTTAGACGATGACCCATATCTAACATGAATGCAAACATAAGACTAGGAAACATGTCTTACTTGCCGATTGGGCATTAGCCCATGCGGTATAACTTTCCTCTCCAAAGTGAGAGGTCACCAGTTAGATCCCAAAAACAAATGTCTTACTTCTTGTAAAAATTTACAACAACAAAAGAAAATAGCAGTAGAAGATAATAATACCTTCGGAACAAGAAATAGACCGATTATTCCACTGTTGACAAACATCATCCTCAGACAACGTAGTGCATGTCAAATGAGAATGGAGACTTGGTGTAATGGATATACTTCTTAGGTTCATCATAGTCGTAAGCATCAACACATTGCACCCGTCGAATCTTGTGCCAATCTTGAGCCCCTACAACACATCTAGATAGCAGCCGAGAATTCCCTTTGATTACCAATCTTCGAAGCATTGTAAACTTCAACTCTTGAGTGCCCACATGCACCAACCACTCTGGTAATGAACTCATTCTCGAATATTGCAAATCAAGAAATTGCAGCGTGTCCAAGCTCTCCACGTCCTTTAGTTTTTCACAATCTTCTATCCATAGTTTTTTCAGAAAAGGGAGGTTTGTAACCGTCTCCATGCATGAACTTTGTATCAAGCTTAATTCTATGACATGCATAAAATTCTCGACTTCTTTCAAGCTATCTGCACCTTTAATCCACAGGTATTTCAATGAAGCGGTGTTGCTATTGAGAAACCTTGGAAGTGATTTCAGCTTCGGACACCCTTCAATTGCTAGAGTACGGAGACAAGGAAGCAATGCAGCTTCTTCATTTAGACAATGCCATTCTTCCCAGTTAGGCAAGTTCTCTAAATGCAATGTCTCCAACTTTGGGAAAGAAGAATGAGGGCGCGATCCAAATAGTTCAGGCCCGATAGATTTAACCGCGGGTGCATTTACGATCCAAAGGCAATCAAGTTGGGGTAGCAAACCCAATGGTGGGAGTTTCTCGCAGAGCACACAATTTTTCAGTTCAACCCGCCTTAAATTTGGGAGAAATGAGGATGGCAATTGATTTAACCAGCTTGAAAACTCAAGCCCGAAATACCCTTCAATTATAAGAAACTGCAAGGATAGTGGTGGACAAAGCTCCTCAAATATGTCACCAATTTTCTTGATATCCTCTTGTTCATAACTTGAGCTGCGAGTTGTGCAATGCAGTTTTAAGTAGACAAGGAAGGTCTTTGTTCTAAATTCTGCTGCCGCCGCCGCCGCCGCCTTTGCCGCAATCGTAGTAGATGCATTCTCGATATTGAACACACTCAGAGAGTTGAGTTTTGAGAGCGAACCCAGTTCCCCTATGTTGCTGCCACTCACAAAGAATCCATAAAGCAGTGCTAGATTCTGAAGCTTCCCCATCCCTGCAGGCATAATTTGGACGCCGGTATTACAAAGATCAAGACACCGTAGATTCTGCAGATTCGTAATAGAATTGGGAAGTTTGCGCAGATTCTTGCAGCCTGACATTACAAGAAATTGTAGGTTTTCAAGGTTTCCTATGCTCTCTGATATCTCGCTTATCATCTTAGATTCTGAGATATCTAAATATCTGAGGAGCACAAGGCCTCCTATTGAATCCGGCAACTTCTCAAAGAATGAGTTGGTAAGACTCAGTATCCTCAAGATTCTGAGATTTTTAGTGGTATCTTTTGTGAAATTCCTTTGAAATGGTACTAATAGGGTTCTCAACAATGCTTGCTTTTTAATAACCTCCGCAACGGCTTCTCCATTTTTTATATTTGCACGACGCAGATTCATTGGCCAAGACGTAGCAAATGATATTCTTGTCGCTTCGGATACTTTCAAATCGCGGCAAAAGCATTCATCTGAAGCTAGATATTGAGCAAGAGAGTGCAATAAATCATGCATTTTAGCCCGTGATAAATCGTAATAATCATCATGTGGCTCCAGTAGGTTCCGATCCACCAACTCCTTCCAGTACTCTTTTCCGAGTTCTTCCATCAACACATTCTCCTTCTCCTCAATGAATCCCTCGGCGCTCCAAAGCCTTACAATATAAGCTCTTCGAAACTCAAAGTCCTCGGGAAATAGAGCAAAGTAAAGAAAGCACTGCTTTAAATGCGATGGCAAGTCGTTGAAACTTAAATATAGTGCACCCATCACGCCTTCTTGAAGCTCGGACGACAAAGACCAAGCCGGGTTTTCAAGAACCTCCTCCCAGTGCCAGGCCCGTCTTCCTTTGTTTCGAAGAACTCCGGCAATGGCTTTGATTGCTAAGGGAAGACCATCGCATTTCTTCACAATTTTCATCCCAATATCCCTCAAGGGGTTATTCTTCTGCGTCTCTTCCTGATCGAAAACCATTTTATACAGCAATGACCATCCCTCTTCATCCGACAGCTTCTGAACTTGATGGAAGTATGTTGCCCTCATGCTCATTGCAACCGATTCATGCCTCGTTGTTACAACCACCCTACTTCCAGCAGCCACACTCTGCAACAGCTTGTACAACAAGTTCTCCCACACTTTTGCATCCCAAACATCGTCGAGTACAAGAAAGAACTTTTTGCCCTTTACGATATCATACAACATAGGCTCGAGATCTTCTTTCTCATTTAAGTCACCAGGAATAATTCCTCCGACACGAATAATGATTGATCTTAGAAGCACAGCTTCCGAGAAATCTTGAGAGACACAAACCCAAACCATATGGCTAAATTTGGCACGTAACCTGTCATTGTTGAATATCTTTTGGGCCAGAGTAGTTTTGCCTATGCCACCCATGCCCAGGATAGCAAAAACCGAGATTTTTATCTTCTGATGATTCTTTTGATTTTCATTGGAGGTCAACAAATCAATTAACATCGTAGAATCATCTTCGATTGTTTTCCCGATGAGATTGGGCTCGAGAACTGAAGATGTCTTACGACTAATCTTTCTCGATACGGTGTGATCAGAGAGACGAGTTGGGCTCAGGTGAAGGATGGGTATATCCCTGATAATATCATCCAACTTTAAATTGAGGTCTTTGATCTTGTTCCCAAAGTTGTGGCGGCGGTATGTGTAATGAATAAAACAAGAGAAGGAACAGGAATTGCTTTTCCTGACCTTCTCACACTCGATCTTGTACAGTTCAACAGTGTCCTCGGCGGCATACACGATGTCCCTCAAGTGCTGCACCCAACACTTGATCGCGTTTTCTTGCAGCCTTCGAGTTTCTGCATCGGCTAAAACAGGAAGCATCCTCTCGAGTCGAGTTCGGAGTCTCTGAATCTCATCACCAACACCCATGAGATGCCTGACTTCATCGTTGGCTAAGGAGAGAAGATTATGAGTAAAGACAGAGATGAATTCATCCAAGACTATCGCCATTTTGTGATTTTGTTTGTAATTTTTATCCTTGAGAAAAACTGAAGTGATTTATAGACTGAAATTAAGTTGGAGGTCTATGAAGACTGAAGATAGAAAGGTCAATAGGTATGGATTATTCTATGAGACTAGGATGAACTAAAGAGGGACTTAACATTAACATTAATAATATATATATAGCAAGGAATATGACAGCCAGTTTAAATTAGTGTTTAGTTGTGGAAAATTAGTGTTTATCAGATTCCACAACCTATAGGTATGGGAGGAAGATACAAAATACGTACTAAAGAAGCATATCACTTAGCCAACTCTCTATCGATCTTTTTTTATGGTTGGAACCATTAAATAATCAATGATTTAGTGATAATAGAACCATCACTAAATCAACGGCAAAATGGTATCAAAGTCTTGCATGCTTGCACGGCATGAAGTGTATTGTAACAAATACGCACATATACTCTTATATTACCTGCTTGCATGGAATGAAATTTGATTTTGGCATCCGGAAGATTTTCACTACTTCTCCTGGATCAGCTTATTGTACACCGTCTTTTCTGCCTTCGAGTGTAGACACATATATACTTCTAGGCTGAAATTTCTAGATCGATTCCAAGCAACGACTGGTATGATACTATCATCGTTATTGTTCAAAAGTCATACTGCTGAACGAAGTCCATATATAGGTATAAATTAAATATTTTGGACGTATAAAACTTTTCTTCTACACTCTGTGTAGTTGGTGACCATGGAAACAAATTAAACAACCAAACAATTTCCTGTTCGAATAAACAAATTAAACTAAGTTAAAACCCCACCATATTTGTTTGTTTGTTAGCAATATGAAAATTCATGAGAAAACAACTTAATTTTACCACTGACGTTTAGGTTGTATTGCATCAGAATGATCACGATATATAGCTTTTTAATTATTAGCTCAGCTGCTAGCGAGATGTCTATTTCACCTAGAGATTTATTTAGTTATCTTATTTGAAGAAAATCTAGAGATTTAGAAAATAGACCACATCAAATAGAAGCTTTTAAAGAGCATTGCCCTAAAAAGATATTTTTAATGCTGGTACATGCTTGATCAAAATTTAGAAATAAATCATATCTAGATTTTTATTTACTTGTGGTAAGTAATTTCAATAAATATCTTATAGTAGTCTAGATTAATAAGATTTAACCATTCATATTGTAAGTTTCCTCGACTCCTCATTTTTCAGTGAACCAAAAGGTGTACATTACCAAACATGAAAGATTTACTTAAATTTATTCTACTTTGCTCCTATAAAGATTCATGTATCATGTATGCATACTAAAATAAATAGCAACATCCATCGTATAACTAAATTTCCCAACAAAGCTACATGCTAAAACATACCAATTGGGCATAGCTCATGCGGTAAGAATTTCCTCTCCAAGTGAGAGGTCATTGGTTCGATTCCTGAAGGGAGCACATCCAAAATGCATGCTAACACATGAAAGCAATATTAATATAAGACCATAATACCAGTTGACATTTTCCCAATTGAACAGAAACCTTATGAAAAACACAACCTAAAAACAGATATAAGACATGCAAGCCATCTAATGACATGCTTGTTAGGATCTTCTCGACTTTATGTTCGGTCTACGATATAGCCGAATGTGTTTGGAGGAGAGAATGGATAGAGAATGAAGAAAGTATCAATAAACTATTCTTATATTTTCCTTGCTCTCTTAAAAACTTTACAAAACACCTCCTTATATAGGAGTTTACATGCCCCTTCATTATGACTCTTCATAATACCAATTGATTACAATAACCGTTACATATCCTTTCATTAAACCTATTCATGAATTGGTATCCCTTCCTTTTATAACCGATGTCTCTACAATTCTTTGTAACCGAAAACAAGTTTAATTTCTAACATGCTCCCTTAAACTTGTTTTACCATGCAGATCTTTCCTCGCAATTTTGCGAACACTTCAAATTTTAGGGGCTTTGTAAAAATGTCGGCCAGTTGATCTTGTGATTTGACATGAATGAGTTCGACCTCTTTCTTCCTCACATGTTCTCTGATAGAGTGATACCGAGTATCAATGTGCTTGCTTCGTTCATGAAACACTGGATTCTTCGCCAGTGCTATAGCAGATTGGTTGTCCACATACATCTTCGTAGGCCCTTCATGTTCAACCTTTAGATCTTTCAGCAGATTTCTTAGCCATATAGCATGGCAAACTCCAGCCGCTGATAAATGTGTCAATTTCGGTTCTTCCATGTATCGGCTGATCAAGCCAACTCCATATAGAATATCCGGTCTTGTGCATGTAAGATACCGAAGACTGCCTACCAAGCTTTTAAAATGCGTCTAGTCCACATTGCTCCCTTCATCGAACTTTGATAATTTTGTTCCGCAGTCTACTGGGGTATTGACCGAATTACTTTGCTCCATATTGAACTTTCTCAAAATCGACCGAGCATATCCTTCTTGGGATAAGAAAATCCCATTCGGTCTTTGCTTTACCTCTATTCCCAAATAATATGCCATCTGACCAATGTCGGTCATTTCAAATTTTTTAACCATCGAGCTTTTGAAGTCATCGAACATACGTGGATTGTTTCCTGTGAAGATGAGATCATCCACATATAAACATACTATAAAAATATCACCTTTTTCGGACTTCTTTATGTATAATGCATGCTCATAAGGACACTTCATGAAACCGTGTGCTTGGAAGTATATGTCGATTCGACTATTCCATGCTCTCGGTGCCTGCTTCAGGCCATATAAAGCCTTCTTTAGCTTCAGTACTTTCGACTCATGTCCTTTCTTCTCATAACCGAGTGGTTGCTCGATGTAGACTTCTTCTTCAAGATATCCATTGAGGAATGCCGATTTAACATCCAATTGATATATCTTCCAACTGAATTGAGCCGCCATAGCAATGATCAGTCGAATTGTCTCGAGTCGCGCTACTGGTGAGAAAACTTCATCATAATCAATGCCAGCTTGTTGTTTGTAGCCTTTGACCACTAACCTTACCTTGTATCGCTCGATTTCTCCCTTAGCGTTCTTTTTCTCCTTGTACACCCATTTCACTCCTATGGGTTTCTTACCTTTGGGAAGTTCGGTGATCTCCCAAGTTCCATTTCTCTCAATAGCACTGATTTCTTCGTCCATTGTTTCTTTCCACCTTCGGTCTTTGACCGCTTCTTCAAAATTCATTGGCTCGCATTCGGCAAACAAACAAAATAATGTTAGATTATTTTGCATTTCGGTTACCTCATATAACTCGGTCATAGTCCTCGTCCTTGGATTTCTTGGTGGAGTTGAACTTGACGACGCTTCGGTTTGTGGAGAACCGACTTGAGACGAATTGAACCGAGGTGTTGTTGCAGGCGATGGAACATCAACTTCGACTTCATTTCTTTTCTTTTCTTCTTGACCGAGTACTTCATTCGGTCTGCTGCTTTCGGCTTCATCGCTCCAACTCCATGAGCTTTCTTCATCAAATTCGACATCTCGGCTAACAATGACCTTCTTATTGACTGGATCAAACAGCTTGTAGCCTTTGGTTCTTAGATCATAACCGATAAAAATCAACCGAGAACTTCGGTCATCAAGTTTTACTCTCTTTTGTTCGGGGACATGAGCATATGCTATGCTCCCGAAAATTTTAAAGTGACTTACATTCGGCTTATAACCATGCCACATCTTCTGCGGTGTTACATTTTGTAGACTCTGGGTTGGGCATCGGTTTAGAATGTACACAGCACATGCAACCGCTTCTGCCCAAAATTCTTTCGGCATATTTTTACTACTCAACATACATCTCACCATGTCTAATATGGTTCTATTTTTTCGTTCGGCCACTCCATTTTGTTGTGGTGAATAGGAGGCCGTTAAGAAATGCCGAATCCTATTTTCTTTGCAAAAATTTTCAAACTCATTTGAAGTGAATTCTCCACCTCGGTCTGACCTGACCGATCTCAAATAAAACCCACTTTCTTTTTCCACATTCATTTTGAATCTTTTAAAATTTTCAAAAACTTCTGATTTATTTTTTAGAAAATATACCCATGTTTTCCTTGTGAAATCATCAATAAATGTTAGAATGTACCTTTTTCCACCAAATGAATTTGGAGTAATTGGTCCACATACATCGGTATGGACAAGTTGTAATGGCTCCTTGGCTTTAAACTCGGCTTCTTTTGGAAAACTTGCTCAGTGATGTTTACCAAGTAAACACCCTTCACATAACTCTTTCGGTTCATTCATAATCGGCAAACCTTTGACCATGTTCTTCCTCGCCAACAAGTTTAGTCCGCCGAAATTGAGATGTCCATACCTCATATGCCATAACCGAGCCGAATCTTTCACCGATGATTTTAGACACTTTGCTTCACCATATTTGATATCCAATAGAAATAGCCGATTCTTCGTCATCTGCACTTTTGCTATCAACTTCATTCGGTTATCTCTTAAGAAAAGAGTTCGATCCTTTAAATGAATATCGAAATTCTTTTCTAAGAGTTGTCCCAAACTCAAGATGTTGTTTTTCATATTCGGCACATAATACACATTTTCGATATATTTTTGTGATCCATCTTTCAGTCGAATTAAAATTTTACCTTTGCCTTTTACTGGTACCTTCGAACAGTCACCGGATGTGACTTGGCCACTCACCGATTCGTCCAAGTCTACGAACATGTTTCACTTGCCACACATATGATTACTTGCACCAGTATCGAGATACCAAGTGTCGGCACTTTCTTCGTCACCTTTAAAAGCCAGCAGAAGTACATCGTCATTGTAATCTTCTTTCTCTACAAAGTTTGATTTTTTCTCGACTGTTTTCCCCAACAGTCTACTGCGTAGTGACCGAATTTCTTGCAATTATAGCATTGAACATTCGGTCTCCCTCTTCCACCAGTCGATCGTCCTCGGCCTCGACCTCGGCCGAAATTTTGGCTTTGGCTTCTATCGTCATTGTTTTACCAATTGATTACAATAACCGTTACATATCCTTTCATTAAAGCTATTCATGAATTGGTATCTTTTCCTTTTATAACCGATGTCTCTTCAATTCTTTGTAACCGAAAACAAGTTTAATTTCTAACAATGCTCTCTTAAGGAATATACCCACATAAAATGCAAGAGCATAATTAATAAAAGATAAAGAAAAGAAGCAACCCAACCCAACCTGCCTATTGTGGATTTGTGAAACCACAACAAACTTTTTGTACGCTTCAACAGCTACAGCATGTAAAGGAGTCGACTTTGCTGCCGAAATAATCTACAAAGAAAATTTACTATCACAATTTGATTGCATGGTCAAGCATATATTTTGATTGCATAATTAAGAATGTTGAAGGTCATTGTGATATCTTACAGTTATCGGGGGTGCAAAATGGATTTGAAGTCCTGAGCATGAATTGATAAAGCTAACACCATTTAGGAGCAACAAACTCGCTTCTTCACTCGAAATCTGTTGACTTGAGTATACGCAAGCCTCCCGATCAAAACATAAATTAATATATATGAAATTACAATTATCGCTTATAATGGGCTATGGAATTAATGTTATGCACATCAAAAGAGAAAAGTATAATCACAACAAGCTTCATATAAACAGAGATATAACTTTAACATATTCATCATCATCAACAACAGCAACAATAAGCCTTTATTCCAAATGTTTGGGGTCGGCAATATGAATCCTTTACTTCCATTCATTTCTTTAGAATTCATTTCATAGAAACCCGGTGACTATGTTTTACTTCGGTTATGGGCTACCTAACACAACCTTCCTCCTTTATCCTAGCTTGGGCAAAACACTCTTAAATATAAATAAGCAAAAGAATGTTTCCTTTCGGCTGAAAGCTCAATTATTTTCATTTTAGGGCCATCTATTTACAAAAATAAGGCGACACTGACCGAATTTTCAAAATGCCAAGATACCTAGCATCGGGCTTTCTATAACAAAACACAAATGCCGGTGCATTTGAAGGGAAATTACAACAAGATTAAGAAAAACTTAAATTTCAAAAAAGGAGCAAAAAAAAAAGGGTGCATGAACATGATAACCCACTGACCCACATATAAACTTAAAAGAGAAAAAGGAATTCCTAAAACCATGAGCAGACAACCATAAGAGTTCGTAGACACGACAAAATAGACTACCATCATTCCCGCACATAATGAATTTTATTCAAATATAACCAAAAGAAACTCAACAAACAACCCAGATGCCCAAAACTAGACATTACTTGGTATTGTACAGTCGGATCTATATCACAGATTTGAGTATAGCTCGCCACAGCTTTATTGGAATCGATGGAGCAAGAGCGATGGCGATATGTATCCTTCACTACTAAAGCAAAAAAATTAAAAAAAAGAAATAAAAAATAAGAGTGAGAAAAAGGTAAATTACACTAAAATACCTTCAACTATCATTGATTTGCACTAAAACACTCTCAAGTTTTTCATTACAGCAAATACCTTAAACTATGGTTTAAGGTATTTTTTCCACCCTCAAAGGTAGCACTTAGGTATTTTACTGTAAAAAAAACTTTAAGGTATTCTTGTGAAAAACGAGATAGCTTGGGGTAGTTTAGAGTAATTTGCCCCCAAAAATGGGAATATTGTTTCGAGGTCCCTAAGAAAAAAGACGGCAGGCCTCGGTTCATGGGGTTTAACAGGTTGGGCAAAAGTATCTAATATATACTTTTCATGTTTTTAGGTCTCTAGCCTTTTTTTTAAGTCTTTGACCATTTTATTAAATACCCATAATGCCCTTCTTTATCCCCTATAAGCCTCTATGCGTGCGACAGATCAATCGATCAAAGATTCAAACTATCGTTGGAAACGGCTACACATAGCCCATTAACTACTACGTTAACTACTACACATAGCTATATGAGTAGTTAACAAAGAAGGGTATTATGGGTATTTAATAAATGGTCTAAAGATAAGGACATGAAAACATGAAAAGTAAGTGTTAGAAACTTGTGCCCAATTTTAAAAAAATGAAAAGTATGTATTAGCCCCTTGAAGTAAAAAAAAAATTGCAAGTATAAAATATCCTCATGAAGAAATAATTGTCCATATAAAAGAATTGGATGATAGAATATATAATCTGATAGATTTAGTAACATATCATAATTTAGCTTATTATCAGTTATATGAAAGGAACTGGTTTTGGCACTAAAGCACTGAAATGTGCCGCAACATCAAAGATTACATAATAAAAAGCCTTGCAAAATTAATTTCGTTTAACAGCAAAAACTAAAATTGGAATCACTGAACCCTCGGACAAGAATATTCAGCAAAAATATTATCCCTTGCAATAAAAATTAGCCAATTCTAGGCACTAACTTCAACATTTTCGTCCTTCTTTTTCTTTGATGTGATGGCGGCGGCGGCACTCTGCTCTGCCTTTTTCTGAGCCCGAATAAGTGCACGCCGAGCCCTTGGCCTCATTTCCCTTACTTTTCGAGCAGGCATTTCATATGGCTCTAGGGGACGATCATGAAATGGATGCTCACTTCCTGCAAATATCCTCAGCTTGCGATCGCGATCCTGCAGAACAATACAGAATAAGTAGTGAGTACAAGAGCTTGAGATTTCAAGCTCAGGAAGTGATGGCTGTCCAACATGTATTTAGTATGAAGTTGGCTTTCCGTATGCGCTCTGGTAAACATTGAATTAGTTGTTAACAGGATAATTATAGTTTTTAACCTTATATAATTTTTTTAATTTTAAAGAAAAGTATATCCGTATACAAAGATCATGACCAAAAAATAGTACACCTTGTATGCCAATAAAATGCAAAGATGGATTAATGTACTGTCTATGATTAAGTCTAATTATTGCTATAGTTGTTGATATGTGATCGTCATTGGTGTTCTTCGTGTAGGTCATTAGCCATCTTCTGACCGATTCATTCTTGCTCGGGAGTCATACGGATCCGTCTATCAGCATATCTGAGAAAAGGCAGTCTTCTAAAAAGGTTTGCTTCTTGTTTACCGTTAAAAATGCTTGTTAAGAAAAAGGATTAGCTTGTGAGTTAATGTAATATGTTTTCATGATTTCATCAACATGTGTGCCGTTAAGGATGTACATGTAGTTTTAATGAATGACTGTATATATTTACATCTATGAACGGGACAAATTGTTTTTTGTCAGTTCCAACTTGCTAGCATTGTAATGTCAGTTTTTTGATTCCTTGAATGTTTGTTTCAAAACAGTTGTATAGGTCCATCGCGGATTCACGGTGCTTGTTATTATTTCTTCCTATTATCAGAAACTATTAAAATCCAGCCGTGAATAAATGGCCGTAAAACACGAAAATGACGAAATTTTCAAAACACTTGATATAGAATTCGGTTTAAATATTTTGCTCGCAATATTTCTCACAAAGATCGTGAAATTTTAAAATATCAAAATTTTATGATTTCTTCCTTTTTCACTATTTTGTTTTTCTATAACGCGGGAAAATTTTGATGGCACCACAAATCAAGCAATGTTGAATAATAAAAGAATGGGAAAGTGGAGGCTTATAGTCAACACCATTGTTTTGCCGCCTGTATATGCCGAAGATAACGCATCTGCTAATTCTATTAATCTGGTCAAAGATTCTGCAGCTTTATTACATGTCACTAATGATGAGAATGGAAACGCTAATGAGGTTATTCAGCAATTTTGTCCTATCCTATTCTTGTTAGTCCATTTTTGAAAGCCTTTACTTCTCCACCTAACGATCAAGTGTCTGATGTTCATATATCTGATACCAATCATCAAGCTTGTAATGTTCCCGACGTTACTCCCAACAATCAAAATCTCAACAGTGTTAATCCTTAGATCGAGTCCTTTTGCAAAATACCAACAAATGCGGCAATCACAAGAGTTCAATTGCATGAATATAAGCGTTGATTTGCTGTCTTCCGTTCCTCCACATATTATCACTAATGATTTGGATGATAAAGTTTTACACCAAGGATCAATGTCTCTGAACATTCAGAATTCTGTAAATTCGGTGGCTGAACTTGCTAACTCGGATAATTCAGTTTTGCAAAATGAACCTATAATTTTACCGAGTTAGACTCGGAAGGTGATCGCATGATCCCTCCTGAATTCAAACCACCTTACGCCAAGAAGATCACCGCTAAAAGAAAATTGATTACCATTGTTTATAATAAATATCTTTCTCGGTCACGAGCTACAACTTTTTCGTTCAACGATACTAAGAAGAAATCAGGTTCGAAATAGTCCACTAAAGTTTCAGTTAAATCTATTAAGGATTTTAATGATAAGGCGGCTATGAATTTTGCTACTTTTTGCAATGGTATTATTTAGGATGGAAATATTATCGGTGGTGTTCACCTTTTGGTAAAAGAACAAAACTAAGGGAAAATGTTGAATTTTTTTGGAGCTCCTGAAAAGGTTACATATTTTGCGTTCTAAAATCAGGATTTGCAATGCATTTAATTTAGTGGCAACAAACGCTTTTGAAATAGACCGTGGAAGTATTTTTTGTTTCGTCTCTATTTTTTAATGATATATCGAGAATTATTTACTTCAATACACAAGTTTTGTATCTTGTAAATATTTTATTTTTATAATTTATTTTATTAAATAAGATATCTTGCTCTACATTTTTACCTCAGAAAAAAAAAACAGCACATGAAAATTGCTAAACATTCAAAAATGTCAAAAAATTTTGCCCTTCTTAGTTTACAATTTTTTATGCTATATAACACATGAAACTCGTGAAATTTTTAAAAAATCTCAATATTTTTTGTTTACTTATCGTTTCCCTTGTTATAGAGCATTAAAATTGTAATGTTTTCAAAAATTCAAAAATTCAATATTTTTTTTCGATTCCAGAATTTTTGCGTGTTATAACAAATGTAAAATGAAAAAAAAAAAATCAGAAATCTGATTTTTTTTGTTATCTTCACTTCCTTAATATTCTGCATGATATAGCATATAATAATCACCAAATTTTCAAAAATCTTAAAAAAGAAATTTCTTTTCTACGATTTTTTTGTTTCTTCACATGTTATATAGCAAACGAAACCATGAAATTTTCAAAATCTCATATTTCTATTCTATTCGTTTCTAATATTTTAATTGCTCAACTTTTATAGGACTCTAGAGATAAAAACCAATGTGAAGTAAAAAAAAAGGTCTAAAATTCTAACAGAACAAAAAAATCTGATCTGATTCACTGAGATTCAGAGGTGACTGGTAACCCCCAACCGCCGGCCTCCCCTACCATCCCCTACCTCCCCCCCCCCCTCCCGCCTCCCCAGCTGCCATCCCCCAACCGCCTCCCCCGACCTCTGCCACTTCCTCTGGCCTCCCTCTCTTTGCCCCCCTCGTCGGCCTCCTCTCTCCGCCGATCTCTCCACCCTCGTCCAGCGTCCATTCTCTACATCCGCCATTAATTGTTATTTAGAGTTATTAATAATAAAATTCAATTAATTAATTAACTAATAACTAATTCATGTTTTATGATAAGGTTAAAAAGGTCTTTTACTATGAAATCTAACAATTAACGAGAGGGCCGAGAGATCTGAGGGAGTTTTTAGTAAATAAGCCATATTTTATATATGGCATCTTGAGAATATCATGTGAGAACAATTAATTAATTATTAAAGATTCACCAACATACCACACACACATAACTGGTTCTGAACTAAAGTTGCAATTTTTCATATTCATTCTTGGAAACAGGCTCCCAGGGCCCGGCTTTCCTTTTAAAAAAAAACAGCTAAAGTGATTGGTGGTTGATATTGTATTCTTTCAACAAACGATTGACACCAACCCTTTAAGAGATAATGATAATATAAGAATCTGACGACTTTGGAATGGAGAAAAAAGACTTGGGCAGCTCCCCTAACCCACAAATTTTATAAGATACTTACATATTGCATCATCCTCTCAAAAATACAATCATATATCACGCAATTCCAAATCCAGAACAATATGGGAAGGGCGCTAGTATCAGTGATCGGAGACGGCTATGTCGACGCTGGTTTATTGACGCTCACACACTACTACAATAAGAGGTCGCCCCTACGGATAACGCCGTAGAGGCAAAGCACTCACTGCTACAATACGGGGTTGCCCCTACTGACACAGGAATCCGTAGGGGCAACGTTTTCTTGCCCCTACAGATTAGTCCGTAGGTCCCTATGTTTGTCCCTACGGTGTCCTACGTTTTAATTTAAAAATATTAAATCGTAATTTGTTGTTTGGCCATACGGAGCCGCAAACAAATGACCAATGGTTAAGTCCGTAGGGGCATATAAATGGGTATTTAATAAAAAAAAAAGTCACGAAAAGCCCTACGTCTCGATCTCGTTCCCAAAATTTTCTCGCTCAATCTCTTCCACGTCTTGATCTCGTTCCCGTGCCTCCAATTTTTTCCTCGTCGCCACCGCCCTCCACCAGCGGCCCACCACCGCCCTCGTTCCCAAAACTTCCTCGTCGACACCGCCTGTGACTCATCGCCGATTGCGTCGTCGACCATCGGTCTCCTCCGTCGTCTCCTCCACCGTCCGCTACAGGTTAGTAAATCTCCAATTATTTATAATTTTGATGATGTTAGGACTAAGGTTCAGGGTTCAGGGTTCGGGTAGGGGTGAAAGTTAGGGTTAGTCATCGGGTTCAGTTTAGGTTGGGGTGGGGGTTAGGGTTCGGTTGGGGTTGGGGTTCGGTTGGGGCTGGGGCTCGGGCTGGGGCTAGGGTTCGGTTGGGGTTAGGGTTGGGGTTAGGGTTAGGGTTCAGATTGGGTTGGGGTTGGGATTAAATGCAACTATAATTTGTAACACGGTGAATATAGTTAGGTTGGTGCCGCCGTTGATTATATCAGAGGAGGAGCAGGAACTAGCGGCTGAAATTATAAAGAAATGCTTGCCCGCACTAGATGGTTAAGAATTTAAACTAAATTTAACCTTGTTTATTTAGTGCATATTATGGTTTAGCAAAATTTAGTCAATGAATATATGGTTGTGAATTACAATTGGAATGAATAATCTATCGGACTTTAATTGCATCCTAGTAGCTACCTTCTTTGTAGCACGGTGCAGATTCTTTTGATTGATGTTTTGATCCCTAAAAGCTTAAATGCAACTATCATTTGCCTAGTCTATTATGCTTTAGCATCTTTCACACAGCATAAATGAACTAGGTTGAAAATAGATACAAATTATTTGGATTTTGTATCTGTATATAAATAAATATGGATGACTTAAAATATGGATATATGAAATGCATCCCTTTTATGCATATGGATACAGATGGGTAGTAGATTGAAATATCCAAATTGATGTCTAATACATTTCTGGAAATACTATTTCTTGGTACATACGAAACTGAAGTTTAACTTGTAATGTCGATCAAATTGATTCAAAACAATTATATAATATAATGCAAATTTGAGATCTCATGTATGCATCTCTTTGAATGCTATGTGGCACCTTTTTTATGCTGTGTGAAGTTTACTTTGTAATACAATTAAATTAATTTGAAAGGTGGTGCATTTGATGATTCGTGTTTAGTGATTACCAATTATTATTCACATTGGTTGTTCTTCTAGAATATGTTAAGAAACTTGCTCATGGTCTCGGCCCTGTCGATTTTCATATTTCTTACACTGCTTCATTCATTGATTTAAAGCCTTTCCACCTATATGATTGTTTGAGAGTGAATAAAGGCACCTCAGAGTCAAAATGGTTGCTGGAAGTTTGTTACCCGTTGTTAGATAAAAGAAATTAATTTTGCTATGAGCATCAACTATGAATGCAAAATGTTGTATTATAACCAATATATGATACTCGATGATAATATGAAACTTCATATTCTCATCGATACTCATATATGAAACTTAAACCACCACTTAGTCCCCGTCTATCGGTTAACATACGTTCGATATTCGTTGTGATATAAAACTTTACGAAAGTTGTTAAATATCGCACGGTATAGCTCGGTACTAACAACCGTCGTGTAGTCTATGTGACGAGAAGATTCAATCGTATGATAACCGATAGATTTGCCACATGTGGATAAGTTAGGAATGTATAAAGCAAACACCTGCATTCACTTGTGTTTCATCCGTTTCGAAATATTTCGTCGGTATTTTTCGCTGGTTCTCAGTGTACAAAGATAGATTAGATGTTCATTTCAACGTTGTTTCACAGTTTTGAAATGATTATCTATTCTATTACAGTGTACTCGGAGAACAGCGGGGAGGTGCTGCCGAAATTTACTCGAAACGGTTGAAAGCACAAGTGAATGGGTGTCCACTATATACATTCTTAATGGGATAGAAGTCTTACCCCCGACAGCCAAAATAAACACATACAACACGAATACACAACAAACGCATCATTAGAGAGTGATTCAAGATGTTCAAGTTAAAAACAATATATGATACTCGATGATAATATGAAACTTTCATATTCTCATCGATACTCATATATGAAACTCAAAGCACCACTTACTCCCCGTCTATCGGTTAATATACGTTAGATATTTGTCGTGACATAAAACTATACGAACGTTGTTAAATATCGGACAGTATAGCTCAGTACTAACAACCGTCGTGTAGTCTATGTGACGAGAAGATTCAATCGTATGATAACCGATAGATTTGTCCCGTGTGGACAAGTTAGGAATGTATAAAGCAAA
Source organism: Agapanthus africanus (assembly GCA_030015575.1). Lineage (NCBI taxonomy): Eukaryota > Viridiplantae > Streptophyta > Magnoliopsida > Asparagales > Amaryllidaceae > Agapanthus > Agapanthus africanus. Next base: position 3,543,982 of record JASDDO010000150.1, on the reverse strand, counting down.
CACCTTCATTCACTTGTGTTTTCATCTGTTTCGAGATATTTCGTCGGTACTTTTCCGCTGGTTCTCTGTGTATAAAAATAGATTAGATATTCATTTCAACGTTGTTTCACAGTTTTGAAATGATTATCTATTCTATTACAGTGTACTCGGAGAACGGTGGTGAGACACTACCGAAATTTACTCGAAACGGTTAAAAGCACAAGCGAATGGGTGTGTTTCCGCAAAAAAATTTCTGCGCAAAAGAGCCCGAGGTATCATTAGATGGCAGCGATATGTTTAAGAAAATGTGAACCAGTGTTTTCCGGGCTGTATTTTGACAAAATCCCGAATGTTAAACAGCTAAATTCTGATGGTATCGAAAGCGTCTCGAAAAAGCCTTGATTTAATATATTATGGGCTTCATAATTCATCCGCGATCAAAAGTTATGAGCAAATATGTTATGCACGTGTAATCTAAGGAAGAAAATGCGAACCAGTATCTTCCGGGCTGCATTTTGACGAACTACCGAATGAGAAATAACTAAATTCTAATGGTATCGAAAGCGTCTCGAAAAATTCTTCGATTTAATATATTATGGGCCTCATAATTCATCCGGGATCAAAAGTTATGAGACATCACGTGCCCACACGTGACCGGGCATCACGTGCAGACACGTGACCATTTATAGGCAAAACCTATAGGCACTGAATAAAATAAATTGTTGGAAATGCTCTGTAAAATGGAGCACCGTTGGATTAAAGATCAAATGGTGATTAAAAGTCACCAATTTATAGAAAGATTCTATACAAGGAAAGATTTCCCTGAAATTCACCAAGAATAACAGATAGAATATCTTTTGGATTAAAAATCCAATGGTGAATAAAATTCACTGAGTGATCTAAAAGATTATGTTAGTTACAAAAACAAGCAAAATCTTTCAATAAAAGATTGACTAAACAAACTGATTTTTTTCTTTCTCTTATAAATAGGAGCCAAAAAGAGAAGAGAGGGGATCTTTTTTTTTTGGGAGAGACACAACAACAGAGAGAAAAAAGAGAGGAGAATTTAATTCTCAAAAGAGAAAAAGAAGATCTTTTCAGAGAAGAAACCCTAGGTGAGAAAGGGAAAGAGATCTAACCTCCATAAAATAAAAAGAGAATTTAATTCTCAATTTAAGAGTTTAACTCTTCTGAATAAGAACTTAGTTCTTCCTTTGGTTGAACATCTGTAGAAGCAGATCTTCCCACAAGTTGATAATTTAATTCTCATCGGGGAGATTCTACCATGCAGATCCAAAAGTTAGAGAGAGAATTGAGTTTAAGGAATTTAATTCTCCCAAGTTCATAGGAATTTAATTCCTCCAAATGAAACCAAGGTTTAATCCTATATGAGAATTTAATTCTCTCAAGTTCATAGGAATTTAATTCCTTCAAATGTAACTAGGGTTTAACCCTGCACAAGAATTTAATTCTTCCAAATTCATAGGAATTTAATTCCTCCAAATGTAATTAGGGTTTAACCCTGCATAAGAATTTAATTCTTCCAAATTCATAGGAATTTAATTCCTCCAAATGTAACTAGGGTTTAACGCTACATACGAATTTAATTCTTCCATATACATAGGAATTTAATTCCTCTAAACAAAATTAGGGTTTAACCCTACCAAACAATTTAATTCTTAAAACAAGAGACTTAAAGCTTTCCATGCACGTAAAGGTCAAGTATCCAACATGATCACGTGGTAACACGTGACCTTTCATCCCAACAAACAAAAATGAATGAATAAGGCATGCTCATGTGCCCCCATGTGACCTTTTAATGGACTCCTCAAAATAAGAAGGAATTAGCCCAGAGACAGTGCTCCCACGTGACCCTCAAAATAAAAGAGAACAAAGCCAAAGGCAGTACTGATCTAGGGCGCCTCACGTGTCCCACGTGACCCCTGACAAACACCCTTTTCAAAAGAATAAAATAGGGGAAGACAGAGGAATGGATGCCCAACGTAGAGGCATTGTCATGTGTCCACACATGATGATTTCAAAGAATAAAAGTGTTTAACACTTATCTGAATATTCTGAGAACAAAATAAAGGAAGTTTGGCCCCATCTTCAGATGCCTCATATGACCCCACGTGACCAATTCAATTTTAGTGTTTAATACTACTTTAATCGCCTCGTCCTTAGTGTTTAACACTATTTTCAGCACATCACGTGGGAGCACGTTATCGCCAAATATGCTCTAGTGTTCAATATTATGTTAAAAACCAAGTTTAGCCTAAATTGGCTAAGTTTTCCAGAGGTAAATCTCCCCTTCAATCGAACCTCAAAATTGATCAGCTCATATGATATACAAAGTAAAGCCCATAACTATAGTGAATTGTTAGTGCTCAGCCAAAGACAAAATATTGTCAGAGCCCCAAACCCCTGTTTAGCATTGCTAAATAATATGGGACTGAACCCAGACAAATGTTCAACAGTCCAAACAAAGGTCCAACATTTAAAACCTAATTGGACTTAGCCCAAGTTGGCCATAAGTCCTCAATTCAGATTTGACTGAGCCCATGTGCTCATAATCCAATTAATTGATCTTAGCCCCAAACTGGACTGCAAATTTCCCAATCAACTTTGGTTCAAAGGTACATCTCTTCGCTCCTCTGATATTTGTCGTTGTAATCCTTCAACGTCTTCAGAGAGGTGATGGGTCCCGATAACCAATCATTCTATGGACTGTGGGGTCCTTGAACTAATGGACTATGATGTCCTTAAACTTTATAGACTATGACGTCTTTAAACTGGACCGTGGGGTCCTTTAAACCCATGGACTATGATGTCCTTAACATCGGATTGTGGGGTCCTTTAAACCCATGGACTATGATGTCCTTAACCTGGACCACCACGTCCTTAAACTGGTAATCGACCGCAATGTCCCTAAACTAAACAATAGAGCCCAAATGCTCTTTTGTTGGATCTAAATGATCCCGTTAAGTTGATCTTAGTCTAAAATAAGACTAACATATCTTTAACTAACATTTAAGTTGATCTTAGTCTCAAATGAGACTAACGTATCCTTAAACCCAACCCCCAAACCCAAATCTAAGAAAATACGGATTTGGACTAATCCACGCCCTACAGGCGACAACATAAATTAGTCTCCGTATACAATCCACGGGCAACTAAAAACAAAAAAAACACCCACGACACGAAGTGACCATTTAGAGAATGGTTACCATGATGCGGTTGCGTAATTAACTGCAGGGGCTTGCGCCTGCAGGGAAGAGCATCCCCACAATCAAAAACCCCTCAATGAGGGGGAATCTGATGAAGTCTGCTATATCGGCCGCATCCGTTTAAACCTTCGATACACGGTGTCATAAATCAACTTGGTATCTTCGGAGAGGTGGACAGATAACACCTATTAGTATTGCCCCAAAATTCAGGCAAGACGGACATGCGCGGTCGCGTCTCCGTGTTTCGACGGGGAACGGATTCTGGCACGCCCGGTGGGACCTTTTCCTCTTTCCACTCCACACTTTATGTATCGTGTTTTTCTCGTGATCAGATAATCGTGGTGTGCATGTTTTTGGTTGCCCTTAGGAGAGTGGATACTAAAGTCGGCGCTTCGTCTTTATGAAGAATGGCGTTTGTTCCCACCTTAGCAACACAAGCTCTGTCATATCTGGCGGAGTCAAGTACGGGCCACTTGCAGGCTCAAATCTCTGCAATCCAGCTCTTCAAGAAATCAATGGGCTTCTCTTTGGGTCGATGCTCCCACCTCCCACCCTCGGTGCCTCACCGCCGATGGAGGAAGCTCAGAGGGTGTCTGTCATCCACAGGCGGGCTCCCCAAGCAGCAACTTTGCGGACGGAATCAGTGCTCAAACAACTGGTACATACCAAGGACCAAGGTCGACGCAGGGGGTAAAATATTCAAGCTCTCAAAGGATACAAGGGGCAGGCTCGGCAAAATTCTGAAGCTAATCAAATCTCGGCCGTAAGAAATGGTTGACGTCGATATTGGCATAATGAGCTGGGGGCAGTTCTCCGTATGGTTATGTTTCAACCTCAGTGGTGAATGTTGTTCCAACCAGGAACAGCTTCAAATTGGTGAGAAGGGTCAGATAAAATTTTCCTACCGCAATATTTAAGAAATCTCTGCAGCCCATGGAGATCCCACGAGAGCAGAAACCAGTTCGCTCCTTGAAGCAACTTTCCTCATCTATATATAAAGTACGGAAGCAAGTGAAGGTCTCTATCATCAACCGCGGCTCTTCCCCTAAACGTCAGCCAAACTCTGAAAAATCCTCTTTCAAATACAAGGGGACTCATCCCAAGACGGATCCCGATATAGCGGTTCCTCCCAAAACCAAACCGACTTTTCATAAAAAGGGAGGCCCAATAAATCTCAAGTGCCCAAAGCAAACTCCAAAGGCCAAAACTCCAAACGCCCCAAGCCTGGAGGCATGGTAGTTCACATAGTCTATGTGGTGAATTCCAAAGACAAAGTTCAAGCTTCTACTACTAACCGACCTCAAACTCGGTCCTTAACAAAAGTTCAACTGCAACGTGAAAAGCTGCAGGAGATGATTGCTCAGGCGGCAGCAAACGTTAATTCATCGTCTAAAGGAGAATTCCGAAGACGCACCTAGAGAAAGAATAGAGAAGGGGTCGGATATTGATTTCCTAAAGCGCGCTCTGAAAAAGGGAGATGCAGAAGCGGCAGAAATGTCCACTAAAATGAACCAGATGGCGCTTCTGATTCAGGATATGGCTGGAATGATGGTTCAATCGGAACCACTGGCGGATGAACTGCCGGTGGTCAGTCTTAAAGATAAGGATGACATTTCAAATCATCTGCAAAGCTCATCAATGGCTGGGAAGGAAATGATTCCTAAAAGCAAAGCTGAACGAATATATCGCTCAGCAAATCGAAGCTCACTACGCCAGTGAAGCCGCAAATAGATCAATCAAGATTGGTCGACTGTATCTGACATGGCACAATCAAATACAGTACCCGCCAGAGTACACACTTCCAACATGTCACATGTACAAAGGAACTTGGAATTCTCGCCGGCACATTGCGCGATTTGAACCCATATGCGGCAATACTGATATACTTCTCCTCTGACAGTTCATCAGCTGTCTGGCGAGAATTTCCTTCAAATAGTATGTGGGAATCCTGAATGACTCCATGAATACTTTCGACGAAATGGAGATGCCCTTCTGTCAGAGATTTGCTAGTGTGAATAAACGCACTACCGTGACTGCATTGGTCAACGAAAGGGTTGTACCGAATGAGACTTGGGTTCAATGTGTTACCCGATGGAGAAATCTCTGGTTAAATACAAGCAACGCATCGATGAAGTTGCAGCCCTGGAAATGCTCATAGCCACCTTTGAGCCAAATTCAAAGGCGTCCTCGTATATGACCCTCTTCAAGCCGACCACCTTCCCGGCCTTGATTGACAAGCTGGCCTAAATGGACCAGATGACCCATAGGCCTTCCTCTTCAAAGACGGAGCCTCGGAATGAAAAGGGCAAAGGGAAAGCGACCTTTGTCGCCAACGCTCAACAAAAACCGAGTGGCCCGAGACCGGTTGTCCCCCAAAGTAACAAGCGGCAATCCTTCGACGAGAAGTTGAGACGTCCTTACTCGTTTCCCCAGGATAAGATAAGGAGATTGTTCGAACTAGCAGTGCGCAATGGGCTCATTACTCTACCGGAGTCGAGACACCCACCGCAACCGAACGACGTCAACGATCCCAATTACTGCCTTTACCATCGAGTAAGGGGTCATGCAATCAAAGATTGCTACGTCTTCAAAAAACTAGGTTGAAGACCAGTACCAGTAAGGCAAATTCGCGTTGTCTGAAAATTGGCAGGTAAATCCGCTACAACCACATGCTCCGAAAAAGATGGACATGTCGGGGGCATCGTGCACATTCATAAAGGAAGCTTCATGGGAAGTTGTTCTTTCGGCAAAAACTAAAAGAATTATGAAAGATCTTCAAACATGTCCGGCGATCAGGTGGAAAAGCCCGCAAGAGCCGGAGATCATCAACGGGATGCTGAAACCACGCCCAACATCGGGAATAAATAGCAATGGGCAAAGCACCCAGGAACTGCCGTCAAAGTCTTCGAAGAAGAAGAAGAAGACCAAAAAGCCCGTGCAGTCTAACGACAAGCGCAAGGATCTGCAAAAGCATATTGACGTGCCGAAAGAATACAACCAGAGGGCGCGAACCCCAGTCACGCTTCAAGAGTTCCTCAATCACATCCTTGAGAATGAAGATAACGACAATGATGAGGGAGACAACTTGTCAGAAGAATCCGAAGATTATGTGGCACGTTGCCACATGATCGCTCATTTTTCGCTAAGTAACAAAGTAGCTCACTCGGCGTTAGGAGATAATATAGAGGAGCTGGGGGCAGAAGCAGTGCCAAAATTTTTGGATTATGTGACAAGGTCTATCAAGGAGAAACCTACTTGTTCATAAAGCATCCGGCGAAACTTCACTTCAAAGCTACAACGGACCGAAACGTCTTTAAACTAACGATGTACCGCAATATCCTAAAACTTGCAATTGACCAAAACGTCTATAAACTACTACGGACCGCAGCATCCTAAGGCTGACGCAAAAAAAAAAATGGTACGTCCATAACCAAGATGGGCACAGATGAAAACCCGAAAGGGCTCCGTGAGTAAAAACAACAGGACTACCGACGATGTTTGTGAAAACCCGAAAGGGCGCAGACTCATAAAAAAAACGGCACGTCCACAAGCATGATGGATACGGATGAAAACCCGAAAGGGTTCCGTGAGTAAAAACAGCAGGACTACCGGCGAGTTTGTGAAAACCCGAAATGGCGCAATCTCGTAAAAAGACACTTGCAAGGTCCTCTCGACCCTGTAAGGAAAAAATACGTGCGCGAGATCCTTACGAGTCACAAGGGAGTAACACACTTAGGAATCCTCACGATTCCTAAGGAGAAAATACACTTACAAGATTCTATCGACTCGTAACGAGAATTCCCCTTTGAGACCCTCACGGCTCATAGGATTCAAAAGCCTTAAATTACAGTGATCTGAACCTGTTCTTAAGACGCCATACACCCCGCTTTTGCCCTACAAGCGGTTCAATATTGACCCTTGTATACAATCCACGGGCACGAATGAACATTTTCCTAACAGAGTCCCACCAGCGACTAGGGATATGCTCACACCGTGAACAAACACTTGTAGGTCCTCTCAACTTGCAAGGAGAAAACACTCTTTTAAGATCCTTACGACTTATAAGAGAACACACACTTAGGAATCTTCACAATTCTTAAGGAGAAAACGCACCTACAAGATCCTCACGACTCGTAGGGAGAAACACCTTTATGAGACCCTTACGGCTTATGAAGTCAAAAACCTTAGTCGACGGGATCCTAACCCTGTTTGCTAAGCCACCTTTGTTCGACATCGACAGAGGCAAATGATGATTCGCTCCTGGCAATATCCCAGCTGTAGCAATACTGATGCCTAAATCGGTATCAAATTCCAAGTCCTTTCATGGAAAATGATGATTCGCTCCTGACAATATCCCAGTTGTAGCGATGCTGATGCCTAAATCGGTATCAAATCCCAAACTCGCAGTGAAAATTCAGCGAGCCACAAATGCATATGAAATAGCCGAAATGATGGGGCAACTTGTAACAAAATCAGTAAGTAAAAATATATGCATACAAAATAGCAGAAATGATTGGGCAACTCGCAATAAAAGCAGCGAATAAATAAAACAAATAGCCGAAATGATTATGCACCACGAAAAATAGCCGAAATGATTGGGTAATCGCGACCTTCGCGATGTAAAAGCTGAAATGATAGAGCATCGCAGAAAGAAATAAAAAAATGAAAGAATGAAACTTTTTGTCCTACAGGTGAGATCACATCGATCCCTGTATACAATCCAGGGGCACAAATAAAGAGGGAATCGTATCATCCCACCAGGCTCCATCAAAAAGACGACCAAGTCTCGATGGCAACATCTACATCTCGAGAGAACAACAATAGCGTTCTTCTTCCTTCCAGCAGGATACAGGCGCAGCATCAACAAATGGAGCTATGGCAAAGTCCCATAGTTTCAAACCTCGACGTGCGTCGCAATATTGCAGACACAATGTCAACAAACGAAATGAAGGAAAATCCCCAGCTTCAGGGTCTCGACGTCAACATCGAAAACTTAGAGATCAACACCGGCGTTCTTCCTCCCTTCAATAGGATGCAGACGCAACATCAACAAAGCGGAGCCATGGCAAAGTCCTAGTTCCAAGACTCTATGATCCACAGACAACCTAGAGTCAACCAATGACTTTCCCACCGGATCAACGCTCCGTCTCGGAAACAAGTCAACCAATGACCTCCCTGCCGGATCAATGCTCCGTCTCGGAAACAAGTCAACCAATGACCTCCCTGCCGGATCAACGCTCCATCTCGAAAACAAGTCAACCGACCCCAGGGAAATCAGTGTCCTTGGCAAAACCTCGATTCAGGGAAATCAGTTTCCTTGACGAGAGCATCTCGATTCGCATCGATCCACAGAGAAATCAGTGTCTTTGCAGGAATAGCTCGATTCATTTCGACCTCCAGGGAAATCAGTGTCCTTGGCAAAAACTTGATTCGGGGAAATTGGCATCCTTGACGAGAGCATCTCGATTCACGTCGACCCGCAGAGAAATTAGTGTCTTTCCAGGAATACCTTGATTCGTTTCGACCTCCAGGAAAATCAGTGTCCTTGGCAAAAACCTTGATTCAGGGAAATCAGCGTCTTGACGAGAGTATCTCGATTCACATCGACCCGTAGAGAAATTAGCGTCTTTGCAGGAATAGCTCGATTTGTTTCAACTCCGAGGAAATCAGTGTCCTTGGAAAAAACCTCGATTCAGGAAAATCAGCGTCCTTGACAAGAGCACCTCGAATCGCGTCGACCCGCAGAGAAATCAGTGTCTTCACAGGAATACCTCGATTCGTTTCGACTCCAGGGAAATCAGTGTCCTTGACAAAACATCGATTTAGGAAAATCAACGTCCTTGATGAGAGCACCTCGATTCACGTTGGCCCGCAGAGAAATCAGTGTCTTTGTAGGAATACCTCGATTCGTCTTAACTCCGAGGAAATCAGTGTCCTTGGCAAAACCTCAATTCAGGGAAATCAATGTCCTTGACGAGAGCACCTCGATTCGTTTCAACTCCGAGGAAATCAGTGTCCTTGGCAAAAACCTTGATTCAGGGAAATCAGCGTCCTTGACGAGAGTATCTCGATTCGCATCGACCCGTAGAGAAATTAGCGTTTTTGCAGGAATATCTCGATTCGTTTCAACTCCGAGGAAATCAATGTCCTTGGCAAAAACCTCGATTAAGGGAAATCAGCGTCCTTGACGAGAGCACCTCGATTCGCGTCGACCCGCAGAGAAATCAGTGTCTTTGCAGCAATACCTCGATTTGTTTCGACTCCAGGGAAATCAGTGTCCTTGGCAAAACCTCGATTCAGAGAAATCAACGTCCTTGGCGAGAGCATTTCGATTCGCGTCGACCCACAAGGAAATCAGTGTCTATGCAGGAATACCTTGATTCGTTTCGACTCCAGGGAAATCAGTGTCCTTGGAAAAACCTCGATTCAGGGAAATTAGCGTCCTTGACAAGAGCACCTCGATTCGCGTCGGCCCACAGAGAAATCAGTGTTTTTGCAGGAATACCTCGATTCGTTTTGACTCTAGGGAAATCAGTGTCTTTGGCAAAACTTCGATTCAGGGAAATCAGCATCCTTGGCGAGAGCATCTCGATTCGCGTCGACCCGCAAGGAAATCAGTTTCTTTGCATGAATACCTCGATTCGTCTCAACTCTAAGGAAATCAGTGTCATTGGCAAATACCGCGATTAAGGGAAATCAGCGTTCTTGACGAGAACATCTCGATTCATGCTGACCTGCAGAGAAACCGGTGTCTCTGCAGGAATATACGGCGTTAGTAAAGCGGAGCCGTAGCAAAGTTCCCAGTTCCATGACTCGGCGGTGCAAAGACAACCCAAAGTCAACCCTCGATCTCCCTGTTGAAGTAATGCTTTGACTCGGGAGTAGGTCAACTCATCAATCACTTACGAGTCCTCTTGACTTGTAAGGAAGAAAATTCTCTTGTGAGATCCTTACGACTCTTAAGAGAAAACACACTTAGGAATCATCATTCCTAAGGAGAAAATACACCTACGAGATTCTCTCGACTCGTAGGGAGAAAAAATCTTTATGAGACCCTCACGGCTTATAAAGTTGAAAAGTCTTAACCAGCAGATCTGAACCTGTTTCCTAAGCCATCGCGTCTTATCTTTCTTCAGGGAAATCAGCGTTCTTGGCGAGAACCTCTCGATTCGTTTTGACTCGCAAGGAAATCAATGTCTTTGTGAGAATCTCTCGATTCGTCTCAACTTGCGGGGAAATTAGTGTCCCTACGCATAAAGAAAATTATCTTGTGGGATCCTTACGATTCTCCGGAGAAAACGCACATAGGAGTCATCATGACTCCTAAGGAGAAAACACACCTACGAGATCATCACGACTCGTAAGGAGAAAAGCCTTTGTGAGACCCTCACGGATCATAAAGTTGGAAAGTCTTAAGCAACAGATCCTAACCCTGTTTTCTAAGCCATCACTACTTTATAAAGAGTTCAAGATGAACTGTTATCTATCATCTATGGGCCATACTGGCCAAAGCTACATGCCACTGAAATGGAGAAGTTACTCATGAGCATATAAACTACTTCACGCCAGAGTAAAATATAAAGAAATAGAAGGGTGCAGCTCATGGAGCTGAGGGTTTGGAACTATATCCCTTAAAAGTCGAGATTTGAGTCAACGAAAATGACGACGCTTGTGTCTGCTTGTTATCTTCTTAGATCAAGATTCTGAAAATTATATACCAACCCGAAACTGGTCATACGCTATGAATTACTCTGCACTACTTCACCAACGTATATACTTACGTGGGCAAAGTAGTGGGGGGCATTTGTTCCCGCCAAAAAATTTCTGCGCAAAAGAGCCCAAGTTATCATCAAATGGCAGCGATATGTTTAAGAAAATGTGAACCAGTATTTTCCGGGCTGTATTTTGAAAAACTCTCGAATGTGAAACAGCTAAATTCTGATGGTATCGAAAGAGTCTCGAAAAAGCCTTCGATTTGGTATATTATGGGCTTCATAATCCATCCAGGATCAAAAGTTATGAGCAAATATGTTATGCACGTGTAATCTAAGGAAGAAAATGCAAACCAGTATCTTCCGGACTGCATTTTGACAAACTCTCGAATAAGAAACAACTAAATTCTTATGGTATCGAAAGCGTCTTGAAAAAGCCTTCGATTTGATATATTATGGGCTTCATAATTCATCTGGGATAAAACGTTATGAGCAAATATACTATGCATGTGTAATCTAGGGAAGAAAATGCGAACCAGTATTTTTCGGGCTGCATTTTGACAAACTACTGAATGAGAAACAACTAAATTCTGACGGTGTTGAAAGTGTCTCGAAAAATCTTTCGATTTGATATATTATGGGCCTCATAATTCATCCGGGATCAAAAGTTATGAGGCATCACGTGCTCACACGTAACCGAGCATCACGTGCATACACGTGACCATTTACAGGCAAACCCTGTAGACACTGAATAAAATAAATAGTTGGAAATGTTTAATTAGTGGAGTCACGTGCCCACACGTGATGGGCCTTTAAAGAACCCACTGAAGGGAATTAGAAGGCATAATAAAACAGCAAAGAAAAACCCTAATTGGGCATCACGTGCTCACACGCGACCAAGGGTCATGTGCTGACACGTGATGATTCCTTAGCTCTTAAAAAACAGAATTGAATTCTGGTTAAAATGTTAATCAAAAGGGTCACGTGTCAACATGTGATGGGTTCCTAAGCCCTTTAATTAATAGAATTAAATTCTATTTAAATGATCAAGCAGTGGGATCACGTGCCAACACGTAATAGGCTTTTAAGCCTTCTGAACTAATATAATTAAATTCTAATTAAGATGGAATCGAGAACCCTAACTATCTGTAAATCTTTCCAAACAAAAAAAGGATCGTGCTCTGTAAAATGGAGCACCGTTGGATTAAAGATCAAATGGTGATAAAAATCACCAATTTATAGAAAGATTCTATACAAGGAAAAATTTCCCTGAAATTCACCAAGAATAACAGATAGAATATCTTTTGAATTAAAAATTCAATGATGAATAAAATTCACTGAGTGATCTAAAAGATAATGTTAGTTACAAAAACAACAAAAATCTTTTAATAAAAGTTTGACTAAACAAACTGATTCTTTTCTTTCTCCTATAAATAGGAGCCAAGAAGAGAAGAGAGGGGATCTTTTTTTTTCGGGAGAGAAACACAACAACAGAGAGAAAAAAAAGAGCAGAATTTAATTCTCAAGAGAGAGAAAGAAGAACTTTTCGGAGAAGAAACCCTGGGTGAGAAAGGAAAAGAGATCTAAGCTCCATAAAATAAATAGAGAATTTAATTCTCAATTTAAGAGTTTAACTCTTGTGAATAAGAACTTAATTCTTTCTTTGGTTGAAGTTCCGCAGAAGCAGATCTCCCAACAAGTTGAGAATTTAATTCTCACCGGGAAGATTCTGCCATGTAGATCCAAAACTTAGAGGGAGAATTGAGTTTAAGGAATTTAATTCCTCCAAGTTCATAGGAATTTAATTCCTCCAATTGAAACTAGGGTTTAACCCTATATGAGAATTTAATTCTCCCAAATTCATAGGAATTTAATTCCTCTAAATGTAACTAGGGTTTAACCCTACATAAGAATTTAATTCTTCCAAATTCATAGGAATTTAATTCCTCCAAATGTAACTAGGGTTTAACCTACATAAGAATTTAATTCTTCCATATACATAGAAATTTAATTTCTCTAAACAAAAAGAATTTAATTCTTAAAACAAGAGACTTAAAACTTTCCATGCACGTAAAGGTCAAATATCCAACATGATCACGTGGTAACACGTGACCCTTCATCTCAACGAACAAAAATTAATGAATAAGGCATGCTCATATGCCCCCATGTGACCTTTTAATGGACTCCTCAAAATAAGAAGGAATTAGCCCAGAGGCAATTCCTTACGTGCTCCTACGTGACCCTCAAAATAAAAGAGAACAAATCCAAAAGCAGTACTGATCTAGGGTGCCTCACGTGTCCCCACGTGACCCCTGACAAACACCCTTTTCAAAAGAATAAAATAGGGGAAGACAGAGGAATGTATGCCCAACGCAGAGGCATTGTCACGTGTACACACGTGATGATTTCAAAGACTAAAAGTGTTTAACATTTATCTGAATATTCTGAGAACAAAATAAAGGAAGTCTGGCCCCATCTTCAGATGCCTCACGTGACCCCACGCGACCAATTCAATTTTAGTGTTTAACACTACTTTAAGCGTCTCATCCTTAGTGTTTAACACTATTTTCAGCACATCACGTGGGAGCACGTGATCGCCAAATATCCTCTAGTGTTTAACACTATCTTAAAAACCAAGCTAATCCTAAAATGGTTAAGTTTTCCAGAGGCAAATCTCCCCTTCAACAGAACCTTAAAATTGATCAGCTCATATGAGATGCAAAGTAAAGCCCAGAGCTATAGTGAATGGTTAGTACTCAGCCAAAGACAAAATGTTGTCAGAGCCCCAAATCCCTGTTTAGCATTGCTAAATAATATGGGACTGAACCCAAACAAATGTTCAACAGTCCAAACAAAGGTCCAACATTTCAAACCTAATTAGACTTAGCCCAAGTTGGCCATAAGTCCTCAACTCAGATTTGACTGAGCCTATGTGCTCATAATCCAGTTAATTGATCTTAGTCCCAAATTGGACTACAGATTTCCCAATCAACTTTGGTTCAAAGGTACATCTTTTCGCTCCTCTGATATTTGTCGTTGTAATCCTTCAACGTCTTCAGAGAGGTGACGGGTCTCGATAACCAATCATTCTACAAACTGTGGGGTCCTTAAATTCATAGACTATGATTTCCTTAAACTTTATAGACTATGACGTCTTTAAACTGGACTGTGGGGTCCTTTAAACCCATGGACTATGATGTCCTTGACCTCGGACTGTGGTGTCCTTTAAACCCATGGACTATGATGTCCTTAACCTGGACCACCACGTCCTTAAACTGGTAATCGACCGCAATGTCCCTAAACTAAACAATAGAGCCTAAATGCTCTTTTGTTGGATCTAAATGATCCCGTTAAGTTGATCTTAGTCTAAAATAAGACTAACATATCCTTAACTAACATTTAAGTTGATCTTAGTTTCAAATGAGACTAACGTATCTTTAAACCCAACCCCCAAACCCAAATCTAAGAAAATACGGATTTGGACTAATCCACGCCATACAGGCGACAACATAAATTAGTCTCCATATACAATCCACGGGCAACCAAAAACAAAACAAACACTCACGACAAGAAGTGACCATCAAAAACCAGCAGGGAAGAGCGACCTTACAATCAAAAACCCCTCAAAGAGGGGGAATCTGATGAAGTCTGCTATATCGGCCGCATCCGTTTAAACTTTTGATACACGGTGTCATAAATCAACTTGGTATCTTTGGAGAGGTGGACGGATAGCACCTATTAGTATCTGCCCCGAAATTCAGGCAAGACGGACCTACGCGGTCGCATCTCCGTGTTTCGGCGGGGAATAGGGTGTCCGCTCTATACATTCTTAATGGGATAGAAGCCTTACCCCCGACAGGCGAAACACACACACAACATGAATACACAACAAACGCACACACAATACATACACAACTAACAACCGTACACTTAAGCGAAATCATAAATTGAAACACACATATATAGAATACAACTCATATATGAGTATCCTCAAATCTAATTTTGATTATCGATAATTTAATCTTTTCATCGACAAACGCACACACAAAGCATATACACGGATTTTCTCCTTTATCAGTAACCATCCCGTTCTTAGATTTCTCAATATAGTCATCATAACCTACAATTTATATGTTATACAGTCTAACATGGCCCATGAGTATGTCAGAGTTAAGGACTGGATGTATGTGGATTGGCAATAACGTATGCAACCTAAGTTTGTCACAGGCGTTGCTGCTTTTATTGAATTTACATGCGCACATAATAAGATCGTGATAGAGAAGATTCTCTGTCCGTGCGATTAATGTGGGAATAAGTACTGGCAGAAGATAGAATTGGCAGAGCTTCATATCGTAAAAAATGGTTTTACTAGATTTTATACAACTTGGCTATATCACGGGAAAGGAGAAGAACACAATAATGTGGCAAAAGAAGAATGAGAAGGCGGTAATGCGGCAAGAGAAGAAGGAGAAGATGGTAATGCGGCAGAAGAAGAAGACGGTAATTTCTTTCCATCAGAAGAAATGGAGGATATGATAGAGGCTGCCGTAGGTGAATCTATTTGTACCGAAGATGATATTCTTTCTGGTCAAGGACCGCGTGCGGATAAATATGAATATTCATTAATGATGCTAGAAAACCAATTTATGAGAATGTAAAGTATCCACCATCTCATAGTTCATCCAACTTTTCCAGATTAAGTGCCTAAATGGATGGAGCAACAAGTCATTCACAATGCTTCTTTTGTTCTTAAAAGATTCTATGCCCCCGGGAAATAACGTACCTGACAGCTGGTACGGAGCCCAGAAGATGATGTCTGATTTGGGTCTGAAGTGTAAAAAGATTCAAGCATGTTCTAAAAATTGCGTGTTGTACCGGAAAGAGAATTTAGATTTGAAAGAGTGTCCAACGTGCGGAGAGGCCAAGTATAAACCGAAAGATTCTGATAAGAAGCCCGATATACCTATCAAGATAGCACGATACTTTCCCATAACACAGAGCCTGCAGAGGCTATTCAGGTGCAAGAAAACAGCCGAGGCAATGATTTGGCATCACCGTGCTCCTCTAAGTGAAGATGGAAAAATGAGTCATCCAAGAGATTCACCGGTATGGAAGGATTTCGATAGGAGGCATGCAATATTCAGTAGCGATTCTCGCAATGTCAGGCTCAAACTGTCTAGTGATGGCTTTTGCCTATTCAACTATATGGTTGGAAGCCACAGCACATGGCTCGTTGTAATGATAATTTATAATATGTCACCTTGGTTGGTTATGGACCAATCATACTTTATGATGCCTCTTCTTATCAACGGACAAAACTCACCGGGAAACAATATCGACGTCTATCTCCGACCTCTGATCGAGGAGTTAAAATCTTTGTTCATTGATGGTGTAGAGACTTACGATGCAAACACAAATACAACCTTCATACTATGTGCGGCTTTAATGTGGACAATTTATGACTTTCCTGCGTATGGAATACTATCAGGTTAGTCCGTACATGGTCATAAAGCATGTCCTCATTGCCATCAACATACAACATCAAAATTCTTGAATTTTAGCAGGAAGTTTGTTATTGCGGTCATCGACGTTTCCTATCTCTAGACCATCCCTACAGGTTAGATGCCGTTCACTTTGATGGTCATCAGGAGCTTCTTGGATCTCCAGCACCATTGTCCGGAGAGGACGTGACTGCTCAATGGGATATTTACAATAATGTGACCTTCGAGATGGATCCGACAAAACATGTCAAACCACCATTCTGGAACAAGTTACACATTTTCTTTGAGCTTTCGTACTGGTCAACAAATTTAGTGCGTCATTACCTGGATGTCATGCATATAGAAAAGGGAGGATCCTAGCATATACTCAACTTTCTTCTTTGTAAAGACGAGAAATCGAAAGACAATCTCAATGTTCGGAGGGATCTATAGGACTGGGAAATGAGAAGTGAATTGCATCCTAAACCGGTAGCGGGTAAACCAGGCAAGTTTGTACATCCCAATACCGCCTATCATATGTCACAACTGGAGAAGAAAAGATTCCTGCAGGTGTTGCATGATTTGAATGTTCCCACAGGTTTTTCAGAATTATTCAACAAGAAGATAAAAATTGTGAAAGGCTAGATCGATGGGCTGAAAAGTCATGATCGCCATGTTATCATGGAGCAGCTTCTCCCATTAGCCCTCAGGACTTATCTCCCCGAATCGGTTGGTCTAGTAATCAACGACCTGTGTTGTTTTTTTTAGAGAATTATGCGCTAAGACACCGGATGTTGTGACCCTGGAGAAACTAGAAAATTCTATTGCGTTGATACTTTGCAAGTTTAAGCGTATTTTCCCACCGTCATTCTTCGATATCATAATACATCTGACGGTTCATCTTGCAACTGAAGCTAAGTTAGTCGGACTGGTATAATATCGATGGATGTATCTCGTTAAGAGGTACGTGGAATTTTTCGTTTCGCACAATTTTTAAAATTATTGTTGTCCTGTATGCCCGTATTTATTTATTCAGCATATTTTATTTAGGTACCTCTACACTCTTAAAAAGTATATACATAATAGAAATCGACCAGATGGTTCTATCATGCAAGGTTATCTTCTAGATGAATCAACCACATTTTGTTCCCGCTATCTGGACGAGAACATTAAGACGAGACTTAACCGGCCTCGAAAAATTCAAGACGGGCCATATGGTAAAGCCGATTATAAGAATGTAGACACTATGTTTATCAACAAGATATACCGGTTTATCTTGCTCAATAGCGCATGTCTTGAAAAAATTAGAGAGTAAGTTTTTTTGGATTAATTGTAATATTTGTATTTATATGTGTATGAAATGATATAATATTAATATCATAATTTATTGTCGAGAACAGAATTCATTTTAACGAGCTACGTGAGGGGCATCCTGATTGGAACGATGAATGATTGGAAAAATATAATCAGGATAATTTTTGCGATTGGGTTGCAGATCATGTAAGTTATTCGAATAACATGTTGTTACTATCAGTTTTAATCTAAACTTATATCGTTATGTATTTGTCATAAAATTTATTTTGTTAGATCCACGATCCGAACTTGTCTGCATTATTAGAGAGTGATTTAAGATGTTTAGCTCAATTTCCTAGTATGGAGGTTGCATATTATAAAGAATTCGGCGTCCTTGGATACAAATTCAAAGTTAAGAACATAAAAACATCTAGAACCACTTAGAATAGTGGGATTGCGACGGTAGGATCGGATGGTGTGATTTATTATGGATACTTAAATTGTATACTCGGAATCTAACATCCCGGACGATCAGAACACTTTTATATATTTCAGTGTACTTGGTACGATACTCGAACCGATACGGATAAGTGGAGAAGCAATCTCGGGACTTGGAAAGATGAATATGGATTGACCAGTGTGAACACACTTTGATTTTACGGTCGGGAAGATCCGTTTATCTTTCTGAACCAAGCATTCCAAGTATACCACTCACAGTGTTTGAAGCATCCGGGATGGAGTGTCGTATGCTGTCGGAAACCCAGGGATGTCTACGATGTCCCAGAATTCGAGGACGGCGATGAGGATGAAGAAGAGAGAAGACTTAGATGCTCTGACCGTCTGTTTCAAAAGACGGGTTGTCTTCGGCTGATCATGAAGTTACGTGGATTAGAAATGATATTGATGATGAAATGCAAGTAGATATGTCTAATGCGCCCACGAAACGGAAAAGGTTATCAGTAATGTTATATTATTACTTCACATTTTACGATCTATACAATATAGTCAATGCTTGTAATGATTGTCTAATGCGTCCACGAACCATTTTATCTAGATTTGATGATGATGACGAAAGCAGCGAGGGGCGGCAGGAGCTCCAGCCGTGGCACCGGCAGAGGCAGAGGCAGAGCGGTTCTGCCGCCCGGAGAGCAGTGTAGGGAGCTTCAGAGGTCCGGTCTTGCACCCCCATCGGAGACCCCTTATGATGCCTCCTTCCATGTGGTCTTTGCCACACCTCCAGGTATATTGTACGCATATTCATTTTGAATGTAATATTATAGATATACATGCATGTTCGTGTCAAAATTGCTTACATTGCTAATACTTGATTGTCTAGCTGTTGGTGATACGTCCACATCAGGGACATAGGTCACTCCCACACCTCCAGGTATGTTTAAATATCATATAGTGCATGTATATTGATTTAGAATGTTATATCATAAATATACATACATTCTTTTTGCTCTTACGTACTTACATCTCGGGCTGTAGGTGGTGCCTTCACATCTCCGACAGAGCCTACCATCGCACCTACGGGTATGTTTATATATTCTATAGTGTATACATGTTGATTTTGAATGTTATATTATTGATATACGTATTCTTTTTGCAATTACTTATATAGCTAATACTTTATTGTCTAATTATAGGTGGCGCATCCTCATCTGGTGCAAGGGCCACTCCTGTCACTTCCATACCCTCCGCTCAGTCTGCACGTTTGTATGAATAAATATAAAATATTTATTTATTTTACATATTCTTTAAGAATAAACATGAACTTCATGTAATTTTATTAATGTTTATTTTCTAGTTGGAGATGCATCCACGTCCGGGTTACTGGATGTTCTTCACCTGAGGAACTATTGTCCCGCTCGTGTTGCTGCCCAGTCTCGTGCTTTAGTCGCCGGAGGTATATATCACACTTCAATTTTCGTTAAACCTTAATTTCTTAATACCACTTTGTCTTAATATTTATTGTCTTGATATTTCTTGTAGACGCAGGGCCTCCCCATCCCGAGAGGTGGACTCGAGGCCCGAATATGTCCCACAGGCTGATGCCCGACAGAGTTAGGGGGAGGTGGCATTCCCCCTCTTTTTTACCCCTGATTATCGCTATACCGGAAATTATGCTGAGAGGTTCGGCCGGTATATTGGGGATGAGAGCCGCCTCATGAAGAACTATCCACTTTACGTTGAGTGGGGCGACCAGCACCGACACTCATTCGCCCTCTTCTGGGATCAGGCTCGGGTATTAATATATATTTTCATTTGATTTATCCAATATAGTTATTATTAACACTTGCAATTTAATAATATTGTTTTTTTTTGTATTTTCAGTTGGATTACGATTTTCAGCCTGTACCCAACCCTGATAACCCTGGGAGGGTGCTCGATCTTCACGGTCTGTATAATGGCCTGATGAAGAACATCCAGACGAAGGTCCGATACAATAGGAATGAGCTGAAGATCGAATGCTATTCCCTGTGGATGGCGACCCCCGAGGCAGAGAGAGTGGCCCTCCTACATACTCCGGCCTTTGCGAGAGTCGACGTAGATACATGGCCTCTATTGTGCTAATATTTCGACTTTCCGCGCAAACAAGTATGTATTTTAAATGTAATTCATTGTTTAGTATATAATTTATTTTTTTGTGTTGCTTAATTAGAAAACTAAATCTGAATGTGTTGTGCAGAAACATGCCGATCAAAATAAAGAGAATAGCAAGCCGGTGAAGAGGGGTCGCCCCACTTATACAGGTGGCTCGAGAAATATTAGTCGTGCCATGGAGTTATCGGTAAATTACAATAGACCGGCCTTTGTGATATAAAGTAATATTAAGAGTTATTTTCTAATATATATAAATTTCTGGCGAATTGCAGAGAGCTCAGACCCTGGCGCATGGCGGTACACCGAGCGTGCTGTCCGCGTATCTTGCCGTCCATGTCACCTCGACAGATCCCGCCACAGCCGAGGTTCGATACCCCGACACCACTACCTAGGGGTATTGCGTAAGTGTTAATATTTATTCAACCCCTATTTGTAATTTTTGTTTTGAAAGGTTCAAATTTAAATTATATACTTATATTTTACTGGTTAGTGTAGGTGTAGGAGCGGGTGGTTGAGCAGGCGGGGGCATCGGGGATCGATTTTACTGGACAGAACGATCCGATACTGCTGACCCCAGTCTTAGACGCCGCACACGGAGGGCACCATGGAGGTTGGGAGAGAGGCCGAGGACTGGGTCCTAACAGGGCCCATATGAGGTTGGACTCCACTCTGGCGGTTACTTCCTCTATCTCCCGTGAGCGACGTTTCGAGCAAGAACTGGATACCTTGAAAGCCACCGTTCAGGAGTTGAAGGAGATATTGGTATGTATACTACTTAATAGTAAAATATTATGTCATATTATAGACAACAACATATCCAATATTAGTACGTAGCCTGAGCTTATTTGGTTATAGACTTAGCTTTGATTAATCATACATACATAGAACTTTCTAATTAAAATAAACTATGGTTTTCCAAACTAGATATCCAAATGAGGCCTAAGTCCCTAAGTATACATAGATTGGGGTTTCACAATAACCTGATAATGATAGGAATTCGACTAATACACAGTTCTTACTCGTTTATTACACACAAAATTGAACAGATGCGACAGGGTACATCGGCTGAGCCTCCACATGTATCTCCTTCGGCTGCGGCTCCGCAAGCCACTACCTCGGCTGCGGTTGCACAGACAACTCCTATAGCTCCACAGCCCGCTCAGACTCCCACAGCTGCGGCTCCGCAAGACACTACCTCGGCGGAGGTTGCGCAAGCCACTCCTACAGCTCCACAGCCCGCTCAGACCCCCGCACACTCCGCATTGCTCGAGATATTGACTCAGGGTATATCCGAGGAGCAGGCGTGCCAGATTACGGCGTTTATCAGAGGTGGAGCTGGACGGAGCTAGGGTAGCTTATTGATTCTTATATTTTAAACATGTATTTACTTATATGATATATATTGTATATATTTTGGACGATATTGATATTGGTGGTGTTTGCGTGTTCATATTGATTTAGATTGATATCATATTCTGCTTGTTGATTTCTTTTGTATATTATGCGTGATATGTGATTATGAATACTTCGATATATATTTTTCTTGTTGATTAATTTTATATATGATGTATATATTATTGTGCATAGGGAGAGGAAAAAACAGGCATCCCTTTTTTTATTAAAAAAACCCTGATAATATATCCCTACGGATTAAACCGTAGGGCTAAACATTGCCTCTACGGATTAATCCGTAGGATCCTACTTTGCCCCTACACATTTATCCATAGGGGAAAAATATTAGGATACCTGATATTTTGCACCTATGATCTCAGTAAGAGGGGTTATACTTGTCCCTACGGATTGGACCGTAAGGACATAAAAATGCCCCTATACAGGTATCCGTAGGGACAAAATATCAGAAAACCTTATATTTTCTCCTACATATCTGTACCTACGCATGTATCCGTAGGGGCTGAAATTTGGCCCTACGGAGTTATCCGTAGGGACAACAATTTTATTTTATAAACCGATAAATTAGATAACTTTTTTATCCTTACAGTCAAATCCATAGAGACATATGGACCTATGCATTAAACCGTAGGGGCAAGTATTTAACCGTAGGGGTATATTTAAGGTTAAGACTTGCACCTACGGCGTTTGTACCTACAGGCTAATTTTATGCCCCTACGGCTATAGCCGTAGGGGAAGTTTTTTGCTCCTACGGATTTATCCGCAGGGGCAACCCATATTTGTAGTAGTGACTGTCCCTACGGATATACTCGTAGGGGCACAAAAATATACCGTAGGTCCAAAGGCCACAGGTGCAAGTCTTCACCCAGAACATGCCCCTACGGAGTAATAATTGCCTCTACGGTTTTCGCCTTAAGGACATATTTCCCTACGGATTATACCGTAGAGACAAAATATTTATTTAATTAATTGGTTTATAAAATAAAATACTAGCCCCTCCGGATAAATCTATAGGGGTAAAGGACATGCTTTTACAGAGTTCTTCGTAGGTCCATATAAAAGCCCCTACGGATTTCTTCGTAGGTCCAGCTATATGCCCCTACGGGTTGATCCGTAGGTCCAGATATAAGCCCTAAGGATACATTCGTAGGAGCAAGTTTAATGCCTTACTTAGTTCATAGGGGCAAAATATCAGGTATCTTGATATTTTGTCTTTATTGATAACTGTGTAGGGGCAACCTTTGGACCTACAGATTAATTCGTAGGGTAACAGATGGCCCTACGGATTAATCCGTAAGGACAAAATATCAGGCTTTTTTTTTTAAAAAATGGGCTTCCTGTTTTTCCCCGTCCTGTGCACAATAATATATACATCATATAACCAAATACCGCAGTATTCATAATCAACATCGCACACATAATATATAAAAGAAATAAATAAACAGAGTACGATATCAATCTAAATCATCATGAACACGCAACCAACACCAATATCGTCCAAAATATATAAAATTTGTATCATATAAGTACATACATACTTAAAATATTTAAAAAAGCTACCCTAGCTCGGTCCAGCTCCTCCACCTCTGATAAACGCCGTAATCCGACGCATCTGCTTCTCGGTGCAGCCCTGAGTCGTCAAAAACTTGACCAATGAAGGAGCGGACTGTGCGGAAGTATGAGCGATCTGTGGAGCTGCAAGAGTGGTCTGCGCAACCGCAGCCGATGTAGTGCCTTGCGGAGCCGCAGCCGAAGGAGATGCATATGGAGCCGCAGCCGAAGCATCCTGTCGCATCTGTTCAATTTTATGTGTAATAAACGAGTAAGAACTGTGTATTAGATTTTAGTCGAATTCGTATCATTATCAGGTTATTACGAAACCCCAATCTAAGAATACTTAGAGACTTAGGCCTCTTTTGGATATCTAGTTTGGAAAACCGTAGTTTATTTTAATTAGACAATTCTATATAAGTATGATTAATCAAAGTTAAGTCTACAACCAAATAAGCTCAGACTACTAATATTGCATATGTTACTATCGATAATGTGATATAATATTTTACTATTAAGTAGTATATGTACCAACATCACCTTCAACTCCTCGACGGTGGTCTTCAAGGCGGCAACATCATGCTCTAGACGTCGCTCACGGGAGGTAGGAGAAGTAACCGCTGGAGTGGAGTCCAAACTTGTTTCCCCTAATCAAAGCAAAGCTCTGTTTGAATTTCAAAAATTCAAAAATTGAAGCAACGCTTTAATTTCCTTGCGCTGCGCGCAACGCGCCACGTGTCAAAAGCTGACACGCCAGCGCTGCACCCAAGACAGCACACCTAATCAGAGCAAAGCTCTATTTAAAATAAAAATAAAGGAAGCAATGATTCAGATGATCTGCGCTCAGCACTGCACGACACGTGTCAGCGCAGTTGCGCTGCGCTTCGCAACACGTGTCAAGCGCAGGTGCGCTTGCGCCAGCTGTGCCAGCATTTAAAACAGAAAAATTCTGGAAAAATCTTTCTAATCTTGTTAAAATAAGAAGATTATTTTTTGTAAAAAAGAAGCCCTAGGATCAAAGATCCAACGGTGGGGAAAAATCTCTAAATCACTCAGAGAAAGATCTTTTTAACTGATTTAAAAAATCAATTGGCACTATATAAAGGCCCCTAGACTCCAAGTCTAAAACACACAGAGATAGAGAAACCGGAGAATTCCTCTAAAACTTTAAGAAGAACTCCAAAAAAAAGGTAAACCTTTGAAAAGAGAAGAATTTCTTCTAAAAAGATCAATGAACTAAGAACAAGATCAAGATCTTTAATAAAAAATAATAAAAAAAAGTAATTTACTTCTCTATTAGATCTTTTGATCTATATAAAGGCATTGCCTTTTGATGAACCACTGGTTCTTAAAACTTGAGGTAGAACCTCTTTAATATAAAAAAGATTCTGTTTTTTGATCTAAAATAGATCAAGATGCGCTCTGCGCTTTTGAACAGTGCCCTACACTATTAATTTGAGCCTCTGCACTCTTGGGTTGGCGCAAGTCACCAGAACACGCCACGTGTCAACCCCAGAATAATCTGCGCCTTGCGCTTTTAAAAAAAATGAGTACTGCACTCTTGAATTGGCGCAAGTCGTCAGAGTGCACCACGTGTCATCAGCGCACTAGCGCAGCGCAATGGCGCAGCGCATTGCTCTTGCGCTCACCAGAGCGCGATACATGTCACCTCCACATCAGTTTGCGCCTTGCGCTCCTCAATCAGCGCAAAGCACCTGACAGGCCACATGGCGTATTGTCAGACTATTAAATGCAGCGCATTATTAAAGGGCAGAGCCCAATTAAGAGGTCCAATGGACCAAAACAAATGCTCTGCATTATAAAAAAAAGGGGACAGAGCCCAATTAAAAAGGCTTAACAGGTCAAAATAAAGCCTAATGCTTTGCATTATAAAAAAAGGGACAGAGCCCAATTAAAAAAGCCTAACAGGCCAGAATAAATGCACTGCATTATTAAACAGGGGCAGAGACTTAGTAAAGGCCTAACAGGCCAAATGCAAATAAAATGTTAAACACTTTCAACTGGACTTAGCCCAATACTGGCCATAAGTCCTCAAATTAAATTGAACTGAACACGATTGCTCTCTCAAATCAATTTACATCCGGTTCGAGGGTACATCTCCGAACTCCTCAGATATTTGTCGTTGTAATTCTTCAACGCCGTCAGAGAGGTGACGGGTCCCGACAACCACACATTGTTACGGGCTGTGGTGTCCTTAAACTCATGGACTAATGCGTCCTTAAACTCATGGACTAATGCGTCCTTAAACCAATATCCGTCCCCAAAATGGGAATGATGGACCACCATGTCCCTAAACTGGCAATACGGACTGTGGGGTCCTTAAACTCATGGACTAATGCGTCCTTAAACCAACAATACGGACTGTGGGATCCTTAAACTCATGGACTAATGCGTCCTTAAACTAACATTCGTCCCCAAAATGGGAATGTTGGACCACCATGTCCCTAAACTGGCAATGGACCGCTATGTCACTAAACTAGAACAATAGAGCCCCAAAATGCTCTTTTGTCGGATCTAAATGAACCTGTCAAGCTGATCGTAGTCTCAAATTAGACTAACGTATCCTTGACAAACGTTTAAGTTGATCTTAGCCTCAAGTATGGCTAACGCATCCTTAAACCAAAACCTTCAAACAGACTTTAGTCCGAAATTAGACTATAGATCCCCCAACCAACTTCGGTTCAAGGGTACATCTCTGAACTCCTCTGACATCTGTCGTTGTAATCCTTCAACGTCCTCAGAGAGGCGATGGGTCCTGACGGCCATACATGCAATGGACCACTATGTCCCTAAACTGGAACAATAGAGCCTCTGAATACTCTTTTGTCGGATCCAAACGATCCCGTTAAGTTGATCTTAGTCTCAAATTGGACTAACGTATCCTTAACAAAAGTTTAAGTTGAACTTAGTCTCAAATATGACTAACGTATCTTTAAACCAAAACCCCAAACCCAAATCTAAGAAAATACGAATTTGGACTAATCCACGTCCTACGGGCAACGACATAAATTAGTCTCCATATACAATCCACGAGCAACCACAAACAAAACAAACACCCAAGACACGAAGTGAAATTCTGGAGAAGGAGAAAGTTGTTACCGCGATGCGGTAGTGTAATTAACTGCAGGCGTTTGCGCCTGCAGGGAAGAGCGTCCCCACAATCAAAAACCCCTCGAACGAGGGGGAATCTGTCGAAGTCTGCTACATCGGCCGCATCCGTCTAAACCTCCGATACACGATGCCATAAATCAACTTGGCATCTTCGAAGAGGTGGACGGATAGCACCTATTAGCATCTGCCCCGAATCTTAGTGCCAAGACATCCCAGTCTTGTGCGCCGTCTTTCAGAAGGGAACAGATTCTGGCACGCCCGGTGGGACCTTTTCCTCTTTCCACTTCACACTTCATGTGTCATCTTCACGAACGAATCGCTGTTTGTTAATGGTTGCCCTCGGGTTTCAAGTTACTAAGATTTGGTCTCTTACTTGGCGCAAAAATCAAACAGCAATGGCGTCCAACTGCATAAACTGCTCTAAATGCAAATGCAACCGACGCTCCGCCTCACCTGGAGGTGTGGTTTACGGGCCTCAAGCAGCCTCCATCTTTGCTATGCCGGTGGAACAAGTGACTCAGGCTACCACCGGTCTGTTCTTCGGGACCATGCTCCCGCCAGTGAACATTAATGTCCCGCTACCTCAGGAAGGTTCAAAGAAGTCGGTCTTCGATCGACTTGCTACTACCACGGCCCTCTCAAAGGGTCGTCCAATGTCAAGCCGGCAGCCTCGGTCTTTACTAGGCTGAACCTGAACTCCGATAGGCCTGCCAAGAATCCCACGACCCCTGAAGTGGCCGTCCCAAAGAAGATGGCCATCTCTGCTCCTGAAATTGTCAAGACGGCTTCTCCTGCTAAAGAGTCGGTCTTTACAAGGCTGACTATTCTGGCTCCTGTTCCTGCTCGAAGGTCTGTTTTTGAAAGATTGGATACCGCTACTCAGAGAGATCATTCTTCAAGAGGATGGCACTAGCGGCGTCTCGTTTAGACAAGGGGCAAGACAAAGCCATCCCCATCGCCGAACCATCCCCAACAGCTCGACACGCTCGACGTCGCCACTGGCGCCGAGTAAGGAAGGCCGGGGGTAACTCCCCATCTGGGATAACTCCGCCGGCTCCAACGGTGGAAATTAATGTTGTGTTCCGACTGGGAACAGCTTTGAACCGCTAAGGAGGGTATGCAAAAACTCTCCGACTGCCACGCTGAAAAGATCTCCTCCTCCCGTGGAGGATGTAACAGAAACAAAGCCGGAGCAGCCCCCTTAACGGCTGTCCTCCAAAATTTACAAGGTCTGGCGGCAGGTTCAGGACTCAGTAATCGATTGAGATCACTCTCGCCGGCAGAAGAGGGTGAAAGTTCAGGAAGAAAAGAACCGTCCTGTCAAACAGCAAAGGACGACAACCACTTGAGTGCCCACTACAACGGCCCCCTCCACATCAACTACTCAAAAGAGAAGAAGGCCGGAGAAAGTCCCCACGTCTGCGGCAAATGTCAAAGGCAATGAGACTAAACGCCCCAAGTCTGGGGGCATAAGGGTGCATACTGTTTACATGGCTTCCGGAAAAGAGGAAAGCCGCGCTTCGACAGGTCATGGACCCCGCTTACGCGATCGGTGACTAAAACTCACGAGCAGCAGCAGAAACTCTAAGAAATGATGACTGCGATGGCCGCACTCACTGGGCCAAAAGAAAGCCCAGAAGTATCCTCGGATCAACGCCAGGAGCAAGAAACCGATGCCAAATTCCTTCGGAGAATACTGGAAAAGAAGGACAAACAGACTGCGGAACAAGCAGCCAATATAAAACGAATGACCCTTCTGTTCCAGGACATGATGGGTATGATGATCCAGCAGGATCCCCTAGCCGAAGATCCTTCGATTGTCCTTGAAGATGACAGAGGAGAGACGTCAAATCCACCGCCGGCTCTGTCAATGGCCAAGGAAGAGACAATTTCCAAAGCTGCCCTAGATGAATATATAGCTCAGTAGATACGAGTCCACCAGGCAACTGAGGCAGCCAGTCAAGTTGTCAAGACGGGGCGACCATATCCGAGCTGGTACGATCAGATAAAGTACCCGTCGGGCTACACGATCCTAAAGTTCCCTGTATATAAAGGGACGGGGAATCCACATCAATATGTTGCTCAGTTCAGGGTTCTTTGTGGCAACACCGGTTGCAATAATAAACTGCTACTTCGCCAGCTCGTCGGCAGTTTGTCGGAGACATCGTTCGAATGGTACTCCGAACTTCCGAACGACTCCGTTAAAACATTTGCGGAGATGGAGTTGTTGTTTACCCAGCGTTTCGCAAGCGCCAGCGAGCATACTCCAATAACAGCTTTGATCAATGCCCGAGTAAAACCAGGCGAAACTTGGGTTCAATATGCAATCTGATGGCGGAACTTATGGCCGAAGTGCGAACAGCGCATCGAAGAAGCGCCAGCGGTGGGCATGTTCATGGGCACCTTAGATTCTCATGCAACTATCTCATAGTTCATGATGTTCTTTAGACCAACTACGTTCCAGGCCTTGATCAACAAGTTACCCCAAATGGACCAGATGGGCCATAGACCGTCTCCTCCAAAGCCGGACTCTCGAAATGAGAAGGGGAAAGGAAAAGCGATCGTCGTCGCCAATGCTCAACATCAGCTGAGCAACTTGAAGCCGGTTGTCCGTCAAAACAATATGCGTTCGCGCTTCTCCCTTGAGGAGAGACTAGGGCGTCCTTACTCGTTTTCTCAAGATAAAACGAGAAGACTCTTCGAGCTGGCAGTGCGCAATAGACTCATCAATCTGCCGGATTCAAAACGACCGTTGCAGCCAAACGACATCAATGATCCCAATTACTGCCCCCACCACCGAGTGCTGGGTCATCCGATCGAGGATTGCTACATCTTCAAAAACTGGATTGAAGACCAATACCAGCAAGGCAAGTTCGCGTTATCCAAAAAATGGAAGATGAACCCGCCGCAACCTCATACCCCTTAAAAGGCGAATATGCCGGGGGTAACGTGCTCCCTTGTTGAAGAAGCTCCGTGGGAGGTTGTGCTATCAGCCAAAACCAAAAGGATGCTGAATGATCTCCAGACATACCCGGCGATCAGGTGGAAGAACCTGTTGGAACCTGAGATCATTGAAGGGATGCTGAAGCCGCGCCCAACCCCAAAAATCGGTGGTGATAGCCCAAGCACTCACACTCAGCCGTCGAAATCTTCAAAGAAGAAAATGAAGAGATCCAAAAAGCCCGTGAAGCCTGACGACAAGCGCACGGACTTACAAAAACAGATTGACGCACTAGAGGAATACAATCAAAAGGTACGGATTCCCATCACACTCCAAGAGTTCCTCAATCACGTCTTTCAAAAGGAAGATGAGGGAGAGAGCTCGTCGGATGAATCCGAGGAATACGTGGCGAGTTGTCATGTGATCTCTTACTCGTTTACGGACGATGAGAAAACTCCTTGCGCTGAGAAGCTGGGGGCAGATCCTAAGCCGCAACATCTGGGGCCATCGGATGAAACAATTGACGCATTCTTCAACGAAGCTCTTTTAAAAATTAAAGCTGATCGGGAATGCGAGACGGTCATATTTGAAAGGGCCAAGTGCCAGCGACTAGACGAAAGAGTTGAGACACTTCCATTGGATCAAAATACATCCACCGCAGATAAAATCAAGTTCAAGACAAGGAAGAGGTTTGCTAAAGCTATATCAATGGGGATGAAGCTGCCACCCTTTGAAGGAAACATTGCCGGCAAAGCAGAAATACACCCTTCCTACTGCTCATATCATCGAAAGATTTCGCACCCCACCGAAGAGTTCAAAGCTTTCAATAGATGGTGGCAGGGGTATGTTGTTCATCGGCAACATTTTAAGCGGGAGAAGCGCAAAACTCGTCGGGAGCGGAAAAGTACGACCGAGGAGCTTGGAAGAACTACCGGCGATTGTCACATGGTTAACGTCGGGGAAGCACAAGTTCTCACATTCGGGAGCGACTCTGATGAGAAAATGGCTCTTACCCCTCTCTTTAAAGAGTCCACCTCGGGCAAAAAGGAAGAGCTGAAGGCCTGCGAAAATATTCAGCTGCGTAATCGTACGCTACCCGAAAAGAATCTCGGACACTCAAATAAAAAAGATAAGAGAAAAGAACAGGTCTCTGAGGATATCGCCCTAGATGACCAAGTCATGGAAGAGCTAACCGCCAAGGACCCACTAAAGAAAAATAAGGTGGACTACAACGTTCTGGCGCACTTGAGGAAGCTACCCTCGCAGCTCAGCATTCTTGACGCCCTTTTACTGTCAAAAGAAGCAAGGGATTCATTGATCAAAGCACTACAGGAGGCAGAGCAATTCCAAGCTTTTCTCGTCGAAGAAAAGATGAAGGACGAGCTGGAGGAAGTGCACACAGCCGATGTCACTTTTGGTGATGAAGACCTCCTCCTTGGGACGCGCGAACAAAACCGCCCCCTCTATATCTCAGGATACTGCCACGATATAAAGATAGGCAAAATCCCGGTTGACAATGGATCTTCTGTTAATCTCCTTAACGTGCGGGTGTTAAAGGAAATCTGCATGAGCGTCTAGCACCTCGCTCGGGATAAGATTACCATCTCCGGGTTCGACTCTCAATCATCACGAACTCTTGGGTCCATGATACTAACGTTACACTTTGGGCTACTCGTCACGGACATTAAATTCCACGTCATAGACGCCAAGACATGCTATAATGCTTTGCTCGGTCGACCTTGGTTACACGAGTACAACATCATCCCTTCTACACGACACCAGTATATGAAATATTTTAAGGATGGTCTCGAGTGTACCGTGACGGGAGAACCGAACCCTTTCTCCGTGAACGAAGTCCGCAAATATGAAGATGCAAAATACTTCTTACCGGATTTCGAGGACACAGAAAGATGCCACAAGCCGGAGAACAAAGCTATCACCACTATTCCTGTCTTCGGGAGTGATACTGAGGAGGAAGAGGAGATAGTTTATTCAGGTCCACCCCAACACAACAAGCCAGGACCGTCCGCTCCCATGTTGATCTTTGGTAGTGACTCGGAAGATGAGGTCCATGCTATATTTTCCGCTCGACTTTCAATAAAAACTGTCGCTGATGAAGAGCAAAATTTGCAAGTTGCCATGGTGCCGCCCAAACATCATAAAGAACTCGATGCGCTCGATACCTACAGTGTAGAAGAGCTGCAGACGTTCTATGTTCCTCCTAGGCGAGAAGGCGAAAAGGCGATTCTATTCTACCGCTCCGGGGAAACCAAAGTGAAGAAAGAAATCTGGCACGGTGCGGATCCTACGCTTGACAGGCTTCAGCCCATTCGTCTGCCTATATATTATACAGAAGGCTTGAAAAGGCTATTGAAGCGCCAAGGGATACCCTTCAAACAGACCACTCGAAAAGCCAAATTCTATGACAGAGTCTGGAACGTTCCCGGAACTCAGCACAAGTTGCCCAACGGGAAAATGGAAACAATCGGGCTTGGGTACATTCGATCCAAGAAACGGGAGCTCCTCAGCGACTGCTACGTCGTACATGACTTCAATAAAGAAGGGAATGCTCAATGGGAAGATGCTAATCCTGAGCCAGAAAAAGTCCACGACGTAAAAATGCCCATTCTGTCGTTCGAAGAACAAATGGACAAGCTTATAAGGGAAGCTGGTCAAAAAGTTCGAGACGACCACAACCGCGAAATGGCCATCTACGAGAAAGCCAAAATGCAACGCCTCCTCTAGCAGGACACGAAATATGAAAATGCCGCTCCCTGTCAACCTGTTATAAAAAAGGTTCGACGCAGAGGCAGAAACAAGTCAAAACGCGGAAAAGACACTCAACAAAGACAAAGTGGGAACAAGAAGTCACGCAGTCGGGAATCTAGCGGTCCGGATTTGTCCCTTATGAAGAAGATGAGTCGAGCATACTCTTTTCCTCAAGATAAGACAAAGAGGATACTTGACCTCGCTATAAAATATCAGATGCTTACACTGCCGGAGTCTAAACACCCCGAGCAAGCAGGCGAAGCCTTTCACCCGAACTATTGTTCTTATCACCGAGTAATAGGCCATCCTCTCGAAGACTGCTTCACCTTCAAGAACTGGGTCGAAGATCAGTATCAGCTCGGCAGGTCCGCTCTATCTGACAGCTGGAAGGTAACGCCACCACAAAAGTATGAACCCAAAGCCACGAGAGCAGAACCAGATCCACATCGGTCTTGGAAGCGCGCTCGTACTTGTCATATGGCAACAATATCACAAGAAGAGCCCGAGAATATGGTGACCTTCCTGGGTGCTTTGAAAACAGCGATGACAAGGTGATCTCAGGATTTCCACCAGCGCCAAAAGAACTGGAAGATGGAATACACACTACTGCAGATAACCTCAAGAAAATCGAGTTGGGGACGGCAAACGACCCACGACCGACATTCGTCAGTGAGCTGTTATCTGAAGAAAAGGTGGCTGTGTTAAAAGACGTGCTTATGCAGCATAGAGTTGCTTCGCATGGAATTATTCCGAAATGCCAGGACTAGATCCAGAAATTGCTGTGCATAAATTGGCAATATCCCCGGACGTCAAGCCAGTCAAGCAGGCGCCGAGAAGGATGCGGTTCGAGCGTCATCCAAGAGGTTCAGTATCCCGATTGGATCGCCAATATCGTCCCTGTGATGAAAAAGAATGGGACAGTGCGCATATGTGTAGACTTCCGGGATCTCAATAAAGCCTGCCCGAAGGACGATTTCCCTGTGCCAGTCACCGAGCTGATGATAGATAACACGTCCACTCACAAAGTTTTCTCTTTCATGGATGGCTCATCAGGATATAATCAGATAAAGATGCATCCCGAAGACCAGAAGCACACCGCTTTCCAGACCCTTTTGGGTATATTCTGCTACAAGGTGATGCCCTTCGGTCTAAAGAACGCCGGTGCCACCTATCAAAGGTCCATGATATAGATCTTCGATGATCTTATACATGAAATCGTTGAATGTTATATCGACGACCTCATGGTTAAGAGAAAATCATACGAAGAGCATCTCGAGCATCTGAAGACCGTATTTCAACGCCTTCGACAATATAACTTGAAGATGAACCCTCTCAAATGCGCATTAGGAGTTTCTTCGGGTAAATTCTTAGGATTCATCGTCCGACACCGGGGTATCGAAATAGATCCGTCAAAGATCAAGGCGATCATGGAAATGCCTTCGCCAAGGACTCTCAAGCAATTGCGGTCTCTCCAAGGGAAGCTCGCGTATATCCGGCGATTCATAGCCAACCTTTCAGGAAAGTGCCGCCCTTACAGTCACCTGATGAAGAAGGGAACCCCTTTCGTTTGGGATCACAAATGCCAAGACGCGCTGGATGAAATCAAGCAGTACCTACAGAATCCGCCAGTGTTGGCTGCTCCGGTCAAGGGAAAGCCTCTCATTCTTTATACAACCACCCTCAAAGGTTCCTTAGGAGCATTATGGGCACAAGAGAATGACCAAGGGAAAGAAAGAGCACTCTATTATTTGAGTCGGGTTCTATTGGGGGCAGAAAGCAACTATCCCCCCATTGAAAAACACTGTCTGGCGTTGATCTTCGCGATAACAAAACTCAGGCACTATGCATTTGCGCATGAAGTTCGTCTCATATCGAAGGTGGACCCTCTTAAATATTTGATGTCAAAAGCTATACTGACAGGTCGGCTCGCTAAATGGGCCCTACTCTTGATGGAGTTCTCAATAACTTATCAACCTCTTAAGGCAGTGAAAGGCCAGGCCATCGCCGACTTCCTCGCTGAGCATCCGATACCTGCCAATTCTCCTCTGAATTTTGAGCTGCCAGACGAACATGCATTTGATGCGATCGACGGTAGTGATACCCAGTGGGAACTCTATTTTGATGGAGCGTCTTCCGTAAAGAAGCACAAACAAAGCACCCCTATAATCAAATCAGGGGTATGCCTCATCTTCGTAACTCCACAAGGAGGGATAATGTGCTTTGCCTTCTCTTTAATAGAGCCGAGGACGAACAATGAAGCCGAATACGAAGCTTTGATAGCAGGTCTTGAGATCGCCATCGACATGGGGATTGAAAACCTCCTCATATATGGAGATTCCCAGCTGGTCGTCAGTCAAGTCAATGGCGACTACCAAACATGCAAACCAGAGCTGGTGAAATACGGCGAAAAGGTGCAGCAACTGTTGATCCAAATTCCTTCCTATATGCTCGAAAGTATACCGCGTGCGGAAAATAGCAAAGCGGATGCGTTGGCCAAGCTCGCTAAGGAGCTAGCTGACGAGAACCTCGATGACGTAAGAATCGTGGTACAAAGCCGTCGGGTGCTTGCCCCAGCAGAAATTTCTCCGGAATCATCCGAAGAAAAGGGAGTGACTGGGCAAATGGCTTTGCAAATAAAAGACCAGGAAAAGGCTGAGGATTGGAGAGAAGTGTTTATAGACTACTTTAAATCCCATCGAACACCTGAAGATGCGTCCTCAAGAATCAGCTTATGAAACGAGCTCTGTCTTTTGCCTTCGTCAATGATACTCAGTACAAGAGGTCATTTGATTCTCTGTGGTTGAGATGTCTGGGACCTGAAGAGGCAAAAAGAGTCGTTCAGGAAGCTCACGACGGACTCTGCGGTTCTCACCAAGCAGGCCCGAAGATGAAGTTGAAGATCAAACGAATGGGCTACTACAGACCCACGATGATTCAGGACTGCCTCTAATATGCGAAGCAATGCCACTCATGCCAAATCCATGGGGACTTCATCCACCAGCATCCAAATCCACTACATCCAACGGTGACTAGCTGGCCGTTCGAAATGTGGGGGACTGACATAGTCGGCCCTATCGAACTAGCATCGTCCAGGGGACATCGATTCATCTTGGCGATGACTGACTACTTCTCTAAATGGACAGAAGCAGTACCGCTGAGGGAAGTGAAGACGGAGAATATCCTCCATTTCTTCAAGACGCACGTCATTTATCGGTTTGGAACTCCGTGACGGATCATCTCCGATAACGAGCCAGCCTACAGAAGCCACAAGATCAGTCGCTTCACGCAACAGCATAATATAGACTGTAGATGTTCCTCAGTTTATAATCGCTGAGCTAACGGTCTAGCTGAGACTTTTAACAAGATCTTGACGAAGATCGTGAAGAAGACGGTGTCCCCAAATAAGAAGGACTGGCATGAGAGACTGCAAGAAGCTCTCTGGGCGTATCGAACTATGTTCAAGACGACCACGAACACAACGCCGTACGCGTTGGTATTCAGTACAGAAGCGGTACTCCCCCTCGAAATAGAATTACCCTCTCTACGAGTGGCAGTCCACTACGAGCTGATGGACGAAGAAAGTGCTCACCTTCGGCTTGAGGAGCTTGACGCCCTTGATGAAACCCGGCTCATAGCGCAACAAAATCTGGAGGCTTACAAAGCAAAGATGACTCGCTCATATGAAAGATTAACCAGGCCGAGGATATTCCGCCAAGGCGAACTTGTGCTAGTGGTCAGAAGACCTATGATCCCCAATCGCGCCAAGCGGGGAAAATTCGAGCCAAACTATAAAGGCCCGTATATCATAGACAAGGTGTACCAGGGTGGAGCTTATCTACTTATGGATATGCATGGTGAAAGGCCTTTCAGGCCAATAAACGGTCGCTTCCTAAAGAAATAAAACACTTAATGAGTCACAGCCTAGGTCAATGATAGGTGACGACGACTATACCCGCTTGCTATCTTCCTAAGCCCAAACTCTATAAGTGGTAGCCGGCCTTCTTCAACAATGGACCGAAACGTCCTTAAACTAATGATGGATCACTATGTCCTAAAACTGGCTGTTGACCGAGACGTCTATAAATTACGGTGGATTGCAACATCCTAAAGCCGTGAAAAAAAAGAATAAAAAAAACGGTATGTCCATAAGCAAAATGGGCACGGATGAAAACCCGAAAGGGCTCCGTGAGTAAAAACAACAAAACTACCGGCGAGTGTTTGTGAAAACCCGGAAGGGTGCGACCTCGTTAGAAAAATAAAATAATAATAATAATAATAAAATAAATAAAAAAGAGAAGAGGGTATGTCCATAAGCAAAATGGGCACGGATGAAAACCCGAAAGGGCTCCGTGAGTAAAAACAGCAAGACTACCGGCGAGTGTTTGTAAAAACCCGAAAGGGCGCAACCTCGTTAAAGGACACTTACAGGGTCCTCTCGACCTTGTAAGGAGAAACCACCCGCATGAGTTTCTTACGACTCACAAGGGAGCAACACACTTTAGGATCCCCACGTTTCCTAAGGAAAAAATACACTTGCGAGATCCTCACGACTCGTAAAGAGAACTCTCTTATAGGACCCTCACGGCTCATAAGATTTAAAAGTCTTAAGTTACAGAGACCTGAATCTGTTCTTAAGCAACCCCCAGAACCTATGATATTTCCCTATAAGAGGCTCAATACTGACCCTTGTATACAATCCACGGGCGCGAATAAACATTTCCCTAACCATATGGTGAACAACCCTTGTAAGTCCTCTCGACTTATAAGGAGAAAACCCTTTTGTAAGATCCTTACGACTTACAGGGGAATATGCACTTAGGAATCCTCACGACTCCTAAGGAGAAAACACACCTACAAGATCCTCATGACTTGTAGAGAGAAATATCTTTGTGAGACCCTTACGGCTCATGAAGTCAAAAACCTTAGTCGACAGGACCCTAACCTTGTTCGCTAAGCCACCTTTGTTCGATATCGACAAAGGCAAATGATGATTCGCTCCTGGTAATATCCCAGTTGTAGCGGTGCTGATGCCGAGATCGGTGTCTAATTCCAGGCTTACGGCGAAACGACAGCAAGCCACACTTGCATACGAAATAGCCGAAATGATGGGGTAACTTCCAATAAAAGCAGCAAGTAAAAATGTATGCATGCAAAATAGCCGAAATGATTGGACAACTCGCAATAAAAAGCAGCGAGTAAAAATAAAAAAAACACAGCCGAAATGATTGGGCATCGCGAAAAATAGCTGAAATGATTGGGCAATCGCGACCTTCGCGATAGAAAAGCTGAAATGATAGAGTATCGCGGACAGAAATAAAAAAATATATAATGAAATTTATGCCCCACAGGCGATATCACAGCATTCCCTGTATACAATCCAGGGGCACAAACAAAGAAGGAATCACATCTTCTCTCCCCATGCTCCATCAGAAAACGGAGCCAAGTCTTGACGGCAACTCATATAAAACCTGAAAGACAATCGGAGATCATCTCACACCAGCACGGAGTGGTCGCTACCGGGACATTCGTCTCAATACAGCAGACACAATGCTAGCAAACGAAGCGAAGGCCAAATTCCTAGCTTTAGGGTCTTAACGGCAAGTCATATAAAGCCTGAAAGACCATCGGAGATCATCTCACACCAGCGCGGAGTGATCACCACCTCGACGTTCGTCTCGACATAGCAGACGGGATGTCAATACAGCGTTCTTCCTCTAACAGGATTCGGATGTGATAAGGCAAACGAAGCGAATGCCAAATTCCTAGCTTCAGGGTCTTAACGGCAAGCCATATAAAGCCTGAAAGACCATCGGAGATCATCTCACGCCAGTGCAGAGTGGTCACCATCTCGACGTTCGTCTCGACACAGCAGACGAGATGTCACCCGTGCGTTCTTCCTCTAGCAGGATTTAGACACGATAATCAAACAACGGAGCCACGACAAAATCCCTAGTTCCAAACCTCGACGGTTCACCAACAACCTAGAGACAACCGCGGCATTCTTCTCGATATAGAGGACGCAATGCCAGCAAACGAAGCGAAGACCAAATTCTTAGCTTTAGGGTCTTGACGGCAAGTCATATAAAGCCTGAAAGACTATCGGAGATCATCCCACACTAGCGCGGAGGGGTTATGACTCATCGGGGCTCTCCAAAATGAGCTTAACCTCAAGTAAAAAGTGACATGGAATATCCCTACGCTTGCTCTTTCGACGGTAATATTACCTGGAAGATTACTTGAAGACGTCTTGTCCAGCCCCCGGAGGGATCAGAGACACGACAATCGCAAGGCTACTCGAACAACAAGATTGCCTATCGAGGAATACATCAGCCAACGCGATGGTACGACGGACAAAACCCTAAGTACCACAGACCCTAACGGGCTTCTGTCGTAAAGAGCAGAGGTTAACTGTGACGTTAGGATATTCTTGCGAGAAATGCTCGATTCGTCTCGACTCGTGAGGAAATTAGTGTCTTTGCGAGAACTACTCGATATGTTTCGACTCGTGAGGAAAAGCCTTAGGCCGCAGGGATTAAAAAACCTGTTTTCTAAGCACTGGGACCCTGCAAGTCGGTCCAAAATGGACTCTTGCATACTATTCACGGGTCACACTCTCTGAAATCGAATCTCGACAGGGAGGGAAACAACCGCTTACGGGTCCTCTCAACTCGTAAGAGGGAAAATTCTCTTATAAGATCCTTACGACTTATAAGAGAAAACGCACTTAGGAATCCTCACGATTCCCAAGGAAAAAATACACCTACGAGATCCTCTCGATCCGTAGGGAGAAAAGTCTCTATGAGACCCTCACGGCTCATAGAGTTGAAAAGTCTTAGGCAGCAGATCTAAACCTGCCTCCTAAGCCATCACTACCTCTTGAAGAAGCCAAGACAGGATGCTCGCTCTATCATCTGTCAACCATGTTTACTAAGGCAGCATACTGATAATAAAAGAAGGAAGAAAGCGCAGAGATGACACAAGACATATCAAAAAAAATGTGTGTATCTTTATTCATGAATTCAATCAAGTACAAGGCGAATCGTATAAAAGAATAAAGAATGGATGCATTTTATTCAAAGATTATAAGTGTATAATTGATACAAAAAGCAGCTACTGAGAAGGAAGCGTCTTAAATATCCCTATCAATTGCTCGCGCACTTCCTTCAATACCTTCTCCTGACCGGCCGCCACTGCCAATTCTGCTTCCACCTGGGCCCGCTGCTGCATGTAGGATGAAAGCTCCTCCTCAACTGCTTGCTGAGCTGCTTCGCGACCTTGGGCATCCCGCTCGACGGTATCGAGCTTCTGCTTCAGTGCTAGCCCGTCAGAAATACTTTGCAGAAGACCCTCAAAGATAGCCTTCACCCGGGCAGCGTTCGCATTGACCTTAACACGCAATCTAGCAGACTCGTTCGAGGTCTCTTGGCACTCCTTCCGCCTTAAAACCGCTTCTTGTTCCAGATAGTGGAAGTAAGAAGCGCTTTGCTCGATCCATGTCGCTCGTTGAGTACTCGCGGCCAAGATCTCGGGGGCAGGACGCATAAGCTCCAGCTGATGCAGGCGGGCCTCGATCTCCCTGCAGTGATTAACCCAAGACTCGATGATGCCTTCATTATGAAAATTTACAAGCGTCGCCAGCATTGGATTAACCTCCGCAGCGAAATCTGCGGCAGATGGGGGAACGTCTGCATCAAGCTCTTCGACGTATCCGCTCAGCATGCCCAAACTCATCATAGCACCCTTTGAAGATGGACGTCACAAAAAGGGGCCTGCCGGCATTATGATGTGAGGCTCGAAGGGGGACAGAATCGGAAAAACAGCTGAAAGAACAAAACACAATTAGATGACGGTTCAAGAAATAAAAAAAGTCATCAATGAGGGAATTTACTATACCAGTTGCAGCAGGCGGCAAAGACGGGAGGACCGGTGGCGCAACTGATCTTTCATCTCCCCCTTCGATCTGTAGCACTGCAATCAGGGCAAGAAGAAATCAGAAACAAGTTCATTATTGGAAAAAGAAAGAGTATTAATTGAAAACTATACTCACTAGTGCCATTGGAGGAAGCACGCTCCGACGGGAAGGAGAAGTGTGGATGCAGCACCTGGTAGAGGTGATCGAAAAGCACTCCTACAAAGACGCAATAGTACGATATTAGTACATAAATTATGCGGCCGAAAGATAAAACTAATGGGTTACAAATCCATACCTTCCAACATTTGCGATGGCGCGAGAGAAGGTAGAGAGGTAGCCACCGTCAAGGCAGTAACTGACGGCGCTCCCTCGAGTAATGGAGTATCGGCACTGGCCGCACCTGCGTTAAAAAAAAAGATAAACCTGTCAGGAAAGGATGCAGAATAAAAGAAGGACGGTAACCCGAAATATATCTGATGATGATCCAGCCGAAGCGGCGGCGTCTCCCTCCATTGACATGAGACCACCTCCCGACGCCTCATCGCCAGACTCTACGGGAGCCATCGTCGTGCTCGCGAGGCCAGGAGAAGACGGAGGACCTTGGGCGGGGAGAGCAATGATCGGAGCATTGCCAGACTCTGGAGAAAGAGCGGCCGGCTCGTCCTCAGGAATCATACCCGTCTCACCCGCTACTCCCTCGGGCTCACCAGTCGCGTCCGTCTCGTCCACCGTTGCCATGGGGTCGTCGGTCTCAGGTGCTCCATCCGCTGCTTCCCCAGGCTCGGTTATAGCGGCCATCTCATTTACCGCTACCTCGCGCTCGGCAGTGGTGGCCATCTCGAGCGTAGTAGGCGTGACTGTCTCATCAGCTACTACCTCGGGTCCAGCAACCCCGGCTACGTCGCCCACCGTTGGCTCGGGTTCAGCCAGTACCTCCTCCACTGTCCCCTTAGGCTTGACGGTTTCCGCCTCCCCTTCAATTGGACTTGGCCTTGCAGGACAAGATATATAAGAACCGATAGATTTACAATTCTTACAAAAAAGTCATGAAAGACACATTACCTGAGGTGGATTGATTGTTGGCCTCCCGAGCTGCACGCGCCGCCTGTCTATGAGCAGTAGACAAGGCGACCGGAGGCTCCTTGGAAGGAGAAGCAACGGGAATGACGGCGCTTGGGCCCACTCCCATGGCCAAAGCAGCTCTGCGCTCCTTTGCCTCGCGCCTCAAGCGCTTCCTCTCCTCCCGGGCCGTCACGATGGACCTCTTGGAAGCCTCCAACAAGGTGTCGTCGTCCGCATTCAAAGTTGCCTCCAGAGCCTTCAGGGCATCCATCATTGGCTTTTTGAGTCGGGTTTCTTGCGGTAATCCCGAAGAGGCCGGAACATCAGTAGCTGGCCCGGAGAGAGTCCCCGCATCGGCTTGCGCAATAGATCTCGCGGTCCCTGCAATAAGATAAAGAAAATGTTAGATTGACCATAACAAAGGAGAATAAATATTCAATGAACCGAAATGTACCAAGGCCTAAGGATGCTCTGAGCCGTTCCTCCTCTTGAAAAGTTTTGAGGGAAGCGGCGATAGCTTCTTCAGTAGAAATGCCTGTTAAAAAAAAAGGGAAAGGGGGAAAAGCGTTAATCAAAGACAGTGATAAAAGTACGATGCAATGGCGAAAAAATACGACTAGTGATTACCTTATTGCGCAAGCTTAGCTAGCCACGCGTCGCGCCTCGTCAATCGCTCTGAAGCTGTGATGGCGGCCGCCAGATCAGTGTCGTCTGGTGGTGTAAATAATCCTTTGTTGGTCCCGTACTCACCCAAGCCGTCGCTATAGGGAGCATGGGGTTCTTGAACGAACGCAACGTCAGCAGAGAGGATCGGCTTCTTCTTCCTCTTCTGCACGCGAGCCCCGGGTGCACTCAAAATCAACTTGCGTTTCGTAGGCACCTTGGGACAACGGGTCCCAATGTTCGAACCCACGCCGGACTCCGGCGAGACCACGTTCACCGTCTCCACCGGAACATGGGACGCTAGGGGCATGTCCACGGTATCACGAGGCAATTCGCACGGAGGGCTCAGCACGCGCGGTGGTCCAACTCCAGCATCTTTCAGCGGAGGAACGACATGGGTCCTTGGCTTCAGGGGAGCCTTGCGGTCGCTGCAGGGAATCGCACCCTTACGGTCAACCAACATGCGCTTCTCTTCACGGATGACTGCACCCATTGCGTGCGCGTACCAAGCCACGTACATATGGAGGACCCGGGGGACGCAGCTCGGCTCGCTGATAAAGAAGTGGGAGCCCGTATTCAGCCGCATAAAATGGTGCATCGCGCTTCGTATCCCCTCGATGGTGGCCGCAGGCTCTTCTTAAAACGCCTCCAGTAGGACCCCCTGGTTATATTGGGCGAACCGGTGGGGGTTATACCTCATGAAGAGCGCCATATCGTTTTGCCTGAACACCAGGACACCCGACCGGATGGAGTATAGGTGAAGAATCTCCCGGGCTTTCAGTACGGAGGCCCCGTCCTTGAATCTATCACGCAGTGCCAACACCGCCTTGGAGGTTTCCGAGCCGATAGTCACGACTTTGTCCATAAAAGAAATCCTCGCTCCGACCAGGTGCGGACGAAGGAGCAACCCCTTAGCCTCCCGTGGAGGCGGATTCACAATCGAGGCGCCGATCAGCCGCATGACTCTTGGGAGTCTGCACTTCTCGAAAAACGAGGGCTCTTATGAATGCCGAATACTCCAGCACATGCATTTCCATCCACGAAGTGAAGTAGTGCATCGGTAAATTGGAAGGTTGCACCCCAGGTTCATTTGTGTCTGCCGCCACGCTGAGTCCATGGTATAGGTGGGCCAACCCGGCGATTCTGATCGACAACTGTAGGCCAGCCACCATTCGATGCGCTGGGTAGAAGGCGGACGGCCTCATATAGCGCGGGTACATGGGGAGCGCGAACCGGTATAGCCACAATCCCAAAAACCCTAAAAAGAAGGTCTCCTCATCAATGCCCGGGGTGGTGATTTCTGATAAGGGCATGATGGCGGTATCGGGGAGATAGAAATCCTTTTGATCGTCTTCCAATGCTGGTCGACGATCTAAGCCGAAGCCGAAAGGTTCGTCGAGCTTGGTGAACTTTTCACTCCGCTGTGATAGAATCTCCGGTCTAAGGAAGCGGGCTGTGAAATCTGCAAAACTGACTCCCCGGACTCCCGATTCCAAATAGAGACCTTCATATATGTTCAGCACCGTTACCAGACTCGGAAATTGGTGCTGAATAGTATTCTTGGGTGTTAGGCCCATCACCAATGGCTTGGTGGCGAAGACATACTCGTCAGGAGGAAGCAGCTCCTCATAATGCTCCCCCCTCACCGGCAAACCCGAGATCTCAGCGAACTCTTCCAGGGAGATGGAGACTTCCCTGTCCGATAGAAGGAAAGTATGGGTGGGGATGTTCCATTGTTCTATGAATGCCTTAACCTACCACGTCGGAGGAACATGGTATTCGAACAATGAGACGTAGACGGCGGAGTACAGACCAATCTTCATCAGATGCGTCCTCTTCGCTGATAGGATATACCTGGCCCACTGCAAGTATCCGGCCGGTTATCGAGGGGTCAATCCAATATTGTAAGGTTGTCCCTAAGGGCGTGCCTCACCCTGACATATGCGCCGCCCCAAGATGTCCACGGCTGCCAGTGGCTGCACGGGAATGGAAGCAATCGAAGGCTGGAGAAGATCCTCCGAATTCCAGTTCATGACCTCCACGGCATACTTCACCGGGGGTTCATCCGCATAGGGGATCGACGAGATAGGCTCTGACGCCATCGCCCAACCGAAGCTTCGGCGACCCTTGATGATTTCACTGTACCACCTACCCTACAGATGAAGGTTCTTACACTCGGGGTCATGATCCTTAATGAGAGCGAGCACCTCCCGGTCCACCGGCGCCTCAGGAAATCCTCCCTCTGAGCGAACAAATGGGAAAAACAGATCAACAGACATGATTGCTTGCAAAGAAAAACGAGATTCAGCCATCAGTATCTTAATTTAATTTTTTTTTTAAAAAGCCTGACACTTGGAACTTCAAGATTTGTACCACAATGCAATGCAGTGGATAGGGGACCAAAGAGGGACCCATAAAATTTAGATGACAATGCATCAGTTGATAAGACAGCCCCAACATTGGATGAGCCTGTCAATTAATGAGGAGAGCCCCAAAAGAATATTCTCATTAATGAGAAATCCCTAAAGACAAGGAGAAAATCTCCTCTTTCAGAGCAAAA
This sequence comes from Agapanthus africanus, assembly GCA_030015575.1. NCBI lineage: Eukaryota > Viridiplantae > Streptophyta > Magnoliopsida > Asparagales > Amaryllidaceae > Agapanthus > Agapanthus africanus. The sequence continues at coordinate 3,499,684 of JASDDO010000150.1, read as the reverse complement.
CTCTGTCATAGAGTGACACTTGTCAAACTCTGGTCTCAAGGGAATAAAATTCCTTAAAAGATTAAAAGAGCCTAGCTCTATGATAATGATGGAAATATCCATCAAAGGAAAATTAATTTCTAAAAAAAATTAATTAATTAATATTATTAATTAAAAAAATTTGGGATCTTAAAGATCCAAGAAAACTCTTGAGAGTTCTTCAATTTTTTTTAGATAAAAAAGATCCATACTTTGTCCATGAGCAAAGTTTTGTTCATGGGTTAAAAACCCTGAAACAAGATCTGTTTAGATTTATGAATTCTTGAGAGCAACGCTCTGTTGGTGAAACCCTAAAGGGGTTTTCTTTAGATCAAAGATTTATGAGAGCAAGACTCTGTCAATTAAAATTAATTTAATTTAATTTAAGTTAATTTTACCTAAAAGTTTTTTATAGTTTAACTCTTAAGTTCTTGAAAGCAAGAGCAAGGATCTGAAGTTCTGAGAATAAGAATTCTTGAAGATGATAATCATCTGCTGAGAACCAAAGGTCCTATTTATAAGCGCTTGTGCGCCCTTTCAACTCCTGAGTTGATCTGACGGTTGGGATCTTGCCACCGCTGCATTCACGTGTGCGCCACGTGAGCGCAACGGTGGGAGGGCATTTGTTTTCCCTAATCAGAGCAAAGACCTATTTGAATTTCAAAAATTCAAAAATTGAAGCAACGGTTCAATTTCCTTGCACTGCGTGCAACGCGCCACGTGTCAAAATCTGACACGCCAGCGCTGCGTCCAAGACAGCGCACCCAATCAAAGCAAAGCTCTATTTAAAATAAAAATAAAGGAAGCAACACTTCAGATGATCTGCGCTCAGCGCTGCGCGACATGTGTCAGCGCAGTTGCGCTGCGCTCTGCGCTGCGCGACACGTGTCAAGCGCATGTGCGCTTGCGCCAGCTGTGCCAGCATTTAAAATAGAAAAATTCTGGAACAATTAGCCGATTTAGATTTGCGAATTATTCTAATCTTGTTAAAACAAGAAGATTATCTTCTGTAAAATAGAAGCCCTAGGATCAAAGATCCAACGATGGGGAAAAATCCCTAAATCACTCAGAGAAAGATCTCTTTAACTGATTTAACAAATCAATTGGCACTATATAAAGGCCCCTAGACTCCAAGTCTAAAACACACAGAGATAGAGAAATCGGAGAATTCCTCTAAAACTTTGAGAAGATCTCTAAAAAAAGGTAAACCTTTGAAAAGAGAAGAATTTCTTCTAAAAAGATCAATGATCTAAGAGCAAGATCAAGATCTTTAATAAAAAATAATAATAAAGAAGTAATTTACTTCTCTATTAGATCTTTTGATCTATATAAAGGCATTGCCTTTTGATGAACCACTGGTTCTTAAAACTTGAGGTAGAACCTCTTTAGAATAAAAAAGTTTCTGTTTTTTTTTATCTAAAATAGATCAATATGCGCTCTGCGCTTTTGAACAGTGCCCTGCACTATTAATTTGAGCCTCTGCGTTCTTGGGTTGGCGCAGGTCACCAGAACACGCCACGTGTCAACCCCAGAATAATCTGCGCCTTGCGCTTTTAAAAAAAATGAGCACTGCGCTCTTGAATAGGCGCAAGTCGTTAGAGTGTGCCACATGTCAGCAGCGCACTAGCGTAGCGCAATGGCGCAGCGCATTGCTCTTGCGCTCACCAGAGCGTGACACGTGTCACTTCCACATCAGTTTGCGCCTTGCGCTCCTCAATCAGCGCAAAGCACCTGACAGGCCACGTGGCGCATTATCAGACTATTGAATGCAGCACATTATTAAAGGGCAGAGCCCAATTAAAAGGTCCAATGGACCAAAACAAATGCTCTGCATTATAAAAAAAGGGACAGAGCCCAATTAAAAAGGTCCAACAGGTCAAAATAAAGCCTAGTGCTTTGCATTATAAAAAAAGGGACAGAGCCCAATTAAAAAGGCCTAACAGGCCAGAATAAATGCACTGCATTATTAAACAGGGGCAGAGCCCTAGTAAAGGCCTAATAGGCCAAATGCAAATAAATTGTTGAACACTTTCAACTGGATTTAGCCCAATACTGGCCATAAGTCCTGAAATTAAATTGAACTGAGCACGACCGCTCTCTCAAATCAATTTACATCCGGTTTGAGGGTACATCTCCGAACTCCTCTGATATTTGTCGTTGTAATCCTTCAACGTCGTCAAAGAGGTGACGGGTCCCGACAACCACACATTGTTATGGACTGTGGGGTTCTTAAACTCATGGACTAATGCGTCCTTAAACTCATGGACTAATGCGTCCTTAAACCAATATCCGTCTCCAAAATAGGAATGATGGACCACCATGTCCCTAAACTGGCAATACGGACTGTGGGGTCCTTAAACTCATGGACTAATGCGTCCTTAAACCAGCAATACGGACTGTGGGGTCCTTAAACGCATGGACTAATGCGTCCTTAAACTAACATTCGTCCCCAAAATGGGAATGTTGGATCACCATGTCCCTAAACTGGCAATGGACCACTATGTCCCTAAACTAGAACAATAGAGGCCCAAATGCTCTTTTGTCGGATCTAAATGATCCTGTCAAGCTGGTCGTAGAGTCAAATTAGACTAACGTATCCTTCAAAAACGTTTAAGTTGATCTTAGCCTCAAGTATGGCTAACGTATTCTTAAACCAAAACCTTCAAACAGACTTTAGTCCCAAATTGGACTATAGATCCCCCAACCAACTTCGGTTCAAGGATACATCTCTGAACTCCTCTAACATCTGTCGTTGTAATCCTTCAACGTCCTCAGAGAGGTGATGGGTCCCGACGGCCATACATGAAATGGACCACTATGTCCTTAAACTGGAACAATAGAGCCTCCAAATGCTCTTTTGTCGGATCCAAACGACCCTGTTAAGTTGATCTTAGTCTCAAAATGGACTAACGTATTCTTAACAAACGTTTAAGTCGGTCTTAGCCTCAAATATGGCTAACGTATCCTTAAACCAAAACCCCAAACCCAAATCTAAGAAAATACGGATTTGGACTAATCCACGTCCTACGGGCGATGACATAAATTAGTCTCCGTATACAATCCACGGGCAACCACAAACAAATACCCAAGACACGAAGTGAAATTCTGGAGAAAGAGAAAGTTGTTACCGCGATGCGGTAGTGTAATTAACTGCAGGGGCTTGCGCCTGCAGGGAAGAGCGTCCCCACAATCAAAACCCCCTCGAACGAGGGGGAATCTGACGAAGTCTGCTATATCGGTCGCATCCGTTTAAACCTCGGATACACGGTGTGATAAATCAACTTGGCATCTTCGGCGAGGTGGATGGATAGCACCTATTAACATGTGCCCCGAATCTCAGTGTCAAGACGTCCCAGTCTTGTGCGCCGTCTTTCAGAGGGGAACAAACCTCATATGGGCCCTGCTAGAACCCGGTCCCCGGCCTTTCTCCCAACCTCCATGGTGCCCTCCGTGTTTGGCGTCTAGGACTGGGTCAGCAGCATCGAATCGGTCTGTCCAGTAAAATCGATCCCCGATGCGTCCGCCTGCTCCACCGCCCGCTTCTACACCCACATTAACCATTAAAATATAAGTCTATCATTTAAATTTAAAATTTTCAAAACAAAAATTTCAAACCTGTTAGAATAAATATTAACACTTACGCAATACTCCTTGTTTCCCCAAATCAAAGCAAAGATCTGTTTTGAATTTCAAAATTCAAAAATTGAAGCAACGCTTCAGATTCCGTGCACTGCGCGCCACGTGTCAAAAGCAGACACGCCAGCGCCAGAAGCGCTGCGTCCTAGGCAGCGCACCCCAAATCAGAGCAAAGCTCTGTTTCAAAATTCAAAATTTAAAAGTCGAAGCAACGCTTCAGATCCAGCGCTCTGCGCTGCGCGCTACGTGTCAAACATGGATGCGCTAGCGCAGTTGCACTGCGCTCTGCGTTACGCGTCACGTGTCAAGCACGGATGCGCTAGCGTAGTTGCGCTGCGCTTTGCGTTGCGTGCCACGTGTCGAACGTAGGTGCGCTAGCGCAAAGTGCGCCGGCGCAAAGTGCGCCAGCGCTGAAATTAAAAGAATTCCCCACCATTAGATCAAAAGATCTAATAATAATAAATTATTAATTAATCAGAATTAAAATTCTGTTATGGAAAGATTTTTTCAATTTTATTAAAATAAGAAGATTATCTTCTGTAAAACAGAAGCCTTAGGATCAAAGATCCAACGGTGGGAAATATTCCTAAATCAATCAGAGAAAGATCTCTTAAACTGATTTAACAAATCAATTGGCCCTATATAAAGGCCCCATGACTTCAAGTCTCATATAGAAAACTCTCTGCAAAATTTGAGAAAACTCAAAGAGAAAGAAAGTCAAGCCTTTAGAAAAAAGAAGATCATTTCTTCATCTTTAAGGTAAAGAACTATTTCTTGAACCACAGAGATGAAATCATCTCGTAAAAAGGAGAAACATCTTCTAAAAAGATCTTAGATCTATAAAAAGACCAAGGTTTTTGATTAAAAAGAAAAGATCAAAATATCTAATTATAAAAATATAAAAAGAAGTATTTTATTTCATTCACAGATCTTTTGATCCATAAAGGCAGAGCCTTTTATAAAAAAAACAAGAACTTTTGTTCTTAGATCTTGAGGCAAAGCTTCCTTTGAAGAACATAAATTTGTTTTTTGATCTTAAAATTGATCAAAATGCACTTTGCGCTATTAGATAGTGCCTTGCACTCATAAACTGCGCGTTTGCGCTCCTTGGACTGGTGCACAGTGCCATAACTTGCCACGTGTCAACTATAGACACGATCTGCGCTTTGCGCTCATGAAAACAGCGCACTGCGCTCTTGGGTTGGTGTTCAGCGTTAAGCGCGCTACATGTCACTCACTGGCGCACCCATAAATTAGTGCAGCGCGCTCATAAATTAAAAGCGCAGCGTGCTAACAAACTAGTGCTTAGCGCTAAGCGCGACACATATCCTCCTCGTGTGCGCTAACCGACAGAAGCGCAATGCGCTCTTTGACTGGCGCAAAGCACCTAGTGCGCCACGTGGCGCGCTGTCAGAACATACTTTGTTCTGATAAATGCTATGCATTCAATATAAGACAAAAAATGTCAGAGCCCAATGCTTTGCATTATTAAAAGGGTAGAGCCCAAATAAAGGCCTAACAGGCAGAACAAAAATAAAATGTTAAACATTTTTAACTGGACTTAGCCCAATTCTGGCCATAAGTCCTCAATTTAAATTGAACCGAACTCATCTGCTCTTCCAATCAATTTACACCCGGTTTGAGGGTACATCTCTTTACTCCTCTGATATCTGTCGTTGTAATCCTTCAACGTCGTCAGAGAGGTGACTGGTCCTAACAACCACTCATTAATACGGACTGTGGAGTCCTTAAATCCACGGACTATGATGTCCTTAACCTCGACCGTAATATCTTAAAACTAACAACGGACTGTGGGGTCCTTAAACTCATGGACTATGATGTCCTTAACCTCGACCGTGATATCTTAAAACTAACACCGGACTGTAAGGTCCTTAAACTCACGGACTATGATGTTCTTAACCTCGACCGCGATGTCTTATAACTAACAATGGACCATAATGTCCTTAAACTAATTATCGACCGCAATGTCATTAAACTAAACAATAGAGCCCAGTTGCTCTCTTGTTGGATCTAAACGATCCCGTTAAGTTGATCTAAGTCTAAAATTTGACTAACGTATCCTTAGCAAACGTTTAAGTGTATCTTAGTCTCAAATAAGGCTAACGTATCCTTAAACCCAACCCCCCAACCCAAATCTAAGAAAGATATGGATTTGGACTAGTCCACGCCCTACAGACGACAACATTACTTAGTCTCCGTATACAATCCACGGGCAACCAAACACAAAACAAACACCCAGACACGAAATGACCATCTGGAGAAGGAGAAAGTTGTTACCGTGATGCGGTAGCATAATTAACTGCAGGGGCTTGCGCCGGCAGGGAAGAGCATCCCCACAATCAAAAACTCCTCAAACGAGGGGGAATCTGACGAAGTCTACTATATCGGCCGCATCTATTTAAACCTTTGATATATGGTGCCATAAATTAACTTGGCATCTTCGGAGAGGTAGACGGATAGCACTAATTAGCATCTGCACCGAATTTCAGGCAAGACGGTTTAAATGGATGCGGCCGATGTAGCAGACTTCGTCAGATTCCCACTCATTTGAGGGGTTTCTGATTATGGGGACGCTCTTCCCTGCAGGCGCAAGCCCCTACGGTTAATTACGTTACCGCATCGCGGTAACAACTTTCTCCTTCTCCATATGGTCACTTCGTGTCGTAGGTGTTTTGTGTTCGGTTGCCCGTGGATTGTATACAGAGACTAATTTGTGCTGCCGCTCGTAGGACGTGGATTAGTCCAAATCCGTATCTTTCTTTGATTTGGGTTTGGGTGTTTGGGTTTAAGGATACGCTAGCCCTGTTTGAGGTTAAGATCAACTTAAACGTTTGTTAAGGATACGTTAGTCTCATTTCAGACTAAGATCAACTTAACCCTTTGTTAAGGATTCGTTAGTCTCATTGCAGACTAAGATAAACTTAATGGTATCATTTAGATCCAACAAAAGAGTATTTGGACTCTATTGTTTAGTTTAGAGACATTGCAGTCGATTACCAGTTTAAGGACATGGTGGTCCATGGAATGTATGGCAGTCGGGACCCGTCACCTCTCTAAAGACGTTGAAGGATTATAACGACAAATATCAGAAGAGTTCATAGATATACCCTTGAACCAATGTTGGTTGGGAGATCTATAGTCCAATTTGGGACTAAAGCCTGTTTGAAGATTTATGAGCATATGGGCTCAGTTGATATGAGTTGAACATTTTACAGTTCTGGCTGTTGAGCCTTTATTTGGGCTCGGCCCTTTTTAAATAATGCATAGCATTTGAGTGGTCTGATAGTGCGCCACGTGGCTTGTTAAGCGCTTTGCGCTAATTAAAGAGCGTAATGCGCTAACGCATGCGCAGGTGACACGTGTTACGCTCTACGCCAAGCGCAAGTCTATTAGTGCGGTGCACTGTGCTGGTGCACTGCGCTCGTGCGCTGCTAACACGTGGCGCGCTCTGGTGCTATGCGCCAATCTAAGAGCACAGTGCGCTATATTTAGAAGCGCAAAACGCAGATCATTCTGTGGTTGACACGTGACGCGTTCTGGCGTAGTGCGCCAGTCCAATAAGCACAAAGGCGCATTTCAAAAGTGCAAGGCACTGTCCAATAGCGCAGAGCGCATCTTGATCAAATTTAGATCAAAGAACAGGTTATTCGTTCTCTCAAAAGAGGTTCTACCTCAAGATTCAAGAACCAATGGTTCTTACTCTTATCAAAAGGCTGTGCCTTTATATAGATCAAAAGATCTAAGAATGAAGTAAATTACTTCTTTAAATCTTTTATGATTGGACTTTCTGATCTTTTTCTTTTCTTATTGAAGATCTTGATCTTGTTCTTAGATCTTTGATCTTTTTAGAAGAAAATTCTTCTTTTTGTGAGGTGTTTCCATCTCTGTTATTCAAGAATCAAATTCTTGACCTTTAAAGATGAAGAAGATGGTCTTCTTTCTTCAAAGGCTTGCCTTTTCTTCTCTTTGAGTTTTTAGAGGGTTCTCTCTCTTCTGTATCTCTATATCTGTGAGACTTGGAGTCTAGGGGCCTTTATATAGATCAAATTGGTTTGTTGAGTTAGTTACAGAGATCTTTCTCTGATTGATCTGGGGATATTTCCCCACCGTTGGATCTTTGATCCTAAGGCCTCTGTTTTACAGAAGACAATTTTCTTATTTTAATAAGATTGGAAAGATCTTTTTAGAATTTTAATTCAGATTAATTAATCATTTATTATTTAAGTTCCAGTGCTGGCGCAATTGGTGCTAGCGCGCCTGCGCTTGACACGTGTCGCGCAGCGCGCCTGCGCTAGCGCGCCTGCGCTTGACACGTGGTGCACAGTGCAGCGCAACTGCGCTAGCGTGCTTGTGCTTGACATGTGGAGCGCAGCGCTTGACACGTGGCACGCAGCGCAGAGCGCAAGTGATCTGAAGCGTTGCTTCATTTATTTTTTAAAATTTGAATTTTGAAACGGAGCCTTGCTCTGATTGGGGGAAACAGAAGCGTCGCTTCATTTCCCACCTTGGAATTTGAACAGAGTTTTGCTTTGATTGGGGGAAACAAATGCCCCCCCACTGTTGCGCTTACGTGGCCCCAAACGTGAGCACAGCGGTGGCAGAATCTCAACCGTTGGGTTAACTTTTGGAAGTTGAAACGGCTCTCAATGCCTATAAATAGGACCTTTGGTCCCTTAGATGATTTTCATCTCCTCCTTGAGAATTTTTATTCAGAGCTTTGCTCTTTCGTTCAAGAACTTTTAAGAGTTAGAACTCTAGAAAAAATTTTAGGTAAAAATTAAATTAGATTAAATTAAATTAATTTTAAGAGCCTTGCTCTTAATAAAACCCACCGTTGCCAGTCCCAAGTCCGGATGAGAAAGGGTGAGGGTTGTGGTAGGCTTGTGACAGCCAAAATAAAACTTTGTCACATTCTATGACATGAACCATAATAAGAATATTATTGGGGCGTCCCCTACTCAGCGACGCGCTACATCGGATCCCGGGTGTAGTGTTAAGTATGCAAGGGCTTCTAGGTCATCGTCCAGATGCGGCGCGCTACATCGGATTCCGGGTGTAGTGACAAATAAGCAAGGGTCGTCGTCTAGAAACAACGCGCTACATCAGACCCCGGGTGTAGTGACAAATAAGCAAGGGCCGTCGTCCAGAGATGGCGCACTACATCGGACCCCGGGTGTAGTGACAAATAAGCAAGGGTCGTCGTCCAGAAACGGCGCGCTACATCGGACCCCGGGTGTAGTGACAAATAAGCAAGGGTTTCATAGGATCCGTCTAGCTTCCTGGAACATAGGTTCCTTTACGGGTAGACTAATAGAATTAGTGGAGGTGATGATTAGGAAGAGAGTTGGTATTATGTGTTTGTAAGAAACTAAGTGGGTAGGTGAAAAGAGTAGAGTCATAGAGCCTTGGGGTTATAACCTTTGGTATACGGGTAGAGATAAAAATCGTAATAGGATAGGCAAAATCATAGATAGATGGTTGCTTGAGGATGTAGTTGAGATTAGGAGAAAAGGTGATAGAATTTTACTGGTTAAGCTTATTCTAGGTGGAGAGATCCTTAGTATTATTAGTGCTTATGCACCACAGATAGGTCTTGATGACGCTAGTAAGCGTCTATTCTGGAAGGATTTAGACGAGGTGGTACAAAGTATACCTAGTGGAGAGAAGTTATTTATTGGTGATGATCTTAATGGACATGTAGGTACTAGTCGTAGTGGGTTTGATACTATCCATGGAGATTATGGTTTCGGACAAAGGAATGAAGTAGGTGACCTGATTCTAGATTTTGCCTTATCTTATGACTTGATCTTAGCAAACACCTGGTTTAGGAAAAGTGAGTCCCACCTTATCACTTTTAGGAGCTGATCAAGTGCTAGTCAAATAGACTTTTTTCTGACGAGAAGAATAGATAGAGGTTGTTGTATCGACTGTAAGGTAGTGCCAGGTGAGAGTGTAACCACTCAACATAGACTTTTAGTTCTAGATTTTCAATTTAGAAGAGAACCTAGGAATATTAGACGTAAGGTAGAGCCTAGAATTAAATGATGGCGATTGAAAGAAGGTAACCAAAAGGCTTTTATAGATCGTGTAGTCCAAGAAACGGATTGGCAGTCGGAAGATGATCCAGACAAAACATGGAACAAAATGGCTAGTTGTATCAAGAAGGTAGCTAGAGATCTACCTGGTGAGTTGAGAGGTGGTGCTCCACCATCTAAGGACATATCATGGTGGAATGAAGATGTAAACGCTGCTATTAAAATTAAAAAATATTCTTATAAAGATTTGAAGAAAAGTAGAGATGTGGAGAGATTTGAGAAGTACAAAATGGCTAAAAGGAAGTAAAGAAAGCTATTTGGGAAGCTAAATTTAAGGTCTTCAAGGAGGTGTACGAGAAATTAGACACTAAAGAGACTGCAAATGATATATACCGGATTACTCGGATGCGGGAAAAAAGGACTAGAGACTTATGTGCGGTGAAGTGTGTCAAAAATGAAAATCAGAAGGTTTTAGTTCGAGATGAGGATATCAGGGAAAGATGGAGAGATTATTTTGACAAATTGTTCAATGAGAGCTTTACTAAGAATTTGGATGGACTTGTCATTCAATCTCAAGATATAAACCGTGATTTCGTGCATAAAATAAGACTACCTGAGATTAAAGAAGTTTTGAACCGAATGAGTTTAAGAAAAGCGGTTGGCCCTGACGGGTTCCTATTGAGATTTGGAGATGCTTAGGAGAAATAGGCGTTAAATGGCTGACTGATCTCTTTAATAAGATTTGGCAGACAAAAAAGATGTCAAATGAATGGAGGAAAAGTATCCTTGTACCTATCTACAAGAACAAGGGTGACATTCAAAGTTGCTCAAATTACTGGGGAATAAAACTTATGTGTCACACCATAAAACTTTGGGAGAGAGTGATTGAACACAGGCTAAGGAAGGATATTAAGATAATAGAAAACCAGTTTGGGTTCATGCCTGGACGATCAACGACAGAGGCTATTCATTTGCTTCGTCAACTTGTCGAGCGTTTTCGAGAGAAGAGAAGAGATTTGCATATGATATTTATTGATTTAGAAAAAGCGTACGACAAGGTACCTAGAGAGATATTATGGGAGACAATGATGAAGAAGGGGGTCCCCGTCAAGTATATTGACATAATCAAGGATATGTACGATGGAGTAGTGGCAAATGTTAGAACTTGCGGCGGCTTAAATAGTGATTTTCCGATTACTATTGATTTACATCAAGGATCTGCATTAAGTCCATTCTTGTTTACCATCGTGATGGATGAGCTTACTAGAACTATCCTAGATGAGGTACCTTGGTGTATGCTATTCGCTGATGATATTGTTCTAGTAAATGAGACGAAAGCAGGGGTTATTGCCTAATTGGAATTATGGAGGCAAACATTGGAATCTCAGGGATTCAGATTGACCGGGTCCAAGACAGCATATATGCATTGCAAATTTAGTAACCAGAGAAGTCAAAACCATATTGGTATAACATTGGAAGGGCAAGAGATATCATTGAGCGACTAGTTTAGATATCTAGGTTCCATCATCCAAAAGAATGGGGAGATCGATAGTGATGTTAATCAAAGGATCCAAGCTGGTTGGTTGAAATGGAGGAGTGCAACAAGGATTTTGTGTGATCGTAACTTTCCGTTAAAATTGAAAGGAAAATTTTATCGGAGCGCTATTCGGCCTGCCTTATTATATGGTACAGAATGCTGGGCTCCTAAAAAGCATCATACACAGAAGATGCACGTAGCGGAGATGTGCATGCTTCGTTGGATGTGCGGTAAGACTAGAAAAGATAAGGTGCGAAATGAGGATATTCGTACAAAAGTTGGTGTCGCACCTGTGGAGGAGAAGATGCGGGAAAACCGGTTAAGATGGTTTGGTCACGTGCGACGCAGGCCTATGGAAGCATCGGTCGGACGAATAGATACTCTCGATATAGGCAATGGAAAAAGGGCAAAAGGGAGACCGAAGAAAACATGGATGGAGGTGATACGAAACGATATGGTTGCCAAAAGCCTCAATGAAAGTATATTGTTCGATAGGAGTGAGTAGAGACAGAGGATTCATGTGCTAGACCCGGCGTGATTCTCATGTTGGTTCATGTAGCCTACCCCATATGCTTGGGATAAAAGGCTCAGTTGTTGTTGTTGTTGCTGCTGCTCTTAATAGATCCCTGATCTAAAGAAAACCCATTTAGGGTTTCACTTAGCAGAGGTTTGCTCTATAGGTCTAAAGGGATCTAAAGAGAACTAAAGAGAACCCTATTAGGGTTCCATTAATAGCGCTCTGCGCTCTAAAAGGATTTTCTTGTGTTTTCTTAATTCATTAATGGAGCTTTGCTCCTTCCAAATCATATATAAGAACTCTTAAGAGTTTTTCATGGATCTTGGAGGTTAAAAATGGCATTTTATTTTTTGATGAATTATATCATCTTTCTTAATCAGTCTATCTGTTAATTTTGTTGATTTTCTTTTATAGGAGTAATGGACGCCCACATGTATGACCTTGACGAAATCATCTCTTATGGAGACATCCGCCGACTCGGCCGTTCTCAGAATCGAGAATTCACAAACGCCGAGTGTGCCGAAATTATGAGTCACTTTGACGCATATAACGGTCAATTGCTTCCTTGACACTCCCCTCTCCTGAAGCTTATTGTGGGAGCAATTTGGGGAGCGCTTCCCCTATTTTTTACCGGCATGCCGCTTAGGGCATTGGATGCCGCCGAGGATAAGGTGCACTTGGTGTATCTGATGAACCTAATCTCGAAGAGAAGGCGAGACAATCTTGTCGATCTCCTGCACCAGGCCTTTCAACAGTCTGCTATACTTGCTGCCTATCGAAGGGTGGAGGACATCAGTGGGGATCCCGAAGCTCGTGCTCGCGAAAGAAAGCACACTATGATGGTTCACCAGGCTTGGAAAGTCCTGGACAAGGTCACTTTCGAATTCCTCAATCCATGTCCTGAATTTGAGGTTTTGCCGCTGTAATTATTTAGATAATATCTTTGTTTATTTCTTTTATAATTGTAAGAATCTTTTGCAATATGAATGGAAAATTTCTCATTTTAGCGTGTTTTACTTCATGTTCTAAGTCTTTTGCACATGCATGAATGAGTATGCCTCAAACGCTTGATTAAATGCAGATCAGCCGTTCTTCTTGTTGCTATCTTCTCTTTGCTATGTTGTTTGTCATGTGATTTTAGCAAGTGCGATCCATAGATAGTATATAGCTGTCAGTCTTAGGCTTTTTGTAGAGTGGCGATGGCTTAGAAAACAGGGTTAGGATCTGTCACCTAAGACTTTTCAACTTTATGAGCCGTGAGGGTCTCATAAAGTATTTTTTCCCTACGGGTTGAGAAGATCCCGTAGGTGCGTTTTCTCCTTAAGAATCGTGAGAATTCCTAAATGCGTTTTCCCTTATAAGTCGTAAGGATCTTGTAAGAGAATTTTCCCTCTTACGAGTCGAGAGGACCCATAAGCGGTTGTTTCCCTCCTTGTCGAGATTCAACTTTGGAGAGTGTGTCCCGTGAATAGTATGCAAGAGTCCATTTTAGACCGACTTGCAGGGCCCCAGTTCTTAGGAAACGGGTTTTTTAATCCCCGCTGTCTAAGGCTTTGCCTCACGAGTCGAGACGAATCGAGCATTTCTCGCAAGAATATCCTAACGTCATAGTTAACCTCTGCTCTTTACGACAGAGGTCCGTTAGGGTCTGTGGTACTATGGTTTTATCCGTCGTACCGTCGCGTTGGCTGATGTATTCCTCGATGGGCAACCTTGCTGTTCGAGTAGCCTTGCGACTGTTATGTCTCCGATCCCTTCGGAGGCTGGATAAGACGTCTTCAAGCAATCTTCTTAGGCAGTTTGACCGTCAGAAGAGCAAGCATTAGGAATGTTGCCATGCCGCTTTTTTACTTGAGGTTAGGCTTATTTTGGAGAACCCCGATGAGTCATAACCACTCTGCGCTGGTGTGGGATGATCTCCGATGGTTTTTCAGGTTTTATATGAGTTACCGTCGAGACCCTGAAGCTAAGAATTTGGCCTTCACTTCGTTTGATGGCATTGCGTCTGCTGTATCGAAACGAATGCCGCGGTTGTCTCTAGGTTGCTGGTGAACCGTCGAGGTTTGGAGCTAGGGATTTTGCCGTGGCTCCGTTGGGTGATTGTCGCGTCTGAATCCTGCTAGAGGAAGAACGCTGTATCGATATCTCATCTGCTGGATCGAGACGAACGCCAAGATGGTGACCACTCCGCGTTGGTTCAGGCTTTATATGAGTTGCCATCAAGACCCTGAAGCTAGGAATTTGGCCTTTGCTTCGTTGTTTTAGCGCGTCCGAATCCTGCTGGAGAAAGAACGCTGTATCGACATCTCGTCTGCTGTATCGAGACGAACGTCAAGGTGGTGACCACTCCGTACAGGTGCGAGATGATCTCTGATTGTTTTTCAGGCTTTATATGAGTTGCCGTCAAGACCCTGAAGCTAGGAATTTGGCCTTTACTTCGTTTGCTTTGTCGTATCCGAATCCTGTTGGAGGAAGGGCGCTGTAGTGACATCTCGTCTGCTATATCGAGAGGAATGTCGAGGTGGTGACCACTCTATGTGGGATGGTCTTCTGTAGTTTTTCAGGTTTTATATGAGTTACCGTCAAGACCCTGAAGGTAGGAATTTGTCCTTTGCTTCGTTTTGTTTTGACCGTGAGGTCTTTTGTTGACGTTGGATCTGTATCCTTCCGGACTGCGAAAGAACGCCGTTGTTGACATTGTGTCTGCTGTAACGAGACGAATGCCGAGGTGGAGCTGGGATTTTGCCGTTACTCCGCTTTGTTTCGTTGTGTCGCTTCCGTGCCTTGCTGGCATAAGGAGGAACGTTGTTGTTGGCTTTCTGAGATGCAGATGTGACCGTCGAGACTTGGCTCTCTTTCTGATGGAGCCTGGTGGGATAATATGGTTCTCTCTTTGTTTGTGCCCCTGGATTGTATACAGAGATCGATGTGATATCACCTGTAGGGCAAAATTTTCATTTTATATGTATTTTTTTTATTTTATTTCTTTCCGCAATACTCTATCATTTCAGCTTTTATATCGCGAAGGTCGCGATTGCCCCATCATTTCGGCTATTTTTCACGGTGCCCAATCATTTCGGTTATTTGTTTTATTTATTTATTTATTTTTACTCACTGCTTTTTATTGCAAGTTGCCCAATCATTTCGGCTATTTGTTTTATTTTTACTCGCTGCTTTTTATTGCGAGTTGCCCAATCATTTCGGCTATTTCGCATGCATACATTTTCTTTCTACTTGCTGATTTTGTTGTAAGTTGCCCAATCATTTCAGCTATTTCGTATGCATGTGTGACTTGCTGGCTTTTTGCCGCAAGCTTGGGATTAGATGCTGATTTCGGCATCAGCATCGCTACAACTTGGATATTGTCAGGAGCGAATCATCATTTTCCTCTGTCGATGTCGAACAAAGGTGGCTTAGCAAACAGGGTTAGGGTCCTGTCGACCAAGGCTTTTGATTTCATGAGCCGTAAAGGTCTCACAAAGGTGTTTCTCCCTACAAGTCGTGATGATCTCGTAGGTGCGTTTTCTCCTTAGGAATCGTGAGGATTCCTAAGTGCATATTCCCCTGTAAGTCGTAAGGATCTCACAAAAAGGGTTTTCTCCTTATAAGTCGAGAGCACTTACAAGGGTTATTCACCATATGGACATATCCCTAGTCACGGGTGGGACTTGGTTAAGGAAATGTTTGTTCACGCCCGTGGATTGTATACAAGGGTCAGTATTGAGCCGCTTTTAGGGCAATATCGAAGGTTGTGGGGGTTGCTTAAGAACAGGTCCAGGTCTCTGTAACTTAAGACTTTCAAATCTTATGAGCTGTGAGGGTCCCATAAGAGAGTTCTCCTTACGAGTCATGAGGATCTCGCAAGTGTAATTTCTCCTCAGGAGGATTCCTAAGTGTGTTTCTCTCTTGTGAGTCATAAGGATCTCACGCGGGTGGTTTCTCCTTATAAGGCCGAGAGGACCTTGCAAGTGTCTTTTAACGAGGTTGCGCCCTTTCAGGTTTTCACAAACACTCGCCGGTAGTCCTGCTGTTTTCATTCACGGGGCCCTTTCGGGTTTTCATCTGTGCCCATTTTGCTTATGGACATACCGTTTTCTCTCTCTTTTTCCTTCTTTTTCTTTTTTTTAATGAGATTGCGCCTTTTCGGGTTTTCACAAGACTCGCCGGTAGCCCTGCTGTTTTACTCATGGAGCCCTTTTAGGTTTTCATCCGTGCCCATTTTGCTTTTGGATATACCGTTTTCTTTTCTTTTTTCTTAACGAAGTTGCGCCCTTTTGGGTTTTCACAAGACTCGCCGGTAGCCCTGCTGTTTTTACTCACGGAGCCCTTTCGGGTTTCATCCGTGCCTATTTTGCTTATGGACATACTGTTTTTATTTTTATTATTATTCTTTCTTCTTTTTTGTACCAGCTTTGGGATGCTGCAATCCGCCGTAATCTTGCGACATCTCGGTCAACAGCTAGTTTTAGGACATAGTGGTCCGTCATTAGTTTAAGGACGTTTCGGTCCGCTGTTAGTTTAAGGACTTTTCGGTCCGCTGTCAGTTTAAGGACGTTTTGTTCGTCGTTGCCATATTTGAGGCAGATTTTAGTTTGCGGACTTTTCGATCCATGAGGCCTTCCCTATGATTGAGCATGATGCCTCCGGCATATCCATCTTTCTCGGAGCGTGTGGTTGTGGCGGGCTAACCTTCCAGTTTTCGGACAGCGCGAACTTGCCTTGTTGGTGTTGGTCTTCAACCCAGTTTTGAAGACGTAGCAGTTTTCGATCGGATGGTCCAATACTTGGTGGTAAGGGCAGTAATTAGAATTGTTGACATCATTCAGTTGCAGCTGGTGTTTCGGCTCCGGTAGAGTGATAAGCCTGTTGCGCACTGCTAGTTTGAACAGCCTCCTTGTTTCATCCTGAGGAAATGAGTAAGGACGTTTCAACTTTTCATAGAGGGGTTGCCGCCTGTTGTTTTGGCAAACAACCGGTCTAGGGTCACTCGATTGTTGTTGAGCGTTGGCGACGAGGGCCGTTTTTTCCTTCCCTTTATCCTTTTTGTTCGATCCCTTGTTTGCGAGTCCGGGATTCTTCCCGGGTAGTGTGCGATTACACGGCTGAATGTTCTTGCAACTTCTCAATTTTTTCGTTTTAGAGATGGATTCCTTGAAGAGAGGGTTGAGGGCTACTTTTTCGTCGGAGTCGCTCTCGAAGGTGAGAACTCGCGGTCCCTCGGGATAACCCTATGACAATTGTCAGCAATTCTTATATGCTCATCTATTGCATTATTCTGCTGTCTACGAGCTTCACGCTTTGTCCTGTTGAAGTGTTGCCTGTGTGCGACATACCCTTGCCACCAATACTTAAAGGTGTTGCAATCTTCAGTAGGATGTGTGATCTTCTAAAGATAAAAGCAGAAGTTAGGATGTACGTTCGCTTTATCAAGACGTATACTACCAGAAGAATTTTCTCTGAAAGAGGGCAGCCTCACCCCCATCGATATGGCTTTGGCGAATCGTTCCTTATCTTGATCCTGCTTTCATTTGCAGTGGATGTACTTTGATCTGGTGGGAGTGTTTCGACCCTTTTGTCCAGTCGCCGGCGTTTGGCCTTTTCAAATATGGCCATCTCACGCTCCCGATCAGCTTTACTTCTCAGGAGAGCTTCGTTTAGGAATGCGTCGATCATTTCATCTGACGGCCCCAAAAGTTCTAATTCAGGCTCTGCCCCCAGTTTCTTTGTACAAGGAGCCTCTTCATTGTCTAGCGATGAGTGAGAGATCACATGGCAACTTGCTACGTAATCCTCAGGTTCATCCGATGAGTCTTTGTCATCATCTCCATCCTCAAGGACGTGGCTGAGGAATTCTTGGAGTGTGACTGGGGTCCGCGCCTCCTGATTATATTCTTATAGTGCATCGATCTGTTTCTACAGCTCCGTGCGCTTGTCGCTAGGCTTCACGGGCTTTTTGGATCTCTTCTTCTTTTTCGAAGATTTCGACAGCTCGGTGTGAGCACTTTGGCTATCACCACCAATCTTTGGAGTTGGGCGTGGCTTCAGCATCCCTTCGATAATCTGTGGTTCTAGTGGGTTCTCCCATTTGATCGCCGGGCATGTCTGGCGATCATTCAACATCTTTTTGGTTTTGGCCGAAAGGGCCACTTCATATGGGGCCTCTTCAACAAAAGAGTACGATGCCCCCGACGAGTCTACCTTTTTAAGAGCATGAGGCTATGGCGGGTTCACCTTCCAGTTTTCGGATAACGCGAACTTGCCTTATTGGTATTGGTCTTCAACCCAGTTTTTGAAGACGAAGCAATTTTCGATTGGATGGCTTACTACTCGGTGGTAAGGGCAGTAATTAGGATCGTTGACATCGTCTGGCTGCAACGGATGTTTCGGACTCGGCAGATTGATGAGTCTGTTGCGCACTGCCAGCTCGAACAGTCTCCTTGTTTTATCCTGAGGAAATGAGTAAGGGCGTCCCAGTCTCTCCTCGAGGGATGGGCGTGGACACACGTTGTTGTGGCGAACAACCGACTTTGAATTGTTCGACTGTTGTTGAGTATTAGCTACGAAAGTTGCTTTTCCTTTTCCCTTTTCATTTCGAGAGTCCGTCTTTGGAGGAGACGGTCTATGTCCCATCTGGTCCATTTAGGCCAACTTGTCAATCAAGTCCTGGAAAGTAGTTGGCTTGAAGAACATCATGAACTGGGAGATAGCCGCTTGAGGGTCAAGAGTGCCTACGGACATGCCCACCGCCGACGCTTCTTCAATCCGCTGTTCACATTTTGACCACAGATTCCGCCATCGGATAGCGTACTGGTCCCACGTCTCACCTGGCATCACCCTGGCATTGATCAATGCCGTTATCGGGGTGCGTTCACTAGCACTCGCGAATCGTTGGGTGAACAATAGCTCCATCTCTGCAAATGTTTTGATAGAGTCGTTAGGTAGCTCCGAATACCATTCAAAAGCCGTTTCTGCTAAGCTGCCAACAAATTGGCGAAGCAACAGTTTGTCGTCGCTTCCAGTGTTGCTGCATAAGGCCCTGAATTGAGCGACATGCTGATATGGATTCTCTGTCCCCTTGTACACATGGAATTTAGGGATCGTATATCCCGGCGGGTAAACTGATTTGGTCATACCAGCCCGGATAGGGTCATCCGGTTCTAACAATTTGCCCAGCCGCTTCATTCGCCTGATGAACTCGTATCTGCTGAGCTATATAGTCGTCTAGTGCAGCTTTGGAAATGGTTTCCTCCTTAGCTGCTGAAAGAGCCGGAGGAGGGTTCGACGTCTCCCCTTTGTTGTCTTCAATAATGGTCAGAGGGTCTTCGGCCGGAGGATCCGGCTGTATTATCATCCTGACCATGTCTTGGAAGAGAAGTGCCATCCGCTTTATATTAGCCGCTTGCTCTGTGGCTTCTTTGTCCTTCTTTTCGAGGACTCTGCGAAGGAACTTGGCATCCGTTTCCTGCTCACGGCGCTGCTCTGATGATGCCCCCGTGTTTTCTTTTGGCCTTGTGAGTGTAGCCATTTGCGTCAGCATTTCTTGAAGCTTCTGTTGCTGGTCCTGGGCCTTTATTACGGATCGGGTGAGCGGTCGGTGGCTCATCGAAGCGTGGCTATCCTCTTTCCCGGATGCCATATAGACAGTGTGCACCACCATGCCCCCATACTTGGGGCGCTTAGATTCAGTGTCTTTGCGATTTTCCAAAGACACAAGGATCTTCTCCAACCTCCTTCTTTTGTGAGCGGTCAAAGTTGAGGGGGCCGTTGTAGTGGGCATCTAAGTAGCTGTTGCTTTTTCTGGCTTGACAGAGTAGTCCTTCTCCTGCCGAAACTTCATGTTTTTCTGTTGGCGGAGATAGTCTTGATCCATTACGGAGTCTTGGATTTGACGCCATACCTTGTAAATTTTAGAGGATAGCCGTTGAGGGGGCTGCTCCAGCTTCACCTTTAGGCCATTATCCACAGGTGTAGGAGACCTTTTCAATTCGGCGGTTGGCGAGTTTTTGCATACCCTTCTTAGCGGTTCAAAGCTATTCCCGGTCGGAACAGCAGCATTGATTCCCACCATCGGAGCTGACGGAGTTAGCCCAAAGGGGGAGTTGCCCCTAGCCTTCCTTACCCGGCGCCAGTGACGGCGGCGAGCATGTCGTGCGATTGGAGTTGGTTTAGCCGTAGGGGTAACCTCCTCATGCCCCCTGTGTTAGTCAGAATTCACCGGTATCAGCCTTTAAAGAACGACGTCCGTTGAATGGGGACGACCAACCTATCAAAAGCATACTTCTGAGTGGGGGAAGCAACCTTGGTAATTTCGCCTGGAACGGGAGCAGAAATAGTCGGTCTCGTGAAGACCGACCCTTTGGCAGGAGAAACCGCCTTGACGATTTTGGGAGCAGGGATGGCTATCCGCTTCGGGATAACGCCTTCTGGTATTACAGCCTTCTTCATGGGCTTGTTGGAGCTCTGGCCTAGTCTGTTAAAAACCGAGGCAGTGGAGTTGGGCGACCCGTTGAGAGGGGCCGCAGTAGTAGCAAGCCGATGGAATACCGACTTCTTGGGAGCTTCTTGTGACGGTAAAGGGGCGTTGAAGCTCATGGGTGGGAGCATGGTCCCGCAGAATAGTCCAGTGGTGGGTTGAGTTATCTGCTCCACTGGTATCTTGAAAAGGGAGGCCGCTTGGGGCCTGTAAGTCACTCCTCCGGACGATACAGAGCGAGAGTTGCAGTTGCAATTAGTCCAGTTTGAAGCCATCGATCTTCTATTTTTTTTTGCACGGAGCAAGACACCAAATCTAATTACCTCGAATCCATAGGCAACCATTAATAAACCGCGATTGGTTCGCGAACACGACACACGAAATGTGGAGTGGAAAGAGGAAAAGGTCGCACCGGGAGTGCCAGAATCTGTTCGCCGCCGAAGGACGCGCAAGACAGACGTCTTTCCTGAAATTCGGGGCAGATACTAATTGGAGCTATCCGTCCACCTCTCCGAAGATACCAAGTTGATTTATGGCACCGTGTATCGATGGTTTAAACGGATGCGGCCGATATAGCAGACTTCGTCAGATTCCCCCTTGTTTGAGGGGTTTTTGATTGTGGGGACGCTCTTCCCTGCAGGCGCAAGCCTCTGCAGTTAATTATGCTACCGCATCGCGGTAAAAACTTTCTTCTTCTCCAGATGGTCACTTCGTGTCGTAGGTGTTTGTTTTGTGTTCGGTTGCCCGTGGATTGTATACGGAGACTAATTTGTGCTGTCGCTCGTAGGACGTGGATTAGTCCAAATCCGTATCTTTCTTAGATTTGGGTTTGGGGGTTTGGGTTTAAGGATACGCTAGCCCTGTTTGAGGCTAAGATCAACTTAAACATTTGTTAAGGATACGTTAGTCTCATTTCAGACTAAGATCAACTTAACCGTTTGTTGAGGATACGTTAGTCTCATTTCAGACTAAAATAAACCTAACGGGATCGTTTAGATCCAACAAAAGAGCATTTGGACTCTATTGTTTAGTTTAGAGATATTGCGGTCGATTACCAGTTTAAGGACATGTGGTCCATGGAATGTATGGCCGTTGGGACCCGTCACCTCTCTGAAGACGTTGAAGGATTACAACAACAAATATCAGAGGAGTTCAGAGATGTACCCTTGAACCAATGTTGGTTGGGAGATCTATAGTCCAATTTGGGACTAAAGCCTATTTGAAGATTTATGAGCATACAGGCTCAGTTGATATGAGTTGAACATTTTACAGTTCTGGCTGTTGAGCCTTTATTTGGGTTCGGCCCTTTTTTAATAATGCATATCATTTGAGTGGTCTGATAGTGCGCCACGTGGCTTGTCAGGTGCTTTGTGCCAATTAAAGAGCGCAATGCGCTAGCACATGCGCAGGTGACACGTGTCACGCTCTGCGCTAAGCGCAAGTCTGTTAGCGCAATGCGCTGCGCTAGTGCGCTGCTGGTACGTGGCACGCTCTGGTGCTATGCGCCAATCCAAGAGCACAGTGCGCTATATTTAGAAGCGCAAAGCGCAGATCATTCTATGGTTGACATGTGGTGCATTCTGGCGTAGTGCGCCAATCCAATAAACGCAAAGGCGCATTTCAAAAGTGCAAGACACTGTCCAATAGCGAAGAGCGCATCTTGATCAAATTTAGATCAAAGAACAAGTTATTTGTTCTCTCAAAAGAGGTTCTACCTCAAGATTTAAGAACCAATGGTTCTTACTCTTATCAAAAGGTTGTGCTTTTATATAGATCAAAAGATCTAAGAATGAAGTAAACCACTTCTTTAAATCTTTTATGATTGGATCTTTCTGATCTTTTCCTTTTTTTATTGAAGATCTTGATCTTGTTCTTAGATCTTTGATCCTTTTAGAAGAAAATTCTTTTTTTTGTGAGGTGTTTTCATCTCTGTTCTTCAAGAATCAAATTCTTTACTTTTAAAGATGAAGAAGATGATCTTCTTTCTTCAAAGGCTTGCCTTTTCTTCTCTTTAAGTTTTTCTCAAAGTTTTTAGAAGGTTCTCTCTCTTCTGTACCTCTATATCTGTGAGACTTGGAGTCTAGGGGCCTTTATATAGATTAAATTGGTTTGTTGAGTTATTTACAGAGATCTTTCTCTGATTGATCTGAAGATATTTCCCCACCGTTGGATTTTTGATCCTAAGGCCTCTGTTTTACAGGAGACAATTTTCTCATTTTAATAAGATTGGAAAGATCTTTCTAGAATTTTAATTCTAATTAATTAATAATTTATTATTTAAATTCTAGTGCTGGCGTAATTGGCGCTAGCGCACCTGCGCTTGACACGTGTCGCGCAGCGCACCTGCACTAGAACACCTGCGCTCGCTAGCGCGCCTGTGTTTGACATGTGGTGCGCAGCGCAACTACACTAGCGCGCCTGTGTTTGACACGTGGCGTGCAGTGCTCTAGCGCGCCTGTGTTTGACACGTGGCGCGCAGCGCAACTGCGCTAGCGTACCACTGTTTGACACGTGGCGCGCAGCGTAGATCGCAAGTGATCTGAAGCGTTGCTTCATTTATTTTTTAAAATTTGAATTTTGAAACAGAGCCTTGCTCGGATTTGGGGAAACAGAAGCGCCGTTTCATTTCCCGTCTTGGAATTTGAACAGAGCTTTGCTCTGATTGGGGTAAACACCCTGGGGTTTCGGGGTACTAAGATTTGGCGTTTTTATTTGTGTAGAAAGCAAAGGATCAATGGCGTCCACCTGCTCAAAGTGTTCTACATGCAACTGCAACCTACGTCCTGCCTCAACTGGGGGCATAGCCTACGGCCCCAAGTGGCTTCCCTGTTCACGATGCCCATGGAAAAGGTCACTCAAGCCACCACGGGATTTTTTTCAGAACCATGCTTCCGCCGATGAGCTTCAGCACCCCCGTGCCCGTACCAGGAGCTCCCAAGAAGTCGGTCTTTGATCGGCTTACAGCTACTGCGGCCCCTCTCGAAGGGTCGTCCAGCACCGGCGCTTTAGTCTTCTCCAGATTGGGCCAAAATTCCTGTGGGCCCACAATGAAGCTTGCAATCCCAGAGAAAGTTATTCCGAAAAGAGTAACCAACCCTGCTCCTGAAGTCGTCAAGGCGGCTTCTCCTGTCAAGGGGTCGGTCTTTACAAGACCGACTGTCCCAACTCCCACTCCCGCTCCAACTACTCAAAGGACATCAGTTTTCAACAGGCTGACGCCGGCAACAACCCCTCACCTGAACAGGGGGAAAGACAAAGCCATCCCCATCACCGAGCCAACTCCATCAGCTCGACACGCTCGACGTCGCCACTGGCGCCGGTTAAGGAAGGCCGGGGCAACTCCCTCTCTGGGCTAACTCTACCGGCCCCAACGGTGGAAATCAATGCTGCTGTTCAACCTGGAACAGTTTGTGCTACTGAACAAGATACGCAGGAACTCTCCTACTGCCGTACTGAAAAGATCTCCGCCACCAGAGGAGACCATCACAGAAATGAAGCCGAAACAGCCCTCTCAACGGCTATCCTCTAAAATCTATAAGGTCTAGCATCAAGTCCAAGACTCCACGATTGATCTAAATTTCTCTGGCCAACAGAAGAAGCTGAAGGTCCGACTGGAAGAAAACCATCCTGTTAAGCAGCAAAAGATGACGCCTACCTGGGTGCCCGCTGCAATGGCCCCCTCAACTTCGACCACCCATAAGAGGAGAAGGCCGGAGAAAATCCTCATGCCTGCGACAAATGTCAAGGGCACTGAGCCTAAACGCCCTAAGTCTGGGGGCATAACGGTCCATACTATTTACATGGCTTCTGGAAAAGAAGAAAGCCGTACTTCGACAGGCCATCGACCACTCACCCGATCCATCACAAGAGCTCAGGAACAACAACAGCAGAAGCTTCAGGAGATGCTGACTGTAATGGCCGCACTCACCGGACCAAAAGAAAGCCCGGAAGCGTCATCGGAGCAGCGTTATGACCAAGAAACCGATGCTGAATTCCATCGCAGAGTCCTCGAAAAGAAGGACAAAGAAGCCGCGGAGCAAGCGGCTAACATAAAGCGAATGGCACTTCTCTTCCAAGATATGGTCGGGATGATGATACAGCCGAATCCTCCAGCCGAAGACCCTCCGATCATTATTGAAGATGAAAGAGGGGAAACATCGAATCCCCTGCCGGTTCTTTCAACAGCCAAGGTGGAAACTATTTCTAAGGCCGCCCTGGATGATTATCCACGGGCTAAGTCAAGGACGGAAAATCTATTGCTCAACAAATACTAGTTTACCAGGCAAATGAAGCGGCCAGCCAAATCGTCAAAACTGGGCGACCATATCCGGGCTAGTATGATCAGATAAAATACCCGCCGGGATACACAATCCCCAAATTCCACGTATACAAGGGGACAGGCAATCCCCACCAGCATGTCGCCCAGTTCAGAGCTCTGTACGGCAACACCGGGAGAGATGATAAGCTTTTGCTCCGCCAATTCGTCGGCAGCTTATCAGGGAGACGGCGTTTGAGTGGTACTCCGGACATCTAAATGACTCCGTCAAAACTTTCGCAGAAATGGAGTTATTGTTCACCCAGTGATTCGCGAGCGCAAGTGAACATACCCCGATAACGGCATTGATCAATATCAGGGTGAAACCGGGCGAGACGTTGGTTCAGTACGCAATCCGATGGCGAAATCTGTGGTCAAAGTGCGAACAGCGCATTGAAGAAGCACCAGCGGTGGGCATGTTCGTGGGTACCCTAGACCCTCATGCAACTATTTCACAGTTCATGATGTTCTTAAAACCGACCACGTACCAGGCCCTAATCGACAAGCTGGCCCAGATGGACCAGATGGGTCATAGACCATCTCCCCCGAAGCCGGAACCGCGGAACGAAAAGGGTAAAGGGAAGGTGATCTTTGTTGCAAACACCCAACAGCAGCCCAGTGCCCCAAAGCTAGCGGATCAACTGGAGAAGATACGGCTCTATTACAATGAGAAAATAAAGCGCCCTTACTCATTCCCACGGGACAAAACGAAGAGGCTGTTCGAGCTGGCTATGCGCAACAGGCTTATCAATTTGCCGAATCCAAGGTGACCACCGCAACTCAGCGAAGTGAATAATCCCAATTATTGCCCTTACCACCAAACGGTAAGCCAACCGATCGAGAATTGCTTCGTCTTTAAGGGATTGATCGAGGATCAGTACCTACAAGGCAAGTTTGCGCTGTCTGAGAAGTGGAAAGTAAACCCACCACAATCGCACACTCCTAAGAAGACGGACACACCGGGGGCAACGTGCTCTTTTGTTGAAGAAGCCCCATGGGAGGTCATTCTTTCGGCCAAAATCAAAAGGATGCTGAATGATCTCCAGACATGCCCAGAAATCAGGTGGAAGAATTCGCTGGAACCCCAGATCATCGAATGGATGCTGAAGCCATGCCCAACACCAAAGATTTGTGGTGATAGCCAAAGCGTTCATGCTCGGCCGTTTAAATATTCGAGAAAGAAGAAGAAATCCAAAAAGCCCGTGAATCCTGGCGATAAGCGCATGGACCTGCAGAAACAGATCGATATGCTGGAAGAGTATAATCAGAAGGCGTGGACCCTAATCACGCTTCAAGAGTTCCTTGGCCACATCCTTGAGGACGAAAAGGATGGAGAAGAGTCTTCGGATGGATCTGAGGATTACGTAGCGAGTTGCCACGTGATCTCTCATTCATCACTAGATGATGAAGAAGCTCCTTGCACAGAGAGACCGGGGGCAGGTCCCGAACCGGAACTTCTATGGCCGTCAGACGAAATGATCAACGTCTTCCTGAATGAAATTCATCTGAAAAGTAAAGCCGATCGAGAGCGTGAGATGACTATATTTGAAAAAGCCAAACGCCGGCGACTAGACGAAAGATTCGAGACACTACCGCCGAATCAAGGGACATCCGTCGTGAATAAAAGCAAGTTCAAGACGTGGAAAAGGTTCGCCAAAGCCATATCAATGGGGATGAAGCTACCACCCTCTGAAGCGAACTCCCTTGGTGAAACAGAAACACATCCTAGCTACTGCTTATATCATCGAAAGATTTCACACCCTACCGAAGAGTGCGGCGCTTTTAAAAGATGGTGGCAGGGATATGTTGCTTACCAGCAACATTTTAAGCGGATGAAACGCAAAACTCGTCGGCAGCAAAGAAGTGAGACCGAGGAGCCAGAAAGAACTACCGGTAACTGTCGCATGGTCAACACCAGGGGATTGCAGGTTCTCATCTTCGGGAGCGACTCTGACAAGGAAATAACTCTTGGCTCTCTCTTTAAAGAATCCACCTTGGGGAAAGAGGAAGAATCGAAGGCCTGTGAAAATATCCAGCTGCGCAGCCGTACGGTTCCAGAAAAGAATCTCGGACCCACGAATAGAAAAGAAAAGGGAAAAGAAAAGGTCTCTGAGGATATCGCCCTGGATGACCAAGTCATGAAAGAGCTGACCGCCAATGACTCGCCAAAGAAGAGTAAGGTGGACTATAGCGTTCTGGCGCACTTGAGAAAGTTGTCCTCGCAGCTCAGTATTTTCGATGCCCTTTTAATATCCAAAGAAGCGAGAGATTCATTGATCAAGGTGCTACAAGAGCCAGAACAATTCCAAGCCTTCCTTGCCGAAGAAAAGATGAAGGACGAGCTGGAAGAAATACACACGGCCGATATCACCTTTGGCGATGAAGACCTCCTCCTTGAGACGTGCGAGCACAACCGTCCCTTCTATGTCTCAGGATACTGCCACGATATCAAGATAAGCAAAATCCTAGTCGACAATGGGTCTTCCGTCAATCTCCTCAATGTGCGAGTATTGAAGGAAATCTGCATGAGCGTCCAGCACCTCGCTCGTGATAAAATCACCATCTCCGGTTTTGACTCCCTGTCATCACGGACTCTCGGATCTGTGATACTGGCGTTACGATTTGGGCTACTTGTCACGGATATTAAATTTCACGTCATTGGCGCCAAGATATACTATAACGCTTTGCCCAGCCGGTTTCATGAGTACAATGTCATCCCTTCTACACAACATCAGTGTATGAAATACTTTAGGGATGGTCTCGAGTATACCATAACACGAGAGCTGAACCCATTCTCCGTGAACGAAGTCCGTAAGTATGAAGATGCAAAATATTTCTTACCAGATTTCGAGAACACGAAGAGAAGTCACAAACTGGAGAACAAAGCTATCACCACCATTCCGGTCTTTGGGAGTGATACTGAGGAAGAGGAAGAGATAGTTTATTCAGGCCTACTAAAGTACAACAAGCCGGGATCATCCGCTCCTATGTTGATCTTTGGCAGCGGCTCGGAAGATGAGGTTCATGCTATATTCTCCGCTCGGCCACCAATACAAGCATTCGCTGGTGATAATTAGAGTTTGCAAATTACCATGATTCTGCGGGAGCACTACAAAGATCTCGACGCACTTGAAGCTTATAGCGTGCAAGAGCTCCAAATATTTTACGTCCTTCCCAGGAAAAAAGGTGAACATGCAATCCTATTCTACCGATCCACGGAAACAAGAGTGGAGAAAGAAGTTTGGCATGGTGCAGATTCTACGCTCGACAGGTTACAGCCGATTCGTCTGCCTAGATATTACACAGAAGGCTTGAAAAGGCTATTGAAGTGCCAAGGGATACCCCTCAAACAGACCGCTCGAAAAGCTAAGTTCTATGACAGGATCTGGAACGTTCCCGAAACTCAATGCAAGTTGCTTAACGGGAGAATGGAAGCAATCGGGCTTGGATATGTTCGGTCCAAGAAACGGGAGCTACTCCACGACTGCTATGTCGTACATGACTTTGATGAAGAAGGAGATGTTGAATGGGAGAATGCTAACCCTGAACCAGAAAGAGCCCCCGACGTGAAAATACCCTGTCCATCGTTCGAAGAACAAATGGACAAGCTTATAAGGGAAGCTGGTCAAAAAGTTCGAGACGACCATAATCGCAAAATGGCCATCTACGAGAAAGCTGAAAATGCCCCTCCCTGTCAACCTATTGTACAAAAGGCTCGACGCAGAGGCAGAAACAAGTCAAAGAGCGGAAAAGGCGTTCGAAAGCGACAAAGCGGGACCAAGAAGTCACGCGATCGAGAACCAAGCAAATCGGATTCATCTCCTATAAAGAAGATGGGTCGAGCATACTCCTTTCCTCAAGATAAGACAAAGAAGATACTTGATCTTGCCATAAGATATCAAATAATTACACTTCCGGAGTCTAAGCACCCCGAGCAAGCCAACGAGATCTCTCACCCAAACTATTGCTCTTATCACCGAACGATAGGACATCCTCTCGAAGACTGCTTCACCTTCAAGAACTGGGTCGAAGACCAATATCAGCTCGGCAAGTTCGCTCTCTCCGACAGTTGGAGGATAACTCTGCTGCAGAAGCATGAACCCAAAGCCGTGAGAGTAGAACCAGAACAACATCGGTCTTGGAAGCGAGCTCGTACTTGTCATATGATAACAATATTAAAAGAAGAGCTTGAGGATGCGGATGACCTCCCCTGGTGCTTCGAAAACAATGATGACGAGGTGATCTCAGAATTTCCACTGGCGCCAAAAGAGCTGGAAGATGGAATACATACCACTGCAGATAACCTCAAGAAAATTGATTTGGGGACGACAAGTGACCCGCGACCAACATTCTTCAGTGAGTTGCTGTCTGAGGAAAGGGTAGCTACACTAAAAGACGTGCTTATGCAGCATAAGGATTTCTTCGTGTGGAACTATTCCAAAATGCCAGGATTAGATCCAGAGATTGCTGTCCATAAATTGGCAATATCCTCGGATGTTAAGCCAATCAAATAAGCACAGAGAAGAATGTGGCTCGATCTTGAGATGAGTATCAACGCCGAGGTCAAGAGACTAATCGCCTCCGGCTTCATCCAAGAAGTTCAGTATCCTGATTGGATCGCCAACATCGTCCCAGTAATGAAGAAGAATGGGACGATGCGCATATGTATGGACTTTCGGGATCTCAATAAAGCCCGCCCGAAAGACGACTTCCCAATATCGGCCACTGAGCTGATGATAGATAACACGTCCACTCACGAAGTTTTCTCCTTCATGGATGGCTCATTAGGATATAATCAAATAAAGATGCATCCCGAGGACCAGAAGCACACCGCTTTCCGGACCCCTTTGGGTATATTTTGCTACAAGGTGATGCCTTTCGGTCTAAAGAACGTCGGTGCCACCTATCAGAGGGCCATGACGAAGACCTTCGATGACCTTATACATGAAATCGTCGAATGCTATATCGACGACCTCGTGGTGAAAAGAAAATCATACGAAGAACATCTCGAGCATCTGAAGATCGTGTTTCAACGCCTTCAGCAATACAACTTGATGATGAACCCTCTCAAATGCGCGTTTGGGGTCTCCTTAGGAAAATTCCTAGCATTCATCGTCCGACACCGAGGTATCGAGATAGATCCATCAAAGATCAAGGCGATCATGGAAATGCCTCCTCCAAGGACTCTTAAACAATTGCAGTCTCTCCAGGGAAAGCTCGCGTATATCCGGCAATTTATAGCTAATATTTCAGGGAAATGCCATCCTTATAGTCACCTGATGAAGAAGGGAAACCCGTTCGTCTGGGATCAAAAATGCCAAAGCGCGGTAGACGAAATCAAGCAATACCTGCAGAACCCACCGGTGCTAGCCGCTCCGATCAAGGGAAAGCCTCTCATTCTTTATACAACAGCCCTCGAAGGTTCTTTAGGCGCATTATGGGCACAAGAGAACGGCCAAGGGAAAGAAAGAGCTCTCTATTACTTGAGTCGAGTTCTCCCGAGGGCAGAAAGCAATTATTCACCCATCGAAAAACACCGCCTGGCATTGATCTTCGCAATAACGAAGCTCCGGCACTATGCATTGGCGCATAAAGTCCGTCTCATATCAAAGGTGGACCCTCTCAAATATTTGATGTCAAAAGCCATATTGACAGGATGGCTCACTAAATGGGCCTTTCTCCTGATGA
The DNA here is from genome assembly GCA_030015575.1 of Agapanthus africanus. Lineage (NCBI taxonomy): Eukaryota > Viridiplantae > Streptophyta > Magnoliopsida > Asparagales > Amaryllidaceae > Agapanthus > Agapanthus africanus. The sequence continues at coordinate 3,469,444 of JASDDO010000150.1, read as the reverse complement.
AATTCTTAATAACATATCAGCCTCTTAAGGCAGTGAAAGGCTAGGCTATCGCCGACTTCCTCGCTGAGCATCCGATACCGGCCGATTCCCCTTTGAATTGCGAACTGCCATGCGTTTGATGCGATCGACGGTAGTGATACCCGATGGGAACTTTATTTTGATGGAGCATCTTCCATGAAGAAGCGCAAACAAAACACACCTATAACAAAATCAGGGGTAGGCTTTATCTTCATGACCCCATAAGGAAGGATAATGCGCTTCGCCTTCTCCTTGACAGAGCCGAGGACGAACAATGAAGTCGAATACGAAGCTTTGATAGTAGGTCTCGAGATCGTTATCGGCATGGGGATTGAAAACCTCCTTATATACGGAGATTCCCAGCTGATCGTTAGTCAAGTAAATGGCGACTACCAAACGTGCAAACCTGAGTTGGTGAAGTACGGCGAAAGAGTGCAGCAACTGCTGACCCAAATTCCTTCCTACACCCTTGAAAGCATACCGCGTGCCGAAAATAGCAAAGCGGACGCATTAGCCAAGCTCACTAAAGAGCTAGCCGACAAGAACCTCGATGACGTGAGGATCGTTGTGCAAAGCCGTCGGGTTCTTGCACCGGCAGAAATATCTCTGGAGTCGTCCGAAGAAAAAGGAGCGACTGAGAACATGGCTATGCAAATAAAAGACCAGGAAAAGGCTGAGGATTGGAGAGAAATCTTTATAGACTACTTCAAATCCCGTCGAATACCTGAAAATGCATCCTCAAAACATCAGCTCATGAAGCGAGCTCTATCTTTCGCCTTCGTCAATGATACTCTGTACAAGAGATCATTTGATTCTCTATGGTTAAGATGCCTGGGACCTGAAGAGGCGAAGAGAGTCGTTCAGGAAGTTCACGACGGACTTCGCGGTTCTCACCAAGCCGGGTCGAAGATGAAACTGAAAATCAAACGGATGGGTTATTATTGGCCTACGATGATTCAGGACTGCCTCGAGTATGCGAAGCAATGCCCTCGTGCCAGATCCACGGAGATTTTATCCATCAGCACCCAAATCCACTACACCCGACAGTAGCTAGCTGGCCGTTTGAAATTTGGGGAACCGACATAATCGGTCCCATCGAACCAGCATCCTCCAGAGGACATCGATTCATTTTGGCAACAACTGATTACTTCTCCAAATGGGCAGAAGCAGTACCGCTGAGGGAAGTGAAGACGAAGAATATCCTCCATTTCTTCAAGATGCACGTCATTTATCGGTTTGGAACTCCGAGACGGATCATCTCCGATAACGGGCCAGCCTACAGAAGCCACAAGATCAGCCGCTTCGCATAACAGCACAACATAGACTGGAGATACTCCTCAGTTTATAATCCCCGATCTAATGGTCTAGCGAAGGCTTTCAACAAGACCTTGATGAAGATCGTGAAGAAGACGGTGTCCCGAAATAAGAAGGACTGGCACGAGAGACTGCATGAAGCTCTCTGGGCATATCGAACTACGTTCAAGACGGCCACGAACACAACGCCGTACGCATTGGTATTCGGTACAGAAGCGGTACTGCCCCTTGAGATAGAGTTACCCACTCAACGAGTGGTGGTCCATTATGAGCTAACGGATGAAGAAAATACTCAACTTTGGCTTGAGGAGCTCGATGCCCTTGATGAAACCCGGCTCCTGGCGCAGCAAAATCTAGAAGCTTATAAAGCAAAGATGATGCGCTCATATGAAAGATTGACCAGGCTGAGGACATTCCGCCAAGGCGAACTCATGCTGGTGGTCAAAACACCTATGATCCCTAATCGCGCCAAGTGGGGAAAATTCGAGCCGAACTATGAAGGCCCGTACATCATAGACAAGGTCTACCAGGGTGGAGCCTATCTACTCATGGACATGCATGGTGAAAGACCTTTCAGGCCAATAAATGACCATTTCCTGAAGAAGTATTACGCTTGACGGGTCACAGCCTAGGTCAATGATAGATGACGACGACTATGTCCGCTCGCTATCTTCCTAAGCCCAAACTCTATAAGTAGTAACCGGCTTACTTTACAGCAGACCGAAACTTCTTTAAACTAACAGCGGACCGAAACGTTCTTAAACTAACAATGGACCAGAAAGTCCCTAAACTAACAATGGACCGAAACGTCCTTAAACTAACGACGGACCACTATGTCCTAAAACTAGCTGTTGACCGAGATGTCGAGAAACCACGGTGGATTGCAGCATCCCAAAGCTGAGACAAAAAAAGGAATAAAAAAAAGAATAAAAAAATAAAACGGTATGTCCATAAGCAAAATGGGCACGGATGAAAACCCGAAAGGGCTCCGTGAGTAAAAACAGCAGGGCTACCGGTGAGTCTTGTGAAAACCCGAAAGGGCGCAACCTCGTTAGAATAAAAAAAGAATAAACAAAAAAAGGAAAACAGTATGTCCATAAGCAAAATGGGCATGGATGAAAACCCGAAAGGGCTCCTTGAATAAAAACAGCAGGGCTACCGGCGAGTGTTTATAAAAACCCGAAAGGGTGCAACCTCGTTAAAAGACACTTGCAAGGTCCTCTCGACCTCGTGAGGAGAAATCACCCGCGTGAGATCCTTACGACTCACAAGGGAGCAACACACTTAGGGATCCCCATGATTATTAAGGAGAAATTACACCTACGGGATCCTCTCGACCCGTAGGGAGAACCCTCTTATGGGACTCTCACGGCTCATAAGATTCAAAAGTTTTAAGCTACAGGGATCTGAACCTGTTCTTAAGCAGCCCTAAAAGAGGCTAAATACTGACCCTTGTATACAATCCACGGGCGTGAATAAACATTTCCCTAACCAAGTCATGTCCGTGACTAGGGACATGTCTACATGGTGAACAACCCTTGTATGCCCTCTCGACTTATAAGGAGAAAACACTCTTGCAAGATCATTATGACTTACAAGAGATCATACACTTGGGGGTCTTCACGACTCCTAAGGAGAAAATGCACCTACGAGATCCTCACGACTCGCAGGGAGAAGTACCTTTATGAGACCCTTACGGCTCATGAAGTCAAAAGCCTTAGTCGACAGTATCTTAACCCTAATCGCTAAGCCACCTTTGTTCGACATCGACGGAGGCAAATTATGATTTGCTCTTGGCAATATCCCAGGTGTAGCGGTGCTGATGCCGAAATCGGTGTCTAATTCCAAGCTTGCAGCGAAAAGCCAGCAAGCTACACATGCATACGAAATAGCCGAAATGATGGGGCAACTTGCGACAAAATCAGCAAGTAAAAATGTATGCATACGAAATAGCCGAAATGATTGAGAAACTCATAATAAAAAGCAACGAGTAAAAATAAAGTAAATAGCCGAAATGATTGGGCACCGCGGAAAATAGCCGAAATGATTGGACAATCGCGACCTTCGCGATATAAAAGCTGAAATGATAGAGCATCGCGAAAAGAATTGAAAAGTAAAAATGAAATTTATGCCCTACAGGTGATATCACATCAATCCCTGTATACAATCCAGGAGCGCAAATAAAGAAGGAATCACACTCCTCCTCCCCAGGTTTCATCAGAAGAAGAAGTTAAAGCTCGACGGTTCTCACAAAGCCTGGAGTGCATCTCAATATTCGTCTCGTTACAACACACACAACATCAAGCAAAGCGGAACAGCGGCAACTCCCAATTCCATGACTCGGCGGTGTACAGATGACCGAGAGTCAAATCCCGACTCCGTGAAATGCGGATAAAGTCAACCCTTCCTGGTTACGTGGAACACGGATTATGCTACTTCTGACCCCGTGGAAAACGTCAAGAGCGGATCCTGGTCCTCGCAGAGCACGGCAGTGAACCCATGTGAAGCATCCAGAGCGGAGCCTAGTCCTCGCCTAACACGGTAGTGAACCCGTGGGAAGCATCTAGAGCAAAATTCCTGGCTATGTGGAACGTGGATTATGTCACTTATAACCCCATAGGAAACGTCCAGAGCGGATCCTGGTCCTCGTAGAGCACGACAGTGAACCCGTGTGAAGCATCCAGAGCGGAGTCTAGTCCTCGCCGAACACGGCAGTGAACCCGTGGGAAGCATCTAGAGCAAAATTCCTGGCTATGTGGAACGCGGATTATGTCACTTCGGACCCCGTGTGAAGCATCCAGAGTGGAGCCTGGTCCTCGCAGAACACGACAGTGAACCCGTGGGAAGCATCCAGAGCAAAATTCCTGGCTACGTGGAACGCGGATTATGTCACTTCTGACCCTATGGGAAACATCCAGAGCGGATCCTGGTCCTCGTAGAGCACGGCAGTGAACCCGTGTGAAGCATCCAGAGCGGAGCCTGGTCCTCGCAGAACACGGCAGTGAACTCATGGGAAGCATCCAGAGCAAAATTCCTGGCTATGTGGAATGCGGATTATGTCACTTCTGACCCTGTAGGAAATGTCCACAGCGGATCCTGGTCCTCGCAGAGTACAGCGGTGAACCCGTGTGAATCATCCAGAGCGGTGCCTGGTCCTCGCCGAACACGGTAGTGAACTAGTGGGAAGCATCCAGAGCAAAATTCCTGGCTACGTGGAACGCGGATTATGTCACTTCTGACCCCGTGGAAAACGTCCAGAGCGGAGCCTGGTCCTTGCAGAACACGGCAGTGAACCCGTGGGAAGCATCTAGAGCAAAATTCCTGGTTATGTGGAACGCGGATTATGTCACTTCTGACCCGTGGAAAACGTCCAGAGCGGATCCTGGTCCTCGTCGAATACGGCAGTGAACCCGTGGGAAGCATCCAGAGCAAACATCGGACTGTGGGATCCTTAAATCCACGGACTGTGATGTCCTTAACCTCGACCGCGATGTCTTAAAACTAACATCGGACTGTGAGGTCCTTAAACTCACGGACTATGATGTCCTTAACCTCGACCGTGATGTCTTAAAACTAACAATAGACCATAATGTTCTTAAACTAATTTTCCTTGGTTCAAGGGAACATCTCTTCACTCCTTTGATATTTTTCGTTGTAATTCCTCAACGTCTTCAAGGAGGTGATGGGTCCCGACAACCACACATTTCACTGACTGTGGGGTCTTTAAACCCATGGACTATGATGTCCTTAACCTCGACCATAATGTCTTAAAACTAACATCGGACTGTGAGGTCCTTAAACTCATGGACTATGATGTCCTTAACCTCGACCGTGATGTCTTAAAACTAATATTGGACTGTGAGGTCCTTAAACTCATGGACTATGATGTTCTTAACCTCGACCGTGATGTCTTAAAACTAACATTGGACCGTGGAGTAAATCCACGGACTATGATGTCCTTAACCTCGACCGTGATGTCTTAAAACTAACATCGGACTGTGAGGTCCCTAAACTCATGGACTATGATGTCCTTAATCTCGACCGTAATATCTTAAAACTAACATTGGATTATGAGGTCCTTAAACTCATGGACTATGATGTCCTTAACCTCGACCGTGATGTCTTAAAACTAACATTGGACTGTGGAGTCATTAAATCCACGGACTATGATGTCCTCAATCTCGACCGCGATGTCTTTAAACTACGGTATCCTAGAAAACTTCCGGAGCGGAGCCTGGTCCTCGCCAAACGCGGCAGTGAACCCGTGGGAAGCATCCAGAGCGACCCATGACTCCGTGAAATGCGGATAAGGACAACTTCACTCATCACTTGCGGGTCCTCATGATTCGTAAGGGAGTAAATTCTCTTGTGAGATCCTTACGACTTTCAAGAGAAAACGCACTTAGGAATCCTCATGATTCTTAAGGAGAAATTACACCTACTGGATCCTCTCGACCGGTAGGGAGAAAATTCTTTATGAGGCCCTCACGGCTCATAAAGTTGAAAAGTCTTAGGTGACAGATCCTAACCCTGTTTTCTAAGCCATTACCACTCTACAAAGAGTCCAAGATTGACAGCTATATGCTATCTACAGACCGCACTTGCTAAAATCACATGGCAACAACACAGTAAGGAGAAGAAAGCAACGGTATAACAAAAAGAATGTCTTTATTCATGAAGTCAATTGAATACAGATACATCATATAAAGGAATAGAAAATAGATACATATTATTCAGAGATTATAAGTGTATGATTCATACAAAGGCAGCTACTGACATGGAAGCGTTTTCAACAAGTCCGCGAGCTGCTCTCGCACTTCTTTCATTGCCTTCTCATGATCAGCCGCCGCGGCTAGCTCCGCTTCGATTCGAGTCCTTTGCTGCAAGCATGATGAAATCTTCTTATTAATTTCCCGTTGGGCAGCTTCACGACTCTGCGTAACCCGCTCGATAGAGTCGAGCTTCCGTCAGAATACAAGCCCTTCCGAGATACATTGCTGCAAGGTGTCAAAGACGGCTCTTAGTTGTGTGACGTTCGCTTCGACCTGGGCACACAACTGGATAGACTCAGCGGAAGCCTTCTTGCATTCCTTCTGCCTTAAGGTCGCTTCTTGTTCGAAATAGCGGAGGAAGGACGCACTCTGCTTGACCCATGCGGCCCACTGAGAGTTCAAAGCCTGAGTCTCAGGGACAAGACGCATAAGTTCAAACTGATGCAGATAGGCCTCGATCTTCCTGCAGTTACTAACCCAAGATTCAACGATGCCTTCATTATGGAAATTTACAAGCCTCTCCAGCGTCGGATTGACCTCGGCAGCGAAATCTACGGCAGATATAGGAGCTTCCGCGTCAAGCTTCTCGACGTATTCGCTCAACATGCGCAGACTCGTCACGGCACCCTTTGAGGATAGACGTCTGGAGAAGGGGCCTGCCGGCATCATAATGCGAGATTCGAAAGGGGCCGGAGTCAAAGCGACCACTGCAAAACAAGTCACAATCAGATGACGGATATAGAAATATAAGAGATTCATGAACAATGGAATTTACTATACCAGTTGCAGCAGGTGGCAAAGCCGAGAGGACCAGTGGCACAACTGATCTTTTATCTCCTCCTTCAATCTGTAGCACTGCAATGAAGGTAAAGAAGAATCAGAAATAATTTCATTATCGGTAAAAGAAACTGCATTAGTTGAAAGCTGTATTCACCAGCACCGTTGGATAAAGCGGCTATCTCGGGCCCAGCGATCGTACCCGTTTCGCTCGCTACCACCTCGGGCTCAGTGGTCATAATTGTTTCATCCACCGCTGCCTCAGGTTCGGCCGTAGTAGCCGTCTCGCCTGCCGCCACCTCGGGCTCGGCAGTGGTAGCTATCTCGGGCATAGCAGTCGTAACTGTCTCATCAGCTACTATCTCAGGCCCGGCAATTACGGTTACATCGCCTACGTTGCCCTAGGTTCAGCAGCTACCTCCTCCACCGCCCCCTTAGCCTCAACGGTCGCCTCCACTCTTTCAGTAAGGCTCGGCTCTGCAGGACAAAATATATAAGGACTGATAGTTTAAAGCTTTGACAACGAAGCCTCAAAACACATTACCTAGGGTTGATTTACCGTTGGCTTCTCGAGCTACACGTGCCGCCCATCTATGAGCAGTAGACAAGGAAACCGGGAACTCCTCTGAAGGAGTAGCAGCGGGAGTAATGGCTCTTGAACCTGCTCCCGCAGCCAAAGCAGCACAACGCTTCCTTGCTGCGCGCCTCAGGCGCTTCCTTTCCTCCCGGGCCATCACAATAGACCTTTTAGAAGCCTCCTTCAGCAAGGCGTCGTCGTCCGCATTCTGGGTTACCTCCAGAGCCTTCAAGGCTTTCATCATCGGTTTTTTAAGTAAGGCCTCTTGCGGCAATGCCGAAGAGGCCGGGACTTTGATAGCTGGCCCGGGGAGAATTTCCACATCAACTTGCGGGATAGCCCTTGTGGTCCCTGCGATAAGAAAAAGAGAGGGTCAGATTACTCATAAGAAATGGAAGCAGAAACATAGCGAACCGAAATGTACCAAGGCCTAAGGATGCTCGAAGGCGTTCCTCCTCCTCAAAAGTCTTGAGAGAAGCAGCGGGAACTTCTTTGGTAGAAATGCCTACTAAAGAAGGAAAAGCGTTAGTAAAAAAAACAATGATAAAGGTATGATGCAATGGCGAAAAATACAACTAATGATTACCTGATCGCACGAGTTTAGCCAACCCCTCTTCGCATCTTGCCAATCGCTCAGAAGATGCGATGGCAGCCGCCAGATCAGTGTCATCCGGCGGCATAAATAGGACGTCATTGGTCCCGTACTCACTCAAGCCGAGCATGAGGTTCCTGACCAAATACAACGTCAACAGAGAGGATCGGCTTCTTCTTCTTCTTCTGCGCGTGAACTCCGGTCGCAGCCAAAACCAGCTTGCGCTTCGTGGGCACTTTAGGATGGCGGGTCCCGATATCCGAGCCCACGCCGGATTCGGGTGAAACCACGTTTACCATCTCCATGGGAGCACGGGGCGCTGATGGCATGTCCACAGGATCACGGGGCAATCCACGCGTGGGGCTTAGCACACGTGGAGGCTCAACTGCAGCATCTCCTCTTAGTAGAGGAGGGACAACAGTCCTTCGCTTTAAAGGGACGTTGCGATCGCTGGTGGGGGGCGCACTCTTGCAATCGAGCAGCAGCCGCCTCTCCTCCCTGATGATAGTGCCCATCGCGTGTTGATACCAGGCCCTGTATACGTTGAGGGCCCTTGGAATGCAACTCGGCTCGCTAATGAAGAAGTGGGAGCCCGTATTTAACCGCATAAAGTGATGCAGTGTACTCCGTATTCCCTCTCAGGTGGCAGCATGCTCTTCCAAAAACGCCTCCAGTGGGACCCCCTGGTTGTAACTTAGCTGTTGGCTAAAATGGTAGTGGTTGTATCTCATAAAAAGCGCCGCATCATTTTGCCTGAATACGAGGAAGCCCGGCCTGATGGAGTATAGATGTAGAATCTCTCGAGCTTTCAATATAGAGGTCCCGTCCTTAAAATTGTCGCGCAATGCCAACACCATTTTGGATGTTTCCTGGACGATTGTCAAGACTTTGTTCGTGAAAGACATACCCGCTACAACCGTGCGCGGATGAAGAAGCAACCCCCAACTTCCCGCTAAGATGGATTCACGATGAAAACGTCAACCAGCCGCATAATTCTGGGAAATTTGCACTTCTCGAAAAATGAGGGTCTTTTATGAATACCAAACACTCTGAGCACGTGCATTTCCATCCACGAAGTAAAGTAGTGCATCGGGAAGTTGGCAGCTTGCACCCCCGGTTCAGTTGTGTCCACCGCCACGCTAAGACCATGGTATAGGTGGGTCAGCCCTGCGATCCCGATGGCCACTTGTATGACAGCTACTATTCGATGTGCTGGGTAGAAAACGGATGGCCTCATATAGCGAGGGTGCATGGGGAGCGCGAACTAGTACAACCACAGCCCCAGAAACCTGAGAAAGAAAGTCTCCTCATCGATGCCCGGAGCAGCAATTTCTGACAGAGGGATGATCGTGGCATCGGGGAGATAAAAGCCCTTTTTATCATCTTTCAGTACTGGTCGACGATCCAAGCCAAAGCCGAAGGGATTGTCGAGCTTGGCAAAATTTTCTCCTCGTTGCGATAAAATCTACGGGCGAAGAAACTGGGCAATAAAATCCGTGAAACTAACCCCACGGCCGACGGATTCTAAGAAGAGACTCCCGTACATGTTCAGCACCTTTATCAGACTCGGAAACTGTTGCTGAATGGCGTTCTCCGGTGTTAGGCCCATCACCACTGGCTTGGTGGCGAAAACGTATTCGTCCAGAGGAAGCAGCTCCTCGTAGTGTTCCCCCCTGACTGGCAAACCGGAAATCTCAGCAAATTCTTCTAAAGAGATGGAAACTTCTCTGTCCAGTAGAAGAAAGGTATGGGTTGGGATGTTCCATTGCTCCACGAACGCCTTAATCCACCACGTCGGAGGAGCATAATACTGGAACAGTGAGGCATAAACCGCAGGGTATAGACCGATCTTCAGCAGGTGTGCCTTCTTCGCTGACAAAATGTACCTGACCCACGGCAAATACCCGGCCGAATGTCGAGGGGTCAACCTGATATTGTAGGGTTGTCCCCAAGGGCACTTGCCCTGGTATATGCGTCGCCCCAAAATATCCAAAGCTGCCGGCAGCTGCATGGGTATGGCAGCAATCGAAGGTTGAAAAAGACCCTACGAAGTCCAATTAACGACCTCCACGGCATAGTTCACCGGGGGTACATCTGCATACGAGATCGATGAGATCGGCTCTGACGGCGTCGCACAAGAGAAGCTTCGGCGACCTTTGATAATTTGGTCGTACCACCTACCCTACAGGTGAAGGCTTTTGTATTCCGGGCCATAGTCTTTAATGAGCTCAAGAACCTCCTGGTCCACCGATGCCTCAGGGAATCCTCCCTCTGAACGGAAAAATGGGAAAGAAAGATCGGAAGACATGTCGCCTTCGAGAAAGAACAGAATTCAATTATTAGTACTATAATTTAATCTTAAAGTTCTGAGCGACACTTTAAAATTTGTACCACACTGCAATGCAGTGGAAAGGGGACCAAAGGTGGGCCCACAAAATCCAGATGACAATGCATCAATTAATAAAACAACCTCATCATTGGATGAGACTGTCAATTGATGAGGAAATCCTCAAAGAATATTCTCATTGAATGAGAAATCCCTTGGGAGAAGGAGAAAATCTCCCTTTTAGAGCAAAACTCTATAAAAGAGTGACACTTGTCAAACTCTAGTCACGAAGGAATAAAATTCCTTAAAGAGCCTAGCTCTGTAATGATGATGGAAAATCCATCAAAGATTAATGAAAATTAATTCTTGAGAATTAAAATTCTAGGATCTTAAAGATCCATGAAAAAACTCTTAAGAGTTCCTCATTAAAAGATCAAAAGATCTACATATTATCAAAAGAGCAAAACTCTGACTCATGGGCTAAGAAACCCTAAGAAAAGATCTGTTTAGATCTATGGGTTCAAGAGAGCAAGGCTCTGTTTATGAAACCCTAAAGGGGTTTTTTCTTTAGATCAAAGATCTATGAAGAGCAAGGCTCTGTTAATGGGTAAAAACCCTAATTTATTAAAATTAATTTAATTTAATTTTACCTAAATTTAGTACAGTTTTAACTCTTGAAAGTTCTTGAATAAAAGAGCAAGGGTCTGAATAAAATTCTTAAGAAGAGATGGAAATCATCTGAGGACCAAAGGGTCCTATTTATAGGCGCTGAACCGCCTCCTCAACTTCTGAGTTGATCCAAAGGCTCAGATGTTGCCACCGCAGCACTCACGTATATGCCACATGAGCGCAACGGTGGTGGGGGGCATTTGTTTCCCCAAATCAGAGCAAAGCTCTGTTTTTCAAATTTCAAAAATTAAAGCAACACTTCAGATCCCGTACGCTGCGCGTCACGTGTCAAAAGCAAACACGCCAGCGCTAGAAACGCTGCGCCCTAGGCAGCACACCCTAAATCAGAGCAAAGCTCTGTTTCAAAATTCAAAATTTAAAACTTGAAGCAACACTTCAGATCCAGCGCTCTGCGCTGCGCGCCACGTGTTAAACACGGGTGCGCTAGCGCAGTTGCGCTGCGCTCCGCGTTGCGCGCCACGTGTCAAGCACGGATGCGCTAGCGCTCCGCGCTGCGTGTCAAGCACGGGTGCACTAGCGCAAAGTGCATCGACGATGGAATTAAAAGAATTCCCCACCGTTAGATCAAAAGATCTAATAATAATAAATTGTTAATTAATCAGAATTAAAATTCTGTTATGGAAAGATTTTTTCAATCTTATTAAAATAAGAAGATTATTTTCTGTAAAACAGAAGCCTTAGGATCAAAAATCCAACGGTGGGAAATATTTCCAAATCAATCAGAGAAAGATCTCTTAAACTGATTTAACAAACCAATTGGCCCTATATAAAGGCCCCAAGACTTCAAGTCTCATATAGAGAAAACCCTCTGCAAACTTTGAGAAAACTCAAAGAGAAAGAAAGGCAAGTTTTTAGAAAAAAGAAGATCATTTCTTCATCTTTAAGGTAAAGAACTATTTCTTGAACCACAGAGATGAAATCATCTCGTAAAAAGAAGAAACATCTTCTAAAAAGATCTTAGATCTATAAAAAGACCAAGGTTTTTGATTAAAAAGAAAAGATCAAAAGATCTGATCATAAAAATATAAAAAGAAGTATTTTACTTCATTCACAGATCTTTTGATCTATAAAGGCAGAGCCTTTTATAAAAAAAAAACAAGAACTTTTGTTCTTGGATCTTGTGGCAAAGCCTCCTTTGAAGAACATAAATTTGTTTTTTGATCTTAAAATTGATCAAAATGCGCTTTGCGCTATTAGACGGTGCCTTGCACTCATGAACTGCGCCTTTGCTCTCCTTGGACTGGTACACAGTGCCATAACTTGCCACGTGTCAACCATAGACACGATCTGCGCTTTGAGCTCCTGAAAACAGCGCACTGCGCTCTTGGGTTGGCACTCAGTACTAAGCGCGCGACGTGTCACTCACTGGCGCACCCATAAATTAGTGTAGCGCGCACATAAATTAAAAGCGCAGCGCGCTAACAAACTAGTGCTTAGCGCTAAGAGCGACACGTGTCCCCCTCGTGTGCGCTAACAGACAGAAGCTCAATGCACTCTTTGACTGGCGCAAAGTGCCTAGTGCGCCACGTGGTGCGCTGTCAGAACACACTTTGTTCTGATAAATGCTATGTATTCAATATAAGTCAAAAAGTGTTAGAGCCTAATGCTTAGCATTATTAAAAGGACAGAGCCTAAATAAAGGCCTAACAGGCAGAACAAAAATAAAATGTTAAACATTTTTAACTAGACATAGCCCAATTCTGACCATAAGTCCTCAATTTAAATTGAACTGAGCTCATCTGCTCATCCAATCAATTTACACCCGGTTCGAGGGTACATCTCTTTACTCCTCTGATATCCGTCGTTGTAATCCTTCAACGTCGTCAGAGAGGTGACGGGTCCCGACAACCACACATTACTACAGACTGCGGGGTTCTTAAACTCATGGACTATGATGTCCTTAACCTCGACCGTGATATCTTAAAACTAACGTCGGACTGTGGAGTCCTTAAATCCACGGACTATGATGTCCTTAACCTCGAACGTAATGTCTTAAAACTAACACCGGACTGTGAGGTCCTTAAACTCACGAACTATGATGCCCTTAACCTCGACCGTGATGTATTAAAACTAAAAATGGACCGTAATGTCCTTAAACTAATTATCGACCGCAATATCACTAAACTAAACAATAGAGCTCAATTGCTCTCTTGTCGGATCTAAACGATCTCGTTAAGTCGATCTTAGTCTAGAATTAGACTAACGTGTCCTTAACAAACTTTTAAGTTGATCTTAGTCTCAAATAAGGCTAACGTATCCTTAAACCCAAACCCCCAAACCCAAATCAAAGAAATATACGGATTTGGACTAGTCCACGCCCTACGTGCGACAACATTACTTTGTCTCCGTATACAATCCACGGGCAACCAAACACAAAACAAACACCGACGACACGAAGTGACCATCTGGAGAAGGAGAAAGTTGTTACCGCGATGCGGTAGCGTAATTAACTGCAGGGGCTTGCGCCTGCAGGGAAGAGCGTCCCCGCAATCAAAAACCCTCAAATGAGCGGGAATCTGACGAGGTCTGCTACATCGGCTATATCCGTTTAAACCTTCGATATATGGTGCCATAAATCAACTTGGCATCTTCGGAGAGGTGGACGGATAGCACCAATTAGCATCTGCCCTGAATTTCAAGCAAGACGGACCTACGCGGGCGCGTCTCCGTGTTCGGCGGGGAACACTCCTGGGTTGCGGTGTCGGGGAATCGAAGATCGCCCGTGGCGGGATCTGTCGAGGTGCTGTGGACGGCAAGATACGCGGTCAGCATGCTCGGTGTACCACCCTGCGTGTAATGCCCAGCCCCTTTTATACCTATAATCGGTATTTTGTTATTCCTAAATTGTATTTATTTTTATTTATAATTTTAATTCTTCTAAACTCCCATTTTTCTTTTATCAATAAAACCCCAAAACCCAAACCCTATTATTTTTTTTCCAACAAATTCCCTTAGCCAACACCATTTTCTTTTAATAGAACCCCAATTCCCATTCTTTTATTTAAATTCATTTTTCTTTTAGCCCAATCCTTCCTCAAGGCCGGCCCTCACTCTTTTTTCCTTTAAAATTCCCTTTTATTTTCATAACTCAGCCCTCTTCCCTAACCCAGCAGCTCCTCAGCCCACACAAATAATTGAAATTCATTTTTATTTAAATACCCGGCCCTGCCTTCCTAAAGCCCAGAGAAACAAATAAATAAATAAGGAATTTACTAAGCCCCATCGGCCCAGTCCACTGCTCTTTCTTTCTTCTTTCTTTAATTTTTCCTTTAGTTTTCTCGGCCCGGCCCTTTCTCCTTCAGCCCGCGCCCGCTTCTCCAACACGACCCGACCCGTTCCTATTCATTTCCTTCCCCAACGGCTATTTCCTTCATTCCCGCATGCAAAATCCGCTTCCTCCGCCGTCGCCCCCGCTCTCGCGACGTTACACCCACGACGCGCGCGTTTTCCCCGCGACCCGCTCCCTCAATGGCTCACTCCTCTCTTCCCCTCTCATCCTCGTCTCCACTCCTCCCTTTTTCTCTGCTGAGCACGAACACTCGAGGAACCCACAACACCTCCTCGAGTCCCTGCCGACGACGAGGACGACCACCTTAACCATCAACGTCGTCATCCCTCTCACCATCCTCTTCCTCACGCCCTCATCTCTTCTCTGCCATTTCAAACTAATCCTTCATATATCTCTCCCCCACAAAACTTACCGAGCACCATTTTCTTCCCTCACTTCGCCGCCGGCGACAACCCTCGACAACTCCTCCCCCACCAACACGACTCCTCTACGACTCCACCTTCGTCGACCCGAGCCCCTGCCGAGCACCCCTGCACACCAGCCCATTGCACCCGAGCCGACCACCACCTTGCACCCCGACGACGGCGACCTCTCCACCACATTGCCGACCACCCTACGACCTCCTCATCATCAGCATCAACATCCACACACCCCCTACACCCACACCTGAACACCACCATTGTTTCCTCTCTCAAAAACCACACAAAACCCATTTTTCTTTACAAACACTCACTGCGGCCATTGCCGGAGCGACGCCGTCGACCGTCGTCGACCCAAGTACACTCGCAAAGGATCATCAGGCACCCCTCAACCTCCAGTAACCGTGCAACGACTCCGGACAACTCCGACGCAAAATCCGCATCTCGATCCAAGCTCGTGCAAATCCACTTCACGGCATACATCACGCGTTCGTGACACCGCTGCTACCGTGCGACCCCGAGGCATTCCCAGGTAAGTATTTTACTTGCTTACATGCTATTTACCTAAGTTATAATCTTTAATTTCATATATCATAAAGTTGCAAGTTTAGATCAATTATGTGCCATACCTGTTCGATGCGTGTTCCCAAAGAAAATACTTTTCTAAATTGACGGAACTGGATTAATTACTTTGGCCCTTAATGTGATGAATACCTTGTGCAAGTTTCGCTGGAAAATATGACCGTTAACGACTAAAACAACTACCCCCAAGTTTAATCGTAAAACTGTAATTTTATTGTACCTGAAAACCGTTAAATTCACCATAAATTATATACATACTAGAATGGTGCGTTCGAGGGCTCAAATCGAAGCCAACTCGACAAACTTTAACCCTACACTAGTTTCCAAATATTCCTGTACTCAAACTGTGTTAATATTTGGATCGGAGTGCGACTCTGGACTGCAGTCCAGAGCGACTCCAGTTGTTTCTTGCTGTTCCGTAATGGGTACCACAAGATCTCCTTAACTCATAATTGCGGAACTCCACTGCTTATTATACATAAATCTGTTATCTAGACAACACAATTAGTTTCATTCTGTTTCGTTACCGTTTGATATTTAATCTGTAATTTAATAGATCGGGACGCATAACAGTCCCAGCAGAATCAGAACTGACATATTGGTATTGAATAGTGTAAATCTCCTGACGTACAGACGCGATCGAAGATCCGTATGTTGCGTTGAAAACTTTACTGAAAACTCTAGATTTCATCCAACTGTAACGTCGCTAAAATCTGATCCCAACTGGGATTAAAATGCATTGCGAAACCGACTTCTGATTCTGAAACCGGATTTCCAGCCGCGAGCGCTTTAAATGAAATGGTTATAATTAATGATCCTAGAATCCGATTGGCATGAAACTAAATTAGATGAATAGATAACTGAACATACTAATCATTACCTATTTATCGTTTCACTAAACTATACACGTATGTTTCATGATAAATCGTGCAAGTGATAGAATACTATTTTATGACACCTTAATCGTGCTTCATATACTGTTTACGTATCATATCATACCCATATCATTGCAGTGATAAACTAGTGATATCGTGCATTTACCCAGTGTTAGATTTTAGTGATGATTGTGGCAAGTACGTCAGTGTTCGTGTATCCGTGAATAAGTGAAAGTGATACGTACTTGTACACAATCAGCGACCCTACTATTTTATTGCATTGTCGACGTCTGTGGGATGCGTGTACGTGTGACTATAAGTGGTATGGGACACTTATGGAAGCGCTTGCACGAGTGTCACAGATAAGGCACCAGACACTGCCATTTATCTTAGGTATTAGTCAGGACGTGCTTGATGGAGGTCCTGCCTCCAGTTCTCGCGCAGAGTTATCACGGATCGATTAGTATTTAGGATTATGGTTAGCGTTTGATGTAGACCACGGGGTGTGGGGTAGTTTAAGTATGAGTTCAACAGAATCTCGGGAGTCCCATGCCGGCTTATATATTTAGGGAGTTATATGGAGATTTACAGGGTATGTGATATTCACCGTGATATACATGTTGGGCCCGTGGTCCCTTGCCCTTGGGTTCTACCCTTGGGTGGAGGACACTCACGAGTGGTTGACTCTCACACTTGAACTGACGATAGGCTTAGTGACCTGTACAGTGAGACTTAGAGACTGATAAGGATACTGGCATTGATATACCTTACTTACTGTGTTGATATACGTGGCATGTCGTTCTACTGCTTTTATTGTTCCGCTGCATTGATTACTGCACACTCATATTTATGTTGTCATTGATTTATTGTTATACATATCTATTACCACTGTTAGAATTGTCACATGATTTTATATATATTATATTGCTATTGTGTCGCTGTGACGACCTGAGTATGCATGCTCAGTGTGAGGAGAAGATTTAGCCTGGATCAGGACTAGACGTATATTACAGACATCTCGATTTGATATCCAGAGTTATATCTATATTTGTTCCCCCTCAGGTCAGTTCTTTACATTGTTTCCTTCAGTTTCTGCATCCCTCTTTACCTGCGCATTATTTACTGTTTACCATGAAAAACTAGAAGCCGAAGTGTGACTACGGCAGGACATTTCCTTGACCGTAGGAGCATAGCTGGTCTTGTCTACCCCTCGTATTCCGTATTTTGGGAAGCGGGGCGTGACACTACGCCAGGGTCTGAGCTCTTTGCAATTCGCAAAAAATTTACATATATTATAAAATAACTCTTAATATTGCATTATATCAGAGTAGATCTATTGTAATTTACTGATGCCTCCATGGCACGAGTAATATTTCTCGAGCCACCTGTATAAGTGGGACGACCCTTCTTCACCGACTTCATATTCTCTTTATTTTGATCGGCTTGTTTCTGCACAAAACATTCAGATTTAGTTTTCTAATTAAGCAACACAAAAAAATAAATTATATACTAAACAATAAATTATATTTAAATTACAAACTTTTTTGCGCCGAGAGTCGAAATATTGGTACAAGAGAGGCCATGTATCTACGTTGACTCTCGCAAAGGCCGGAGTATGTAGGAGAGCCGCTCTTTCTGCCTTGGGGGTCGCCATCCATAGGGAATAGCAATCGATCTTCAGCTCGTTCCTATTGTATCGGACCTTTGATTGCATGTTCTTCATCAGGCCATGGTACAGAGCATGATGATCGAGCACTCATTTAGGATGATCAGGGTCGGGTACAGGCTGAAAGTCATAATCCAACTGCAAATACAATAAAACAATATTATTAAATTGTAAGTGTTAAATAATAATAAATATATTGGATAAGTCAAAGTAAAATATATATTAATACCCGAGTCTGATCCCAGAAGAGGGCAAATGAGCACCGATGCTGGTCGCCCCACTCAAGATGAAGTGGATACTTCTTCACGAGGAGGCTCTCATCCCCCATATATCGGCCGAATCTCTCGGCATAATCGTCGGTATAGCGATAATATGGGGTAAAGAAGAGTGGGAATGAATCCTTCTCCTTAACTCTGTCAGGCCTCAGCCTGTCGGACTAATTCGGGCCTCGAGTCCCCCTCTCGGGATGGGGCTGCCCTGCATCTATAGGAAATATCAAGACAATCAATATTAAGACAAAGTGGTATTAAGAAATCAAGATTTAACGAAAATTGAATTATGGTATATACCTCCGGCGACAGAAGCATGAGCCCGGGCCCGGGCAGCAGCACGAGTGGGACGATAGTTTCTCTGGTGAGAAACAGCCGATGACCCGGACACCGGCGTATCCCCTCCAACTAGAAAATAAATATCGATAAAATTACATGAAGTTCATGTTTATTCTTAAAGAATATGTAAAATGAATAAATATTTTATATTTATTCATACTAACCTGCATACTGAGCGGAGGGTACGGAAGAACCAAACGTAGACCCTGCACCAAACGTGGACCCACCACCTATAATTAGACAATCAAACATTGACTATATAAGTAATTGCAAAAAGAATGTGTATATCAATAATATAACGTTCTAAATCAACATGCATACACTATAAGATATATAAACATACCCACGGGTGCGGTGGTGGCCTCTGCCCGAGATGTGAAGGCACCACCTACAGCTAGACAATTAAAAATGATTAAATAAGTATGTAAGAGCAAAAAGAATATATGTATATTTATGATATAGCATTTTAAATCAATATGCATGCACTATAGAATATATAAACATACCTGGATGGTGCGGGAGTGGCCTCTGCCTCTGATGTGGACGCACCACCAATAGCTATACAATCAAACATTGACTATATATGTAATTTTGACATAAATATGCATGCATATCTATAATATTATATTCAAAATGAATATGCGTGCAATATACGTGGAGGTGTGGCAAAGTCCACACAGAAGGAGGCATCCGAAGGGATCTTCGATCGGGGTGCAAGACCGGCCCTTTGAAGCTCCCTATGCAGCTCTCCGGGCGGCAGACCGCTCTGCCTCTGCCAGTGCCACGGCTGGTGCTCCTGCCGCCCCTCGTTGCTCTCGTCATCGTCATCAAATTTAGACAAGACTACAATCATTACATATGCATGCTTTATATGTATAGATCGTAAAATGTGAAGTAATAATATAATATTACTGATAACCTTTTTCGCTTCGTGGACGCATTAGAAATATCTACTTGGATTTCATCATCGATATTGTTCCCCGCCGAAACACGGAGACGTGACAGCGCAGGTCCGTCTTGCCAGAATTTTGGGGCAGATGCAAATAGATGCTATCCGTCCACCTCTCCGAAGATGCCAAGTTGATTTATGGTACCGTATATCGAAGGTTTAAACGGATGCGGCCGATATAGCAGACTTCATCAGATTCTCCCTCATGGTGAGGGATTTTTGATTGTAGGGACGCTCTTCCCTGCAGGCGCAAGCCCCTGCAGTTAATTACTGTCACGCCCCGCTTCCCAAAATACGGAATACGAGAGGTAAACAAGGCCAGCCATGCTCCTACGGTTAAGGAATGTCCTGCCGTAGTCACACTTCGGCTTCTAGTCTTTCATGGTAAACAGTAAATGATGCGCAGGTAATGAGAAATGCCGTAACTGAAAGAAACAATGTAAAGAACTGACCTGAGGGGAAAGCAAATGAATGTAACTCGGAATGGAAAGTCAAGAAGTTTGTAATGCACGTCTAGTTCTGGTTCAGGCTAAATCTTCTCCTCACACTGAGCATGCATACTCAGGTCGTCAGAGCGACACAATAGCAATATAATATATATAAAATCAAGTGACAGTTCTAACAGTGGTAATAGGTATGAATAATAGTAAATCACTGACAGCATGAATATGAATGTACAGTAATCAATGCAGCGGAGCAGTAAAGCAGAAGAACGATATGTCATGTATGTCAACACAGTATATAAGGTATATAAATGCCAGTATTCCTATCAGTCTCTAAGTCTCACTGCACAGGTCACTAAGCCTATCGTCAGTCCAAGTATGAGAGTCAACCACTCGTGAGTGTCCTCCACCCAAGGGTAGAACCCAAGGGCAAGGGACCACGGGCCCAACATGTAACATGTATATCACGGTGTATATCACATACCCTGTAAATCTCCATATAACTCCCTAAATATATAAGCCGGCATGGGACTCCCGAGATTCTGTTGAACCCACACTTAAACTACCCCACACCCCGTGGTCTGCATCAAACGCTAACCATAACCCTGAATACTAATCGATCCGTGACAAGTCTGCATGAGAACTGGAGGCAGGACCTCCATCAAGCACGTCCCGACTAATACCTAAGATAAATGGCAGTGTCAGATGCCTTATCTGTGACACCTATGCAAGTGCTTCCATAAGTGTCCCATACCACTTATAGTCACACGTACACGCATCCCACAGACGTCGACGATGCAATAGAATAATAGGGTCACTGATTGTGTACAAGTGCGTATCACTTTCACTTAATCACGGATACACGAACACTGACGCACTTGCCACAATCATCACTAAAATCTAACACTGGGTAAATGCACGATGTCACTAGGTTATCACTGCAATGATATGGGTATGATATGATATGTAAACAGTATATGAAGTATGATTAAGGTGTCATAAAAATAGTGTTCTATCACTTGCACGATTTATTATGAACCGTACGTGGATAGTTTAACGAAACGATAAACAGGTAATAATTTGTATGTTCAGTTGTCCATCCATCGAATTTAGTTTCAAGCCAATCGGTTTTCAGGATCATAATTTATGGCCATTTCATTTTAAGCGTTCACGGCTGGAAATCCAGTTTCAGAATCAGAAGTCAGTTTCGCAACGCATTTTAATCCCAGTTGGGATCAGATTTTAGCGACGCTACAGTTGGATGAAATCTAGTGTTTTCAGTAAGGTTTTCAACGTAATAGACGTATCTTCAATCGCATCTGCACGTCAGGAGATATACAATGTTTAACACTAATATGTCAATTCTGATTCTGTTGGGACTGTTATGCGTCCCGAACTTTTAAATTACAGAATAAATAACAAATGGTAACGAAACAGAATGAAATCAATTGTGTTGTCTATATAACAGGTTTACCTACAATAAACAGTGGAGTTCTGCAACCTACGAGTTAAGGAAATCCTGTGGTACCCATTACGGAACAACAAGCAACAACTGGAGTCGCTCTGGTCTGCAGTCCAGAGTCGCACTCCGATCCAAATATCATCACAATTTAAGTACAGGAATACCAGGAAACCAGTATAGGGTTAAAGTTCGTCGAGTCGTCTTCGATTTGAGCCCTCGAACGCACCATTCTAGTATGTATATGATTTGTGGTGAATTTAACAGTTTTCAGGTACAATAGAATTACAGTTTTTCGATTAAACTTGGGGGGTAGTTGTTTT
This sequence comes from Agapanthus africanus, assembly GCA_030015575.1. NCBI lineage: Eukaryota > Viridiplantae > Streptophyta > Magnoliopsida > Asparagales > Amaryllidaceae > Agapanthus > Agapanthus africanus. The sequence continues at coordinate 3,447,765 of JASDDO010000150.1, read as the reverse complement.
GGTCATTAACGATCAAATTATCCAACGAAATTCCAGAACTAGGTTCACAGTCATACGGGCCAAACAATAACATTTAGTTCCGTCAAATTTGATGGGTATTTTCATTGGGAACACACACCAAATAGTTACGACGTCTAATCGATCTAACATTGAAATATGATAATCTAAGTAGTCTAAGTTTGTAACTCGAGTATATAGCATGTAAGCAAGTACAATACTTGCCTGGAAACGTTATGGTGATGCACGGCAGTGGCAACGACGATCTCTGTAGGTGCTCGACGGAATGTCGGGGCTCGACTCGCCTTGGGTTTGCATCGCAGCCTAGCTGTTGATGCGTGAATGCTCGATTGTGCTGGGCTGTTAATGGGGAGAGGGAGTGAGAGGGATACGGAGAGAGAGTTGTAGAGGGAGAGAGATAGAGAGAGATTGAGTTTAGAGAGTGAGAGAGAGATTGAGTTTAAAGAGTGAGAGAGAGGACTGAGAGAGAGAGATAGTGAGTTAGAGTGAGAGAGACGAGATACAGAGGGTGAGGGAGAGACAGAGGGGGTGAGAGACAGAGAGATAGAGAGTAAAAGAGAGGGAGAGAATGAGAACTGAGAGAGAGAGAGAGAGAGAGAGAGAGAGAGAGAGAGAGAAAACTGAGAGAGAGAGAGAGTGGGGGTAAGCAGAGAGGGAGAGAGATAGAGTGCAGGGAGAGAATTTGAGAGGTTGAGTGAGAAAGAGAGGAGGCGGAGGAGTGGCCTCGACTGGCGGTGACGGTGGTCGTGGTGATGGGTGCAGGGAGATCGGCCGGGGTCAGCTCAGGGTGTCGACGAGATGCGATGGGTTCTTGGGTTTCTGGAGGGACGAGGGAGGAGCGAAGAGAGGGAGGAAGGCGAGGTCGGCGGGATGGGGATGCCGGCGGTGGTTGAGACGATGGTGAGGGGAGGTCGACTGTGGTGCGTGCAGGGGTCTCGTGGAGGATGAAGGAGGGAGCTTGGGGAAGGAGGCGGATGGAGAGATGAGGTGCTCGGTGATGGGAGGAGATGATGGTGGGGGTCGGAGCTCCGGTGAGGGGAGCGGAGTGCCGGGGCGGTTAGTGGGTTCGAGAGAGAGGGAGGAAGAAAGAGAACGAGGGAGAGAGAGAAGACGAGATGAGGAAAAGGGTGCGTGGGTGTGTACGAGAGGAGCGTGTCGCAGGGAAATGTGCGCGTCGTGGGGAGTAACGCTCGCGAGCGTGAGCGTCGGTGGAGGCGAGAAGCGCGGCGACGTGGTCGCCAGAAAACGCGCGCGGGAAAAAGAAATGAGCCGTTGGGGGAGAAAGAGAAGTCGGGTCGGGTCGGGGAGTGTGTGCGGGCGTGGGCTGAAGAAGAAGGGCCGGGCCAAGAAAATGAGGGAAAGAATTAGTTGAGGGGAAATAAGGAAGCGGGCCGGGCCAAGATTTAACGAGAAAATAAATAAGAAAAGGGCCCGGGCTTGGAAAAATACAAAGAAAGAAAAGGAATTTAATTAGAGGATTTAAGGGAGTGGGCCAGAAATGAGTGGGCTAGAGAAATAGAAAACATTTTAAGGGAATGGGAATTTAGAGCGGGCCGGCTCAGGAAAAATATAGTAAAACATTTTAATTATTGGATGAGGGGGCGGGCTGTTGGGCTCAGTGAATTGAAAAGGAAAATGGTAGGAAAAAGTGTGGTCTGAGGGATTGGTTTTGAGTTTTATTGATGAAGAAAATGGGGTTTAAAATGAAATAAATTTATAAATAAAATATATAAATTATAAGTAAAAATGAATAAAGTTGTAAATAAGAATAAATAGAATTCTAGAGTAATAAAATACTAATTTTGGTATAAAAAGGGGTTGGGTATTACATCATACCACCCTTACAAAAATTTCGTCCTTGAAATTTAAAAGAAACAACTAGCTATAAATAATTAGCGAAGAATTATCATATCGAACACTAATACATGCTGATTTACTTAAAAACGGGTAGACAAAGTTTTGAAGGTACATACATATATATAGGAACCACATACAAAAGATAGGCTTACAAGGTATAATGCAGGAAACTATATGGGCAAGTACAAATATACGAGAAAATAGGTAACCATAACGAATAATAATTAAAGTGTGCTCGATAAAAGTCGAAACACAAATATGTGCACATCTAAGTTTATAAAAAATAAGTAGAAAATAAGTGTAAGGTTCAACCATTTATAATAGTATTCATAAGCACAAACGCAAAAATAAAGTAACGACGATAAAGTAGTGGAAATTAGTTGGTAGGTTAAAACATTTTAGGATAAGGTATCGATAAAATAGGTTTAAAATATTCTAGAAAACTGGTATAGTGAAATTAAGAAAATGGACCAAGAGTATGCGCGGGGTAAAGTTGCGCTACTGAAAACGAGAATACTAATAGCGTACATAAAACAGGGTAATTAATAACACACACTCTTTGATAAATTTAAAATAGTGAAAAACTAAATTTTTGAATAACACTGTCCTTTTATATAGTTAGGGTAATAGGAAGAACACAAAAATGTATAGGCTAGCTAGGGTAAGGGTTTCAAGGAAGTGTGGTTCATTCGAAGGTCGGAATGTGGCGGTTTTTAGGCTGAAGATCAAGGAGATTGGGATCGGGTCAGCACAGGATGTAAGGGCGAACAACAAATGACTACAAGGGAAGAAGTATGGGTAAGATAGCGGTCGATACAACATATGAATCAAGATTTGAAGGGTTAGCGAACTCGGAAGTTTCTCCAAATTTTCTCCTCCCAGAAGGATTACAAACGAGGCGCAGGCGAAGGATGAATGGTGGCTCATTTCAAGGATCAGGGTGTGATACTTTCAAATTGAAACGAGGGTGAAAACTAAACAATGAGTAGGGGTGGACAGTCAGGGATCTCTGCAGAAAATAAATGGATATGGGAAATAAACAAGTATCAAGCGAACCAAAAATCAAAAGGTTTACGAATTCAGAAGATTTATTTCTTTTAAGAAAATTTGAAACAAGGCATTCTCAAAGGCGAAAAGTGGCCCTAAACTATACACATTTTATTTGGCCAGAAGACAACATCAAAAGAAATTCCGTCAGTCGCGGTTGTGGAGATTCAGTAGGTTGCGATAGGCTCGCGCACTCAGGTAGGGGCATACATTTCCATATCGTCTCGCGGGCATCGCCATTGGGAGTTCTTCCACAGCATGGTCTTGATCTTCTGGTTCTTCTTCCTTGGATGGAGCTTCTTCATCGAGGTCCGATTCCATGTGATTCTCTTCTTCTGGATTTTCTTCCACGGGGTTTTCCTCAACTGGATTTCCTTCTATCGGGTCTTCATCGGGATCTTCCTCTATCGGGTCTTCCTCTATAGGGTTCTCTTCAGGATCTCCTTCTTCTTCGTCGGAATCAGCTATCATGTTAAACTCTGGGGCGGCTACTCCTTCGTCCTCTGAATCGTTGTTTCCGAAATTGAGCTGGGGACCGTTGATCTCATCGTCAGAACTCATCAACATGCGGTCTAAGGAAACGCATGACTGTGCATCCTCATCTAGATGCGGCGCTGCTCCAGGGTGGGCCATGGCCTGAAAAGAAAGTGTCATGATTAAACAACGGAACACATCAAGAATATGGTTAAGTGTACGAAATATAGAAAGATGTGCAGTGGCAGGAATTGAAAAATCAAGATTAAAATGTTTTGCTAATGAACAGTATGAACAAGGGAAATGACAAGAGAATGATACATATATTACGATTCAAATTTTATTTCATTCAACTACAAGTTCGACGGATACAAAGGTTCAAACGGAAAGAAATGTTTATAAGAGGATGGCAACACAATACTGAAATTGGAAAACATAAAAATTCTTCTTCGATCACTAGACCGTTGCATCCTCGTCACGCAAATTGAATCCTATGCTGGATCCGCTTTATCCTCGAAGCGCGAACTACACAATAATCCTCACTTGGCAGAAGTGGGGAGTGTGGACGAGTTTCCTCCTTGTAGTTCTTTCCTTTCTGGGCAGCCATTGATGAGATGTTTGTTGGACCCGCATATCAGACATTTCCCTTGGGCACGGCGACAATCCCTCTGAAGATGTCCTGGCCTTTTACAATACCCACAACATGGGGTCTTCTGCTGCTTCTGTCGCGGGGAAACAAATTGGCGTTTCATCTTCTTCTCTTTTCCTCGTCTAACAGGGATCCCTTCATGATTTGAGACTCCCGCTGGTGCCTGATTCATCTGTCTTCTCAGTCCTTCGGTTAACAAGTCGTTTGTTCGCTCCTGGGCTTCCTTCAAACCTTGCAGTACACTCAGAATCTCAATGGTCTGATCCTAGGGAGCGGATATAGATGAAGAGTCGTTGGAAGACATGATCCTGAGACAAAAATTTTGAGAATGATATAAGTCACAAGCCAAACTAATCAAAATATAATATGGATAGGACAAAGATTCAAGAATATCAGAGTTGACGAATTTATTACAAGTGGGGAATCAACTGTATGACCTTAAGTCACTTGAATAGAGTACGGTAGTGCAATTGCAACCACGTAACCTTGTCAAGTCTCCCGAAACCATAGCGAATGGATAACTGAACACACGATGTGAATATGGATCAAGAATGACAAGTTTACAACCTGGACAAGGGATGTCTTAGATTGCCAAACAATACACGGAAAACTGCAATCCCAATCGATACAAAACATGGGCTCTGATACCAACTAAACCATGTCACGCCCCGCTTCCCAAAATACGGAATACGAGATGTAGACAAGGCCAGCCATGCTCCTACGGTTAAGGAATGTCCTGCCGTAGTCACACTTCGGCTTCTAGTTTTTCATGGTAAACAGTAAATGATGCGCAGGTAATGAGAAATGCAGTAACTGAAAGAAACAATGTAAAGAACTGACCTGAGGGGAAAGCAAATGAATGTAACTCGGAATGGCAAGTCAAGAAGTTTGTAATGCACGTCTAGTTCTGGTCCAGGATAAATCTTCTCCTCACACTGAGCATGCATACTCAGGTCGTCAGAGTGACACAATAGCAATATAATATATATAAAATCAAGTGACAGTTCTAACTGTGGTAATAGGTATGAATAATAGTAAATCACTGACAGCATGAATATGAATGTACAGTAATCAATGCAGCGGAGCAGTAAAGCAGTAGAACGATATGTCACGTATGTCAACACAGTATATAAGGTATAGAAATGCCAGTATTCCTATCAGTCTCTAAGTCTCACTGCACAGGTCACTAAGCCTATCGTCAGTCCAAGTGTGAGAGTCAACCACTCGTGAGTGTCCTCCACCCAAGGGTAGAACCCAAGGGCAAGGGACCACGGGCCCAACATGTAACATGTATATCACGGTGTATATCACATACCATGTAAATCTCCATATAACTCCCTAAATATATAAGCCGGCATGGGACTCCCGAGATTCTGTTGAACTCACACTTAAACTACCCCACACCTTGTGGTCTGCATCAAACGCTAACCATAACCCTAAATACTAATCGATCCGTGACAAGTCTGCGCGAGAACTGGAGGCAGGACCTCCATCAAGCACGTCGGGACTAATACCTAAGATAAATGGCAGTGTCGGATGCCTTATCTGTGACACCCGTGCAAGTGCTTCCATAAGTGTCCCATACCACTTATAGTCACACGTACACGCATCCCACAGACGTCGACGATGCAATAGAATAATAGGGTCACTGATTCTGTACAAGTGCGTATCACTTTCACTTAATCACGGATACACGAACACTGACGTACTTGCCACAATCATCACTAAAATCTAACACTGGGTAAATGCACGATGCCACTAGGTTATCACTGCAATGATATGGGTATGATATGATATGTAAACAGTATATGAAGCATGATTAAGGTGTCATAAAAATAGTGTTCTATCACTTGCACGATTTATTATGAACCGTACGTGTATAGTTTAACGAAACGATAAACATGTAATAATTTGTATGTTCAGTTGTCCATCCATCAAATTTAGTTTCAAGCCAATCGGTTTTCAGGATCATAATTTATGGCCATTTCATTTTAAGCGTTCATGGCTGGAAATCCGGTTTCAGAATCAGAAGTCAGTTTCGCAACGCATTTTAATCCCAGTTGGGATCAGATTTTAGCGACGCTACAGTTGGATGAAATCTAGGGTTTTCAGTAAGGTTTTCAACGTAATATACGGATCTTCAATCGCATCTGTACGTCAGGATATATACAATGTTTAACACTAATATGTCAATTCTGATTCTGTTGGGACTGTTATGCGTCCCGAACTTTTAAATTACAGAATAAATAACAAATGGTAACGAAACAGAATGAAATCAATTGTGTTGTCTAGATAACAGGTTTTCCTACAATAAACAGCAGAGTTCCGCAACCTACGAGTTAAGGAAATCCTGTGGTACCCATTACGGAACAGCAAGAAACAACTGGAGTCGCTCTGGTCTGCAGTCCAGAGTCGAACTCCGATCCAAATATCATCACAATTTAAGTACAGGAATACCAGGGAACTAGTATAGGGTTAAAGTTCGTCGAGTCGGCTTCGATTTGAGCCCTCGAACGCACCATTCTAGTATGTATATGATTTATGGTGAATTTAACAGTTTTCAGGTACAATAGAATTACAGTTTTTCGATTAAACTTGGGGGGTAGTTGTTTTGGTCATTAACGATCAAATTATCCAACGAAATTCGAGCACTGGGTTCACAGTCATACGGGCCAAACAACAACATTTAGTTCCGTCAAATTTGATGGGTATTTTCATTGGGAACACACACCGAACAGTTACGACGTCTAATCGATCTAACATTGAAATGTGATAATCTAAGTAGTCTAAGTTTGTAACTCGAGTATATAGCATGTAAGCAAGTAAAATACTTGCCTGGAAACGTTATGGTGATTCACGGCAGTGGCAACGACGATCTCTGTAGGTGCTCGACGGAATGTCGGGGCTCGACTCGGCTTGGGTTTGCGTCGCAGCCTAGCTGTTGATGCGTGAATGCTCGATTGTGCTGGGCTGTTAATGGGGAGAGGGAGTGAGAGGGATACGAAGAGAGAGTTGTAGAGGGAGAGGGAGTGAGAGGGATACGGAGAGAGAGTTGTAGAGGGAGAGAGAGATTGAGTTTAGAGAGTGAGAGAGAGGACTGAGAGAGAGAGATAGTGAGTTAGAGTGAGAGAGACGAGATACAAAGGGTGAGGGAGAGACAGAGGGGGTGAGAGACAGAGAGATAGAGAGTGAAAGAGAGGGAGAGAATGAGAACTGAGAGAGAGAGAGAGAAAACTGAGAGAGAGAGAGAGAGAGAGAGAGAGAGTGGGGGTAAGCAGAGAGAGAGAGAGATAGAGTGCAGGGAGAGAATTTGAGAGGTTGAGTGAGAAAGAGAGGAGGCGGAGGAGTTGCCTCGACTGGCTGTGACGGTGGTCGTGGTGATAGGTGCAGAGAGATCGGCCGGGGTCAGCTCAGGGTGTCGACGAGATGCGATGGGTTCTTGGGTTTCTGGAGGGACGAGGGAGGAGCGAAGAGAGGGAGGAAGGCGAGGTCGGAGGGATGGGGATGCCGGCGGTGGTTGAGACGATGGTGAGGGGAGGTCGGCTGTGGTGCGTGCAGGGGTCTCGTGGAGGATGAAGGAGGGAGCTTGGGGAAGGAGGCGGATGGAGAGATGAGGTGCTCGGTGATGGGAGGAGATGATGGTGGGGATCGGAGCTCCGGTGAGGGGAGCGGAGTGCCGCGGCGGTTAGTGGGTTCGAGAGAGAGGGAGGAAGAAGGAGAACGAGGGAGAGAGAGAAGACGAGATGAGGAAAAGGATGCATGGTCGTGAACGAGAGGAGCGGGTCGCAGGGAAACGTGCGCGTCGCTGGGAGTAACGCTCGCGAGCGTGAGCGTCGGTGGAGGCGAGAAGAGCGGCGACGTGGTCGCCCGAAAACGCGCGCGAGAAAAAGAAATGAGCCGTTGGGGGAGAAAGAGAAGTCGGGTCGGGTCGGGGAGTGTGTGCGAGCGTGGGCTGAAGAAGAAGGGTCGGGCCAGGAAAATGAGGTAAAAGAATTAGTTGAGGGGAAATAAGGAAGCGGGCCGGACCAAGATTTAACGAGAAAATAAATAAGAAAAGGGCCCGGGCTGAGAAAAATACAAAGAAAGAAAAGGAATTTAATTAGAGGATTTAAGGGAGTGGGCCAGAAATGAGTGGGCTAGTGAAATAGAAAACATTTTAAGGGAATGGGAATTTAGAGCGGGCCGGCTCAGGAAAAATATAGTAAAACATTTTAATTATTGGATGAGGGGGCCGGGCTGTTGGGCTCAGTGAATTGAAAAGGAAAATGGGGGGAAAAAGTGTGTGCTGAGGGATTGGTTTTGGGTTTTATTGATGAAGAAAGTGGGGTTTAGAATGAAATAAATTTATAAATAAAATATATAAATTATAAGTAAAAATGAATAAAGTTGTAAATAAGAATAAATAGAATTCTAGAGTAATAAAATACTAATTTTGGTATAAAAAGGGGTAGGGTATTACAATTACGCTACCGCATCGCGGTAACCACTTTCTCTTTCTTCAGATGGTCATTTTGTGTCGTGTGTGTTTGTTTTGTTTTTGGTTGCCCGTGAATTATATACGGAGTCTAATTTATGTTGTCGACCATAGGGCGTGGATTAGTCCAAATTCGTATTTTCTTAGATTTGGATTTGGGGGTTGGGTTTAAGAATACGTTAGTCTCATTTAAGACTAAGATCAACTTAAACGTATGTTAAGGATACGTTAGTCTAATTTAGACTAAGATCAACTTAACGAGATCGTTTAGATCCAACAAAAGAGCATTTGGACTCTATTGTTTAGTTTAGGGACATTGCGGTCGATTAGTTTAAGGACATTACGGTCCAGGTTAAGAACGTCATAGCCCGTGAGTTTAAAAACCTCACAGTCAAGGTTAAGGACATCATAGTCCATGAATTTAAAGACCTCACAATCAAGGTTAAGGACATCACAGTCCATGAGTTTAAAGACCTCATAGTCAAGGTTAAGGACATCATAGTCCATGAAATGTATGGTTGTAGGGACCCGTCACCTCTCTAAAGACGTTGAAGGATTACAACGACAAATATCAGAGGAGTTCAGAGATGTACCCTTAAACCGATGTGGGTTGAGAGACCTATAGTCCAATTGGGACTAAGATCTGTGATTTATGAGCATATGAACTCAATTAATCTGAATTGAGGACTTATGGCCAATTTGGGCTAAGTCCATACAATTACAATGTTCAACATTTGTTTTTGAGTCGATGTTTGAGCCCAATCTCCTTAAAAATGCTAAGCATTGGTTTGGTTTTTGAAAATGTTTTGTCTTTAGTTGAATGCTGTGCATTTATCATAGCTCCAGGCTTATTCAAAGAACAGTTCATGTACTGTCCAGGCGCGCATAAAAGCATGTGGCGCACTCGGCACTAGCGCCAGTCGATGAGCATAGTGCGCTATGGTTAAAGCTCTAATGCGCTTAGCACTTTGCGCCAGATATGAAGCGCTAATACGCTTAGCGCTTAGCGCTAAATGAAGAGCGCTGATGCGCTTAGCGCTTAGCGCTAAATGAAGAGCGCTGATGCGCTTAGCGCTAGATGTAGAGCGCTGATGCGCTATAGTTGAAGCGTTGAGGCGTTTGGCGCTGGTGTTATATAATGAGCGCAAAGCGCTTTTAGTAATGCAACTCACACGTGAGGAGCACGTAGCGCGCTTAACGCTGAGCGCTAGCTAATGAGCGCAGTGCACTGTGTTTGAAGCGCTATGGCAATGCAGCGCTTTGCGCTAGATGAAGAGCACTAAGGAACTTTTAAATTAGGAGCGCTAAGGCTCTTAGATTAGGAGTGCTAAGGCTCTTCTTAGGTTAACTTTGTGCTCTGAAGATTATCTTTTATTTGATAAGAGACTTTGTCTCAAAATTCTAAGAACAAAGTTCTTAGTTTATAGGTGATATTTCAATCTCTTTTTGATGAAAGGATTTCCCTTTATGGATCTGTGATCCTAATAGAATTGAATAATTCTCCCCCCTTTATAATGAGATGTCCATAATCTATTTTGTGAAAGACAATTTGTATTATAGATCTATGATCTGTGAAAGAAGTAGATACTTTTTTTATATTGAGATGATTTCGTCTTTCTATTCTTTTTTTTACCTTGAAAAGAATTGTCTTTACCAAGAGCTTCTTCTTCTTTCTGAGATTTTCTCAAGTTTATGGGGGGATTCCTCTCTATAAGACTTGAAGTCTTGGGGTCTTTATATAGGGCAAGCTAATCAGTTCGATCAGTTAAAGAGATCTTTTCTCCAATTGATTTGGGAATTTCCCCACCGTCAGATCTTTGATCCAAGGGCTTCTGGTTTACAGAAGATAATCTTCTTGTTTTTTTAACAAGATTGGGAAATCTTCCCCCTTACAGAATCTGTTCTGTTTTTTAGTGATTTTTAATCACCACTGGATCATTGATCCAACGGTGTTCCAAATTCAGGACACAATCTTTTCTGTTTGGAAAGATTCAACAGAATTTCATTCTTGTTAATTGATGATTTAATCATAACCGTTGGATATTTGATCCAATGGTGAGGAACATTTAGTTTCAGCGCTAGCGCTTATGCGCTCTGCCCATGGTACGCTACTTGGAGCGCAGCGCTCTTAGCGCTAGCGCACACGTGCTTTACACATGGTGCGCTACTTGGAGTGCAGCGCATCTAGCGCTAGCGCCAACGCGCTTTACACGAGATGCGCTAGTTGTAACGCGGCGCTTTTATAAAAGTGCAGCTTTAATTCAAATTTTGAATCCTGAATCGAACTTTGCTCTAATTGGGGAAACAGATATCATTTCTAACCCACGTAACTTCATGATCAACCGAAGACAACCCGTATTTTGAAACAGATGGTCGGAGTACTCTAAATCTTCTCTCTTCTTCATCCTCTTCGCTGTTCTCTCTGAGATATCGTAAACATCCCTGGGTTTCCAACGGCATACGACACTCCATCTCGGATGTTTCAAACACAGTGAGTAGTATACTTGGAACGCTTGGTTCGGAAAGATAAACGGATCGTCCTGACCGTAAAATCGAAGTGTGTTCACACTGGTCAATCCATATTCATCTTTCCAAGTCCCGAGATTGTTTCTCCACTTATCCGTATCGGTTCGTGTATCGTACCAAGTATACTGAAATATATAAAACGGTTCTCATCGTCCGGGATACTTGATACCAAGTATGCAATTTAAGTATCCATAATAAATCACATCATCCAATCCTACTGTCGCAATCCCACTATTCTGAATGGTTCGAGATATTTCTATATCCTTAACTTCGAATTTGTATCTAAGGACACCGAATCCTTTATAATTGTAACGTTCTAGAATTCGTTTTGTGTTTGTTTCGGTTTTTTGGTGAAATTCGTCGGTATTTTCAGTTTTATACCGATTGTGATCAAACGGCCATATCGACTTACCAGCACCTAGTTTTGATAAAATAAAGCTAGTGCGCAATCATTGGGAGTATATGGGACGTTTTGGTCCAATTTGAATTTTTCCCAATTTTAATGTTATTTTAATCCGGTTTGCACATTTTTGGAAATCTTCTCTTTACGATTTTTCTTAAATTTTTCTTAAGTTAATCTAAACCACATAGCATATAGAATGAATGTGTGGACAAGGATTAAAGAAGAAAAGAAAGAAAAGGTGCATGAATGTGAGTGTGTGTGTGTGTGAAAGCATTTATTGCTTTGTTTTGCATGGAAATTGCTAGGAAATTCCTTCTCTCTCTCTCTCCCTCTCACTTGGCTGAGCCCTCACCTTCCCTCTTCTGCCTTGAGCATTTCTCTATCTCATTTCTTCATAAAACATTCACAAATCCATCATCTTTCATCAATTCTTCACAAAAATTCCATTTTTCTTCATCTCATCTCTTGTTCTTGCCTTGGAGCATGCAAAGCTTGGTTCTTTGACTTCTTTGCTGTAGGTAATGTTCCTTATCTGTTTTCTATGTGTTTTTAGTATAGCTTTGCTTGATAGTTTCAGTTTAGAATGTTAAATTAGGTTTTGTCGTGAAATATCGTATTTTTGTATCGGTTTGTGGTTTCTAGGACCTGCTGTGACCCGGGTAGTTTACTGAGAAATTAAACATAGTGGTAGTGTTGTACTAGGGGACCTGGAGCACCACCAAGAAGATGGACCCCAGGCCACCGGCCAGGGCCGGCGACGGCTAAAGGAGGGGCCGGCGACGCCGGCCATGCTGAAGAGTTAGGGTTTGGGTTTTTTTCTGTAGGTGTCTGCTATGGTTTGGGTTCTACTGGTCTTGTTTGCTTGTTTAGTTTTCACAGTAGGAAAAATCTGGGATCATTTATGTAGTTTCTAGTGTTTTGTGTCCGCGCGATACGTGTTACGACACGGGTCGTGCAGTTTTCGTGGTTTTTCTCTTAAGTTGTTTTCGTCGTGTCGCTACTCTCGTTAGCCACAATACGAACACTTAAGAGGTGGTTGTGTGTTGTTGTGTCGTTTAGGTGTAGCTTGTTCGTGTTTTAGAGTGATTATTAATTATTTTTGCTTGTTGTTGTTTCTATGTTGCAGGTTCGCAGACGGGGACTACGGAGACTGCCACAGGGGGATTCAGGTGGTAGACTTCATCTAGCTTGGAGTGTGGGTGAGTAGATTTAACATCTACAGGGGAATCGCCCGCATGGCGTTATGCGTCTGGGCTAGAAATATTTACATTGTCGCATATTCTATGTCATGTTTAGAATTGCGCATATACCTTTCTGTTTAGTGATAGTTGTGATTGGACTAGTATCCTTAGGACACCGCACTATTATTGACGGCTCTGATTGCGAGAGCACTGATTGTATACCACACACACCGTCAATAATTTGCCATGTCATACACAACCCATATTTAGAAATGATATTGTCTGGTTAGGGACATTGTGACATTGATACATATTTCTTATCGTTTATAACTTAGACTTGATATGCCAGTTCCTGTTTACCTAGAGGGTTTTGTACCATTAGTGTTAGGTACATACACACCTAAGGACATAGTTACGTGTATACTTGCATTTCATACCTTACTTATACCTGATAGGTATATCACATCATCATATAGGTAGATACCTATATTTCTGCTATACCATTCATGTGTTCATTTATATCTGGTGAATGCTATGCTTTTCTTTTATACGCTTTCATTACAGTTTTTATGTTGCGTATACTTTATTCATGGATTATCGCATTGTTATATGGATTTTTCATGATATTTTCTGGATTGGGAACCGTGGTAGTTCATGAAATTATGCATACATTGAAAAACCCGGTTTCCTTGATATGATATTATAGCATCCACCATGAGATTTATCGGTGCTGATATATATACCCCATGCGAGGAGGCGTAGTGAGCCGTATGAGGGTACATGGTGGGGCCCGGAGGTACCCCGGAGCAAGAACATTGTCGCAGTGAGTCGACGTCGCGATGGAGGCAATGAGGCTTAGGGGAACCATACTTTCCGGTGACAGGACCAATGACCCATCGGCTATCGAGTGGATACCGACGGGAGTCATGTGCGTATGGATACGTTAAGAGGCGAGGGTCAGAGCTAGGCACTCGAGCTCTCGGGATAGCGTATGATACGTACTTATCAGGGGGCCAGTCATGGAGACAGCACCTGATGGATCAGTATTTCTGTGTCGATGCTTGGCACATTGGTTTCATGATATTTCTAAATACTCATTTGTATATATAACAGGGGATTGAGCCGCTGTTATATATGCCCTTACACCAATATTAGTGGAATGGGACGATAATATATGTGTATTGCCCTCATCATATTTATTTATGTCATTATATTTAGGATGTTAGAGCTGTGCTGGAGATTTGATTTGGGATATAAGATATGTGAGATCCACTTGATATTGTACCTTTGATATATGTGAGATATACTGATATTGTACATACTAGATATGTGAGATCCACTTGATATTGTACATTTGATATATGTGAGATATACTGATGTTGTACATACTAGATATGTGAGATCCACTTGATGTTGTACATTTGAGATATGTGAGATATACTGATGTTGTACATACTAGATATGTGAGATCCACTTGATGTTGTACATTTGATATATGTGAGATATACCTGATGTTGTACATACAAGATATATGAGATCTACTTGATGTTGTACATTCGATACATATGCGAGATATACTTGATATTGTGCAGTTGAGGAGATGTGACACTTAGATGATATGAGAGCCAATTTAGGGGCTGATTTGAGGAATTGGGATTTGATTTGTCTTGCTGGATTGTGATCCTACCACGATGTCAGGATTCCGTGGAAATGACATATTTCACTCCATACCTCATTTTTATATACTTGTGCATTGTTCCATGTATTAGGAGTACCTGTGAGTGTACCTTCATGAGTGTTGCACATTTACTTTCTCATATCCCCTGTGCATGATTATTGCATACTGTTGTCATATCATTATTGCTTTATATATTGGTGGTACTTGTTAGTGTACTTTCCATTATTTCATACTCATATGACCTGTTATTACTGCAATTGTCATATATTAGATTCATGCTGTACGTATATTCTTGCGATTACCTGCATATGTTATTTACTATTCACGAGTTGGCAACTCACCCCCGTTGTGCCACAGGTATTGCAGGTGTTTCCCCTAAGTAGTCGAGGCTGGCTATTCACTTATCTATCATCTTTTGGCTGCGGATACCACTTCGCCTGTTAGTGTGCAGTTTTGCCCAGGTGGGTTTTGTGGTTATCTGAGATTGTATTGTATATTCGTTGTATCTTGTACTCTCCATCTACTATCAGTATGTTGTGACTTAGAGAATTGGTGAGGACGATATTGTATATTATTCTGGATTTGTTGTCTTTTATACAGTTTCCTTTCTTTTGTCTCTTATTTCTTCGCTACGGCGTCGTATATCTGTTGTGGTGTTGTTTTCTGCCGTTGGGCGTGGATTTTGCTCCCGTTTGGGATGCTTTACTTTATATTTATGTTGTACCCTTTTTGGGGGCTTGTTTTACAAAGGAGGTGCTGCCAAAATTTTAAAGAAAAAGTGGACTCTTTTAAAGAATTTGGGTTGTGATTTCAAATGTTTCAAAAACTTTTATTATCTTTTCTGTATTTTTATGATTTAGATTTCTGGGTTTTGGCTTTCTTTTACTGCGTTACGTCTGGAGGCGTTGCGTAGTATTAGGGCCGTCACGTGCCAATTTCGGGTCGTGACAAAGTTGGTATCAGAGCGTGGTTTTACCTTTCGGAGTGTAGGATGACCTTGGTATGATGGAGTAGGTAACCTAAGCGGAGTAACGTAGTGTGTGTATGTCTGCAGCATACTCACGATGCAGCATTTCGCCTAAAGTGTCTAAGTACAAATTGTTTGAAATTTCTTCCTTGATGATTCATATCCTTGTGATTCGATTTCCTTGTTCTTATCGAATCCTATCTCTATTTATAGCCTTGCCGCCGATGACTATGGGGACTCAGAGTGATGCAGCGAGGGCCGAGGTCAGAGTTAGCTCGGGTGAGACGAGCACTGACCAGGATGGCACTTTTGTTGCACAGGTGCAGACGGATCAGCCTTCGACAGATCAGCTAGCTAGGCTTGTGACAGAGATGCAGGACTTACGCCAGACGATGAGATCATTGGTTGATGCCTTTCGAGCGCAGCGACAGGAGGTTGTCACCCCAGTTACTCAGTTGTTCCTTGGGATCAGCATGCAACAGTCTGTCATTTACGTAGCACCAGTGGATGTAGCCCCAGTCGACGAGACACGTATTCCAGAGACTTTGCGAGTTCCAGGACAGTGGAGGACCCGTACAGGTGTGCCAGTCCAGGGACAGAGGTTCAGTCGTCATGACAGGTTTCGTGCACGTCATGGGAGTACAAGAGGCTTGAGGCGAGGACAGTCGTCTTGCTCTTATCCCCAGGATGGTCAGCAGTTTTCTTCCGGGTGTTATCAGTGCGGGAGTTTGGATCATCGGGTACGAGTTTATACTGAGCCACGTAGTCGCGAGACAGCTATACTGTAGAGTGGAGGATTTCAGCCAATTGTGGGTAGAAGGCAGACACGAGAGTTTGTTTCTATTCATCCGGACGCACAGGCGTCCAATGCAGAGTTTTCAGTTATCCTTGTTCATGTTCTTTGGTTGTGCTAGTTGGTTTTCGCACTTTGTGCCGTGGTTGGGACGAGGATCGTGTTAGTTAGATCAGCCGTTTTGTTGTGTTAACTTCTGTCAGCGATTCTTTTGTTGTGCGACACGTATTTCAGTCGTATGCCAATCGGTGAGGAGATTTTGCCGTCATTGGATCCTTCTAGAGATGTTGGGTTTGACGTTCTCCTGGACATGGATTGGTTAGCTACGTGTTAGGCGTCTGTGGACTACCGTGTGAAAACAGTCAGGAATTGTTTTCCAGGCGAGTCAGTTCTTGTTGTGCAGGTGGATAGTTGTGCCGCCTCTCACAGCTTGAATTCAGCCTTTTCCGCTAGTCAGCTTTGGAGGAGATGTCGTGGATTCTTGGCGTTCATTCGTGATACCGGAGCCACAGTAGATTGTTGGATCGGTTTTCTATCGTGCAAGAGTTTTCCGACGATGTTCCAAGGGAGCTAGCGAAATTTAGGGAGCTTAAGGATCTGCTGCAGAATTGTTTGTTGGGAGGTTTGTGTGTCCGAGTGTTTCGCTTTTGGGAGCTCCTAATTCTGTTCGTCAAGGTGAAAGACGACAGATTGCGGTTGTGGATTGATGGATCGTTAATTGAACCGGCTTACGGTGCGGTTAGGTATCATTTACCTCGCTTTGACGATTTCTTCGATCAGCTCCAGAGTGCGAGACTTTTTCTAAGTGTGTTTGGGATCAGGTCATCATTGTTGCGGGTTCGGAGTGGTGGCATTCCGAATACTGTTTTTGTGCGTGCTACGGGCAGTTTGTGTTTTGGTGGTGTCTTTGGACTCGCCAATGCCCTAGCAGCATTTGTAGATTTGATGCACCAGATTTCTTCAGGCCGTTCCTCGACCAGTTGCTGTTGTGTTTTGACGACATTCTGGTCTACTTTGTGTCTTGAGGAACAGGAGCATCACTTGAGAATTTGTTTTGCAGACATTGGGAGATCCCCAGCTGTTTTCTAGATTCTCGGAGTGTTCCTTCAGGCTTGTTTGTGTTG
The DNA here is from genome assembly GCA_030015575.1 of Agapanthus africanus. Taxonomy (NCBI): domain Eukaryota; kingdom Viridiplantae; phylum Streptophyta; class Magnoliopsida; order Asparagales; family Amaryllidaceae; genus Agapanthus; species Agapanthus africanus. Next base: position 3,430,574 of record JASDDO010000150.1, on the reverse strand, counting down.
ACTCCTAAGTCTTGTAGTTACGGGAGACGGTTTCGTATGGTTCCGAGGGAGATCGTGGCCGTACAGCTTAGGCCCAGACTTGTGTGCAGGACGGAGGTCCGCAGATTTTGGGCTTAGCAGGTTTTTACCGCCGTTTCGTGCAAGATTACTAAAGTTTTGTTGCACCGTTGACGGGATAGACTTAAAAGGAGGTTCTTTTCTTTGGACTGAGGCTTGTGTACAGACAGAGGTCCTATGCCGACCATGTTGGTCGCAGACTTGAGTTCGCAGTGGGAGATCATGTATTCCTACGGACTTTCCGATGAATGACATGTTGAATTTTAGGAAGCTTATCCCAGGATTTTAGGTCCTTTTGAGATCCTTTATGCGAGTTAGTTTTCGTTGCCTTTAGTTTGACACTTCCGCCCAGATTATCGATTATTCACCCCGTTTTCATGGTGTTGATTTTTGCAATTACCTTCATGACTTTTTCACATGATTCAGCACAGACTTTAGTGTGGACTCGATCTTTTCGTTCACCATCAGCCATTGGTGTAAATGGTTCGGCAGGTGAAGAAACTTCGGTCAAGGGTCTTGCCATCTGTGAAGAGTTTTCTTGGACGTAGCCGTATAGTGAGGTGATCACTTGGGAAGCTGCGAGCGAGATTCGGGAGTTTTGTACTCTTCTCTTTGAAGGTATGCTTGGTGAAAATTTTAAATTCGGGGACGAATTTTTATAAGGGGGAGACTGTAACGTTCTAGAATTCGTTTTGTGTTTGTTTCGGTTTTTGGGAGAAATTCGTCGGTTTTTGGGTGAAATTCGTCGGTATTTTCAGTTTTATACCGATTGTGATCAAACGGCCATATTGACTTGCCAGCACCTAGTTTTGATAAAATAAAGCTAGTGCGCAATCGTTGGGAGTATATGGGACGTTTTGGTCCAATTTGAATTTTTCCCAATTTTAATGTTATTTTAATCCGGTTTGCACATTTTTGGAAATCTTCTCTTTACGACTTTTCTTAAATTTTTCTTAAGTTAATCTAAACCACATAGCATATAGAATGAATGTGTGGACAAGGATTAAAGAAGAAAAGAAAAGAAAAGAGAAGGTGCATGAATGTGAGTGTGTGTGTGTGAAAGCATTTATTGCTTTGTTTTGCATGGAAATTGCTAGGAAATTCCTTCTCTCTCTCTCTCTCTCCCTCTCACTTGGCCGAGCCCTCCCCTTCCCTCTTCTGTCTTGAGCATTTCTCTATCTCATTTCTTCATAAAACATTCATAAATCCATCATCTTTCATCAATTCATCACAAAAATTCCATTTTTCTTCATCTCATCTCTTGTTCTTGCCTTGGAGCATGCAAAGCTTGGTTCTTTGACTTCTTTGCTGTAGGTAATGTTCCTTATCTGTTTTCTATGTGTTTTTAGTATAGCTTTGCTTGATAGTTTCAGTTTAGAATGTTAAATTAGGTTTTGTCGTGAAATATCGTATTTTTGTATCGGTTTGTGGTTTCTAGGACCTGCTGTGACCCGGGTAGTTTACTGAGAAATTAAACATAGTGGTAGTGTTGTCCTAGAGGACCTGGAGCACCACCTAGAAGATGGACCCCAGGCCACCGGCCAGGGCCGGCGACGGCTAGAGGAGAGGCCGGCGACGCCGGCCATGCTGAAGAGTTAGGGTTTGGGTTTTTTTCTGTAGGTGTCTGCTATGGTTTGGGTTCTACTGGTCTTGTTTGTTTGTTTAGTTTTCACAGTAGGCAAAATCTGGGATCACTTATGTAGTTTCTAGTGTTTTGTGTCCGCGCGATACGTGTCACGACACGGGTCGTGCAGTTTTCGTGGTTTTTCTCTTAAGTTGTTTTCGTCGTGTCGCTACTCTCGTTAGCCACGATACGAACACTTAAGAGGTGGTTGTGTATTGTTGTGTCGTTTAGGTGTAGCTTGTTCGTGTTTTAGAGTGATTATTAATTATTTTTGCTTGTTGTTGTTTATATGTTGCAGGTTCGCAGACGGGGAGTACGGACACTGCCACAGGGGGATTCAGGTGGTAGACTTCATCTAGCTTGGAGTGTGGGTGAGTAGATTTAACATCTACAGGGGAATCGCCCGCATGGCGTTATGCGTCTGGGCTAGAAATATTTACATTGTCGCATATTCTATGTCATGTTTAGAATTGCGCATATACCTTTCTGTTTAGTGATAGTTGTGATTGGACTAGCATCTTTAGGACACCGCACTATTATTGACGGCTCAGATTGCGAGAGCACTGATTGTATACCACACACACCGTCAATAATTTGCCATGTCATACACAACCCATATTTAGAAATGATATTGTCTGGTTAGGGACATTGTGACATTGATACATATTTCTTATCGTTTATAACTTAGACTTGATATGCCAGTTCCTGTTTACCTAGAGGGTTTTGTACCATTAGTGTTAGGTACATACACACCTAAGGACATAGTTACGGGTGTACTTGCATTTCATACCTTACTTATACCTGATAGGTATATCACATCATCATATAGGTAGATACCTATATTTCTGCTATACCATTCATGTGTTCATTTATATCTGGTGAATGCTATGCTTTTCATTTATACGCTTTCATTACAGTTTTTATGTTGCGTATACTTTATTCATGGATTATCGCATTGTTATATGGATTTTTCATGATGTTTTCTGGATTTGGGAACCGTGGTAGTTCATGAAATTATGCATACATTGAAAAACCCGGTTTTCTTGATATGATATTATAGCATCCACCATGAGATTTATCGGTGCTGATATATATACCCCATGCGAGGAGGCGTAGTGAGCCGTATGAGGGTACATGGTGGGGCCCGGAGGTACCCCGGAGCAAGAACATTGTCGCAGTGAGTCGACGTCGCGATGGAGGCGATGAGGCTTAGGGGAACCATACTTCCCGGTGACAGGACCAATGACTCATCGGCTATCGAGTGGATACCGACGGGAGTCATGTGCGTATGGATACGTTGAGAGGCGAGGGTCAGAGCTAGGCACTCGAGCTCTCGGGATAGTGTATGATACGTACTTATCAGGGGGCCAGTCATGGAGACAGCACCTGATGGATCATTATTTCTGTGTCGATACTTGGCACATTGGTTTCATGATATTTCTAAATACTCATTTGTATATATAACAGGGGATTGAGCCGCTGTTATATATTCCCTTACACCAATATTAGTGGAATGGGACGCTAATATATGTGTATTGCCCTCATCATATTTATTTATGTCATTATATTTAGGATGTTAGAGCTGTGCTGGAGATTTGATTTGGGATATAAGATATGTGAGATCCACTTGATATTGTACCTTTGATATATGTGAGATATACTGATATTGTACATACTAGATATGTGAGATCCACTTGATATTGTACATTTGATATATGTGAGATATACTGATGTTGTACATACTAGATATGTGAGATCCACTTGATGTTGTACATTTGATATATATGAGATATACTGATGTTGTACATACTAGATATGTGAGATCCACTTGATATTGTACATTTGATATATGTGAGATATACCTGATGTTGTACATACAAGATATGTGAGATCTACTTGATGTTGTACATTCGATACATATGCGAGATATACTTGATATTGTGTAGTTGAGGAGATGTGACACTTAGATGATATGAGAGCCAATTTGGGGGCTGATTTGAGGAATTGGGATTTGATTTGTCTTGCTGGATTGTGATCCTACCACGATGTCAGGATTCCGTGGAAATGACATATTTCACTCCATACCTCATTTTTATATACTTGTGCATTGTTCCATGTATTAGGAGTACCTGTGAGTGTACTTTCATGAGTGTTGCACATTTACTTTCTCATATCCCCAGTGCATGATTATTGCATACTGTTGCCATATCATTATTGCTTTATATATTGGTGGTACTTGTTAGTGTACTTTCCATTATTTCGTACTCATATGACCTGTTATTACTGCAATTGTCATATATTAGATTAATGCTGTACGTACATTCTTGCGATTACCTGCATATGTTATTTACTATTCACGAGTTGGAAACTCACCCCCGTTTTGCCACAGGTATTGCAGGTGTTTCCCCTAAGTAGTCGAGGCTGGCTATTCACTTATCTATCATCTTTTGGCTGCGGATACCACTTCGCCTGTTAGTGTGCAGTTTTGCCCAGGTGGGTTTTGTGGTTATCTGAGATTGTATTGTATATTCGTTGTATCTTGTACTCTCCATCTACTATCAGTATGTTGTGACTTGGAGACTTGGTGATGACGATATTGTATATTATTCTGGATTTGTTGTTTTTTTATACAGTTTCCTTTCTTTTGTCTCTTATTTTTTCGCTACGGCGTCGTATATCTGTTGTGGTGTTGTTTTCCGCCGTTGGGCATGGATTTTGCTCCCGTTTGGGATGCTTTACTTTATATTTATGTTGTACCCTTTTTGGGGGCTTGTTTTACAAAGGAGGTGCTGCCAAAATTTTAAAGAAAAAGTGGACTCTTTTAAAGAATTTGGGTTGTGATTTCAAATGTTTCAAAAACTTTTATTATCTTTTCCGTATTTTTATGGTTTAGATTTATGGGTTTTGGCTTTCTTTTACTGCGTTACGTCTGGAGGCGTTGCGTAGTATTAGGGCCGTCACGTGCCAATTTCGGGTCGTGACAATAATATGCAACCTCCATACTAGGAAACTGAGCTAAATATCTTGAATCACTCTCTAACGATGCAGACAAGTTCAGATCGTGGATCTAACAAAATAAATTTTACGATAAATACATAACGATATAAGTTTAGATTAAAACCGGTAGCAATAACATGGTATTCGAACAACTTACATGATGTGCAACCCAATCACAAAAATTATCCTGATGATATTTTTCCAAACATTCATCATTCCAATTAAGATGCCCCTCATGTATCTCGTTAAAATGAATTCTGTTCTCAACAATAAATTATGACGTTAATATTATATCATTTCATACACACACAAACACAAATATAACAATTAATCCAAAAAAACTTACTCTCTAATTTCTTCATGGCATGCGCTATTGAGAAGGATAAACCGATATATCTTGTTGATAAACACAGTGTCTACTCTCTTATAATCAGCTTTACCATATGGCCCGTCCTAAATTCTTCAAGACCAGTTAAGTTTCGTCTCAATATTCTCGTCCAGATAGCGGGAACAAAATGTGGTTGTTTCATCTAGAAGATAACCTTGCATGATAGAACCCTCTGGTCGATTTCTATTGCGTATATACTTTTTTAGAGTGTAGAGGTATTTAAAGAAAAATATGTTAAATAAATAAATACGAGTATATAGGACAGCAATAATTTCCAAATTGCGCGAAACGAAAAATTCCATGTACCTTTCGACGGGATACATCCATCGATACTGTACTGGTCTGGCTAACTTAGCCTCAGTTATAAGATGAACCGTCAGGTGTATTATGATATCGAAGAATGACGGTGGAAAAATACGCTCAAACTTGTAAAGTATCAACGAAATAGAATTTTTTAGTTTCTCCAGCGTCACAACATCCAGGGTTTTAACGCATAATTCTCTAAAAAAGTAACATAGTTCATTGATTATTAGACCAACTGATTGGGGATGGGAAGTCCTGAGGGCTAATGGGAAAATGTGCTCCATAATAACATGGTGATCATGACTTTTCAGCCTATCGATCTTGCCTTTAACAATTTTTATTTTCTTGCAAAATGATCCTGAGAAACCTGTGAGAATTTTCAAATCATGCAACACCTGCAGGAATCTTTTCTTCTCCGGTTGTGACATATGATACACGGCATTGGGAAGTACAAACTTGCCTAATTTACCCGCTATCGGTTTAGGATGCAATTCACTTCTAATTTCCCAGTCCTGAAGATCCATCCGGGCATGGAGGTTGTCTTTCGTTTTCTCGTCTTTACAAAGAAGCAAGTTGAGTACGTGCTTGGATACTCCCTTCTCTATGTGCATGACGTCCAGACAATTACGCACTAAATTTTTTGACCGTACGGAAGCTCGAAGAAAATGCTTAACTTGTTCAAGAATGTTGGTTTGACCTGTTTTGTCGGATCTATCCGAAAGGCACATTATTGCAACCATCCCACTGAGCATTCACGTACTTTCCGGACAATGGGGCTGGAGATCCAAGAAGCTCCTGACGACCATCAAAGTGAACGTCTACCCTGTAGGGATGGTCTAGAGGAAGGAAATGTCGATGGCCGCAATAACAAACTTTCCTGCTAAAATTCAAGAATTTCGATATTGTATGTTGATGGTAATAAGGACATACTTTGTGACCATGTACGGACCAACCTGATAGCATTTCATACGCATGAAAGTTATTAATTGTCCACAGTAAAGCCGTACGCAGTATGCAAGTTGTATTTGTGTTTGTATCGTTAGTCTCTACACCATTAATGAATAAAGATTTTAACTCATCGATCAGAGGTTGGAGATAGACGTCGATATTGTTTTCCGGTGAGTTTGGTCCGTCGATAAGAAAAAACATCATAAAGTATGATTGATCCATAACCAACCAAGAAGACAGATTATAAACTATCATTATAACGGGCCATATGCTGTGGCTTTCAGCCATATAGTTGAATGGGCAGAAACCATCACTAGTGACTCCGAGCCTGACATTGCGAGGATCGCTACTGAATATTTCATGTCTCCTATCAAAATCCTTCCATGTCGGTGAATCTCTTGGATGACTCATTTTTCATCTTCACTTAGAGGAGAAATTAACACAAATTATCCCTAATTAACCCAAACTTAACCCAAATAACCCAAATTAACCTAATTAATCCAAATTAACCCTAATCAACACCCAACCCCTTCAAATTATCACTAATTAATCCTAATCTACATCCTAACACAAACACACCCTATTTTACCTAATTAACCTAAATTAACCCTAACCTCTAATATTAACCCTGAATCGAACCCTAACCCTGAACCATAATCCTAACTAATTAACCCTAACCCTGAATCTGAACTGAACCGAACCCTAACCCTAAACTGAACCCTAACCCTATTCCTGAACCGAACCCTAACCCTACACTGAACCCTAATCCTAACCCTACCCCTACCTAATTAACCCTAGCCCTAGCCCAAACCCTAGACCGAACCCTAACTCTAAGCCCTCCTAGCAACCCAATAATCAACAAGAACACAAATAAATGCATAATTAGAAGTTAAAAAATGAAATTTACTAATCTTAACCCGGCAATTCTGCTGTCCGGACGACGCAAGGGGAAGATCGGCGACGAGAGAGTTCCTACCGTCGACAAGGAAGTCGACGATGATGTCGGCAACGACGAGGCGTGCAGGAGTGCGGTGGCGATGAGGCGGACGCGGGAGACGAGTGAGAGCGAGGAAATTTTGGGAACGAGGAAATTTCTGAGTTTTATTTTTTTTTTATCAATAACCCATATATGCCCCTACAGATTAATACATAGGGTTTTTATTTTTGCAGCTCCGTAGGGCCAAATAACCAATTACTTTTTAATATTTTTAAATTAATCCGTAGGGCAACCATGGAGACCTACGGATTAATCCTTAGGGTCAATTAAAAGTTGTCCCTACGGATTCCTGTAGTCGTAGGGTCAACCCCCTATTGTAGTAGTGACAACGGCGCAACTGTCTGGAAATAGGTTTTTTGTTCTTTGCATGGTTGTGGTGATATGGAGTACCGTCGTATTTGCGTTCGGCAATCTCAAGGAAAAAAAAGACGAAAGAACTAAGCCACTCTGGAACGTGGCATGTTATTCGGGATAAGGAGGGAGCACGAGTAGGGAGGCCGGTGGTGCTGGAACTACAAGCAACGAAGACTCCACCGGCAGCAACAGCGGCGCCGGAGAAGATGGTGGTGGAGGAGGGGGAGGAGAAAGCGCCGGCGCCAGAGGAGGAGGAGGTGGCGGCAAAAGTTGAATCGGCGGCGGAACTTATTGTGGTTGCAAGTAGGATCATTTTACTTTTCAGTATAACAAAATTATACTGAAATATCCGTCCTGTTTTTAATGTTTGATTTGTGGGACCAAGTTTTTTGGGTGTCTGGATCGTGTGCTAGAACTTTTGCATTTCTTCATGTGAATGATAATGTGTTTTACCCATATTTATCCTAAAATAAAGAGTTTTTCTTTGTGAAGTAAAAAGTAGGGCCAACGCGCCCTAGGCCAAAAATAAGTAAAACTAAGATAATTGTTAATTTTGTATCCACAGCGTCAACAGTGAAAAGATATTGGATTCATATCAAATTTGATGTATACACTTCTTGCACGATGAAGAAGAAGGTGCTGGATTCCGATCGTCGAAGAAATTGGTTAAGTATTGCCTTTTTTCGATACGATAAGAGAGAACATTTTCCCATGGCAAGTAATATTTTGTTTTTTCATTACAAATTTGTATTTTATATGCAAGTTTTAATATACATACGTGCATCGGACGTGTAAAGTGCTAGTTTTTTTTTTGTGTGTTAATTCCAACTTGCTGAGCATTACCTCTGGAACATCCTTACAAACAATTATATAGGTTTATAGTTGCATTATCCTTTTCTATTATGACCAGAACACATGGGATATGCAAAAGATTTCTCCATTTTTTCCAAAAAGGTAATTCAAAATATTGAGAAAACTCATTCAGTAAACTCTAACTCCAAAACATACCAACTCATACACTTAAACCCATGAATTTACCTTTTTATCCTTTTAACATTTAAATGTAATAATGGTTGATCAAAATGGTCTGATTATATTTTGCAAAAAAAAAACCAGTATTAACATATTTGTAAAATGTAGCTTAAACAAGTTGACCACCTAGCAAATTAATATTTCTGCATAACTTACAAATGAATCATATTAAGTTTTAAAAGTATCATAAACATCTTATATGTAATTTCAAATACTTTTCTAAAGATATCCATTTACATAGTTTCCTTTTCCGTTTTATTATGTATTTTATTATATGTAAATTATTCTTAGAAACCAAATAGGTGTTAACTTAGATATATATGTTACTGTTACCAATAATAGAATTGTTCATAAAATTGCGAAATTAGATTTCATATATTTCAGGAATAAATAAATAATTATACATATGTATTCTATGCTTATATTTCATACACATATCTTCATATATACACGTGCATCATACAAAAATTCCAACAAAGACACATTTCACCGGAACCGCACCTTTTAAGATGCTTTTAAGATAGGAGGTAATCTGTAACACCCTAGTTCATTTATACCTATTCTATTTCAAGTATTTCTTTATTTATGATATTTTCTTGATTTATGGTATTTTGGGTGCGAATAGTGTATTTTACATTTGTATTGCAACCGACCCGACCCGCTTGCTAGAAACCCGTCTTGATTCCTAGTTATGATTTATCCTGGCTTGTTATGTGTATCCATGCACTTTCATTATTTTTATACTGTATACTGGCATTTTATCTGACATCTGCATTTTTTTTAATATAACATTTAAAGTCACATAAAATACTTTTAAAATATCTTACATTGTCTACCTTCTACCCCTAACCCTGTCGTAGCATCCGCGCATCTTGTTCTCGTCCCGTTCAGTGAAACAAACTCGTTTGGATGGCTAAGTGGACGTGTGTGCATCCGTTCTTGGGGGTATGCTTTTTCGTTACCCGGATATCCAATTTTGGTTTTGGTTGACACTTATATTTCCGTATTTTGAAACTGAATTTTTAGACCCGACCTGGGCATATTTTGGAGTAAGTTTGTATTTGTCAGAATATCAAATTTTATTGATACTATATTTTTAATATTTTAAACTTTTTTAAATTCATTTAACTAAAAAGATTTCTTAGAAAATTTAAAATTTTCTAAACAGAATTCTCTCTTTCTCTCTCTCGCCCGTGACTCTCTCTCTTTCTCTCTCCCTTTCTCTCGCCTCTCGCGAACATTGTTAGCTTCTCGATTCCCGTCACCTCCCATATCCCTATGCTCACCTCCCTCCTTCTTTCTTCTTCTTTTTATTCTCTCCTTCGCCACGAGATCCCCCACATAAAACCCTAACCCTAACCCTAACCCTAGCCTCACGCAGCATCTTGTCGTCGCCACCTCCACCCTCAACCCCGATCTCCTCACCCTCGTCCTCACAACCTCTACCGCCTCCACCCTTTCCTCTCATTCTCACCCAAGAACTCCGACGAACCCATCACCCGAGAAAACACCACAGACCTCCATCCCTAACCTCACCGTCGTCGTCATCTCTTTTTCCGGACCACGACTTCTTCTCCCTATCCCCTTCATTTCCCGACGCTGCCCTTCTTCTCCCGAGCCTGCAACCCCCTGCACACCCGTCCTCAACCAAACCCACTGCCTTGTCGTGAACCTTGCTGCCGGAGCTCCGACCACCTCATCTTCTTCTCTACGCCCTCGACCACATCATCTCTTCCTCACCACTTCCTTTCCCTGCATGAACCCTAGCTTTACCCTGCACACTCGAAACCCCACGACCAAGAACCCGATCCTCGCTGGCAAACCCCTCATCGCCGGAGACCCATTGCCGACGTCACCCCAGCACCGCCTCCTCTGACCCCAGAGTACCGATCCTAGTGCAACCTTCTCTTCTCTTCTTTCTTCTTCTCCTTATTTCTTTTCTTCTCTTTTCTTGATTCATTTTCCGGTGATCACCGCCGGAGCCGTGCTCGTCGCTGCCGATCCGAGTAATCCAGCGAACGTCCCTTGCCTGCGTGATTACCCTCTTGCCTTGCCTTGACCCGTCCCACGTGCCGTGTGTGCGTTGCGATATTTGCCCGACGTCGGGCGTGCCGTACGCACCCGTCACGTATTCTATTCAGACACGTTTATCTTGATGCATGCTATAATACTTATTTTGCATCCATATGAATACAAATATTACGTGTTGAGTGCATTATACATCCATATTAAGGTTTTACTGTTTTCGGATACCCGTATGCATCCATATTGTATATTATACATGTAGCTGCATCTACAGATCTTATTAAATCCATATTATTGTTGTAGTATCACCCCATGCTTAATAGTATGAATCCTATATAGTCTTGGAACTATAAATGTAACCCCGATCGATATTTGTGCATCCATACCATTAATTATATATCAATTTGCATGCCATGTCACGTTGTTTCATATTATTGTTATATTAGTACCCCATGCATGATAATGTGCATCCTACATAGTCATGGAACTATAGTTGTAACCTCTGATAGATAATTGAATATCCATGTTTTATTGTATACCCATACCATTAATTCTTTATATCTAGTTGCTTGCCATGTCGTATTAATTCATAATATTGTTACAAAAACACCCCATGCTTGATAATGTGCATCCTACATAGTCATGATATAACCCCTGATAAATATTTGTGCATCCATGTTTTTACCGTGCATCCGTACTGGCTACAGTTTTATTATGAGCATCTGTTTGATACATGTGCACTACCTATTATGACCTGATACACCACTATTTGACCTGTTACCTGATCATATTTCTAATGCCAACAATCCTGACATGTTGTCCTGACGGACGTATCATGTTGTCTGCATAGACAAACATGTACCTGCTTGATCCTGTGTTGGCATTAGCTCCAGATTTTCAAATCCTGACTTGAACACATAACTTGGGGGTATGGGGGAAATCAAAGGTGTAACCGAGTGTAACTTAAAAAGGTATTACTTGATCCGTGGTCCCGGGGGGTAACGGGATAGAGTCATTCGTGACTCTTACGTCTTGATCCGTGGTCTCGGGGGGTAACGGAACAGAACCACTCTTGGTTCACATATTCCTGATCCGTGGTCCTGGAGGGTAACAGGACATATTCTTTGAGTTACATGAGAAGTATATCAATTGATTTCGAATAAATTTAGAATAGAAAGCCCAGTATCATAGTTTAGATTATTTACCGCACTTCACCCGCACGTATACACTTCATTGTTCATAGCCGTGTTACTGTTATACATTCATTACTGTTACTGCTCATGCTTGCATATCTTGTTACCTCCTGATTATATATTATTTGATATTATGACACACTGACGTCTGGGTTTTACATGATCCAGATGCTCTATCTCTGTCGCAGGCCGTTCAGAAGTATTTCAGCCAACAGGTCGAGAAGTGATGATCATGTTAGTAGCTAATTAGTTTAGTTTTATTTTCGTACTTTCATTTCTGATGTGAGCCCGTATTTTGGGACGTACTTTCCAGATGTTATTGTTTTTTGGATTTATTACTTCCGCATATTATTTCTTAACTCGTTTATTCTGGCTTATGAACATGTACTAAATAGTTTATTTTATTTCTACTGTTCTTGATATCTTATAGACAGCCGTAATGTGACTGTGGAGGGATGCTTCCTAGCCACATGTAGCATGGTTGGCTCTGTCACGTGCCGATCTTAGCGCACTCTGAGAAGCGGGGCGTGACATAATCCCATAAAAAAAATACCACCCATGGTTTAGTTTAAAAAGCATTTTTCAAAAATATAAGATTACCATAATAATAAGATATCCCCGTTTCATGAGAGCCTTATCCCCTCTAAAATTAATGTCCATCCAAAATTGCCACGAAATATTCTCACCAAACACAATATGTGAGACGACCATCTTCCACCCGCCGCCTGTAAGCCCCACTGCGGTCGCCGGCCACCTGTCGGCTGTCAACACCGATTGCCCGCCCTCCGTTCGCCACCATCCGGCCGTCCCATTCACCGCCGCCAGCAGTTGCACATACCTAAATTACTGATAGTAATACAAGATTTTTTAGAATTAGATTCTCGTTCATCATATTACCGAGATTTGAGGATTCCAATAATCTTCCAACATGTACCAAGCCCATCCAAGAAGGCATAAAAAAATGATATCTTCTTTTTCTCCATGAGATAAAATTTAAAAAATTCCCTCATGCAACACTATGCTCAAACCATGCCAACTCATACTCTCACACTTATCAATTTATATATTTTTGCTTTCAACATTCAAATCCAAAATTTCAACATTCAAATCCAAAGTAATTGATGAAACGAATCCATTTTGCAAAAGAAGCTTAACAATTGACATATTTGTGAGAAACAATTTAAACAATTTGATACACACCACAATTATTCGTAACTAACTTACACATTAACCATAAATTAATTATTAAGGATAATATAAATATATGGGGTTAAGGGTCCTGAGCTCAGGCCCCTTAACCCTCTCTTTCTTTCTCTCTAACCCATGGGTCCCGCGCCGCCGCCTCCGCCGCCGGCCTGCGATCGCCCTCGTCACCACCGCCGCCGCCGCCGCCGCAACGCCCTTTCCTGTGCCCTCCACTGTTCCCCTCTCTCTCTCTCCTTCTTCTCAAAATTTTCCTCCGTGAAACTCGCCCCCGCCCCTCGCTCACCTCGTCGCCGTCGCCGTCGCCGTCGCCGTCGCCGCCGCAACGCCCTCGTCACCACGAGCTCCTTGACCTCCTCTCCCCTTCACCTCCTTCCCGACGAGGACCCCGAGCCCGACCACGAAACCCACAGCAGCCAACCCAACGCCTTTGCCTGCCCTCGTCGTCGTCGTCGACCATCCCACGCCCTCGTCGACATCTTCTCCCTTCTCTTCCCCTCCTCATCCTCAACTCTCCCCTCCTTCCCGGTTCACCCCCGCACAACCCGCGACCCATACCCATCGCCACACCCTCACCCATCATCGCCATCCGATCCACGTCGTCGTCCGACGTGGATCAGATGGCGATGATGGGTGAGGGTGTGGCGATGGGTATGGGTCGCGGGTTGTGGTGGTGGTGGCGATGGTGATGGGTGATGGCGGCGGCGGCGGGTGCATTGGAGCAGTGGGTGATGGCGGCGGCGGTGGTGAGGGTGATGGCGGCGGTGGCGGTGGTGAGGATGGGTTGCGGCGGTAGAGGGGTTGCATGGCGTGGGGCCAACGGCGATCGCAGGCCGGCGGCGGCGGCGGCGGCGGAGGCGGCGGCGCGGGACCCATGGGTTAGAGAGAAAGAAAGAGAGGGTTAAGGGGCCTGAGCTCAGGAAAAATTCCTGAGCCTGAGCTCAGGACCCTTAACCCCTAAATATATATTTCACTAAATATATGTGATTACATCCATAATATATTGATTCCCTTTGTTTCTTTTCTGTTTAATTATATGTAATTCAAAAGACATGCAAAAATTAAATCGGTTATAATTTAGGTATTTATTATTATTATTATTATTATTATTATCCAAAATAGAGTTGGTAATGAAAGTAAAATAGCATGCTGATAGCAAGTGAAAGAAGCATTTTTTTAGGGAAATTCACTTTCTTTATTTTTAGGATTACAAAATAAATTATAAATTTGTATTTTATACTTATATTATTTTGTACATATCTATATATACAAGTGCTGCAAAAGTGCTAGTTTTGACAACCCCGACCTCAGGCTGGAGGGGAGAGAGTCTAGAATGGGTTTTATTTAAATGACAAGATGTGCAATGCCCTTTTCAAAATATTTTGTTCTTTTTATTAAAAAAAATGCCACATCCAAATATTTCATATTATGAAAAACAACATCGAAATCCTACCCAATTGTTAGTCTCCTTTCTGTTAGTTAACTCCGTTAGATGAGGTAACCATGATTAAATTAGACTAATTAACGAGAGAGAGAGGGGGAGAATCATAATATGAGCGAGAAAAATACAGAAATGGAAAAAAGAAAAAGCTATTGCATCCTTTTATACCCAAGAACTAGTCGTTATAAGGTATTATAATCTTTTTCTATCACTAATAGATAGCTGCAACAGATTATGGATGAAAATTAACTGGAGGCGCTTAATTTAGTTTAAAGATTTGGGTGGGGTTTAAAAAAGTTAAAATTTGGATGTTGTTTTTAATTATGAATGATTTGGGCAGGAATATTAATCAAACCCTTTTAAAATACTCCTTTAATTTTTTTAATAATATTTATATAAAATCTATGGTTCTCTTCCAAAACATCTTTTGTTATTTCTTATCATCATAATTAATTTTTCTTATTGTTTAAACTTTTTGGTATTCATATACGGACTCTTAGGTGGGTTCTTCGTTTTGGATTGTTTGATTGGATTTGAACTTTTATTTGAATTGTATTTTATGGTGTTATTGATTTTGGACTCAGATTTGGATTTTAAACTATAGCTGATGGAGGTCAGGATCTCCTTCAGATGTTGTCCTCCGTCGATCAGTCGCGAGCGTTTATGAACGGCTGAGATTGGATTTGAGAGTTACCTCCAGAAGCGTGTGGAATTCAGTGGGCTTTATTTGAAGTGAGGCCGAGTTACTTGTCTCAGGGTGGTTGTACCACCGTGGACCCTCCGACGATCAAGTTAGCCGAGATATTTGGGCAGCGTAGCGGTCTATTGGAGTAAAATTGCCTTACCCGAGTCGTCTGAGAGAGGGGTTATATACCGGTCGCCATGGGCTAACTGGCGCGAGATTCTCGCCGGTCGTTATGCCCCAGGCGTTACACCTGCGTGAATGGCGGAATCCTCCATTAATGACGAGATACGCTCATTAATGGGGGGATGCGACGGCGTGGAACGCGGGATCGTGGGGCGGCGGATATCTCGCGTCTGACGAGATTCGCAGAGCCATGGCGGAGGCGCCGGTGATCTGCGTCTTAGGTCGCCCGATAGAACCGAGGAGGCCTAGCTCGACGAGAGGCTTAAAAGAGGGCGGGAGGCCGAGCTAGTTCGGTTCGGTGATAGCTCGGAGGCGAAGAGCCGAGGAGATCGGCTTGTAGGTGGGCGCGGAGACGAGCTAATTGTCGTTTACATGGCGAGCATAGGAATGTTCATGGAATCCTCGGAGGTTGGGTCCAGGCAGCGGGACGATAGCCCGGGGGACGCCTCCAATGTGTGGTTTTTGCCATGTTTCCGTGTGACTCGGGACACGTCATATGCCACGTGTTATGATCTGCGGAGTTTCCACTTATGAGCATCATCATTAGCCCCCCACTCTTGTCCCGACTTATTTATGGGTCGGGTCGAGAGTGGTCTGATCAGTCTCCCGGGATCAGCTCATAGTTAAGGACCTCGTCAGTGCGGATTTCCGAGACGGTTAGGCGTATCCTTTGATGACGTCAGCGGATCAGAGAGGAGATCGTGCATTAAAGAGGGAGCGCCAATTCGATCGTACGTTCTTTAAGGTGCATGCCACGTGTTTGATACTGGTTGGCGGACGTGACGGGTCGTCGCTGTTTTCTGCGCTCGAAAGGATGTTTCCAATGGTCGTGCGGCACGTGGAGCGTCGACGGCTGGTGGGAACGAAGCTTTATTTTGGCGGGAAACGATCTGAGTCGTTGGATGCGTTTCCAAAGTACTATAAATAGAGGTGGAATCCCCCCAGGGTTACACTTTCGCCATCATTTCTCTATTGCTGCGAGAGATAGCTCGGCGCTCTTTCCTTTAGGTCGGATCTCTCGCGCTCTTTACTCGGAGGACTCCTTTTTTAAATCAGTTTAGATGTCTTTCTCTGAGGAGTCTGTTGAGATAGTTAGGGTAGAGTCTAGGGAGTCTTCTTCTGCTTCCTCCTCTACCCCATCCGAGTCGGATTCCCCTCGTAGAGTTAGGGTTATCCGCGTCGCTCATGGTCAGGAGACGGGAAGGGTCCCTAAAGCGTGCATCGGGAATGTTCGCGATGCGTTCTCCCTCCTAAAGAATGTGGACGAGCTCACCACGACCCGGGCTCATTTCTATATTCCACATAGCTATTCTCTTCGTTTAGCTAGGAAGGATGAGAGGGCGTATCGGGTGCAGGGCAAGGAGATTGCCTTGTACTTTGACGCATTCTGGGCTGGAATGTGTCTGCCCTTTCCCCCCGAGGTATGCGGGGCGCTACGTTGCTTTCAACTAGCCCCGAGCCAACTAGTGCCGAACTCATGGAGAATTCTCCTCGGGTTCCTGGTCCGGTTGAGACTTGATGAAATCCCCTTCCGCTTGACCCTTCTCCTCTCCTCTCTTTGTTATAAAAATCATCCTGGCACCCGTAAGGACGAATCGAGCTGGGTGTATGTTTCCTTTAGAAAACACAGGGGAGGGCCGGCCGGATCGAGGGTCGTAATAGTTCTTTCTTCCATCCATGAATGGAAGGACAAGTTCGTATTCGTCGGGCCATCCGAAGGTGAGGATTGGCCTGTGCATGTACGGTGGCATAGGGTCGACTGCCCGCGGGTGTAGAGGTCGTCCTCTCCTGAGGCGAGGGCGGTGTCGATGTGGGAGCCGATCCAACGGGCCGATGTTTTGCTTTCCAAGCAGGCCCTCAGTTGGGTCGGGCTCAGCCCTGCTTAAATCGTGGGTAAGTTAGGAGCCTAACCGACTTGTCTAGACATGCATATTTTTCTTCTGTTGTTTCTGGCGTCATTAACTCCTTTATGTATTTTCCTTTTTGCAAAACCGATGGACCGATCCAAATTCCTGGCTGCCATAGCCATGAAGAAGGGGAGGAAGACCGGGGGTGCTGGATCGTCCCGCCCAGCTCCGAGCCCGGCCCCAAAGGCTGTATCGCCGGCCAGGCCCTTCACCATGCCCCGGGCTTCGATGACCAGCCGCGGGGAGAGTGTAAGTCTACGGTAGCGCCCCGGCCGTCGATCCGAGGCCAAAATGCGGAAAGAAAACTTTTCATAAACTTGAAATCGGCGCTAACGCAGACTTTAATCCCAAATCGAACCATTAACATTAACTAGCAAACTAGAGAAGGGTAGGAAAGGCTATACCGATCGATCCGTGTCTTTTAGTCTTTGGCCACCATCCCAAGCTCCTCGCGGCATCTCCGATCTCCGGTCTCCTCGTCGGAAGGACACCACATCAATGAGCCTTTTTACGGGCTCCCGCTTCATCCGAAGCAATTCGGACACGAAATTTGCTAGCCGACGTGTCCAAGGTTGCTGTAGAATATACGCAGAACATTTTGTCTCAAGGGTTAATCGAAGTTGCCATTTTGAGTGGAGATGGAGAATGGAAATGAGCTTGAGGATTTTTTTTTACAATGAAATGAATCATAATTCCTTATCTACTCACCAAGATAGGGCTGCCTCTTATGAGGTCTCGGCCAAGGCCAAAGAAAAGAAAAAGGGGGGTGAGTGCAAGCAAAAGCAAGTGGTGACCTTAAGCAAAAGTAGCTACAAAAAACCACACAAAAACATCACCTTCAACTCACTCTATCAACCATCAACTCTCACCACAAAACCCCCCTCCTTTATCAAATTCGAAATTGCAGAAGCCCCCTTCCATCGAAATTGTTGCTGCTGTATGCTGGAGCCACTGGCACCGCAAAAAAAAAACCCTCACTTTATAAATCCCCACTTTGCAAATAAACCCCCTTTCAACAAAGGAATTTCAGCCAAGAAAGGAAGAAAGAAAAATGGCCGAAACGGAATGCAAACTGGCAACTTCAAAAAGCGATCCCGTAATAAATTACAGGATAACCCCGCAACTGTATATACATACCCGTATTTGCATTCCAACCGAATACAAATGCAATTGAGACAAAATCTATACAGTATAATACTAGGATCCGGCTTAAACCAAAGCCCGCTAGTATTACCCGTCCGAACCATGACACATGTACAAGTGCACACGTATGTTCGAACCATGCCATAAATCCATATGGTCTCTACAACGTTTCGCCCGAAACTTGAGAAACTATCTGTAGGGGACTCTAAAGACTCGTCAATATTTTGGCTGTGGATTTAACCACTAGCACGTCAGTGGTACTAGCTGTACATAACAGGCTACCAGGTATTGACCAAAAAGGGAGGTCGATGAGCGAACTCATCCTGACACCTTACTGAGCCTGTCTGTAATACCCGGTTCTTTTATGTACGCCTAGATCCGTATTCTCCTTTAAACTATAAATTTTGTTGTTTTTCTTAGTATTTAATTATTTTAAAGAAACTTCATTAAACCCAAGTCCACATTAATCACATTTTCCTTTAACCTATAACGCCCAACCACCATATAAATTCCCTCGGCCCAACACCATTGGTCAGCCCAGAAAGATTAAAGAAATGGAAATTCATTTGTATATAAACCAAAACCCAAATTTCTCTTTTCTTTCCATTATTCCTTCCCTTATTCCCCAAGCCCATTTCTTTATTTGTTTCATAAACTTAAAACTTCAGCCCACAGCTTAAACCCAGCCCGAGCCCACACTCTTTTTCCCAAGAATTTCATTTTTATTTAACCCAAGCCCAGCTCCGGCCCGCTCCTTTTCTTTTCCCTAATTAATTTCTTTTTTCCTTGGCCCAACTCCCCGAGCCCATCAACCTTTTCTTCAGCCGCTTCTCCTACCCGACCCGGCCCGCTATCCAATCCTTTTTCCTCCAACGGCTACACTCCCATGTTCCCGCTCGATCACTTTTCTTTGCCGCCTCCTTCGCCCACACCACGACGCGCGCGTTCCCCTACGACCCGTTTTTCCAACTGTTCACACCTCTCTCATCTCCTTCACCTCGTCACCAAACTTCTCCACTCACCACAGCACCCCCGAGCTCCTCCACCGCACCCGAGCCCCAATCCACGCAACCAAGCTCAGCCACCATCGTCGTCGGCGGCGACCACCATCACCGACCACCTCATCCCTCTATCCACCTCCTCACTCGCCGACACACCCTCCATCACCGGAGCTCTCGCTCGAGACGAACCCCCCTGCACACCCCTCGCTCGAGCTCCAACTCTCCCAACACCCTGTTCTGACCACCTGCTGCACGCCGACGAGCCCACTGCATCTTGTCGACCACCACCATCATCATCACCATCGCCATCAACCTTACCCCTCCCTGTCTCCATCTCTCCCCTCTCTTTCTTCACACACACTCTCTCTCAAATTCTCTCTCCCTTTCTTGCTCTCTCTCTGTCTCTGTCACTCTCTCTGTGCTCTCTCTCTCACTGAACCCTCTCTCTGTTTTCTCTCTTTCTCATCCTATCCTCTTTGTCTCTCCCTCTCTGCTTGCTCTCTCTCAATACTCTCTCTCTCAATCTCTCTCTCAGTCTCTCTCTACACCTCTCTGTCTCTCTCTACCTCTCTCTTTCTCTCTCGCTCTAAATCTCTCTCTCCTCTCCTCACTGCTGGAGTTACAGTGCCCGTCGCCACCATCTCCAGCCGAGACCGAGCCTCGAAGCTAGCCCAAGCCTCAAACCCAGCTTTAGCCTTTTCATCGAACACTTGCCCCTATCGTCGATCGCCGTTATTCCAGCCGTCATTGTCGCCGAAAAAGCCATGGCTTCGGTCTCTGCGTCCGTCATCATCAGCAAGGTTGTAACCGTCGCAACGCCGGCGTACATCCATCGCACCCACCGAGATATCGAGTCCAAGAGCCTAAGCTCGAGCCGAGACTGCGAACCCTAGCCGTGCCGTTCGTCACGCGCTTGTACCGTTGCTGCTGCCGTGCATCGCCAAAACATTTCCAGGAAAGTTCTCTACTTGCTACATGCTAAGTTATACTTGTTACGAATTAAAATCGTTTAAATTCTGTAATTACTTTTCTGAATAAATTATACTACACACCTGTTCGATGCATGTTCTCAAAGATAATACTCTTCTAAATTGAAGGAATTGGATTGTTCATGTTGGCACTTGTTGTGATGAATACCTTGTACACATTGCGCTGGAAAATATGACCGTTAACGACTAAAACGACTACCCCCAAGTTTAACCGTAAAACTGGAATTTTCTTGTACCTGAAAACTATTAAAATCGCCATAAATTATATACACACTAGAATGATGCGTTCGAAGGCTCAAATCGAATCCAACTCGAAGAACTTTAACCCTATACTAGTTTCCAGATATTCTTGTACTTTAACTGTGATAATATTTGGATCGGAGCGCGACTCTGGACTGCAGTTCAGAGCGACTCCAATTGTTGCTTGCTGTCCCGTAATGAACGCGATCCTGTTTCCTTAACTCGTAGGTTGCGGAACTCCACTGTATATTATAGGTGAATGTGTTAGCTAGACAACACAAGTGGTTTCATTCTATTTCGTTATCGTTTGTTATTTAATCTACAATTTAATAGATGTGGACGTATAACAGTCCAGAACAGATTCTGAGGTGACATATTAATGTTAAACAGCGTATAACTCCTAATGTACAGACGCGATTGAAGATCCGTCTATTGCGTTGAATAGCTTACTGAAAACCCTAGATTTCATCACACTGTAGCATCGCTGAAATCTGATCCCAACTAGGATTAAAATGCATTACGAAACGGATTTCTGATTCTGAAACCGGATTTCCAGCCGTGAACGCTTAAAATGAAATGGCTATAACTAGTGATCCTGGAACCCGATTGGCATGAAACTAAATTCGATGGATAGATAACTGAACATACTAATCATTACCTGTTCATCGTCTCATTAAATTGTAACCGTATGATTTATGATGAATTATGCAAGTGGTAGATTATTAATTCAGAATATCCTAAACATGCTTTATATACTGTTCACGCATCATATCATACACATGTCATTGCATTGATAACCTAGTAATAACGTGCATTACCCAGTGTTAGGTATTAGTGATGATTGTGGTAAGTACGTCAGTGTTCGTGTATCAGTGAATAAGTGAAAGTGATACGTACTTGTACACAATCAGTGACCCTTATTATTATATTGCATTGTCGATGTCTGTGGGACACGTGTACGTGTGACTATAAGTGGAATGCGACACTTATGGAAGCTCTTGCACGGGTGTCACAGATAAGGCACCAGGCACTGCCATTTATCTTTGGTATTAGTCAGGATGTGCTTGATGGAGGTCCTGCTTCCAGTTCTCGCTCAGACTTGTCACAAACCGATTGGTATTTAGGGTTATAGTTAGCGTTTGGTGTAGACCACGGGGTGTGGGGTAGTTCAAGTGTGAGTTCAACAGAATCTCGGGAGTCCCATGCGGGCTTATATATTTAGGGAGATATATGGAGATTTACAGGGTATGTGATTATCACCGTGATATACATGTTGGGCCCGTGGTCACTTGCCCTTGGGTTCTACCCTTGGGTGGAGGACACTCGCGAGAGGTTGACTCTCACACTTGGACTAACGATAGGCTTAATGACCTGTGCAGTGAGACTTAGAGACTGTTAGGGATACTAGCATTGATATATATTACTTACAGTGTTGACATACGTGACATATCATTCTACTGCTTTTACCGTTCCGCTGCATTGATTACTGCATGTCCATATCCATACTGCCATTGATCTACTGTTATACATAACCAATATCACTGTTAGAATTGTCACATGGTTTTATGTATTATATTGCTATTGTGTCGCTCTGACGACCTGATTATGCATTCTCAGTGTGAGGAGAAGATTTAGCCTGGACCAGGACTAGACGTATATCACAGACACATCGACTTTCTATCCAGAGTTATATCCCGTTTGTTTCCCCTCAGGTCAGTTCTTTATATTGTTTCGTTTCAGTTACTGCATTTCTCATTACCTGCGTGTTATTTACTGATTACCAGTTAAAATTAGAAGCTGAAGTGTGACTACGGCAGGACATTTCCTTGACCGTAGGAGCATGGCCGGCCTTGTCAACCCCTCGTATTTCGTATTTTGGGAAGCGGGGCGTGACATGGTTTAGTTGGTATCAGAGCCAGGTTTTGCTTTGATTGGGATTGCAGTTTTCCGTGTAGATCTTGACAATCTAAGACATTCCTCAGTCTAGATTGTAAACTTGATATCCTTGATCCATATTCACATTGAGTGTTCTGCTATCCATTTGCTAGAGTTTCGGGTGACTTGGCAAGGTTGCATGGTTGCAATGGCACTACCGTATTCCGTTTAAGTGACTTAAAGCCATACAGTTGATTCTCCACTTGTAATAAATTTATCACCTCTGATATTCTTGAATCTTTGTCCTATCCATATTATATTTTGATTCATATAGCTTGTGACTTATATCGTCCTCAAAAATTGTTGTCTCAGGATCATGTCTTCCAGCGACTCTTCATCTATATCCGCTCCCCAGAATCAGACAATTGAGATTCTGAGAGTACTGCAAGGTCTAAAGGAAGCCCAGGAGCGAACAAACGACTTGTTAGCTGAAGGACTGAGAAGGCAGGTGAGTCAGGCACCAGCAGAAGTCTCCAATCATAAAGGGATCCCCGTTAGACGAGGAAAAGAGAAGAAAATGAAGCGCCCATTTGTTTCCTCACGACAGAAGCAGCAGAGGACCCCATGTTGTGGGTACTGTAAGAGGCCAGGACATCTTCAGAGAGATTGTCGCCGCGCCGAAGGAAAATGTCTGATATGCGGGTCCAACAAACATCTCATCAACGGTTTCCCAGAAAGGAAAGAACTACAGGGAGGAGACTCATCCACACTTCCCACTTCTGCCAAGTGAGGATTACTGCGTAGTTCGAATTTCGAGGATAAAGCGGACCCAACACAGGATTCAACTCGCGTAACGATGATGCAGCGGTCTAGCAATCAAAGAAGAATTTTCATGTTTTTCTACTTTCAGTAATAATGTTGTCATTCTCCTATGAATATTTCTTTCCGTTTGAAATCTTGTATCCGTTGAATTTTTAGTTGAATGCAATAAAACTTTGAATCGTAATATATGTATCATTCTCTTGCTTTCTCCTTATTTATACTATTCATTATCACAGCATTATTATCCTGATGTTTTTCAAATCCTGCCACCGCATATCGTCCTATACTTCGTACACTTAACTATTTTCTTGATGTGTTCCGTTGTCTAATCATGACACATCTTTTTCAGGCCATGGCCCACCCTGGAGCAGCGCCGCATCTAGATGAGGATGCACAGTCATGCGTTTCCCTAGACCACACACTGATGAGTTCCGACGATGAGGTCAACGGTCCCCAGGTCAATTTCGGAAACAACGATTCAGAGGACGAAGGCGTAGCCGCCCCAGAGTTTGACATGATAGGCGATTCCGACGAAGAGGACGGAGAACCTGAAGAGAACCCGATAGAGGAAGATCCCGAAGAAGATCCGATAGAAGAAAATGCAGTGGAGGAAGACCCCATGGAAGAGAACCCAGAAGGAGAGGATCATATGGAATCGGACCTCGATGAAGAAGCTCCACCCAAGGAAGAAGGACCGGAAGATCAAGACCCTGCTGTGGAAGAACTTCCAATGGCGATGCCTGCGAGGCGATATGAGAATGGACGTCCCTACTTGAGCACGCGAGCCTACCACAACCTGCTGAACCTCCACAACCGCGACTGACGTGATTCTTTTAGATGTTTTCTTCTTTGGCCAAATAAAATCTGTATATAGTTTAGGGCCACATTTCGTTTTTGATGATGCTTTGTTTAAAATTTTCTAGAATGGAATAAATTGCTGAGTTCGCTAATCTTTCGATCTTCTTAGTTCACTTGCTGCTTGATTATTCCCTCTATACAATTATTTTTCTCTATTGAGATCTGTCCACCCTATTCCTTACATTGCCTTAGCCCTCACTCAGATTAACCAGTACCACACCCGATCTTTTAAGGTCCACTCTTCATCTTTCGTCTGCGCCCCGTTTGAGATCCTTCTGGGAGGAGGACCTTTCTTATGAATTTCCGAGTTCGCTAACCCTTCAAATTTTGATTAGTGTGATGTACCGACCGTTATCCTCCCCATATTTTTCCCTTGTAACCCCTTGCTGCTCACCCTTAGTTCATGTGCTGACCCGATCCCAATCTCCTTAACATTCAGCCTAAAGCCGCCACACTCCGACTTTCTGACTGAGTCACACTTCCTTGTAATCAATACCCTAGCTGGCCCTATACCTCTTTGTGTTTTTCCTATTACCCAAAATATATATAGGGACATTATTATTCGAAAATTTCGTTTTTTCATTATTTTATATTTATCGAAGAGTGTGTTTTATCGACTATTCCCGTTTTACGCGTTTCAAGTACTCCACTACTAACTTTCCTATTATTTTCAGTAGCGCAACCTTACACCGCGCATATTCTTGTTCCATGTTTCTTATTTTCACTATATGAGTTTTCTAAGCTATTTTAAAACTACTTGATCGATACATTATCCCAAAAATGTTTTCAACCTACCGACAAATCTTTCACTATTTTATTGTCGTTACTTTATTTTCTGGTAGTGTGCTTACGTTTACTATTATAAATAATTGTGCCTTATACTTACTATGTTGCCGTGCTATCTTTGATATAATTATATGTGCACATATTTGAGTTTCGATTTTATTGAGTACGCCTCGGATATCATTGTTCATTATTGTTGTTATTGCTATTCTCATAGGTTGCCTTTATAGCAGTTCTTGTCATATACTTATTTAAACCTATATTTTTGTATGTGTTCTTACATATATAAGCCTTCAAATTTCTTCATCCGCCTATTTCAAGTAAATCTTTATGTGTTAGTTGCAATATAATAGCTTTCGCATATGTTTGTATTATTTATCGTTTATTTTAAATTTCGAGGACGAAATTTTTGTAAGGGTGGTATGATGTAATACCCGGTTCTTTTATGTACGCATAGATCTGTATTCCCCTTTAAACTATAAATTTTGTTGTTTTTCTTAGTATTTAATTATTTTAAAGAAACTTCATTAAACCCAAGTCCACATTAATCACATTTTCCTTTAACCTATAACGCCCAACCATCATATAAATTCCCTCGGCCCAACACCATTGGTCAGCCCAGAAAGATTAAATAAATGGAAATTCATTTGTATATAAACCAAAACCCAAATTTCTCTTTTCTTTCCATTATTCCTTCCTTTATTCCCCAAGCCCATTTCTTTATTTGTTTCATAAACTTAAAACTTCAGCCCGTGTTTAAACCCAGCCCGAGCCCACACTCTTTTTCCTAAGAATTTCCTTTTTATTTAACACAAGCCCAGCTCCGGCCCGCTCCTTTTCTTTTCCCTAATTAATTTCTTTTTTCCTTGGCCCAACTCCCCGAGCCCATCAACCTTTTCTTTAGCCGCTTCTCCTACTCGACCTGGCCTGCTATCCAATCCTTCTTCCTCCAACGGCTACACTCCTATGTTCCCACTCGATCCCTTTTCCTCGCCGCCTCCTTCGCCCACGCCACGACGCGCGCGTTCCCCTACGACCCATTTTTCCAACCGTTCACTCCTCTCTCATCTCCTCCACCTCGTCACCAAACTTCTCCACTCACCACAGCACCCCCGAGCTCATCCACCGCACCCGAGCCCCAATCCACGCAACCAAGCTCAGCCACCATCGTCGTCGGCGGTGACCACCATCACCGACCACCTCATCCCTCTATCCACCTCCTCACTCGCCGACACACCCTCCATCACCGGAGCTCGAGCTCGAGACGACCCCCCTGCACACCCCTCGCTCGAGCTACAACTCTCCCGACACCCTGTTCCGGCCACCTGCTGCACGCCGACGAGCCCACTGCATCTTGTCGACCACCGCCATCATCATCACCATCGCTATCAAACCTACCCCTCTCTGTCTCCATCTCTCCCCTCTTTTTCTTCACACACACTCTCTCAAATTCTCTCTCCCTTTCTTGCTCTCTCTGTCTCTGTCACTCTCTCTGTGCTCTCTCTCTCACTGAACCCTCTCTCTGTTTTCTCTCTCTTTCTCATCCTATCCTCTCTGTCTCTCCCTCTCTGCTTGCTCTCTCTCAGTACTCTCTCTCTCTCTCAATCTCTCTCTCAGTCTCTTTCTACACCTCTCTGTCTCTCTCTACCTCTCTCTCTGTCTCTCTCTATAAATCTCTCTCTCCTCTCCTCACTGCTGGAGTTACAGTGCATGTCGCCACCATCTCCAGCCGAGACCGAGCCTCGAGGCTAGCCCAAGCCTCAAACCCAGCTTTAGCCTTTTCATCGAACACTTGCCCCTATCGTCGATCGCCGCTATTCCAGCTATCACTATCACCGAAAAAGCCGTGGCTTCAGTCTCTGCGTCCGTCAACATCAGCAAGGTTGTAACCGTCGCAACGCCAGCGCACGTCCATCGTACCCACCGAGACATCGAGTCCAAGAGCCCAAGCTCGAGTCGAGACCGTGAACCCCAGCCGTGTCGTTCGTCACGCGCTTGTACCGTTGCCACTGCCGTGCATCGCCAAAAAATTTCCAGGCAAGTTCTCTACTTGCTACATGCTAAGTTATACTTGTTACGAATTAAAATCGTTTAGATTCTGTAGTTACTTTTCTGAATAAATTATACTACACACCTGTTCGATGCATGTTCTCAAAGATAATACTCTTCTAAATTGACGGAACTGGATTGTTCATGTTGGCACTTGTTGTGATGAATACCTTGTACAAATTGCGCTGGAAAATATGACCGTTAACGACTAAAACGACTACCCCCAAGTTTAACCGTAAAACTGGAATTTTCTTGTACCTGAAAACTATTAAAATCGCCATAAATTATATACACACTAGAATGATGCGTTCGAGGGCTCAAATCGAAGCCAACTCGAAGAACTTTAACCCTATACTAGTTTCCAGATATTCCTGTACTTTAACTGTGATAATATTTGGATCGGAGCGCGACTCTGGACTGCAGTTCAGAGCGACTCCAATTGTTGCTTGCTGTTCCGTAATGAACGTCATCCTGTTTCCTTAACTCGTAGGTTGTGGAACTCCACTGTATATTATAGGTGAATGTGTTAGCTAGACAACACAAGTGGTTTCATTCTATTTCGTTATCGTTTGTTATTTAATCTGCAATTTAATAGATGTGGACGTATAACAGTCCAGAACAGATTCTGAGATGACATATTAATGTTAAACAGCGTATAACTCCTAATGTACAGACGCGATTGAAGATCTGTCTATTGCGTTGAATAGCTTACTGAAAACCCTAGATTTCATCCCACTGTATCATCGCTGAAATCTGATCCCAACTAGGATTAAAATGCGTTGCGAAACGGATTTCTGATTCTGAAACCGGATTTCCAGCCGTGAACGCTTAAAATGAAATGGCTATAACTAGTGATCCTGGAACCCGATTGGCATGAAACTAAATTCGATGGATAGATAACTGAACATACTAATCATTACCTGTTCATCGTCTCATTAAATTGTAACCGTATGATTTATGATAAATTATGCAAGTGGTAGATTATTAATTCAGAATATCCTAAACATGCTTTATATACTGTTCACGCATCATATCATACACATGTCATTGCATTGATAACCTAATGATAACGTGCATTACCCAGTGTTAGGTATTAGTGATGATTGTGGCAAGTGTATCAATGAATAAGTGAAAGTGATACGTACTTGTACACAATCAGTGACCCTTATTATTATATTGCATTGTCGACGTCTGTGGGACACGTGTACGTGTGACTATAAATGGAATGGGACACTGATGGAAGCTCTTGCAAGGGTGTCACAGATAAGGCACCAGACACTGCCATTTATCTTAGGTATTAGTCGGGATGTGCTTGATGGAGGTCATGCTTCCAGTTAGCATCCACCTTAGTCACTGTGGTCAGGGACCTGTTCGCGCAGACTTGTCACAGACCGATTGGTATTTAGGGTTATGGTTAGCGTTTGATGTAGACCACGGGGTGTGGGGTAGTTCAAGTGTGAGTTCAACAGAATCTCGGGAGTCCCATGCCGGCTTTTATATTTAGAGAGATATATAGAGATTTACAGGATATGTGATTATCACCGTGATTTACATGTTGGGCCCGTGGTCCCTTGCCCTTGGGTTCTACCCTTGGGTGGAGGACACTCGCGAGAGGTTGACTCTCACACTTGGACTGACGATAGGCTTAGTGACCTGTGCAGTGAGACTTAGAGACTGATAGGGATATTGGCATTGATATATTTTACTTACAGTGTTGACATACGTGACATATCATTCTTCTGCTTTTATCGTTCCGCTGTATTGATTACTGCATGTTCATATCCATACTGCCATTGATCTACTGTTATACATAACCAATATCACTGTTAGAATTGTCACATGATTTTATGTATTATATTGCTATTGTGTCGCTCTGACGACCTGAGTATGCATGCTCAGTGTGAGGAGAAGATTTAGCCTGGACCAGGACTAGACGTATATCACAGACACCTCGACTTGCTATCCAGAGTTATATCCCATTTGTTTCCCCTCAGGTCAGTTCTTTACATTGTTTCGTTTCAGTTACTGCATTTCTCATTACCTGTGTGTTATTTACTGATTACCAGTTAAAACTAGAATCCGAAGTGTGACTACGGCAGGACATTTTCTTGACCGTAGGAGCATGGCTGGCTTTGTCAACCCCTCGTATTCCGTATTTTGGAAAGCGGGGCGTGACACTGTCAGTGACAATATCTGTACAGTCCGGTTCGTTCGTCTATGAGTATCGCATGTCGGGCCTAGGGAGTTGGTAAAAACCAGACCCCCAAAAGCCGTATAAGTCGTGTCGGAGTGTAGCCCAGAACACCCTGAGATACTACTGGAATACCTACTACTAAATCTCCTGCCTTGGCCAAGGATTTTGTGTAATGGCTCTCCTAGACACAGCGCGATCTCGTCCCCAATACCGGGAGAGACGAAACCCCTGCCGATCCGCTCACTGCCTCCATATGGCTCGGGACTGTACCCAACTAAAACCTGTTTGCACGACTCCTTTGAGCCGTGGTAGGGTAGTAATCAAAGCACAGTGGGAACTCACACGAGACAAATGACGATCTCAGATCGATGAACTAACCTGTACACATGTCACCAGAGAACTGCTATCTGACGTCAGATATAATACCAATTAGCATGTTCCCGACGAGTCCTGTCCGGTGTACTCATAACCCAATGAGCACCTGTATACGTCTTAGGTGAACCAACTGACACCAATGGCTTGTGAGACCGGCCATCGCCCCTCGTCAGGGTCTCGATTGTATACACTAGTCTACTAATGGAGTATCGATACCCAGTCTCGAAACTCCCACGACTAGGGACCTTTTAAGGATGTGCTTATAGACTACCCAACTCTCACGTATATGATCGCCATCATACTGCTGGTAGTCAAGCAAGAATCCTAAGGGCTCTACAACGCATAATAACGACTTGTAAGGTCGCCTAAATCATGTACACGATGCTAAAGATAAACCTGATAGCACACTATCATCTTGAGTAAGACTGTCCTACCGGTATAGGTCCTCCCTCAATCATTGCAATCACGTGCCTGCGATTCAATAATTGACTTTGAGGGCACTATATCCAACAATCTCCCACTTGCACTCAAGGCTAATTATTGCGGTGTCGTATATTCACAGCCTGTGTGATACCGAAACCCAACTCCTCTACTAATCAGATTCACAAATCTTGTTTGTGAAACTATTGCATTCGAGAAATAATCTCAGCTAGTGGATCCGCTCGGATGTTTCTCTCTATGTCTCTCTTTATCTCAAGTTCGCGGAGAAAGCCATCTCCCAAAATTAGCAATACCTATCTTAGAATATGTCTGGATATCTGATGGGACCTAGTTTATAAATGAACTCCAAATCCAAACTTCTTAGACAGTATCGTCAACTGAACTTAATCAGTATCCTGCACCACGCCTCTCTTAGTATCCTCTTGGACCATCTGTCCAAAATATCGCCCCTCGTCAGAGGGAAAACTATAACTCTAACAGTCACTCTGTCATCCAGGTCACCTTGGAAGCCTGGAATGATAACTGTCTCCCGAAGGAGGCTGCTGTTATCAGATCCCTAGAACACCCACTTATGTTCTAAAACTGCTTCCGAACGTTTCTCTAGGATTGGATTAATATCAACTTTTTGCATCTCGTGCAAAAACAACATCTAGTGTGGTATTTGACATCTCATGATCAACTCAATTGCCTAAGCAAGTGATCTGCCACTCATGCACATCTCTCTCCCCTTTAGTCTGTAAGACACCTTTAGAGAGGGTGACTCCATCACCTGCAGGTATACTACCGTGCCAGGAGTCGTCCATTCTAAAATACCTTTAGAATGCTGTCTAAGTATCCAGATTGGGAAACTACCCAAATCTAGATCTAAAACCATAGATCTAGTAACCAGAATGTCTGATATAATATTCATATCCTATGTGGAGAAACCACTGTGTGACAACCACAGTATAACCGATCGTAGTATAGGAATTTCACTTCCTACTCTGTGTATGTCATCCAAATACCAGGACATCACACCCTACTACCTTCCTAACAGATCCATTCACTATTCTGATGAAGTCAAAAGCCCATGACTATCACATTAAAAATAGATGATCTATCTCCGCTATATCTGCTTTAGTCTATAGATAGACATAAGCTACTTGTCCACTATGCTTCCGCTGCTCCCACTGACCACGACAACCCTCCGGCAGAGTCATATAGACGTGCATTTCTAAAGCTTGTTTAGAACGACGCTATACTCATCCTCCTACTGGGTCTCATAGTCTGGAACAACTGTAATGTCAAGTCTAGGTAAACAAGAACCTCCCTGTCACCGTCTTTGAGCACATCGAAATACCTCTCGAGTGGCTGAGCTTACCCACCATATCTCCGGAGTGGCTAATGGAATGTCAATCCAGCTTGAATCTTTAGGTCCTTATTAAATTTTCGGTAATCGTTTGTGGTTCTGGAATCACTTCCAGTTCTACCATACTCCCACTACTGTTTTATGAAAATATCCATTTTTGTTAAAACTGTGGTGAGTCAAGAACAATGTCACTATTGATCTTCCAGATGGTAGAAAGTCAACCCTTGTCATAATCCTGGTCAACCCACAAACAACCATTACAGAAACGTGCCTTGAGTTATCCAGAATCTGGTTTTAAGCATAAGCCGGACATCTCCCCGTACCTTAACATCGTTAAGATAAGAACCGTTCTATATCCAATATAGAAACAGAGGCACTGATTTAATTGGAACCAGATTTAAATCATGCAGACCATTACAGAAACGTGCCTTGAGTTATCCAGAATCTGGTTTTAAGCATAAGCCGGACATCTCCCCGTACCTTAACATCGTTAAGATAAGAACCGTTCTATATCCAATATAGAAACAGAGGCACTGATTTAATTGGAACCAGATTTAAATCATGCAGCTGTCTCCAGTGCATGCCAATTAAATGGAGAGATGCCGATCAGCATTACTCATCTTAGAAATGCATCCAATTATGAGTAACCTGAAAGAGAAACAAGTTTCTCAAAACCATTACCATCAACTGAATACCAAACACAAGTACATACATCTTCGATCACCTTGAAAAATCCCGATACTTGCGACACCTGGTTCTCTACCTTATTCTTATACCTATAACTTCTCAAAACTTGGAGCTTGTGTTTCTACGAAACACATGTCTAAGAACTAGAGAAGTCACAAGTAAACAGAATATAGTACGAGGACTAACCCCTCTGTCCTAATGGACACTGGACAAGATACAATAGTCTGTATAAGTCCCCTGAGTTGAATAACTCAAACCCTGTACGTCGTAGGTTGAAAAATGTAAGAATTACACCGCTGTTCAATGCTCCTTACCTAACCATCAACTGATATAGGTAAATGTCATGGACATAATTTCAAAAAGTTATATCTCACTTTATAAAAATAAATGTACAGACATATCAGTTTGAAATTGGTGCATAACAACGGATATTCAAAACCAAATATTTGTCGTCCGGCAAAGCAACCCAGGAGATTTCCTCAAATATCATCAATTACAACGAATTCCGATATAATGAGGACAATCACCTAATTCCCAATAGCTTACTCCCACTCATCATCTGTAAAACATACAGATGTGAGAATCATACCTGGTAAATACATACCCTGGAGTAAGGACTAATTGAGAAATCGGTTTTCTATTAACAACACATAGTGAAACTGAAACATGAAAATGTTTCGTAGGGGTATCCGGGTATTCCTAGTAATTTCTCTTCCATTATCCAGATTCATGACTGTAACCATATATTTCTTTTGCCATCTCTCCAAATCTTTTTATTTGTCTTTAGTCGTTACCTTCTGCACACCATCGTTAGGCTAAATGGTTTTCTTCCTTCTCTACCGTTCGGC
The DNA here is from genome assembly GCA_030015575.1 of Agapanthus africanus. NCBI lineage: Eukaryota > Viridiplantae > Streptophyta > Magnoliopsida > Asparagales > Amaryllidaceae > Agapanthus > Agapanthus africanus. The sequence goes on along the minus strand of JASDDO010000150.1, from coordinate 3,397,584 downwards.
ACCAGCCTATAGTTTGGAAAAAGACTATCCAATAAGCATAATAGGTGTACTGTCCTAATCCTAGGAGCACTCGCAACGTGAGAGAAGGTAAAGATAAAAGACAAATGAATAAACCTTATTCCTATTTCTCCTGAACCAAAATCCATCCTCGAAAAGGTTCCTTCGAGTTCGTATATAACCATATGATGGATTTATCCAATGGAATTGGATGTTCATAGTGATAAGGGGTGTTCTGGAGAAATACAAAGGTAAAGTAAGAGTGGCATTGAAATACTTGGTTTGGTCGTGAATAGCTGTCGCAATTTATTTTGCCCTCTTTCCAATCCCTTTATTTTGTCTTTACTTAATACATTCTGTACACCTTATTTAGGCTAATCAGTTTTCTTCATACCCTACCGTTCGGCACCTGCCTATGGTTTGGAAGAAGACTATCCAATTATCATAATAGGTGTACTGTCCTAATCCAAGGAGCACTCGCAACCTGAGAGAAGGTAAAAAGAAAAGACAACTGAATAGTCATATTCGTTTTCTCCAGAACCGGAAATCATCCTCGAATCTGGAACAAGTTCCTTCGAGTTCGTATATAACCATACGATGGTTTTATCCAATAGAAGTGGATGTTCGTAGTAATACGAGGTGTTCTGGAGAAAAGGGTAAAAAAAAGGAGTGGCAATGATGTATGCAATTCAGACAATCCAAAAGCCAGTGTTTTAAGAAGGTTCGGTTAACTTGGTCACTAGTCATAGTCTAGGGTCAGGCCATGGTCGCTGCCAAAAGAGAGAGAAAAGAAACACTCTGCGTGCACTCTAACCTAAATCAGAATGGCTATCACTTTATCTAATCAGGAAACCTCCTACTGTATGCTCAAATTCTCTTCCAAACCTGAAAGAATAATTAGTCGGGATCACCCGAGGAGTAAACCAACTTATCAGTGGGAATCGGGATCCAACTATCATCGCATGATATCGTGATGGAATCCACTCACGTTATCCTACTCCAGAAGGTATGTGCATGCCTGGAAAGTTTCAGTTTCTTTAGAAACTCCCGATGTGATTTTTACCCCATGCTCTTATGACCTTGACTTTGGCCAAAAAATCATAAGTCACATGTCAAGTTCTACCCGTCATTATCCAGGTTAATTTGAACCCACCCATACCTACCCTTGATTTTGGCCAACAAAATAGTACGACTGTCTCAAACCAACGCATCTATCTATGCAATAGAAAGGTAACAAATAGCTATCATACATTATGCCTTGACTTTGGCCAACAAACATAGCATGAATACTAAGTGCTACACGTTTGAAATGACGGAGGGCTACGAATGATTTTTGGCGAAAAACCTTTAACGTAATGAACTTGATATCGTTGAAGGAACCGGATAGCTTTTTATAAATATAGTGGCGAAAATCTTTGCTAAAGAGGTCACTCTCGGTGAAGAGATCTTGGCTCTTTCCCCGTAGAATGAGGTGCAGGATATTCCAACTGAATATCGCGATGCAAAGCAAAAAGGAAATCGACTATAGTGAAGTTATTGCCCTGACGCAAACTTCTGTCCAAGGGGTCACTCCCGGTGAAGGGATCTCGGCCCTTGCCTCGTCGACTGAGGTGCTGGATATTCATAACCGAAAACCACTGTGCAAAACAAAAGAGAACGACTTTGCAATAACAGCTTTTTGAAAAAAATGTTCCAACAACATCAAGCAGGTTTGTTTTCCTTGCATTGATCCGAATCAACGCAGTCCCAACAATTAATCACACCAATAAAGAACGAAAATATGATGTACGTATATGCCATCCGCATTCGTCACTGGGTCCCGTCATCACCCGTTAGGTTACTTAACTAACAACAGAGCGGAGACTGGACTAGCGCGGGTGTAAAACATATACAACATCTACTAGTATATATAACAATATATAATAATCGCTCAAGGCGTGATAAAATGCAACATCACAGAAATGTAATAAGTATCACAGAGTAATACAGATAATCTGGGATCCCCGGGTTTCACAGAGCCGCAACTAAAACCCGACGTTCACCTGGTCATGTGGATAGCCTGTGTAATGAAATCCTAGACCCCTACGGGTGCGGCAAGTTACCCTCCAAAACCTGAAGCGAGGCAGCCCCCTTCAACAAAGTGAATGGACCACCTAGCACTTCACGGAATCCGGTAACTTGGGCATCCCTCCTTGGGTCAACCCATACCCCTACTAGTGCGGCAAATAGCCCGCCAATTCTAAAGTAAAGCCCCCTCCGTCTCAAAGCCATGAGATGCGGGCCCGTTGCCCTCTAGAACCCGGCTATCTGTTCACCCCACCGCGGGGTAATCCTAGTACAGAAAGTAAAATATATACAACGGGTACATCAACCTCAGCCCGGTCGTGCCCCAAAAGAATAATATACAAACGGGCAGTGACGAAAGTCCACATGTCGGACGCTCGCCCCGCAATATCAAATGTATAAATATAACCAAACTGTACTACCATTGCATCCAGGCTATCCACCATGACAAATCCGCAACATCACAGCACAACACAGAACATCAACGTGAATGTCACATTCATAAATCCGTCTAAAAGGGCTATAGCAATTAGACAAGATTTACCGCTCGAATGGCATTCACGGTCACAGATAGTAATGTATGTACCGCGAACTAACTTATTTAAAATTTCGATCGTCAAAATTTCCCGAAGTGGGCCCTAAGTACAACTGCAGCACTAAAAATAATCTGGGCGAAAACTGAAAAATTCCAGAAACCCCATTTCCATACAGAAGACCACCACAAGAAAAATTGTGCAATGAACCCCAGAACGGCGGCGGAACCGCGGCCAAAACGTGGTTAAGGCCGCGGTTCTGCGGCGTTACTGTGAGATCATTTTACAAAATTTCTACAGTGGTCTTAAAAAGCCTGCCTGATTTTCTGAAACACAAAAGATAATTTTTCGACGAAAAAAAAATTTCGACAGAAATTTAAGAATTGGAAATGCGGTTTTGGAAAGTTCGGCCGATCGATATTTCAAACAAGTTAGAACAGGCTAGTAAATGTTAATGTCATGGCTCTGATACCATGTAAGTCTACGGTAGCGCCCCGGCCGTCGATCCGAGGCCAAAATACGGAAACGAAAACTTTTCATAAACTTGAAATCAGCGCTAACGCGGACTTTAATCCCGGATCGAACCATTAACATTAACTAGAAAACTAGAGAAGGGTAGGAAAGGCTATACCGATCGATCCGTGTCTTTCGGTCTTTGGCCACCATCCTAAGCTCCTCGCGGTATCTCCGATCTCCGGTCTCCTCGTCAGAAGGGCACCACATCAATGAGTCTTTTTACGGGCTCCCGCTTCATCCGAAGCAACTCGGACATGAAGTTTGCTAGCCGACGTATCCAAGGTTGCTGTAGAATATACGTAGAACACTTTGTCTCAAGGGTTAATCGAATTGCCATTTTGAGTGGAGATGGAGAATGGAAAATGAGCTTGAGGATTTTTCTTTACAATGAAATGAATCATAATTCCTCATCCACTCACCAAGATGGGGTTGCCTCTTATGAGGTCTCGGCCAAGGCCAGAGAAAAGAAAAGGGGGGTGGGGTGAGTGCAAGCAAAAGCAAGTGGTGACCTTAACCAAAACCAGCTACAAAAAACCACACAAAAACATCACCTTCAACTCACTCCATCAACCATCAACTCTCACCGCAAAAAACCCTATACTTTATCAAATTCAAAATTGCAGAAACCCCTTTCCATCGAAATTGTTGCTGCTGTGTTCTGGAGCCCCTGGCACCACAAAAAAAACCCTCACTTTATAAATCCCCACTTTGCAAATAAGCCCCCTTTCAACAAAGGAATTTCAGCCAAGAAGGGAAGAAAGAAAAATGGCCGAAACGGAATGCAAACTTGCAACTTCAAAAAGCAATCCCGTAATATATTACAGGATAACCCCGCAAGTATATATACATACCCGCATTTGTATTCTAACCGAATACAAATGCAATTGAGACAAAATCTACACAGTATAATACTAGGATCCGACTTAAACCAAAGCCCGCTAGTATTACCCGTCCGAACCATGACACGTGCACAAATGCACGTGTAAGTTCGAACCCTACCATAAATCCATACAGCCTCTACAACGTTTCGCCCGAAACTTGAGAAACTGTCTGTGGGACACCTTAAAGACTCGTCAATATTTTGGCTGTTGATTTAACCACTAGCACGTCAGTGGTACTAGCTGTACGTAACGGGCTACCAGGTATTGACCAAAAAGGGATGTCGATGAGCAAACTCATCCTGACACCCTACTGAGCCTGTCAGTGATAATATCTGTACAGTCCGGTTCGTTCGTCTATGAGTATCGCATGTCGGGCCTAGGGGGTTAGTAAAAGTCAGACCCCCAAAAGTGGTACAAGTCGTGTCGGAGTGTGGCCCAGAACATCCTGAGATACTACTGGAATACCTATCAGTAAATCTCCTGCCTTGGCCAAGGACTTCATATAATGGCTCTCCTAGACACAGCGCGATCTCACCCCCAATACCGGGAGAGACGAAATCCCTGCCGATCCGCTCACTGCCTCCATGTGGCTCGGGACTGTACCCAACTAAAACCTGTTTGCACGACTCCTTTGAGCCCTGGTAGGGTAGTAATCAAAGCACGGTGGGAACTCACACGAGACAAATGACGATCTCAGGTCGATGAACTAACCTATACACATGTCACCAGGGAACTGCTATCTGACGTCAGGTATAATACCAACTAGCATGTTCCCGGTGAGTCTTGTCTGGTATACTCATAATCCAATGAGCACCTGTATACGTCTTAGGTGAACCAACTGACACCAATGGCTTGTGAGACCGGCCATCGCCCCTCGTCAGGGTCTCGATCGTATACACTATTCTACTAATGGAGTATCTATGCCCAGTGTCGAAACTCCCACGACTAGGGACCTTTTAAGGATGTGCTTATAGACTACTCAACTCTCATGTATATGATCGCCATCATACTGCTGGTAGTCAAGCTAGAATCCTAAGGGCTCTATCAACGCATAATAGCGACCTGAAAGGTCACCAAAAGCATGTACAATATGATAAAGATAAACCTGATAGCACACTATCATCTCGAGTAAGACTGTCCTACCGGTATAGGTCCTCCCTTAATCATTGCAATCACTTGCATGCGATCCAATAATTGACTTTGAGGGCACCAACAGAGAGTCATAAGCACGCTCGGGAATTGGAGCCTCGGGTGAGGGAGGTGGAGGATGAGACCTCCCGCCCGAGGTCCCCCTCAAGAGTTACAAGAGGACGGTATTCCAATCTCCGTCCTCCCTGATCTTCGTGCAGGAGAGGGACGTCTGTTTTGAGGTAACTTCGGGGATTTTTGTTGCCGGTAGCTTGCTTTCGGAGATGGAACGATCGGCCGGGGGCGAAATTCCCCGGGGGCCCCTTAAGGCCCAAGTTGCCGCCATCGCTCAAGAGGCTGTTCAGGTCAGTATCCGCTTTCCGTTTAGGTTTTCGCCAAGCATTTTTCGTTGGATCACCCCTTCTTTTATCTTCCTCAGGTCCTCCAGCACTGCGCCCTCATCACCAACATGGAGCACGAGGAGATTGCTACGGCGATGCAGAAGGTGAGAGAGTCTTCTTCGCGGGAGGACGATCTGCGGCAGGCGAAGGAGAGGATCGCCGCACTCGAAAACTGGGTGGCCGTCGAGGAGGTGGTGAACTCCAAATGCAAGGAGTCCATCCACCTTTTGAAGAAATCCAACAAGGCCACCCAGGCTAAGTTGGAGGAGGCCAAGGTGCTGAACTCCACGATGAAGAAGTCGCTTAACACCTGCAAGAGGGAGACCGAGGCGGCAAAGGAAGCGGTGAAGATCGCCGACCTCCGGGCTGTGAGGTCGATGGAGATGTACAAGGAGTTAGAACAATTCTACGCCGACCTCGCCGATACCTCGACCATTGTCTGGCACCAGGCTCTCGATGCCGTCAAGGCGTTGATGCCGGGATTTGCCGACGGTGAGCTTCGGCTCTAATACCTCCTCGAGGATGAGACACAAGGGGAGGCCGCCGGTGGGAGTGCTGGAGATAAGGCAATCACCGGGCTCCCAGCGCCGAAGCTCCTTGTGGGGGCGCCGACCCTAAAGCCACCACCCTGGCTACCGATGCTGGCGTTGAGCAGATCGAGGTCTTCCTCGGTCCCGAGACCTGAGCCTTTTTGCCTTCTTCCCTTTTTTTTAATCTTGTAAGCCTTCAGGCAATTTTGTAAGGCTGAGGAGCCCATAATACCTTTTGTAAAGAATCCTAAGTTATGAATAAATCCGATTTGATTTTTGTTCGTGTGGCAATGTTTTCTTGTGTGAGCTTGTTAGTGTTTTCCTCGTCTCGCGAGTCAGACCGTAGGTTAATAACCGGTCCTTTAGGTGGAGATCGCGCACTGAGTGAAAGCCAATTATTTTTCAAGTATACAAAGGTTGGTGTCTTGTGCCCTCGAATTCGAGGTGACGATCGCTCACTTAAGGTACGCCGGTTGACACTTGTTCCCCTCCGAAATACGTGCAAGACGGACGTCTTGTTTGAAATTCGGGGCGGATGCTAATTGGTGCTATCCGTCCACCTCTCCGAAGATGCCAAGTTGATTTATGGCACCGTGTATCGAAGGTCTAAACGGATGCGGCCGATGTAGCAGACTTCGTCAGATTCCCACTTGCTTGAGGGGTTTTTGATTGTGGGGACGCTCTTCCCTGCAGGCGCAAGCCCCTGCAGTTAATTACGCTACCGTATCACGGTAACAACTTTCTCCTTCTCCAGATGGTCACTTCGTGTCGTGTGTGTTTATTTTGTTTATGGTTGCCCGTGGATTGTATATGGAGACTAATTTATGTCGTCCCTCGTAGGGCGTGGATTAGTCCAAATCCGTATCTTCTTAGATTTGGGTTTGGGGGTTGGGTTTATCGATACGTTAGCCTCATTCGAGACTAAGATCAACTTAAACGTTTGTTAATGATACGTTAGTCTCATTCCAGACTAAGATCAACTTAACCATTTGTTAAGGATACATTAGTCTCATTTCAGACTAAGATCAACTTAACGGGATCGTTTAGATCCAACAAAAGAGTATTTGGGCTTTATTGTTTAGTTTAAGGACATTGCGGTCGATTACCAGTTTAAGGACATGGTGGTCCATTGTTAGTTTAAAGACATCCCGGTCAAGGTTAAGGATATCGTAGTCCATAAGTTTAAGAACCCCACAGTCCGTGAAATGTGTGGTTATCGGGATCCATCACCTCTTTGAAGACGCCGAGGAATTACAACGACAAATATCAAAGGAGTGAAGAGATGTACCCTTGAACCAAGGTGGATTAAGTGATCTGTAGTCCAATTTGGAACTAAGGTCAGTTAATTATAGTGTGAGCACGTTGGCTCAGTTGAGTCTGAGTTGAGGACTAATGGCCAACTTGGGCTAAGTCCAATTGGATTTGAAGTGTTGGCCCTTTGTCGGACCATTAGACATTTGTCTGGGTTCAAGCCCACATTATTTAGCGATGCTAAAAATTTTCATCTTTGATTTTCTCAATTTTGAGATTCATTTGGAGGAGGGACTTTTGCCTCTGGAAAATTAGCCAATTTGGCTAAAAGTAGGGTTAAACACTAGAGAAAACAGTGTTAAACACTGGAAATAGATCCTTCAAATTAGTGTTAAACACTAAAAGACAATCAGTGTTAAACACTGGAAATATAAAGCTCTCGAATTAGTGTTAAACACTAAAGAAAAAGGGGTCATGTGTGGACACGTGAGGGCGCCCAAAGGTGGGACCAGATTCCTTTTCTTCGTTCTGCAATTAAGTGTTAAACACTTTTTATATTTTATTTTGGAGCATCAGGTGCTGGCATGCGAGGAGGATTCATGTACTGATCATTAAAGCGTCCGCCAAGGGGTCACGTGGGAGCACGTGAGAGCGCCCAAGGCCTTTATTTCTTTTACTTTTTTCTTTCTGTGTTTTGTAAGTCACGTGGGAGCACGTGAGGCATTGCCTCAAAACTGTTTCCTTTTTTATTTTTAGGGATCTTTTTAGGGGTCACGTGGGGACACGTGACCTAGTTTTATTCCTTCTTTTTTGATCACTGCAGATTGGGGTCACGTGTCATCACGTGACCAATGTTCTTTATGTGTATGGAGATCTTTCAAGTCTCTTTATTTTAAGAATTAAATTCCCGGTAGGGTTAAACCCTAATCATGATTTTGGAGGAATTAAATTCCTACTTTCTTTTGAAGAATTATATTCTTAGATAGGGTTAAACCCTAATTTCTTTTCTGTAAGAATTAAATTTCCCATATATGTGAAGAATTAAGTTCTGGCATAGGGTGAAACCCTAATTTCTTTTTTTAAGGGAATTAAATTCCTGTGAGTTTGAGAGAATTAAGTTCTCAATTAGGGTTAAACCCTAGTTCTGTCCATTTTGAAGGAATTAAATTCTTATAATTTTAGAGAATTGAATTCTCATATAGGGTTAAACCCTAATTTTCTCTCAGAGAAATTAAATTCCTATAATTTTGTGAGAATTAAATTCTCAAAACTCAATTCCTCCTCTATATTTTAGATCTGCATGGCAAGATCTCAACCCAATGAGAATTAGATTCTCAATTTATGGGAAGATGTGCACTTTGCAGATCTTCAACTAGAGAAAGAACTAAGTTCTTTTCATTTTATATAAAGTTAAACTCTTGGATTGAGAATTAAATTCTCTTTTTGAAGCCTGTACCCCCTTTCTTTTCTTACCTAGGGTTTTTCTTTGTAGGGAATCAAATTATTTTTTCTTTTCTCTCTGAATTTTTCAAGATCTCAGAATTCTATATCTTTTTCTCCTTTCTCTTGGCTTCTTTTTATAGGAGAATGAAAAGAATCAATTTGTTTAGTAAATCTTTCATTGAAAGATTTGATTTGTTTTCATAATTAATATGATCCTTTAGATCATTCAGTGAATTTTATTCACCGTTGGATTTTAAATCCAAAGATATTCTGTTTGTTATTTTTTGGTGAGATTTAAGGGAAATCTTTCCTTGTATCAAATCTTTCCATAAATTGGTGATCTTTAATCACCATTGGAATTTTAATCCAACGGTCCCCATAATCCTTTTCCATTTGGAAAGATTTAGAGAAATTTAGAATTTTAATTCTATTTGGAAAGATTTAGAGAAATTTAGAATTTTAATTCTATTAAACTGTACGGTTTTCGAAGCCTGTCACGTGCTGGGTCACGTGGGAGCACGTGACCCTTGGTCACGTGTGAGCACGTAACCTCCAATTGGTTCTTTTCTCAGCGTTTATTTATGCTTCAGTTTAACCATCACGTGTCAACACGTGGCCATTGGTCACGTGTGAGCACGTGATGCCTCATTGAGCTATTTCCTTCAGCCATTTGTTTTTATTTCTGTTTTAACTATCACGTGTCAATACGTGACCATTGGTCACGTGTGAGCATGTGACCCCCAATTGGGTCTTTCTTAAGCCGTTTGTTTTTTATTTCTATTTTAGCTATCACGTGTCAACACGTGACCATTGTTCACGTGTGAGCACGTGATACCTCATTGATGTAATTCCTGATTTTTAATCAGGGAACAATGCATAGCATATTTGCTCATAATTTTTGATCTCGGATGAATTATGAAGCCCATAACATATCAAATCGAAGGGTTTTTCGAGACGCTTTCGATACTATCAGAATTTATCTGTTTCTCATTCGGGAGTTTGTCAAAAAACATCCCGAAAAATACTGGTTCGCATTTTCATAAGCGTATCACTGCCATTTGATGCCTTGGGCTCTTTTGCGCAGAAATTTTTGGTGGGAACAAATGCTCCCCACTACTTTGCCCACGTAAGTATATATGTAGGTGAAATAGTGCAGAGTTATGCAGAGTTATGCATGGCGTATGACCAGTTTTGGGTTGGTGTATCACTTTCAGAATCTTGATGTGAGAAGATAACGAGCAGAGACAAGCGTCATCATTTATCATTGACTCAAATCTCAACTCTTAAGGGATATAGTTCCAAACCTCATCCCCATGAGCCGCACCCTTCCATTTTTAATGTCTTACTCTGGTGTGAAGTAGTTTATATGCTCATGAGTAGCTTCTCCATTTCAGTATCATGTAGGTTAGGCAAGTGTGGCTCATAGATGGTCCATCTTGACCTCTTTACAGGGCAGTGATGGCTTAGGAGACAGGGGTAGGATCTGCCACCTAAGACTTTTCAACTTTATGAGCCGTGAGGGTCTTATAAAGACTTTTCTCCCTACGAGTCGTGAGGATCTCGTAGGTGTCTTTTCTCCCTAAGAGTCGTGAGGACTCCTAAGTGTGTTTTCTCTTGAGAGTCGTTAGGATCTCACAAGAAAATTTTCACTCTTACACGCCGAGAGGACTCATAAGTGATTGTTTCCCTCCTTGTCGATGTTCGACTTCGGAGAGTGTGGCCTGTAGATAGTCTATCTTGACCTCCTTGTAGGGCACCGATGGCTTAGGAAATAAGGTTATGATCTGCTACCTAAGGCTTTTCAAATTTATAAGACATGAGGGTCTCATAAATACTTTTCTCCCTGCGAGTCATGAGGATCTCGTAGGTGTATTTTCTCCTTAGGAATCGTGAGGATTTCTAAGTGCGTTTTCCCTTATAAGTCGTAAGGATTTTATAAGAGAATTTTCCCTCTTACGAATCGAGAGGACCCGTAAGCGGTTGTTTCCCTCTTTGTCGAGATTCGACTTTGGAGAGTGTGACCCGTGAATAGTATGCAAGAGTCCATTTTGGACCGACTTGCAGGGCCCCAGTGCTTAGGAAACAGTTTTTTTTATCCCCGCTGCCTAAGGCTTTTTCTCACGAGTCGAGACGAATCGAGCATTTCTCGCAAGGATGTCCTAACGTCACAGTTAACATTTGCTCTTTACGATAGAGGTCCATTAGGGTCTGTAGTACTTGGGTTTTGCCCGTCGTACCGTCGCGTTGGCTGATGTATCCCTCAATAGGCAATCTTGCTTTTCGAGTAGCCTTGCAATTGTCGTGTCTCTGATCCCTTCGGGGGCTGGACAAGACGTCTTCAAGCAATCTTCTTAGGCAGTTTGACCGTCAGAAGAGCAAGCGTTAGGAATTTTTCCATGCCGCTTTTTACTTGAGATTATGCTCATTTTGGAGAGCCCCGATGAGTCATAACCACTCCGCGCTGGTATGGGATGATCTCTGATAGTCTTTCAGGTTTTATATGAGTTGCCGTCAAGACCCTGAAGCTAGGAATTTGGCCTTTGCTTCGTTTGCTGGCACTAAATCTGCTGTATCGAGACGAATGTCGTGGTTGTCTCTAGGTTGTTGGTGAACCGTCGAGGCTTGGAACTGGGAATTTTGTCGTGGCTCCGTTGTTTGATTGTCGCGTCTGAACCCAGCTGGAGGAAGAACGCTGGGGTGACATTTCGTCTGCTGTATCGAGACGAACATCAAGGTGGTGACCACTCCATGGGGGTTGATCTCCGGTAGTCTTTCAGGTTTTATATGAGTTACCGTCAAGACCCTGAAGCTAGAAACTTTGCCTTCGCTTCGTTCGCCGGCATTGCGTCTGCTGTATCGAGACGAATGTCGCGGTTGTCTCTAGATTGTTGATGAACCGTAGAGGTTTGGAACTAGGGATTTTGTCGTGGCTCCGTTGTTTGCTTGTAGTGTCTGAATCCTGCTGGAGGGAGAACGCTGTGGTGACATCTCATCTGCTGTATTGAGACGAATATCGAGGTGGTGACCACTCCATGTGGGATGATCTCCGGTAGTCTTTTATGTTTTATATGAGTTACCGTCAAGACCCTGAAGCTAGGAATTTGGCTTTTGCTTCGTTTGCTTTGGCGTTTCCGAATCCCGTTGGAGGAAGGACGCTATGGCGACATCTCATCTGCTGTATCGAGATGAACGTCGAGGTAGTGACCACTCTATGCTAGTGTGGGATGATGTCCGATTATCTTTCAGGTTTTATATGAGTTACCGTTAAGACCCTAAAGCTAAGAATTTGGCATTTGCTTCGTTTGCTTTGGCGTTGCGTCTGCTGTATCGAGACGAACGTCGAGGTGGTGACCACTCCGCGCTGGTGTGGGATGATCTCCGATTGTCTTTTAAGTTTTATATGGGTTACCGTCAAGACCCTGAAGTTAAGAATTTGGCCTTTGCTTTGTTTGCTTTGGCGTTGCGTCTGCGTCCTGCTGGACTGTGAAGGAACGCTGCTGTTGACATTGCGTCTGCTGTAACGAGACGAATGCTGAGGTGGAGCTAGGATTTTGCCGTCACTCCGCTTTGCTGACCATGGGGTCTTTCGTTGACGTTGCATATACATCCTGTTGGATTGCGATGGAACGCCGTTGTTGACATTACGTCTGCTGTAATGAGACGAATGCTGAGATGGAGCTGGGATTTTGCCGTCACTCCGCATTGTTTCGACCATGGGACCTTTCATTGACGTTTCATCTGCATCCTACTGGACTGCAAAGGAACGCCATTGTTGACAATGTGTCTGCTGTAACGAGACGAATGCTGAGGTGGAGCTGGAATTTTGCTGTTACTCCGCTTTGTTTCGACGGTGAGGTCTTTTGTTGATGTTGCATCTGCATCCTGCTAGACTGCGAAGGAACGCCGTTGTTGATATTGCGTCTGCTGTAACAAGACGAATGCTGAGGTGGAGCTAGGATTTTGCCGTCACTCCACTTTGTTTCGACCATGAGGTCTTTTGTTGACGTTGCATATGCATCCTGATGAACCGTGAGGGAACGCCGTTGTTGACATCGCATCCGCTGTAACGAGACGAATGTCGAGGTGGAGCTGGGATTTTGCCGTCGCTCCGCTTTGTTTCGAACGTGAGGTCTTTTGTTGACGTTGTATCTGCATCCTACTGGACTGCGGAGGAACACCGTCGTTGATATCTCATCTGCTGTAACGAGACGAATGTTGAGATGGTCTCTAGGCTGACTATAAACCGTCGAGATTTAGAACTAAGGACTATGTCGTGGCACTGTTTGATGGTGTAGCATCTATGTCCTGCTGGAATGAGGAGGCACACCGTTTTTGGTCTCCTGGCTGTAGATGTGGCCATTGAGATTTGGAACTAGGGACTTTGCCATGGCTCCGTTTCATTGCGACTCTGAGGTTGGTTGTTGTCGTCACGTATGCATCTGGTTGGAGTGAGGAGAAACACCGTTGGTGATCTCTAAGTTGTCGATGTTGACGCCGAGACCCTGAAGCTGAGGATCTTCCTTTGCTTCGTTTTTTGATATTGTGTCGGCAATATTGCGACAAATGTCGAGGTTGTCTCTAGGTTGTCTATGAACCGTCGAGATTTGGCTTCGCTTTCTGATGGAGCCTGTTGGGAAGGTATGGTTCGCTCTATGTTTGTACCCCTGGATTGTATACAGGGACCGATGTGATCTCACCTGTAGGGCAAAAAGTTTCATTCTTTCATCATTCATTTATTTTTTATTCTTTCCACGACGCTCTATCATTTCAGCTTTTTATATCGCGAAGATCGCGATTGCCCAATCATCTCGGCTATTTTCGCGGTGCTCAATCATTTCGGCTATTTGTTTTATTTCCTCGCTGCTTTTTATTGCGAGTTGCCCAATCATTTCGGCTGTTTTTGTATGCATACATTTTTACTTGCTGATTTCGTTGCAAGTTGCCCGATCATTTCGGCTATTTCATATGCATTTGTGGATTGCTGGCTTTTCGCTGGGAATTTGGGATTTGATACCGCTTTAGGCATCAGCATCGTTACAACTGGGATATTGCCAGGAGAGAATCAGCATTTGCCTCTGTCGATGTCGAATAAAGGTGGCTTAGCGAGCAGGGTTAAGATCCTATCGACTAAGGCTTTTGACTTCACAAGCCGTAAGGGTCTCGTAAAGGTATTTCTCCCTACAAGTCGTGATGATATCGTAGATGCGTTTTCTCCTTAGGAATCGTGAGAATTCCTAAGTGTATGGTCTCTTATAAGTCGTAAGGATCTTACAAGAGTACTTTCTCCTTCTAAATCGAAAGGACTTACAAGGGTTGTTCACCATGCGATCATATCCCTAGTCACGGATGGGACTTTGTTAGGGAAATGTTTATTCGCGCCCATGGATTGTATACAAGGGTCAGTATTGAGCCACTTGTAGGGCAGAATCGGGGGATATGACTGCTTAAGAACAGGTTCAAATCCCTGTAACTTAAGACTTTTGAACTTTATGAGCCGTGAGGGTCTCATAAGAGGGTTCTCCTTACGAGTGGTGAGGATCTCGTAAGCGTAATTTCTCCTTTGGAATCGTGAGGATTTCTAAGTGTATCTCCCCTTTGTGAGTCGTAAGGATCTCACGCAGGTAGTTTCTCCTTACAGGGTCGAGAGGACCTTGCAAGTGTCTTTTAACGAGATCGCGCCCTTTCGGGTTTTCAGAAAACTCGCTGGTAGTCCTACTGTATTTACTCACAGTGCCCTTTCGAGTTTTCATTCGTGCCCATTTTGCTTATGGACATACCTTTTTTTTAAACGAGGTTGTGCCCTTTCGGGTTTTCACAAGACTCGCCGGTAGTCCTGCTGTTTTTACTCACGGCACCCTTTCGGGTTTTCATCCGTGCCCATTTTGCTTATGGACATGCCGTTTTATTTTACGTCAGCCTAAAAATGCTGCGGGTTGGGAGTAGTTTAACAATGTTTTGGTCATTTACAAGTTTTAGGACATTGCGGTCCGCCGTTGCCATATTTGAGGCGAATTTCTAGTTTACGGACTTTTCGGTCCATTGGGCTTTCCCTATGAATGAGCATGATGCCCCCGGCATATCCATCTTTCTCGGAGCGCGTGTTGTGGCGGGCTCCCTTCCAGTTTTCGGACAGCGCGAACTTGTCCTGTTGGTGTTGATCTTCAACCCAATTTTTGAAGACGTAGCAGTTTTCGATCGGATGGCCCAATACTTGGTGGTAAGGGCAATAATTAGAATTGTTGACATCATTCAGTTGTAGCTGGTGTTTCGGCTCCGGTAGAGTGATAAGCCTATTGCGCACTTCTAATTTGAACAGCCTCCTTGTTTCATCCCGAGGAAATGAGTAAGGTCGTTTCAACTTTTCATAGAGGGGTTGCCGCTTGTTGTTTTGGCGAACAACCGGTCTAGGGCCACTCGATTGTTGTTGAGCATTGGCGATGAAGGCCGTTTTTTCCTTCCCTTTATCCTTTTTGTTTGATCCCTTATTTGCGGATCCGAGATTCTTTCCGGGTAGCGTGCGATTGCACGGCCGAATGTTCTCGCAACTCCTCAATTCTATCATTTTAGAGATGGATTCCTTGAAGAGAGGGCCGAGGGCTACATTTTCGTCGGAGTCGCTCCCGAATGTGAGAAATCGCGGTCCCTCGGGATCAACCCTATGACAATTGCCGGCAATTCTTTTACGCTCATCTGTCGCATTTTTCTGCTGTCTACGAGCTTCATGCTTTGTCCTGTTGAAGTGTTGCCTGTGAGCGACATACCCTTGCCACCAACACTTAAAGGAGTTGCAGTCTTCAGTAGGATGTACGATCTTCTAATGATATAAGCAGAAGTTAGGATGTACGTCCGCTTCATCAAGATGTATACCACCAGGAGAATTTTCTTTGAAAGAGGGAAGCCTCATCCCCATCGATATGGATTTGGCGAATTGTTTTCTTGTCTTGATCCTGCTTTCATTTGCGACGGATGTACTTTGATCTGGTAGGAGTGTTTTGACCCTTTTGTCCAGTCGCCGGCGTTTGGCCTTTTCAAATATGGTCATCTCACGCTCCCGATTGGCTTTACTTTTTAGATCAATTTCACTCAGGAAGGCGTCAATCATTTCGTCTGACGGCCATAGAAGTTCTGGTTCAGGACCTGTCCCCCGTCGCTCGGCGCAAGGGGCTTCTTTATCTTCTATCGATGAGTGAGAGATTACATGGCAGCTTACCACATAATCCTCAGGATCATCCGACGATTCTTTGTCATCATCTCCGTACTTATGGATATGACTGAGGAATTCTCGGAGTGTGACTGGGGTCCGCACCTTCTGATTATATTCTTCCAGTGCTTCAACATGTTTTTGCAGATCCATACGCTTGTCATCTAACTTCGTGGGCTTTTGGGTCTTCTCCTTCTTCTTCGAAGACTTTGATGGCTGCGTCTGGGTGTTTTGCCCGCTGCTATCAATTCTCGGTGTTGGGCGTGGTTTCAGCATCCCATCAATGACATCGGGCTCTGGCGGACTTTTCCACCTGACGGCTGGGCATGTGTGAAGATCCTTCAGCATTCTTTTCGTCTTGGTTAAAAGAGCGACCTCCCATGGAGCTTTTTCTATAAAAGAGCACGATGCCCCCGGCGTGTCCTCTTTTTTAGGGGCATGAGGTTGTGGCGGGTTCACCTTCCAGTTTTTGGATAATGCGAACTTGCCTTGTTGGTATTGGTCCTCAATCCAGCCTTTGAAAATGAAGCAATCTTTGATTGGATGGCTTACTGCTTGATGGTAAGGGCAGTAATTAGGATTGTTGAGATCGCCTGGCTGCAACGGACGTTTTGGACTCGGCAGATTGATGAGCCTGCTGCGTACTGCCAGCTCGAACAGTCTTCTCGTTTTATCCTGAGGAAACGAGTAAGGACGTCCTAGTCTTTCCTCAAGGGATAGGCGTGGACGCATATTGTTTTGACGGAAAACCGTCTTTAAGGTGCTCGACTGTTGTTGAGTATTGGCGATGAAAGTTGCTTTTCCTTTCCCTTTTTCATTTCGAGAGTCCATCTTTGGAGGAGATGGTTTATGACCCATCTGGTCCATTTGGGCCAGCTTGTCAATTAAGGCCTGGAACGTGGTCGGCTTGAAGAACATCATGAATTGGGAGATGGTTGCATGAGGATCCAGAGTGCCGACGAACATGCCTACCGCCGGCGCTTCTTCGATGCACTGTTCGCATTTCGACCACAGATTCCGCCATCGTGTTGCGTATTGAACCCATGTTTCGTCAGGCCTTACCCCAGCGTTGATCAATGCGGTGATCGGGGTGCGTTCACTAGCGCTTGCGAATCGCTGGGTGAACAACAACTCCATTTCCGCGAAAGTTTTGATAGAGTCGTTGGGTAGCTCCGAATACCATTCGAAGGCCGTTTCCGCTAAGCTGCCGACGAATTGTCGAAGCAACAGTTTGTCGTCGCCTCCAGTGTTGCCGCATAAGGCTCTGAATTGCATGCTGATGTGGATTCACCGTCCCTTTATATACATGGAATTTAGGGATCGTATATCCCGACGGGTAACTGATTTGTAATACCAGCCTGGATAGGGTCGTCCGGTCTTGACAATTTGGCCAGCCGCTTCATTCGCATGGTGGGCTCGTATTTGCTAAGCTATATAGTCATCCAGTGAGGCCTTGGAAATGGTTTCCTCTTTGGCTGCTGAAAGAGTAGATGTCTCCCCTCTATCATCTTCAATAATGATCGGAGGGTCCTTAGCTGGAGAATCCGGCTGTAACATCATCCCAACCATGTCTTGGAAGAGAAGCACCATTTATTTTATGTTAGCAGCTTGTTCTGCTGCTTCTCTGTCCTTCTTTTCGAGGACTCTACGTAGAAAGTCAGCATCGGTTTCTTGTTCGTGACGCTGCTCTGAGAATGTTTCCGGGCTTTCTTTTGGCCCGGTGAGTGCGGCCATCGCAGTCATCATCTCTTGAAGCTTCTGCTGTTGCTCATGGGCTTTTGTCACGGATCGGGTGAGCGGTCGGTGACCCGTCGAAGCGCGGCTATCCTCTTTCCCGGATGCCATATAGACAGTGTGCACCACCATGCCCCCAGACTTAGGGCGTTTGAGCTCAGCGCCTTTGACATTTGTTGCACGCATGGGGATTTTCTCCGGCCTTCTTCTCTTATGAGCGGTCGACGTTGAGGGGGCCGTTGTAGTGGGCACCCAAGTAGCTGTCGTCTTCTGTGGCTTAACAGGACGGTTTTCTTCCTGTCGGACCTTCAGCTTCTTCTGCCGGCGGGGATAGTCTTGATCCACCACTGACTCTCGGACTTGTCGCCGGATTTTGTAAACTTTGGAAGAAAGCCGTTGAGAGGACTGCTCCGGCTTTATTTCTGTGACATTCTCCACCGATGGCAGAGATCTTTTCAGTACGGCAGTAGTCGAATTCCTGCGCACCTTGTTTAGCAGCTCAAAACTGTTCCCGATTGGAACAGCAGCGTCGACTTCTACCATTAGAGTTGGCAGAGTCAATCCGGAAGGGGAATTGCCCCCGGCTTTCCTCACTCGGCGCCAGTAGAGACGTCGAGCATGTCGTGCGGCCGGGATTACCACCGCTGTTGGATGAGCTTCCTCAGGCCCCCTGCTTTGAGGAGAGACTGTTATTGGTGCTAGCCTGTCGAAGACTGACACCCGTTGAGAGGGGGTAGTTAGTCTTGCAAAGGCCGACTTTTGAACAGGGGAAACAACCTTCATGACTTCGTATAGAGTAGGAGTGGAAACGGACAGTCTTGTGAAGACCGACCCTTTAGCAGGGGAAGCTGCCTTGACGACTTTAGGTGCAGGAATGGCTATCTGCTTCGGGATGGCCGCTTCAGGTATCGCGGGCTTCTTCATGGGCCCACTTGAGCTTTGGCCCAGTTTTCTTTTGCTGAAAACTGAGGCATTGGACTTGGGCGTCCCGTTGAGAGGGGTCACGGAAGTAGTAAGCCGATCAAAGACCGACTTCTTTGGAGTTTCTTGCGACGGCATTGGGGCATTGAAGCTCATTGGAGGGAGCATGGTCCCGAAGAATAGCCCAGTGGTGGCTTGGGTGACATGTTCCACCGGCATAGCGAAGATGGAGGCCGCTTGGGGCCTGTAAGTTACTCCTCCGGACGGGATGGAGCGAGTGTTACAGTTGCAGTTAGTGCAGTTTAAAGCCATTGATCTTCTGTTTTCTGCACGGAGCAAGACACCAAATCTTAGTACCTCGAATCAATAGGCAACCACAGCAAACCGCGATTCGTTCGCAAACACGACACATGAAGTGTGGAGTGGAAAGAGGAAGAGGTCCCACCGGGCGTGCCAGAATCTGTTCCCCTCCGAAAGACGCGCAAGAAGGACGTCTTGCCTGAAATTCGGGGCAGATGCTAATTGGTGTTATCCGTCCACCTCTCCGAAGATTCCAAGTTGATTTATGGTACCGTGTATCGAAGGTCTAAACGGATGCGGCCGATGTAGCAGACTTCGTCAGATTCCTACTCGCTTGAGGGGTTTTTGATTGTGGGGACGCTCTTCCCTGCAGGCGCAAGCCCCTGCAGTTAATTACGCTACCGCATCGCGGTAACAACTTTCTCCTTCTCCAGATGGTCAATTCGTATCGTGTGTGTTTGTTTTGTTTGTGGTTGCCCGTGGATTGTATACGGAGACTAATTTATGTCATCGCCCGTAGGGTGTGGATTAGTCCAAATCCGTATCTTCTTAGATTTGGGTTTGGGGTTGGGTTTAAGGATATGATTGATACTGAAATTTTTGATTGTGTTTATCACTCAAATGATCCCCGATAATGGTACCATTTGGTTGATCTATATCTTTGTGTCGGTTTAGAAAATGAATAGAATTCACAATCAAAGAATTATTTGACCCCAATCAATAACAGTGTCGTGTATAGATTTCGTTAGCAAGTTCGGATCGTCCACAGGGATTGTGCGATTCGTTCTAATTTGTTTTATTTTGAATTGAAAAGTTAATAGAAAAGAAACGAAAACATGATTCAAGATTTTTATCAATGGTTTTAAGTGTCACTATTCTAATCAAGAATCAAGAAAATGATAAACATCGAGAACCGAGTTTCGATAGAATTATAATCACTTTAGGATTTCAAGATTTGAAGTATAGCTCGTAGGAATCGATTAGATAGTAGATGTGATGAAGATTAGAAATCAACGTTTCTTATTCATTAACAAATTGATACTAACTCGATGTCGATTGATCGAGGTTTAAGGATCTTGTGAAGAATTAGAGTTCTTCATCCTATCCTTTGTCCTTTCGATGAATCACATTCACTAGATAGCTTCTTGAAAATACAATGATCGATTGTTGATTTTCTAGATCGTGCGAAAAGAATCAAGAACCCATTTCACATCGATCTAGATCATCAATCATTCTATTTTCAAGAATTCACAATTGCTATAGGACTTAAGAAAACGTTTAAAGATTTATCAACATTATCATTCTACATTCATCTCGATTCCTCCACGAGCGGAGTTTATTCACACATCATCGCAAAGAATACATTCAAGAATCGAAATGAAATCATGATGCTAGAATTGAAATGTAAACAAGTTTAAAGAAACTTCACCTTTATTACATCAACAAGAAGTTATAACTCTCAAGAATTACAAGAGGAAGGAACATCGCTCGTCGAATCTTGCATCGCTCGGCTTCTTGAGTCTTGGATCGCTTCGATCTCGTGCTCTGATAAAGTCTGGCTTTGCTTCTAAAGGGTCGTCGAAGACTTGCTTTTCTTGAACTCCATGAATTTTGAATTGGGTATTTGTAGATTGGATTAGGGTTAGGGTTTGGAGGTGGTTGTTGTTGGGTAGATGAAGAACTAGGGTTTCTACACTCAACAACAATGAATTCTCTCACAAAATGAATAATTCCCTCACAATGAATTACAATGAATGAATGAATGAATAATTTTTTACAAGTGAGCCTAAGGTCCTATTTATAGATTTCCCAAACCCTAGGTCTTTGATTTGAAATAGAACTTCCCTCCAAAAGTTTGTTGAAAGGCTTCTAAAAGTAGTTAGTTAGGAGCTTAGCTTAGGGTTTAAGCTAGGGTTTAGGGAGAAGGTTCTAGAATAAAAGGCTAGTTTAGTTTAGATCCAAGGGTTTGCTGATCTGGCAGAATGTTCAGGAGTCTTCTGGAAAATGTAGTGTCATTCTGAGCTGTAGGCATTGAGATAGGAGTTCTGCAATAAAATTGAGGAGCTGATGTGGCAGAGGCGCCACGGAACCGCGGCTCAAGCCAGCTCTTGCCGCGGTTCCGCGGCCACTTTGAAGGCTTGGGGCTTCATATTTTCTACAGTGCTTTGTTATGTCTTCAAGTATACTTTCTGATATGTGGATTCCTTGAATGCTTTTTATATTCTTGCCAGATTCCAATTCCTTGAGTTGGCGTATTCTTTAGCCGTCTGTGTTTTGTAATTTTTGACCGATCTTCTGGATTTTTCTGCACGGACTTCGAAACACAAGTTGCGATATATAGGAATGATGCCATGCTATGAAATGCAGTCAATTTCCCTAGAAATGCCGGTTTTAAGATCTAACACATGTAATCTGATATTTTACGACTGTTTTGCTAATATGTGCTATATGAATGTTGAACACTTCTATATGAATGCAAATGATAGGGAAATTGCAGGTTAAAAGATGCAAAATTTTCGACTGATCAAATTCCCCCAAACTTAATTTCGATCGTCTCGAGCGAACTTTTTATTAAAAAGAGAAGGAGAAAATAAAGAAAGAGAAAAACTAAGTAGCACACTTTCGTAGGCAACACGATTGCACTGAGCGCGTGCAACAAGCCTTTAAACCTCTAGGTGTCCCTAGTAGGAGGAGTGTTGTCTCCTGAAGGTTTTCAGCGGATTGCACCCACAAAATCGAATAATAAAAGGAAGATCATGAATATTACATTTAAAGAAAAGAATCGTAGAAGAAAAGGCTTGAAAATTAGGGTTTCCAACTAAGCAAGCTTTTCGGTTGTCATGAGCCCTATCTTAATAGTCATGAAAAATGTTAGAAATCACGTCCTCCCTCAATAAAATATCGTCCTATTCTTCATTCCTATATTTCTTCCAAATATCGATCATATCACCCTGCGTGTGTGTAAAGGACATCTCTACACCCGGAGAATTCAATTCAAGCTATCATACTCTTGCCCATCACCCTCAGTACTTTTTGATTAATGAATATTTAGATGAGATTGCTCACACACTTTCATGCGACCGTTAATATTTCTTGAGGTACTAACCGACCGATTACTCATGTGCTTGCTTATTTGGTGTATTTTCCTCGTCTTGCACCACCTCAGGCACAGCAGTGACTCCCAGACCAGTTGGCCTTAGGGCACTATGTGAAAAGGCACCCTCGCTATACATTTTTTATTGCCCTCGGCGATATCAAAACCAGTGTCCATTTTTCTCACCACTTTATAATTTTTTTATTCACTTTTTTTTTTCTTTTTATTCCCTTAATAAATCGGCTTTAAGACAAGAGCATTTCAAGGTATCCTCTATTATCCCGGGCTTCAAGACGTGTGTAAGTGCGAATAGCAGGGTAGCAACGTTCAAAATGTTTGGCTTCCAGAATAGAAACTATTTTTCAGACTTAGTTTTACCCTCAGATTAGTGGCTACCTTCATCTTACTAACCCTTGGGACAACGGCTCATAACTACTTATTACTAGTTCGTATAAGAAAACTTCTAATTTTCTTAGTTTTCTTAAATTTTTCTAATCTCATGGATGTAATTTTTGACTATCTAAACTTTTATTATCTTATTTATGTACAAAAATATTTTTATCTTTTTGAATTTTTTAAAAAAAATTTATAGGTTTTTTTAAAAAATGTTTTGTGCTTATGCAAAGTATGATGCAAATGATGCGAAAATAAGCACAAAGCTCCCCCAAACTTGTTTTCAACAGTGTCCTCACTGTTCGCTTCTGCTAAATCTTGAAAAACCTATAAGCCTAGGAGGAATTTATTAGTGGGGGCAAAATATTTAAGTGAAGAACCTCCCCCAAACTTATTTTTGGCTCATCATTTTGTAAAAATTTCTTTCCAAGAGCCAGAAAAAAATGTCCCCCCAAACTTAAGCAATGTTAATCTTTTGAAAATCACATGAGGGGGTCAAAAAATCATTAGTCGATGCCAAGCTTTCCAAAGACCGAATGTTAACACCAACCATTCAAAAATTTTATCAATGCAGTGCTCCGGTTGGTGGAAAAAAAAGTGGGGAAAGGTTAAGTGGTGGAATAGAAAGTGTGTGCGTCTCATTTTGGAAAGACGATGCAGTGATTATGATGGATTACTCGCATTCTTTTTACAGTTCAGAAGAAGGGGTGGAGGTTCAATTTCAGTGATTGGTAGATGATTCATCTCAACACCCGTGTCATTCAAAAATGCGAGTTCATCAGCGAAGATCTCCTCAAACGTTTCATTAATACCCCGAAGAATGATGTCATCATAAAGTGCGGGGTGATCTTCAGACTCAAAAAGCAGATCATAATCAGTGTTAATTGTTGACCCGGACATCTCGGTGGAAGAGTCCGTATGTGTATGATACATCGTTGGGTCAAACAATAACGTATGAAAAGAGTCCAGATTGGTATCAGGAGGGTCATCAAATTCGCTGTTGTCGACATCCATTAAGTCGACAGAACATACATAAGCAGTAGGTCGGAGGGTACACTTCCCAACTTGTAAATGTTCAGCTCTATTGTCCTATTCCCGAAGGATAAGGTCATAGAACCATTACGAAAGTTGATTATTGCATTGGAAGTGGCCAAAAAGGGGCGACCTAAAATTACCGGAATTTGATTCCGTGGGTTCGCTACAGGCTATGTATCAATTACAATAAAGTCCACAGGGAATATAAATTCCCCGATTTTTATTAACACATCCTCCAGTTCACCCTAGTTTTGGTGATTAATCGGTCAACCATCTGGAGAGTTATGCTCGAGGGCTTTAACACTCCGATACCTAGTTGCTCGTAAACTGAATATGGAAGCAAGTTAAAACTAGCGCCAAAGTCTAGTGGAGCACGGTTAATGTGTTTTTCCCCAATAGAAATGGAAATAGTAGGATATCCAGGATCCTTACGTTTCCTCGGTAATTGTTGGGGGAAAGCTGTGTCTACAGTCTTTGCCATGAATATCTTCTTGGGCACTTGTTTCTTCATCTTCCTGGTGCACAAGTTCTTTAGAGTTTTCGCATAGGACGGAACTTGTTGGATGACATCTAAGAGAGAGATGTTGATATTAACTTGCTTAAAAATGTTCATAATCTTCTCCATATGTGGACTCGATGCGTTAGCCCTTAACCGATTAGGATAAGGTGCTTTAGCAATAAGCGCTGGGTCCATCATAGGGGAAGGAAGTGGGGGTAGACATGATCCTAAAAGAGAAGTGGGGATCGTCTGTGGAGAACTAGAAGAGCTGGGCTGAGGTGGCGAGCTTTTTGGGAAACGAAGAATAGGCTCGCAAGAAGATGGTGGGGTAGAAGAACTAGGGTTAGAATTAGAAGTGTGTGTGTGAGGAAAGGTCTCAGCCGGGATGTTATTGATTGATTTATCAGTATCATCAAACTTTTCCCCAACGTGATTGTCAAGCACTCTCCCAGATCTCAATGTAGTGATTGCATTCACAAGATGTGAATAGCCAGGATTGGGAAAAGGTTGAGCTGGGAGTTTCCCTTTCTCTCTTGCACTCATTTCGGCTTTTAATCGTGAAATTTTTGCTTCCATCGATTTGATACTCTCAGCTTGGGACGCTGAGTTTTTCTCAATTTTATCGACAGAAGACTTCATTTCAGCAGAAACTTGCATGATATTTGTTAAGACCAAATTCATGCATTGTGCAAATGAATAGGATTCATCAGTCCTGGTCAATTGCAAAGGATTAGATAGTGCAGGTGTGTTGACCGGATTTTGAAAGTTCTGTGATTGGAAGGGGTGCTGACATAATTGAAGTGGTGACTACTGTTGTGGTGGAGGGACCCTTTGGAAATTGTGTTGGGTTGGAACCGTGTTTTGAGATTGTGATTGGTTCCAAGTAAAGTTAGGGTGGTTCCTCCAACCCTGATTATATGTGGAAGAAAATGGGTCGTTTCTAGGTCTTTGTTGTTAAGCAGAATTTATATGCTCATGACCTTGAAACAGAGAATTTCGTAGACATTCTTCCTGTTGGGTTAGCCTAGCACCACATGAAGGGTTTGGAAGCATCACATGAACCAAAGACAGCAATTTGAGGGTGCTAAGTTAACATGCATCAGATCGTTCCCAGAATCGATTAGGGTTTCAAACTTTTCATATCGACATATGAAAGAAATGTTAGGGTTTAGAGAGTACAACCTTTGTAGCTCCCTACGCTAGACTCCTCGGCTACTTGGGGGTTGAAAAAGCTCCGCTTGAACTCCTCGAGGTCACCGATGATCCACCCGGAGTCCGCTTTGTCCAAGCTTGCGACTTTTTCCGATCAAGTGAACGAAATCAAGTTAACACTCCAAACAAGTGGGCTAGACTTGTGTAGGATGGTGTTGTGGTTCTCTTTCTCACTTCAAAATCCTAACTTGTTGATTATATAGCTCACTACAAAAATCTAGAGAGCTTTGAAGGAGGAGGAAGAAGATGATAAGTTCAATTCATAAAATGAAAAAGGAAAATATATCAATATATATTTTTTAATCTATCATCTCAAACCATGGTTGAATCATTATTGTACTAGAGTTAAAACACAAAAGGAAACTTAACCTAAGGTTAAGTGGTGGGTGAGAATGGTTAGGTCAAAACAAGAGTGTAGAACAAAACCAATAATGAACCATTTTCTTTCCTTTTATGTTTTAGCTTAAAAACAATAATATTCCATAAATAAAACCATGGTGTGAGTCTTATATTGCCACCATTTTCATGTATATCCAACCATGAAAAATGTATGTATGCATGTATGTATGTATACACATTCATATGTGCATGAAACTTGAATGAAAGAAAAACATACATGCATTCATACATCCATCCAACACAAGAAAGGAATTTAAGTGAGAAGCTAATGGTTAAATGATAAGTCAACACTCGATTTATCAATCCAGCCATATCACATACGACCCCTACCAAAAGCATGAGGCCCGATCAATATACGGTATCCCATACGCGCATTTTAATCGGGTCCATGCGCATATCGCATACGCGCACCACAACGTTTCGCCTGGACTAGGAAACTCCATTGTGGGACTCTGAGACTCGTCAATACGCTGGCAGTGGGTGATGATCATATCAAGCACCCCCAAGCCGCAAGCGGTCAGCTAAACGTAATGGCCACCTGGGTATTGAGCGATAAGAAGAGAACAAGCGAACCTGCTACAACTCCCGTCGAGCCGATCGGCAACACTTCCCGTACAGTCTGATCTCCTCGTCTGATATGTCGCATATCAAGTCTAGGGGTGGTAAACGTCAAACCCCAATAACCGATAAGTCGTGCCGATGTGAGGCCCATAACGGGTCGAGAAACTACTGGTAACACTTACCAGCAAATATCTGATCAGCCCTGGCCAGGGACTTCCCTGTTACGGCCAATCAAGCACAGCGCAACATCAACTCCCAATACCGGGAGAGACGAAACCCTTCCTATCGCTCATTGCCTCCATGTGACTCGGGACTGTACCCAAAAACCACCGTTTTGCATGCCCTCATGGACGTGGTAAGGTGGAAATCAAACCACAGTGGGAATCACACAAGACTCTATAACGATCTCGGGTCTACAGACTAACCTGCACAAGTGTCACCTGAGAACTGCCATCTGACGTGAGGTATAATACCATCTGGGAGTTCTCGGAGAGTCCGTCCAGTGTACCCAGTCTCCACTGAGGACCCGTATACTATCTCTGATGTCAAACACCAATGGATATGGGATCATCCATCGCCCATCTCATGGGTCGAGAAGCGTATACGCTAGTCTACACTGGTATATCGATTCCCCGTCTCGATACACCTACGACTAGGGACCTTGAAGGATGTACTTATGGACTACCATGTCCCCACTAGTATGATCTGCATCATAGTCCAGGTAGTCAAGTACACATCCTAAGGGCTTTATCAACATGTAACTATAAGACAGTTTAAAGAGACTAGTATACATGTTAAGATAAAGAGCAACCAGATAGCATACTATCATATCGAGCAAGAAAGTCATCTCTATATATGTCCAAGCATCCAATATAATATACATCATCTGTACAATACTGGCCTCTAGGGCATACATACAACTAACAATCTCCCACTTGCACTAGGGCTAGCTGCTGTAGTACCGCATACCGAGCATCCCGAAGAGTCTCTCAAACTGTATCTGGGGAATGGCCTTCGTGAGTGGATCCATTGTGTTGTTCTTCGTGTCAACCCTCCTAACCTCGATCTCCCAGCGATCAACTATCTCCCGGATCAGGTGATACCGCCTCAGAATATGCCTGGATCGCTGATGGGACCTGGGTTCCTTGGCCAAAGCCACTGCTCCATTGTTATCACAATACAAAGGTATTGGATGCTCAATGGATGGAACCACTCCAAGTTCAGTAATGAACTTCTTGATCCAGACAGCCTCTTTGGCAGCATCGTTGGCAGCGATGTATTCAGCCTCCATCGTCGAGTCTGCCACGGTTTCTTGCTTGGAACTCTTCCAGCTAACCGCCCCTCCGTAAAGGGTAAAGACAAATCCCGACTGCGACTTAGAGTCGTCCTTATCACTCTGGAAGCTCGAATCGGTAAAGGACTCCACTTGGAGTTCTCCGTTACCATACACCAAGAGCATCTCTTTAGTCCTTCGCAAGTACTTGAGAATTCTCTTCACAGTTGTCCAGTGACTCTCTCCAGGATCAGCTTGATACCTGCTCACTACACTTAGTGAGTATGCTACATCGGGTCTGGTACATAGCATCGCGTACATGATAGAGCCTACAGCCGAAGCATAGG
The DNA here is from genome assembly GCA_030015575.1 of Agapanthus africanus. Lineage (NCBI taxonomy): Eukaryota > Viridiplantae > Streptophyta > Magnoliopsida > Asparagales > Amaryllidaceae > Agapanthus > Agapanthus africanus. Next base: position 3,369,871 of record JASDDO010000150.1, on the reverse strand, counting down.
GTATCCCTTGCATGCGAGCTCTCTCCAAATCAGTCTTGGGAGACATCTCTTTGGAGATAGTGACTCCATAGATCGTGGGCAAGTTCCCACGCTTGGATTCTTCCATACTAAACCTTTTTAGTATGGTGTCAATGTACCTGGACTGGGACAATCCCAATATCCGTTTGGATCTATCTCTATAGATCCTAATTCCCAATATGCAGGAGGCATCACCAAGATCTTTCATTGAGAATCTTTGTGATAAGAAGAGCTTGACCGATTGCAGCATAGGAATATCATTTCCTATCAAGAGTATGTCGTCTACGTACAATACGAGGAAGACAACCTTACTCTCTGCCACCTTCTTGTAGATACAAGGTTCATCTGGGTTTTTGACGAAATTAAACTCTTTAATAACGACGTCAAAGCAGATGTTCCAACTCCGCGATGCTTGCTTTAATCCATAAATGGATTTAAGCAGCTTGCACACCTTCCCGCTGCTCCGACTGTCTACGAAGCCCTCTGGCTGAGTCATGTACACGCACTCTTCTAAATCACCGTTTAGAAAGGCGGTCTTAACATCCATTTGCCAGATTTCGTAATCATGATATGCAGCGATGGCAAGCATGATCCGGATGGATTTAAGCATAGCCACTGGAGAAAAGGTTTCGTCATAGTCCATACCTGGTCTTTGACGAAAACCTTTTGCAACAAGTCTAGCTTTGAAAGTCTCCACTTTCCTATCTACACCAAGTTTTTTCTTGAAGATCCACTTGCTCCCAATGGGTTTTACCCCTTCAGGAGAAACTTCCAAAGTCCATACTTTGTTGGTGTACATGGATTCCATCTCAGATCGCATGGCATCCAGCCATTTCACTGAGTCCCTACTCGTGATAGCCTGCTCGAAGCTAGTTGGGTCATCATCTTCCATGATGCAATCCTCGCTCCCACCGTCAATGAGAAAACCGTAGTATCTCTCAGGTGGACGAGAAACCCTACTAGATCGGCGGAGAGGCTGGGGTTCATCGGGTACTACTGAATCCTTTGGTTCTACCAAGTCTTCTGTTATAATTTGTGTCGCTGGAACCTCTTCCAGTTCTACCTCAATGCCACTTGTCTGTTTCATAAGAAAACTTTTTTCTAAGAAAGTGGCATGTCGAGAAACAAACACCTTTTGTTCCTCGGGATGGTACAAGATATACCCTTGTGAATTTTTGGGATATCCTATAAACTTATATAAGACCGATCTTGCCTCGAGTTTGTCCGGATTTTGTCTTTTGACATAGGCTGGACAACCCCATATCTTAATGTAATTAATATGTGGTCTCTTCCCTTTCCATATCTCATATAGAGTGGTAGGCACTGATTTGGTAGGAACTCTATTCAATAGGTCCATGGCTGTCTCAAGCGCATATCCCCAAAAGGAAATAGGTAACTCAGCTGTACTCATCATTGAGCGCACCATATCTAATAGGGTGCGGTTTCTCCGTTCCGATACACCGTTGTGCTGTGGTGTATAAGGAGGAGTTAGCTGAGAGAGAATCCCATTCTCTTTTAAATAATCCAGAAAATCATTGCTCAAGTATTCTCCTCCTCGATCAGATCGAAGGATCTTAATACTTTTGCCCGTTTGGTTCTCTACTTCGTGCTTATATTCTCTGAATTTCTCAAAAGCTTCAGATTTGTGTCTTATCAAGTACACATGTCTGTATCTTGAGAGATCGTCAGTGAATGTAATAAAGTACGAAGAACCGTCCCTGCTATGTGTAGACATGGGACCGCATATATCGCTATGTACCAGTCCCAAGAGTTCCGTAACCCTTTCTCCGTGTCCTGTAAACGGAGTTTTGGTCATCTTGCCTTTGAGACATGACTGGAAAGTGTCATAAGATAAAAATTTAAACGAATTTAAATATCCATCCTTATGCAACTTAGCTATTCGTGTCGCATTGATGTGACCAAGTCTACAATGCCACAAGAAGGATTCGTTCATTTCTGAATTTTTCCTCTTGTGTGTGTTCTGCATATTGAGGACTGTATTTTGATTTAGAATGAATATGTCATTATGTAACGAGCCTGATGCAATCAACTTTTGATCCAGGAATATGTTCATAACATTATCCTTTACTAAAAAATTATATCCTTCTTTACTTAATAAAGAAACCGATATAATGTTGCACATCATGTTCGGTATATAATAGCATTCATTTAGAATCAGTGTATTACCACTTGGTAATACTTGGTGATATTCGCCAACTGCTTTGGCTGCAACATTTGTCCCATTCCCTACTTGAACGGAATGATCACCTTTTCCCAGTTCTCTACCTTTCCATAGCCCATGTAACTGCTTACATATGTGGGATCCTGATCCGGTATCTAATACCCAGGACGTAGAGTGAACTGAAAAACAGTTCTCAATAACTAACACACCTGAAGAAGATGCATCAACATGCATGTTCTTTTGGGCAGCTTGAGAATCTAGATATTCTCCTATTCCATGTTCAGTCTTATAACTCTTATAAGAAAGAACGGGTCCAACGTTCCCCTGCACAGTATAACATACGGGTTCGGTCAATACATCCATATTATTATCTTGATTAGGGCATGACATGGTCGCTACCTGGAGAGAGAGAGAAGAAAACACTTTAGCGTATGCTCTTGCAAGATCGGATTGGTTATTATCTTATCTAATCAGGATGGCTCCCACTGGTTTTTATCAAATCTTCCTTCAAACCCTAAAAGGAATGACTAGCCGGGATTAATTACACCCAACAAATTCGCCAATCTTTCAGCCAGGCCAGTGTCGGTACTTTGAGGGAGGTTCCCCGTGCTTTCGCACGGACCTAATTAAAGTAAACCTCGTTTTCCCAGAGGCGTAACCCCGTTGACACCTTTCTAGACACCTACTTGATCGGTTAATTGTAACGTGTAAAACTCTCCCAGGAGTAACTCTTACTCGCAGTGGGTATCGGGATCCAACTATCTCATAGAAGGTATGCAATCTCATTGCAAATTTCAACACTTGAAATTCCCGATAATATTTTGCCCCTAGCGTGCTATGACCTTGACGCATGCCAAACAACGCTAGTCAAGTTCAACCCGTACAATTCGTGATTGAATTAAACCCACCCGTACGACCCTTGACGCATGCCAAACAACGCCGTACGAATACCTTAATCCAATCGCATCTCATGCTATAGATAAGTAATAATCAGCTACCGTACACTACGCCTTGACGCATGCCAAACAACCGTAGCACGAATACTAAATATTACATATCTGAATTGACGGAGGGCTACGCAGGTTTTTCTGAAAAACCATGAGCATAATGAACTTGATATCGTTGTAGAATCAAATGATGTTTTGAAATGGTGTGATTTTGAGGCTTTTATTAGTTTTGCTAAAGGGGTCACTCCTGGTGAAGGGATCGTCGGCCCTTTCCTCGTCGAATGAGGTGCGGGATATATCAAATATATCACTGTGCAAATCAAAACTCCAAAAGCAATCAAAAGCAAACCGAGTGTTGTAGCATCTGCCAGTTTCGCTAAAGAGGTCACTCCCGGTGAAGCGATCTCGGCTCTTTCCTCATCGAATAAGGTGCAGGGTATATCATATATACCGCTATGCAAAGCAAAACTGTAGCTACCCTTTTTGTTTAAAAATTTGATTCTACAACATCTTTTAGGTTTCTGTTCTTTCATTAATCACATTAATGAAGTCCTATCATTTAAGTCACCTAAACATCACACATAAATACGACGTACACTTATGCCATCCGCATTCGCCTCGATATCCCCTCATGCACCGTTAGGTCAGGTAACTAACGACAGAGCAGGACAGGGCTAGTGCGGATGTAAAACATAAGTAACGTCTATATAATATATCATATATACTATATACTGTATCCATCAGAACATATCAAGTGATCACGTCACAGATATCGCAGCAGAAACATAGATATAATGTGGGATATACTAGGACGTCCGTATTTAGTATTTAGCCAGAATAGAAAATACGGATTCCATAGTCGCGATGAATAGCCAATCCCACACCCTGGGCCCCTACGAGAGCGGCAAGCGACCCTACCAATTCTGGAGTTTAGGAGACCCGGTCTCGACTCCTCGAGATGGCCTCCCACTGAACCCCAGAACCCGGTCACCCGTGCTCCCCTCCTTGGGTCCATCCTAATGCGGAAAAGTAAATAATATACAACACAGGTGGCATCGACCTCAACCCGGAAGTGCCCCAAATAAAAGAATATTACATTACATTTGAATTTACATGAATGAAAATATAAAACTCTCATCTCACATAAAAAAAACCCCGGCTATTCAATCGCGACAATCCTACACATCATATCTCAGCAACACATAATATCTCATATCATCAACGTAAGTAAGTATGCATACACCAATTGTCGTCGACGTATAGCAACGACAATCGGCAATACCACTACATACTACACTTACGGTCACAGAAAAGAAAGTGTAAAACTGCAATATCTGGAATTCACTTTCTCCTTAGACATCGTAAATATGAAATATCACATACCTCGTATTTCATGTCTTATTATATGAATTCCACACATTGCATCACATTCCAGATAATTAGACAGTATTAAAGTTTTCGAACGACCGATCAAATACCCAAGATTCACTAAAGATCAACACTTGAGCGAAGTTCAAAAACTTGAAGTGTGACACAGTAGTAGCGGTCCAGCCGTAGAAGGGTCAAGCCAACGCCTTATATGTGGCACGCCGTACTGCCCCAAACCCTAAGGTTCAAAGGGCAGTTCAAGACGGTCACATAATCAAGTTAAGGTTTGTTGTCTTCTAGAGGGACCACCACAAAACTTGCACGAACCTCCGAAGGATCTAAACCCCGTGAACAGTGAGCAAATGATACTCGTTCAAATACTTCACTACTTTCTAATTTACCCGGAAAAGTCATGAAATCAAAATTCCGATCGAATCGACGAGTCCAAAAACATCTCCAGAATTTTTCAGCACCAAAAACAGATTAAAAATACCCTAAAAATTATACTAGCAGAATTAAACATTAAGGCATAAAATTTATATAGTGACATAGGAGTACGGCCGCGGAAGCGCGGCCTAAGCAAGCTTAGGCCGCGCTTCCGCGGCAAGAAAGACGGATCATGGAATATTTTTTATGCCGTAATTCTTAGTTTTGCCTGCTGTAATTTTTACATATTTTTAATTCTGAAAATAACCAGATTTTGAAAAAAGTCCAGAGAGCACCCGTAAAACCGTATTTTCGGTTCGATCGGAGTTTTAACTTCGTAAAGGTGTCGTCTAATGTTCTAGGTCTACTTTGATACCAATGTTGGGTTAGCCTAGCACCACATGAAGGGTTTGGAAGCATCACATGAACCAAAGACAGCAATTTGAGGGTGCTAAGTTAACATGCATCGGATCGTTCCTAGAATCGATTAGGGTTTCAAACTTTTCATATCGACATATGAAAGAAATGCTAGGGTTTAGAGAGTACAACCTTTTTAGCTCCCTACGCTAGACTCCTCGGCTACTTGGGGGTTGAAAAAGCTCCGCTTGAACTCCTCGAGGTCACCGATGATCCACCCGGAGTCCGCTTTGTCCAAGCTTGCGACTTTTTCCGATCAAGTGAACGAAATCAAGTTAACACTCCAAACAAGTGGGCTAGACTTGTGTAGAATGGTGTTTTGGTTCTCTTTCTCACTTCAAAATCCTAACTTTTTGATTATATAGCTCACTACAAAAATCTAGAGAGCTTTGAAGGAGGAGGAAGAAGATGATGGCAACATTAGAAGATGATAAGTTCAACTCATAAAATGAAAAAGGAAAATATATCAATATATATTTTTTAATCTATCATCTCAAACCATGGTTGAATCATTATTGTACTAGAGTTAAAACACAAAAGGAAACTTAACCTAAGGTTAAGTGGTGGGTGAGAATGGTTAGGTCAAAAGAAGAGTGTAGAACAAAACCAATAATGAACCCTTTTCTTTCCTTTTATGTTTTAGCTTAAAAACAAAAATATTCCATGAATAAAACCATGGTGTGAGTCTTATATTGCCACCATTTTCATGTATATCCAACCATGAAAAATGTATGTATGCATGTATGTATGTATACACATTCATATGTGCATGAAACTTGAATGAAAGAAAAACATACATGCATTCATACATCCATCCAACACAAGAAAGGAATTCAAGTGAGAAGCTAATGGTTAAATGATAAGTCAACACTCGATTTATCAATCCGGCCATATTACATACGACCCCTACCAAAAGCATGCCGCCCGATCAATATACGGTATCCCATACGCGCATTTTAATCGGGTCCATGCGCATATCGCATACGTGCACCACAACGTTTCGCCTGGACTAGAAAACTCTATTGTGGGACTCTGAGACTCGTCAATACGCCGGCAGTGGGTGATGATCATATCAAGTACCCCAAGCCGCAAGCGGTCAGCTAAACGTAAGGGCCACCCGGGTATTGAGCGATCAGAAGAGAACAAGCGAACCTGCTACAACTCCCGTCGAGCCGATCGGCAACACTTCCCGTACAGTCCGATCTCCTCGTCTGATATGTCGCATATCAAGTCTAGGGGTGGTAAACGTCAGACCCCAATAACCGATAAGTCGTGCCGATGTGAGGCTTATAACGGGTCGAGAAACTACTGGTAACACTTACCAGCAAATCTCTGATCAGCCCTGGCCAGGGACTTCCCTGTTATGGCCAATCAAGCACAGCGCAACATCAACTCCCAATACCGGGAGAGACGAAACTCTTCCTATCGCTCATTGCCTCCATGTGACTCGGGACTGTACCTAAAAACCACCGTTTTGCACACCCTCATGGACGTGGTAAGGTGGAAATCAAAGCACAGTGGGAATCACACAAGACTCTATGACGATCTCGGGTCTACAGACTAACCTGCACAAGTGTCACCTGAGAACTGCCATCTGACGTGAGGTATAATACCATCTGGGAGTTATCGGTGAGTCTGTCCAGTGTACCCAGTCTCCACTGAGCACCCGTATACCATCTCTGATGTCAAACACCAATGGATATGGGATCATCCATCGCCTATCTCATGGGTCGAGAAGCGTATACGCTAGTCTACACTGGTATATCGATGCCCCGTCTCGATACACCTACGACTAGGGACCTTGAAGGATGTACTTATGGACTACCATGTCCCCACTAGTATGATCTGCATCATAGTCCAGGTAGTCAAGTACACATCCTAAGGGATTTATCAACATGTAACTATAAGACAGTTTAAAGAGACTAGTATACATGTTAAGATAAAGAGCAACCAGATAGCATACTATCATATCGAGCAAGAAAGTCATCTCTATATATGTCCAAGCATCCAATATAATATACATCATCTGTACAATACTGGCCTCTAGGGCATACATACAACTAACACTTCCGTCAAATGAAAAGGATCAGAACAGTAGCCACATACAGTTTTGGATAGTGACATTTGATTTAAGGCGGCTGCAAAAAATTTGTTTTCCATAGTCTCGAGTTTCTTGTGTATAGCTGCAATGTCAGCTCTAACTCCTATGGAAATATCATTGCCATCCCTAGACGATTGACTCATACCCTCCCACTGTAAAGATTTTTCAGCGAAATCTTCTAGAAATTTCCATGCTTCCCCATCATCTTTGGTCATAAAGCTGCCTTAACACATGGATTCAAGGGTCTGTCTTGTGTTAGGATTAATGCCCTCATAAATGATTCGGCACAGTTCCCATCTCGGGATACCATGATGTGGACATTGGACTAACAGATCCTTGAAACGTTCAAGACATTTTGAAAATGTTTCATTTGGAAGCTGGGTGAATTGATAGATTTCGCTATGGATTCGAGCTGTCTTTTGATGTGGGTAGAATTTCTTAAGGAATGCTTTGACGAATTCTTCCCAATTTGAAATGGAATGTGCGGTAGTGTTATATAGCCACTTCTCGGCTAAATCGCACAAGGTAAATGGGAGAAGACGAAGACGCATAGCATCCACAGAAAGCTGTGAGGTACCCATCATTGCGCATATATTTTCAAATTTTGTGATAAACACGTATGCGTGCTCAGACTCGAGACCGTGAAATTTTGGTAGAAGGTTGATGTATTGGGGTTTAATCAGAAAATTTTTCTCGTTGGCTGGTGGAATGGTAAGACAGGTGGGAAGGGGACCTCATGTAGGATAGCATCTCTCTTGGAGAGAGATGCGAGGTGGATTCTGCGCACCAACGGACGGCGGCAGAGTAGTGGTAAAGAAGTTCGATGGAGATGGATCCATCGATGTGGGTGTGGTGGTGGGTAAAGAAAGGGTAAATGTAGAAATACCGACTTTTGGGTCCATCGAAGGGACGCGGACTAAATAGGCACTAGAATCCCGTTGTCCAGCCTATCTTGCACTAAAAAGGGTTAGTACAAGTAGCAGCGTGATTTTATAATTAGGGGAAATGATGAATGCGGTGTTTGCTTTGAAAAAGGGATGGATTTTTTTTAAAAAAAAATATGATGCGAGCACAACAAATGCAACAAGCAAAACTCTAAAATCTAGTGGTCACCTAGGTCCGGCTCTAGACCGCTCCTAACTGCTAAAAGACAAGTTGTCGGATAGAATTCTCCACTGCATCGTTGTCCCCCTGTGGCCAGGTAAGTGCCAGGTAAGTGGGAAGGTACTCCACTACGTAAGTAGTGGGCCTAATTAATAACCACTAGCCTTCGACACACTTGCCTTAGACACCACAAGAAAACGCGGATAAGCAATGAATTACCCACGGCCTTCTTTTGTCCTAAGTGAGCGCGACGGTCCTTAGAGTCATCTCTAGATATTTTTTAGTTAATATGGGTCAATGCGGATGCAAGTTTTGCGATTTTTGGGGCCTAGGAAGGGTAATGAACTCCCCACCTAATTTGGATTTGGCCGTGTCCCTTAATATCCATATTAGTTATGCAAACAACCAAGAAACAAGAACACGTACAAATTTAATTTTGCTTTTTGCGGCGCTGCAATTTTTCAAAGAATCCTGCAGAAATTTGTTAGTTGGAGCTAAAAGAGGAGAGAGAAGAAGGAAAGAGAGTACCTGAGGAAGTTTAGCATAGAGAAGCCTCCAAGAGGCCGCGGAACCGCCGCATATGGGCTCTAACACCACGGAAACACGGTCGGGTAGTGAGATCTCTACACAAAAATTCAGCAAGGAGCTTCTGTAGACTCCTTCAGCTCTCTGGTATATCCCAAAACTTATTTCAATTTCACACCAAGCTCCAGATTTCCTCGCAATAAACCACAACAAATCGTTTAGGGTTTGTGCGAATTTTGATCTAAAAAAAATGTAATGGAATAAATCTTTCAATTCAAATTTCAAGTAAAGAACAAATTAGCGCGCGATCCCCGGCAACGGCGCCATTTGATTGGATTGAATTTCCGATTGTGTTTATCACTCAAACGATCCCCGATAATGGTACCATTTGGTTGATCTATATCTTTGTGTCGGTTTAGAAAATGAATAGAATTCACAACCAAAGAATTATTTGACCGCAATCAATAAAGGTGTCGTGTATAGATTTCGTTAGCAAGTGCGGATCGTCCACAGGAATTGTGCGATTCGTTCTAATTTGTTTTGTTTTGAATTGAAAAGTTAATAGAAAAGAAACGAAAACATGATTCAAGATTTTATCAATGGTTTCAAGTGTCACTATTCTAATCAAGAATCAAGAAAATGATAAATATCGAGAATCGAGTTTCGATAGAATTCCAATCACTTTAGGTTTCAAGATTTGAAGCATAGCTCGTAGGAATCGATTAGATAGTAGATGTGATGAAGATTAGAAATCAATGTTTCTTATCCATTAACAAATTGATGCTAACTCGATGTCGATTGATCGAGATTTAAGGATCTTGCGAAGAATTAGGGTTCTTCGTCCTATCCTTTGTCCTTTCGATGAATCGCATTCACTAGATAGCTTCTTGAAAATACAATGATCGATTGTTGATTTTCTAGATTGTGCGAAAAGAATCAAGAACCCATTTCACATCGATCATTCTATTTTCAAGAATTCACAATTGCTATAGGACTTCAGAAAACGTTTAAAGATTTATCAACATCATCATTCTACATTCATCTCGATTCCTCCACGAGCGGAGTTTATTCACACATCATCGCAAAGAATACATTCAAGAATCGAAATGAAATCATGATGCTAGAATTGAAATGTAAACAAATTTAAAGAATCTTCACCTTTATTACATCAACAAGAAGTTACAACTCTCAAGAATTACAAGAGGAAGGAATATTGCTCGTCGAATCTTGCATTACTCGGCTTCTTGAGTCTTGGATCGCTTCGATCTCGTGCTCCGATGAAGTCCAGCTTTGCTTCTAAAGGGTCGTCTAAGACTTGCTTTTCTTGAACTCCATGAATCTTGAATTAGGTATTTGTAGATTGGATTAGGGTTGGGGTTTGGAGGTGGTTGTTGTTGGGTAGATGAAGAACTAGGGTTTCTACACTCAACAACAATGAATTCTCTCACAAAATGAATAATTCCCTAACAATGAATTACAATGAATGAATGAATGAATAATTTTTTACAAGTGAGCCTAGGGTCCTATTTATAGATTTCCCAAACCCTAGGTCTTTGATTTGAAATAGAACTCCCCTCCAAAAGTTTGTTGAAAGGCTTCTAGAAGTAGTTAGTTAGGAGCTTAGCTTAGGGTTTAAGCTAGGGTTTAGGGAGAAGGTTTTAGAATAAAAGGCTAGTTTAGTTTAGATCCAAGGGTTTGCTGATCTGGCAGAATGTTCAGGAGTCTTCTGGAAAATGTAGTGTCATTCTGAGCTGTAGGCATTGAGATAGGAGTTCTGCAATAAAATTGAGGAGCTGATGTGGCAGAGGCGCCGCGGAACCGCGGCTCAAGCCAGCTCTTGCCGCGGTTCCGCGGCCACTTTGAGGGCTTGGGGCTTCATATTTTCTGCAGTGCTTTGTTATGTCTTCAAGTATACTTTCTGATATGTGGATTCCTTGAATGCTTTTTATATTCTTGCCAGATTCCAATTCTTTGAGTTGGCGTATTCTTTAGCCGTCTGTGTTTTGTAATTTTTGATCGATCTTCTGGATTTTCCTGCACGGACTTCGAAACACAAGTTGCGATATATAGGAATGATGCCATGCTATGAAATGCAGTCAATTTCCCTAGAAATGCCGGTTTTAAGGTCTAACACATGCAATCTGATATTTTACGACTGTTTTGCTAATATGTGCTATATGAATGCCGAACACTTCTATATGAATGCAAATGATAGGAAAATTGTTGGTTAAAAGATGCAATATTTTCGACTGATCAGGATACGTTAGCCTCATTCGAGACTAAAATCAACTTAAACGTTTGTTAAGGATACGTTAGTCTCATTCCCGACTAAGATCAACTTAACCGTTTGTTAAGAATACGTTAGTCTCATTTCAGACTAAGATCAACTTAACGGGATCGTTTAGATCCAACAAAAGAGAATTTGGGCTCTATTGTTTAGTTTAGGGACATTGCGGTCGATTACCGGTTTAAGGACATGGTGGTCCATTGTTAGTTTAAAGACATCCCGGTCAAGGTTAAGGACATCGTAGTCCATGAGTTTAAGGACCCCACAGTCCGTTAAATGTGTGGTTATCGGGACCCGTCACCTCTTTGAAGACGCTGAGAAATTACAACGACAAATATCAAAGGAGTGAAGAGATGTACCCTTGAACTAAGGTCGATTAAGTGATCTGTAGTCCAATTTGGAACTAAGATCAGTTAATTATATTGTGAGCACGTTGGCTTAGTTGAGTCTGAGTTGAGGACTTATTGCCAACTTGGGCTAAGTCCAATTGGATTTGAAGTGTTGGCCCTTTGTCGGACCATTAGACATTTGTCTGAGTTCAAGCCCACATTATTTAGCGATGCTAAACATTTTCATTTTTGATTTTCTCAATTTTGAGATTCATTTGGAGGAGGGATTTTTGCCTCTGGAAAATTAGCCAATTTGGCTAAAAGTAGGGTTAAACACTAGAGAAAACAGTGTTAAACACTGGAAATAGATCTCTCAAATTAGTGTTAAACACTAAAAGACAATCAGTGTTAAACACTGGAAATATAAAGCTCTCGAATTAGTGTTAAACGCTAAATAAAAAGGGGTCACGTGTGGACACGTGAGGGCACCCAAAGGTGGGACCAGATTCCTTTTCTTCGTTCTGCCATTAAGTGTTAAACACTTTTTATATTTTATTTTGGAGCATCACGTGCTGGCACGTGAGAAGGATTCATGTACTGATCATTAAAGCGTCCGCCAAGGGGTCACGTGGGAGCACGTGAGAGCGCCCAAGGCCTTTATTTCTTTTACTTTTTCTTTCTGTGTTTTGTAAATCACGTGGGAGCACGTGAGGTATTGCCTCAAAACTGTTTCCTTTTTATTTTTGGGGATCTTTTTAGGGGTCACGTGTGGACACGTGACCTAGTTTTATTCCTTCTTTATTGATCACTACGGATTGGGATCACGTATCATCACGTAACCAATGTTCTTTATGTGCATGGAGATCTTTCAAGTCTCTTTATTTTAAGAATTAAATTCTCTGTTGGGTTAAACCCTAATCATGATTTTGGAGGAATTAAATTCCTACTTTCTTTTGAAGAATTATATTCTTAGATAGGGTTAAACCCTAATTTCTTTTCAGTAGGAATTAAATTCCCCATATATGTGAAGAATTAAGTTCAGGCATAGGGTGAAACCCTAATTTCTTTTTTTAAGGGAATTAAATTCCTGTGAGTTTGAGAGAATTAAGTTCTCAATTAGGGTTAAACCCTCGTTCTGTCCATTTTGAAGGAATTAAATTCCTATAATTTTAGAGAATTGAATTCTCATATAGGGTTAAACCCTAATTTTCTCTCAGAGAAATTAAATTCCTATAATTTTGTGAGAATTAAATTCTCAAAACTTAATTCCTCCTCTATGTTTTAGATCTGCATGGCAGGATCTCAACCCAATGAGAATTAAATTCTTAATTCTTGGGGAGATGTGCACTTTGCAGATCTTCAACCAGAGAAAAACCAAGTTCTTTTCTTTTTATATAAGAGTTAAACTCTTGGATTGAGAATTAAATTCTCTTTTTGAAGCCTTTACCCCCTTTCTTTTCTTACCTAGGGTTTTTCTTTGTAGGGAATCAAATTCTTCTTTCTTTTCTCTCTAAATTTTCCAAGATCCCAGAATTCTATATCTTTTTCTCTCTTCTCTTGGCTCCTATTTATAGGAGAAGGAAAAAAATCAATTTGTTTAGTAAATCTTTTATTGAAAGATTTGATTTGTTTTCATAATTAATATGATCCTTTAGATCATTCAGTGAATTTTATTCACCATTGTATTTTAAATCCAAAAATATTCTGTTTGTTATTTTTTGGTGAGATTTAAGGGAAATCTATCCTTGTATCAAACATTTCCATAAATTGGTAATCTTTAGTCACCATTGGATTTTTAATCCAACGGTCCCCATAATTCTTTTCCATTTGGAAAAATTTAGAAAAATTTAGAATTTTAATTCTATTTGGAATGATTTAGAGAAATTTAGAATTTTAATTCTATTTGGAAAAATTTAGAGAAATTTAGAATTTTAATTCTATTAAACTGTAAGGCTTTCGAAGCCTGTCACGTGCTGGCACATGACCCCCAATTGGTTCTTTTCTCACGTTTATTTATACTTCAGTTTAACCATCACGTGTCAACACGTGACCATTGGTCACGTGTGAGTACGTGATACCTCATTGAGGTATTTCCTTCAGCCATTTGTTTTTATTTCTGTTTTAACTATCACGTGTCAACACGTGACCATTAGTCACGTGTAAGCACGTGACCCCCAATTAGGTCGTTCTTCAGTCGTTTGTTTTTTATTTCTATTTTAGCTATCACGTGTCAACACGTGACCATTGGTCACGTGTGAGCACGTGATATCTCATTGATGTAATTCTTGATTTTTAATCAGGGAACAATACATAGCATATTTGCTCATAACTTTTGATCCCGGATGAATTATGAAGCCCATAATATATCAAATCGAAGGGTTTTTCAAGACGCTTTCGATACCATCAGAATTTATCTGTTTCTCATTCGGGAGCTTGTCAAAAAACAGCCCGGAAAATACTGGTTCGCATTTTCATAAGTGTATCACTGCCATTTGATACCTTGGGCTCTTTTGCGCAGAAATTTTTGGCGGGAACAACTCCTTTGAGTAGAAAGACATAGATTGGCCATTCCTTCGAGTTGGACCGATGACCACTTCTGACAAGAGCCTAGTTTGGATTGGTCGGCGTTTGCCGAGGTTGAGAGCTTCAGATCCTTAGTGCAGATGGATAGGAAGTTACCCGCTAAGGATTGACCGTGCCGGGAAGCTGCTTGATGGCCTCTTGGTGAAGGCTTTTGATCTTTGGCGTCGGTGGGTAGCAAACTACCGGCCAAAGATAGACCGAGCAAGGAAACTGTTCGGTGGCCTCTTGAGGAGGGCTTTGATCCTTAGCGTAGATGGGTAAGAAATTACCCATTAAGGATGGACCGAGTAGAGAAATTGCTCGGTGGCCTCTTGATGAGGGCTTTTGATCCTTGGCGTCAGTGGGTAGTAAACTACCAGCCAGAGATGGACCGAGCAAGGAAACTGTTCGGTGGCCTCTTGATGAGGGCTTTTGATCCTTGGCGTCTGTGGGTAGAGACTACCATCCAGGGATGGACCGAGCAGGGAAGCTACTCGGTGACCTCTTGAGGAGGGCTTTGATCCTTAGCATAGATGGGTAAGAAGTTACCCACTAAGAATGGACCGAGCAGGGAAGCTGCTCGGTGGCCTCTTGATGATGGCTTTTGATCCTTGGTGTCGGTGGGTAGTAAACTACCAGCCAGGTATTGACCGAGCAGGGAAGCTGCTCGGTAGCCTCTTGATGAGGGCTTTTGATCCTTGACGTCGGTGGGTAGTAAACTACCAGCCAGGGATTGACTGAGCAGGGAAGCTGCTCGGTGGCCTCTTGATGAGGGCTTCGATCCTTAGTATAGATGGGTAGGAGTTACCCGCTAAGGATGGACCAAGCAGGGGAGCTGCTCGGTTTAGCGAGGCGTCGTTCGATTTCCCCCGACGTGTTAAATGGAAGAGTGACCGTCGCGGGCGGCACATGGCTGAAATGCATAGGTGAGGCATTCCAAGATCCGCGTCATTCCGATTTCAGTTGGCCATGAGACACGGATGCCCGCCACCTGGTAGTCCTGTATTGGAAAAGTTGAAAATATCCCAGGATTCGCGCCTATGCGCGCACAAATTTTGGCTCCTGGTGGATTCTTTTAAGGCTATGAATAGAGAAGGGGATGGGTTTATTTCAGCATTGCTTTTCTGTGATGGCTGGGTGCATCTACACGATTGAAGAGATCGTCACTCCAGATGATGTCTATTTGTACAACCAGTCCGTCCCGAGGAGACGTACCCGGGTGTGGTCCAGCGCATTGAGGACCATTTCGGCCGTCTACTTCCTCGTCGGTCGTCCCTCCTCCAATTGCTGATGTATGCAATTTGGAGGAGGTCCCCGAGGCTGTAAAACCCCCTCTCCGAGGAACTACAGGATGAGGCACTCGATAAAATGCACACGCTCTATGTCCTCGGCCTTATCTCGAAGAACAAGCATGATCGGTCGGCCACCCTTCTTTTGGAGTATTTCCAAAAGAGGCAGATCGTGGAATCTTGCCCGGCGGATGGATGTTCCGGTGCTTCTGTGGCGTCCCAGGTATGTAGGCAGTATCAAAAGGAGCGGGCTGAAGAGGTTAAGGCTCGGCTGGCGGAGATCTCCACGGAGTACCATCAACAGTGCTTCCTCGACCATGTACCCCTTCTATTGTAATTTTAATTTTTGTGTAAGGCTGAGGAGCCCATAATACCCATGATAAATAAAACTCTCCTTTTGCGGCGTGCTATCGTTTCCTTTTCATCTTCTTTGCGTGTTTGAGTATGTTCATAAAACGAAACCCGTGACCTTTGAACTGAGGAAGAGGGAAACACATAGGAGAAATTTCTTCTAATTCAAAAGACTTAGAAAAATTTACATCGCTTTGGCAAAGAAGAGACATATATTCGCAGATACAATTTTTAAATTCACTTGTACAACTTGAGCTTCTCGACGTTGTAAAGTCACGGAAACTTATGACCCGCTGCATCTTGCAAACGATAGGCCTCGCCGGGCAATACCTCGGAGACGAGAAATGGGTCGTCCCACTTCGAGAAAAACTTGTGCAACTTGCCTTGGTCTACGAACTCATTCCGCCTTAGGACCAGATCCCCAGCCTTGAAGGTGCGATATTTGACTCGTGCGTTATAGTAGCGAGCCGTTTGCTGTTGGTAAGCGGCGGCTTTGATTTGTGCTTGGTCCCGCTTCTCTAGCAAGATGTCCAAATTAGTTCGGAGTGCCAAGGCATTAGCTTCGTCGTCGAAGTGCTCGACTCTGTAACTGGGCAGTCCGATCTTTGTTGGGACCATCGCCTCGGTGCCGTAGCAGAGACTGAAAAGGGTCTCTCTAGTAGGGGTCTTCTTCGATGTGCTTAAAGCCCATAAAACCCGGGATAGTTCGTCGACCGAACTGCCCTGCCTTCCTTCCAGACGAGTTCGAAGACCTTGGATTACATCTCGGTTAGCGACCTTGGCCTGCCCGTTGGATTGAGGATGCGCGACCGCAGCGAACTTCATGAGTACGTGGTATTCGTTGCAGAATCCATTGACTTTGTCATTTTCGAAGTTCGTACCGTGGTCGGTAACGATACACCCCGGGATCCCGAACTGGGATATTATATTGTTCTGCAGGAATTTGATGGTCGTGGTGGCGTCTGGTCTTCTAATGGGGACAGCCTCGATCTACTTCGTAAATTAGTCTACCGCGACGAAGATGTATTTGTGCCTACCCATACCAGTTGGGAGTTGGCCTACCATGTCCATTCCCACTGGGAAAACGACCATGGGAAGGTTAGGGCCGTTAGCTCGGTAGCCGGAAGGCGAGGTATGCAGCCATAGAGTTGACAGCTCTTGCATCTTCTGACGATCTTCTGAGTGTCCTGATGAATGGTTGGCCAATAGTATCCTTGGAGTAGCATCATCTGGGCTAAGGTGTGGGACCTTTAATGTGCTCCGTCGACCCCTTCGCGAACCTCACGCAGGACATAGTCAGCTTCGTGGGGGTCTTTGCACCGAAGCAGAGGTTGCATGAAGGACTTCTTGTACAGATTTCTACTGCTCCAAACGAAATGGCGGGCTTTGGCTCGGAGGCGGCGTGCTTCCCCTCGATCTTCTGGGAGCGTACCCTCCTTCAGGAACTCTACGAGGGGTTTCCTCCAATCCCGGCCTTTCTCTTAGGCATCGTAAACTTGAAGCGTTGTCTCCCTGTCTTCCACGCTGGGTCATAGCAAGACTTCAAAGAGGATATTTCTCTTATTGTTAGCCGTATAAGAGGAGGCCATCATGCTCAGAGCGTCGGCCTGGGCGTTTAGGTGCCGAGGAATCTGCTCCACTTGAACTTCGTCGAAGTCTTTTCGTAATCTTTTTACCTCAGCTAAATATTTCACCATCAGAGGCTCCCGGGCTTCGAAATGGACGGTCACTTGGCCCTCGACTAGGGCGAAGTCGTTGCGAATTCGAATCGTCTTCAGCCCTACTCAGGAAGCGATTCGTAGTCCAGCTAACAAAGCCTCATATTCCGCAGCGTTGTTTGAGGCTTTGAACCCGAGCTTCAAAGAGTACTCCATCTTTGCCTCGTTCGGGCCTCGAATGATGAGGCCGGCACCGCTCCCATCCTCGGTAGAGGATCCATCGACGTAAAGGACCCAATCAGGGACGGAGTCTAGCCCCTCCTCGATCAAGGGTTGAGACTCGGGGTGATTTGCCAACACTGCCTCCTTATTGGGGATAGTACATTCGACAATGAAGTCTGCCAGGACTTGTGCTTTGACAGCTTGCCTTGGAAGGTATTTAATGTCGAATTGAGACAATTCCCACCTCTTGTAAATCACCGTTTCCATCAATGAAATTTTTCTGTATTTCCCAAGTCCCCTGAATATTTCCTTTTTCCTCGTAATTTTGTGTGAAACTGGTTGCTAGTTTTTGTATTTAAATTTTTCTAAACCATTAAAATCAAAACCCAAAACAAACAAAATTAATTAATCAAATTCCAAAGAAAACCTCAGCCCCAACATCCTCCAAGCCCAACACCTCCCCAGCTCAGCCCACTCCCATTTTTTTTCCTTTACAAAATAAATAAAACGGCCCAAGACAAAATCCCAATTTAATAAATATTTAAACAAAACCCACCGGCCCGTACCCAACGCGACCCGACCTGACCCGTTAGCATCCCTCTCTTCCCCACTTCATTCAGTTTTTCCTGATCGTTTCTTTCGCTCCCTACGTCGCCGCCACGTCGCCTCGCCAACGCCTTCGTCGCGACCACGACCCCGACCCACGACCTCGCGCACGCCTATCAACCCGCGCCTCGTCTCTCTATTCCCCCTCACACTCTCTGTCACGCCCACTTCCCAGAGTACGCTAAGATAGGCACGTGACATAGCCAACCATGCTACCAGTGAATAGAAACAATCTTTCCACAGTCACATTACGGCTGTAGAGATATCAAGGACAGGAAAGTAAACTAAACTATCCAGTACATGTCCATAAGCCAGAATAAATGAGTCTAGAAATAATATAATATACGTAAGCAAAAGATCCAATAAATAAAACACCTGGAAAGTAAGACTGGATACCAACAGGATCCTCACAGCTCGGTCTAACAGCGGCAGTACTCCTAATCAGCCTGCGACAAAGGTAGAGGTTCTGGGCCATGCAAAACCCAGACGTCAGTGCGTCATAAGATCAAGCAATAATATAAACAGGGGGTAACAACTCATGCAGGCACGAGTATGAACAGTAATAAAAGTATAACAGTATCATGAATAAGGGACAGTGAAGGGTATAAGCACATGTGATGTGCAGTGGGTAATCTAAACTGTGCTACTGGGTTATCTATTCTAAAGTTTTCGAAATCAATTAATGTAATCCTCATCGTAAGCCATCGGTGATTATTCCGTAACGCCCGGAAAAAACGACAAACAATAGGTATTCCGTAATGCCCGGAAAAACGACAAACAATAGGTATTCCGTACTGCCCGGAAAAACGGCAAACAATAGGTATTCCGTAACGTCCGGAAAAACGGCAAAAAATAGGTATTCCGTAACGCCCGAAAAAACGACAAACAATATGATATCCCTTTGAGTTACATTCGGTTACATTCTTGATTTCCCCATACCCCCAAGTTATGTGTTCAAGTTAGGTATTGATAAATCTGAAGCTAATGCCAATACAGGATCAAGCAGGAATAGGTTTGTCTATACAGACAACGGGATATGTCCATCGGGACAACATGTCAGGATTGTCGGCATTAGAAACAGGATCAGGTAACATGTCAAGTAGTGATATATCAGGTCATGTCAGGTTGTGTACATGTATCAATTCATGTCAAGTAGTGGTATATCAGGTCACATCAAGTAATGTACATGTATCAAACGGATGCTCATAATAAAATTGTAACAGGTACGGGTGCACAAATAAAGCATGGATACACAAATATTTATCAAGGATTACATCATGACTATGTAGGATACACAAGATCAAGTATGGGATAATAATGTAACAGTAAAATGATATAATATGGTCTCGGCGTGCAACTAGATATGTAATAAACCGTACGGATACAGACGGATACTATAAAACTGTAAATCGGTAAAATTTGTTGAATATTAAAACACAAGCACTATTATTTATTAAATAGATATTTAGATAATAATATTAACATGGATAATATATTCAAACCGATTAATAACTATAAAAGTGGTATTGATTAACCATGCACAAGAAAGTTCCGTTCAGAAATTCAGCGTCACCCTAATTTGTAAAATAGCTTAAAAATAACAAACGTTCTCCAAAAGGAACGAGTCTTATACCAAAAGAAAGATAATTCGATAAGGTTTTAATTTTTATAAGTTGAAGTATCTCAGCTTATTCCTACAAAAAGATGAACATTCGAACTTGAAAGTTTGCTGCTGGAATTTCCCTTGACAGCAGTTTAGAGATATATTCATTTGCATTTTACGTTATTTAAACAATTTATTTTGCAAGTAAATATTTCATAGAGTTATAGTATTCTGAGTTAGCTTCGTAACGAACTAAAGAACATATACTAATGATTTTTCTATGATTTATAATGAATTTTATAAGGTAAGGTGTACAGTAAATTTCAGATTTGTCGTATCCGCTTTGCAACGACGTTTCATGTGTAAACTGTAATATTTTTAAATGTATAACATTATAAAATACAGATTATAAACTAATTAAATATAATAATAAGAAATATTACGATGATATATATTTTAAATGATATGGATGCAGTATAATGTAATCTAGTATGTCACAAGATAAGTTTTCATGATCTAGATTTAAAATGATATAAACGGATGCAAACGGAATATCAAAACGTTATAAAATTAAACATGGGGTACTAGATTTAAACTATAGGTATGGTATTTATTTAAATAGGTATAAAATGAATTATATAGTATGTAGCAAGATTAACTTGCCTAGATGGAATAAGAACGGATGTGTACGGAAAGTCCTTCGTCGGCGAAATGTCGCGACGCGTGCACGGTACATGGAACTGTTCCAAACAACGCACGAGGGTGATCACGCAAGTCAAGTACATTCACTGGATCACTCGGATCATCAGCGACGAGCACGGCTCCGGCGGTGATCACCGGAATCAAGAAACAAGATCAAGAAAAGGAAAGAAGAAAGAAGAAGAAGAAGAAGAAGAAGAAGTAAGAAGAAGAGGTTGTGTGTTAAATAAGGAAAGACAAATTAAATAAATAAAATATATATAAATATATATATGCAGAGGAGAGAAAGAGAGAGAGAGAGAAATGGGTTGTTATTAAGATTTAGATTTTAATTTAAAAAGATTTTGTAAGTTATAAATATTTTAAACTATTAAATTTTAATAAAGATATTAGATGAAATAAAATTGGATTTTATGGTAAATACAAATTTAGTCCAAAACATATCCGGGTCGGGTCTAAAATTCAGTTTTAAAATACGAAAAATATACATGTCGACCAAAATAAAAAATGAATGTCCGAATAAAAAAAATGCATACCCCCAAGAACGGATGCACGCACGTGCGCGTAGCCATCCAAACAAGTCCATTTCACTGAACGGGACGAGAACAAGATGCGCGGATGCTACCACGGGGCTAGGGGTATCATGCAGGCCATGCTAGATATTTTTAAAATATTTTACTTGACTTTAAATGTTAAATGAAAAAAATGCAGATGCCAGATAAAATGCCAGTATGCAGTAAAAAATGAAAATGCATGAATCCATGTAACAGGTCAGGATAAATTTTAAACATGAATCAAGACAGGTTTCAAGCAAGCGAGTCGGGTAAAATGCATATACAAATGTCAAAATACTATTCGCACCAAAAACATAATAAATCAAGAAAATGCCATAAATAAGTAAATACTTGAACTGGAATTGGTATAAATGAACTAGGGTGTTACATTATACCCAACTACAAAAAGAATTTCGTCCTCGAAATTCCCAAGACAAGAAAAGGTAAACAACACGAATCTACAGGAATAGGTGTCGAAAGTTCTGTCGAATTTCTTCTTCTCGTTCCCAAGTTGATTCTCCATGCGAGCGATTTCCCCAAGAAACAAGTACAAGAGGGATAACCTTGTTATTAAGGACCTTTTATCTTCGATCAACAATCGACATCGGTCGTTCCTCAAAGGTCAAATCATCTCTTACAGTCAGCTCCAAATGATCTAGCACGTGTGCTTCATCTCGAACATATTCACGGAGTTAAGATATATGAAACACGTCATGAACATTCGCCAAAAATTGTGGTAACGCCAATCGATAAGCCACTTCTCCAACATGCTCCAAAATCTCGAAAGGCCCCACGAATCGAGGACTAAACTTGCCTCGACTCCCAAAATGAATCACTCCTCTAGTAGGTGATATCTTCAAGAATACCAGATCACCAATAGCAAACTCTAGAGGTCTTCTCAATGTATCGGCCCAACACTTCTGCCGACCTTGTGCTGCCTTCATATAATTCCAGATAGTGTTAACTTTCTCTACTGTCTGCACGATCAAATCTGGTCCCAACAATCTCCGTTCTCCAATATCATCCCAACAAACGGGTGAGCGACACTTGCGAACATACAATGCTTCGAATGGAACCATCTGAATAGTCGCCAGAAAGCTGTTGTTGTAAGAAAATTCCACCAAGTGTAGATGATCCTCCCATGAACCCTTGAAGTCTAACATGCAAGCTCTCAACATGTCTTCAAGAGTTTGGATCGTTCTCTCCGACTGGTCATCTGTCTGAGGATGATAAGTTCTGCTAAACTTCAATTGAGTCCCCAAACTTTCCTGTAAGCTCCTCCAGAAGTGTGATAAGAAACGGGTGTCACGGTCGGACACGATGCTCACCGGTACTCCATGCAATCTTACAATCTCCTGCATGTACCGTTTTTCAACGCTTCTATTGATTGACCAACTCGAAATGGTATGAAATGAGCTGCCTTGGTCAATCGATCAAAAATTACCCAAACTGCATTGTTGCCCCTTGGACTCCGCGGTAAAGCTGTCATGAAATCCATGGTTATATGTTCCCACTTTTATTGAGGAATCGGAAGTGGTTGCAATAAAACAGCAACCCTTTGATGTCCAGCCTTAACTTGCTGACACACCAAGCACTTTGCTACAAAGCGAGCAATCTCCCTTTTCATGCCTTCCCACCAGAAATGCTGTCATAGATCACGGTACATCTTCGTGCCTCCTAGATGTACGGAATATGCGGAACTGTGTGCCTCCTTCATAACTTCTTCGCGAATATCTCCTTTTGGCACACACAAACGGCTACCATATCGCAACGAACTATCTTCATGAATTAACAAGTCTGTTCGAAGTCTAGCTTCGACATGTTCTCAAAACCTTTGCAATCTTGGGTCCTTCGACTGCGCTGCTTTAATACTCTCGATCAATGACGACTGTACTTGCAGCTGCATCAACTATCCTGAAGAATGTGGTAGCACGATCTCCAACTCGAATCTCCGAAAGTCTTCTATAATCTCCTTCTGTGCAGTCAACATCTGAATTGCTGGCAACCGACTAAGCGCATCCGGCATAACATTAACTTTTCCCGGATGGTACTTAAGATCAAGATCGTAGTCAGCCATCAGCTCCAACCATCTACGCTGCCTCATATCAAGCTCCTTCTGTGTGAACACATACTTCAGGCTTTTGTGATCGGTGAATACTTCGACCCTTTCGCCCAATAAGTAGTGTCTCCAAATCATTAAAGCGAAAATCACAGCTGCTAGCTCCAAATCATGAGTTGGTTAATTCTTCTCATGGGTCTTCAACTGTCTCGATGTGTAGGCTATAACCTTCCCATGCTGCATTAAAACACATCCCAATCCTTTTCCAAATGCGTTGTTGTGAATCACCAATCCTCCAGAACTATCTGGTATGGTCAAAATAAGAGCGGTTATCAATCTCTGCTTCAACACCTCAAAAGCTAACGCACACTTATCCATCCATACAAATGGTACTTCCTTGCGCGTAAGCTTGGTCAAAGGCTTAGCCAAACGAGCAAAATTCTCCACGAACCTTCTGTAATACCCGGCAAGTCCAAGAAAGCTTCTGATCTTAGCAACGTTCTTCGGAATCGGCCAATCTCGAACTGCTGCAATCTTTTCGGGGTCAACGACGATTCCATCTCCGGATACGACGTGCCCCCAAAAACTTCATTTCTTCAAGCCAAAACTTGCACTTGCTCATCTTTGCATATAATCTTTCTTGCCTCAATGTCTGCAGTGCGATCTTCAAGTGTTTTGCATGCTCTTCAATATTCTTTGAGTAAACCAGAATATCATCAATGAACACCACTATAAACTGGTCCAAGAATGGTGAACAGATTCGGTTCATCAAGTCCATGAATATCGCCGGTGCATTCGTTACTCCGAAGGGCATTACTAAGTACTCGTAATGTCCATACCGAGTTCTGAACGCCGTATTGCAAATATCTTCTAATTTAACTCGGACCTGATGGTATCCGGATCGTAAATCCAGCTTCGAGAATACCCTTGCACCACTAAGCTGCTCAAACAATTCGCCAATACGAGGGATTGGGTACTTGTTCTTAATAGTCACCCGGTTTAATTCTCAATAATCGATACGCATCCTCCTTGTGACATCCTCTTATTTACTAGAAGAACTAGAGCTTCCCAAGGTGAGTTACTGCTGCAAATCCAACCTTTCTCAAGTAATTCAGTGACTTGCTTCTTTACTTCTTCCAACTCCACTGGTGCCATCGGATAGTATGCCTTTGAGATTGGCGCTGCACCAGGAACAAGATCGATCGCAAACTCCACATCTCTTTTTGGCGGTACGAACACATCCATGAACTCTTGAATTACAGCTGGAGCTTCCTCCTTATCAACTTCCACCGACGAAAGAACATTGTTTGTCGTCCTAACCCTAAACTCGACTGGCCCGACAGAACTGCTTCCTCCAGCAAAAACAAACTCCGGATGTCTGGAAATCTGAAAAATCACTTTCTTTTCCCTACAATCAATGTGAGCGTGGAAAGTGCTGAGAAAATGCATTCCCACGACAACAACAAATAAAGGGATGCACCAGAATTGAATAATTCTAATGCGGGGAAGACAAGATCAAGTAGGATGCCTGAAACGATTTCACCTGAAGCCAAACACTGAAGAAGATAAGCACGATAGACAGAATTCAAGCCTATGATAAAACATAAACTGGAAAGCAAGAGAAGTAAGGTAATATAACGACCATGAAATAAGGAAGTGAATCAAGACTAGGACTCCAAGTTACTTAAATAGAGTACCGCATTGTAACCATGTTGCAGTTCATAGTTACAATCACATAACTCCACTCAAGTCGCCCAAATCCTAGTATCAGAAAGATAAGATTCAAGAATCACGAAAACAAGGTGGCAGGACATGTTCCTAATCTCGAGTATTCCGATTCATGTATTGGGTCCAATACCCAACTACAAAAGAATCAACCCGATTAACCTAAATCCTATAGCTCTGATACCAAAGAAACCATGTCACGTTCAGCTTCCCAGAGTACGCTGAGATAGACACGTGACATAGCCAACCATGCTACCTGTGAATAGGAAAAATCCTTCCATGGTCACATTACGGCTGTAGAGATATCAAGAACAGGAAAGTAAACTAAACTATCTAGTACATATCCATAAGCCAGAATAAATAAGTCAAGAAATAATATAATATGCGGAAGCAAAAGATCCAAAAAATAAAACACCTGAAAAGTAAGACTGGATACCAACAGGATCCTCACTGCTCGGTCTAACAGCAGCAGTACTCCTAATCAGCCTGCGGCAAAGGTAGAGGATCTGGGCCATGCAAAATCCAGACGTCAGTGCGTCATAACATCAAGCAATAATATAAACATGGGGTAACAAGTCATGCAGGCACGAGTATGAACAGTAATAAAAGTATAACAGTATCAAGAATAAGGGACAGTGAAGGGTATAAGCACATGTGATGTGCAGTGGGTAATCTAAACTGTGCTACTGGGTTATCTATTTTAAAGTCTTCGAAATCAATTAATGTAATCCTCATCGTAACCCATCGGTGATTATTCCGTAACGCCCGGAAAAAACGACAAACAATAGGTATTCTGTAACGTCCGGAAAAATGACAAACAATAAGTATTCCGTAACGCCCGGAAAAACGGCAAACAATAGGTATTCCGTAACGCCCGGAAAAACGACAAACAATATGATATCCCTTTGAGTTACATTCGGTTGCATTCTTGATTTCCCCATACCCCCAACTTATGCATTCAAGTCAGGTATTGATAAATCTGAAGCTAATGCTAACACAGGATCAAGCAGGAACAGGTTTGTCTATACAAACAACAGGTTATGTCTATCAGGACAACATGTTAGGATTGTCGGCATTAGAAACAGGATCAGGTAACATGTCAAGTAGTGATATATCAGGTCATGTCAGGTTGTGTACATGTATCAAGTCATGTCAAGTAGTGGTGTATCAGGCCACATCAAGTAATGTACAGGTATCAAACGGATGCTCATAATAAAACTGTAACAGGTACGGGTGCACAAATAAAGCATGGATACACAAATATTTATCAAGGATTACATCATGACTATGTAGGATGCACAAGATCAAGTATGAGATAATAATGTAACAGTAAAATGAGATAATATGGTCTCGGCGTGCAACTAGATATGTAATAAACCGTACGGATACAGACGGATACTATAAAACTGTAAATCGGCAAAATTTGCTGAATATTAAAACACAAGCACTATTATTTATTAAATAGATATTGAGATAATAATATTAACATGGATAACATATTCAAACCGATTAATAACTATAAAAGTGGTATTGATTAACCATGCACAAGAAAGTTCCGTTCAAAAATTCAGCGTCACCCTGATTTGTAAAATAGGTTAAAAATAACAGACGTTCTCCAAAAGGAACGAGTCTTATACCAAAACAAAGATAATTCAATAAGATTTTAATTTTTATAAGTTGAAGTATCTCAGCTTATTCCTACAAAAAGCTATGAATATTCGAAATTGAAAGTTTGCTGCTGGAATTTCCCTGGACAGCAGTTTAGAGATATATTCATTTGCATTTTACGTTATTTAAACAATTTATTTTGCTACTAAATATTTTATAGAGTTATAGTATTCTGAGTTAGCTTCGTAACGAACTAAAGAACGTATACTAATTAATTTTTTTATGATTTATAATAAATTTTATAAGGTAAGGTGTATAGTAAATTTCAGATTTGTCGTATCCGCTTTGCAACGACGTTTCATGTGTAAGCTATAATATTTTTAAATGTATAACATTATAAAATACAGATTATAAACTAGTTAAATACAATAATAAGAAATATTATGACGATATATATTTTAAATGATATGGATGCAGTATAATGTAATCTAGTATGTCACAAGATAAGTTTTCATGATCTAAATTTAAATGATATAAACGGATGCAAACGGAATATCGAAACGTTATAAAATTAAACATGGGGTACTAGATTTAAACTATAGGTATGGTATTTATTTAAATAGGTATAAAATGAATTATATAGTATGTAGCATTAACTTGCCTGGACGGAACAAGAACGGATGTGTACGGAACGTTCTTCGTCGGCGAAATGTCGCGACGCGCGCACGGTACGTGGAACGGTTCCAAACAACGCACGAGGGTGATCACGCAAGTTAGGTACGTTCTCTGGATCACTTGGATCGTCAGCGACGAGCACGGCTCCAGCGGTGATCACCGGAATCAAAAAACAAGATCAAGAAAAGGAAAGAACAAAGAAGAAGAAGTAAGAAGAAGGGGTTGTGTATTAAATAAGGAAAGAAAAAATAAATAAATAAAATATATATAAATATATATATGCAGAGGAGACAGAGAGAGAAAGAGAGAGAGAAATGGGTTGTTATTAAGGTTTGTATTTTAATTTAAAAAGATTTTGTAACTTATAAATATTTTAAACTATTAAATTTTAATAAAGATATTAGATAAAATAAAATTGGATTTTTTGGTAAATACAAATTTAGTCCAAAACATGCCCGGGTCGGGTCTGAAATTCAGTTTTAAAATACGAAAAATATACATGTCGACCAAAATAAAAAATGAATGTCCGAATAACAGAAAATGTATACCCCCAAGAACGGATGCACGCACGTGCGCGTAGCCATCCAAACAAGTCCGTTTCACTGAACGGGACGAGAACAAAATGCGCGGATGCTACCACGGGGCTAGGGGTATCATGCAGGCCATGCTAGATATTTTTAAAATATTTTACTTGACTTTAAATGTTAAATTAAAAAAATGCAGATGCCAGATAAAATGCCAGTATGCAGTAAAAAATGAAAATGCATGAATCCATGTAACAGGTCAGGATAAATCATAAACATGAATCAAGACAGGTTTCAAGCAAGCAGGTCGGGTAAAATGCAAATACAAATGTCAAAATACTATTCGCACAAAAAACACAATAAATCAAGAAAATACCATAAATAAGTAAATACTTGAACTGGAATTGGTATAAATGAACTAGGGTGTTACACCCTCGATCTCTCCCTAACTCCTCTCCTCTCTCCAAAACTCCCTGCTTCTTCCCTACACCCCACCGACGACGACGACGAGGACGCCCACCTAAATCACCTCGTCTTCCCTCCCTCACTCTTCTCTCCAGAACTCGAGCCCCACTTGCCTCACTCCCCTCGCCTGCACACCCTCCTCGCCCACCACCATGCTCGACCGCAGAGAGAAAGTGCTGAAGAATAAGATCATTCCGTTAGTCCGAATGTCTTGGGGCGGTCGTTCCCCATGAGAATCTACCTGGGAGCGTGAGGAAGATATCCGTATACGTTTTCCACATCCCTTTGCTTAGTACTATTTTTTCATTGTATCCTTTTTAAATTTCGAGGACAAAATTTTTGTAAGGAGGGTATGATGTAAATCCGCATTTCCATCAATGAAAATTTTCTGTATTTTCCAAGTCCCCCGAATGTTTCCTTTTTCCTCGAAATTTTGTGTGAAACTGGTTGCTAGGTTTTAGTATTTAAATTTTTCTAAACCTTTAAAATCAAAACCCAAAACAAACAAAATTAATTAATCAAATTCCAAAGAAAACCTCAGCCCCAACATCCCCCAATCCCAACACCTCCCCAGCTCAGCCCACTCCCATTTTTTTTCCTTTACAAAATAAATAAAACAAAATATATATGTTAAGCCATCCCAAAACAAAATCCCAATTTAATAAATGTTTAAACAAAACCCACCGGCCGGTTCCCAACGCGACCCGACCCGACCCGTTAGCATCCCTCACTTCCCCTCTTCATTCAGTTTTTCCTGCTCGTTTCTTTTGCTCCCCATGTCGCCGCCCCGTCGCCTCGCCAACGCCTTCGTCGCGACCCCGACCTCGACCCACGACCTCACGCGCGCCTATCAACCCGCACCTCGTCTCTCTTTTCCCCCCCACACTCTCGATCTTTCCCTAACTCCTCTCCTCTCTCCAAAACTCCCTGCTTCTTCCCTACAACCCACCTACGACGACGACGACGAGGACGGCCACCTAAATCACCTCGTCTTTCTTCCCTCACTCTTCTCTCCAGAACTCGAGCCCTACTTGCCCCACCCCCCTCGCCTGCACACCCTCCTCGCCACCGAGCCTCCCCTGCACCCTTCTGCCCTGAACCACTTCGTCGACTCCTCTGCATCCTCAGCAACATCTCCTCCAAAACCCGAGCCCCTACACAGCTCTCACTCACCTCAACAGAGCACACCTCCCTCACTGCAAACTTCACCCCCTCACCGCACCCATCGCCGGAGCTACCTCCTCCGACAACCGCCGACCCCAGCACACTTCCAGAAGATCCACAGCACCCCACTCCGCCTCTAGCGATCATGAGCCATCCCCGGGCAACTCCGACGACGAACCCAAACTCGAGCCGATGCCGTGAACCCAAACCGTGTCATTCGTTGCGCGTTCGTGCCGTTGCCACTGCAGTGTGTCGTCAACACCTCTCTAGGCAAATACCCTACTTGCTACATACTAGATTATTCTGTTACAATTCAAAATCTTATTAATTCCATGTTTATAATTCGTGAAAATTTATATGATATAAGTGTTTGATGCAAAACCCGAACGAAAGCCTTCTATTAAACTGAAGGAACTTGACCATATAAGCTAGCCCGTGTGGTAACGAACATCATGTTAAAATTTTACTGAAAATTATGATCGTTACTGACTTGAACGATCATCCCCGATTACACTCGTAAAAACTGAAAATTTCCCTCGTCTGAAACTTATAAAAATCATAATTAATTGTGTACACATTGAAATAATGCTTTCAAGGGCTCAAATCGAAACTGACTCGACTATCTAGAACCCCATAAAATTTTTAAATTGTTTTTATATTGAAAATATGACGGAAACTAGTTCGGAGAGCGGCTCTGGACTGCAGTCCAGAGCAGCTCTGGCTGTTGATTTCTATCTCGTAATGCTTGCCCCTTACTGCCTGAACTTGTACAATGCGGAACCCTATAGTTTAGTGAAGATGAAACGGTTATCTAAATAATAAAAGTGGTTTCACCCCTTTTTACCGTCATTTACTATTTAAATTGTAATTTAAAAGAACAGGACGTATAGCAGTCCCAAACTGGAACAGATCTGACACCCTATGTTTGTACAGTACATAACTTCTGACGTAGAGACGCGATTGAGAATCCGTCTAGTGCGTTGGAAACCATATTGAAAAAAACTAAACTTAGATCAACTATAGCGTCGCTAAATTATGATCCTAACAGGGTGAAAATTGTGTCGCAAAACCGATGTTCAGTTCAGAAACTGAATTTCCTGCAGCGAGCACTTAAAATGAAACGGCTGTAACTTGCAAACCCGAAATCTGATTGCACTGAAATAAATTTTGCTGAATGTCTACTTGTTACCGTCTATGTATCGTTTCACTGAATTTTGAACGCATGATTTAACACAATTTTTATAATCTTATGAGGTGCATAATAGTTCATATTACACATGACTTGTTAACTGCATAAATGCACATATCTTACCCGATTGACATACACCTAGTGATAGTGCGCATTATTACTCAGTGTACAATGCATTATCGTATGTGAATGGTATTGGTTTAGGAGTGTCAAGTACACCAATGGAAAAGTGAATGATTCGTGACAGTGAATAATACAGTGAACAGTGACAAAACCGTGTTATTAGTGCATCCTTGTATATGACTAGACCATACTCATCAATAGTGTAAACCTGGGGGAAAAAGGGAAATCGAAGTAGAAAGAGTATCGTATTTAGCGAGGACAGTGATTTAGAGGATGATCATTCGAACAGCGACTCTTATATATATTAGGTAGGGCCTAGCGGTCCGGCTGGTAGGGTTATATCCCGGGCGATGCGGGCCGTAGTCTCGGGTATGTACGGGACCCTCATTAAACATGATCCTCCTTTCCACAATTCGATTTCAAACATGACTTAGAGACTGATAGGGACATAGATCATACTTTGCATCAGTTAGTGAGATAGTGATTACCTGCATTTTACTTCCACTGTTATTGCCTTATTTGCATGTTTCATGTCACAATTATAATATTGCTATTACGTCGTTCTGACGACCTGAGTATGCATGCTCAGATCTCGAGGAAGAACCAGCGCAGGAGTCGGACTTACCCTTCGAGCTTACGGAGATTTAGTCAGGAGTACCTCTTTCATCTTTACTTCTTTCCCTAAAGAGGTCTTGTATTCGAACTCGGTTAGTAGTTCTTTTTCTGGTTTTATTGTAAATTGTGAACACTGAAAGTTGATGTAATAATTTGTGATGTATTTCCTTTACTTCTGTGTTTTGTTTACCGATTATCATGTAATGCTAGAAACCGAAGTGTGACTACGGCGGGATTATTCCTTGACCGTAGGAGCATGGCTGGCCTAGTCATCCCTCGTTTTCCGTATTTTGGAAAGCGGGGCATGACACCTCTATTTCTCCAAACAACCAGATGATTCGGGGGAGGTGAGAATAGCCCCTAAGGGACGTTCGGTGAGGGCGGGGAAGGTGTGTGCCTGGAAGTAGTGTCATAGTTTCCTTGAAGCCACGATAAGCGCCAAGACAATCTTCTCTATGGCCGGGTACCTTGTTTCTGCGTCCTTAAAGACATGGCTTATGTAGTAGACCGACTTCTGCACTCCTTCAACTTCTCGGACGAGCACCGAGCCGGCAGCCTGATCGGACATCGCTAGATATAGTGATAGCCCGTCTCCTTCAATTGGTCGGGTGAGTAGTGGGGGTGTTGCCAGGTGCGCTTTCAATTTCTCGAAAGCGATCTGACACTTTTCAGACCATTCAAACCTTAGGATCTTTTTCAGGGTTTTGAAGAATGGGAGGCACTTTTCTCCGGACCTCGACATGAAGCGACTCAGAGCGGCCACTCTCCCTGTGATTCGCATGATTTCGACGTGTCCAATAGCCACAAAACCATAACCAGAAAAGATAGCGGAAGCAATAAAGATCCAAGGAATAACTAGCCCTCATAAGAGCTATATCAATGAGGTGGTCCTCATTGATCGACGATCCTGTCGAATACTCACATGCTATGTTAAGTATCTGGGTCATACAAAACTCAGACGTCAGTGCGTCATAAATATTAAAATAATAGTAATAACCAGAATATGATGCTATAATTAAATATGAGCGTAAATAAATAACACATATGTAAAAATGAGATATAGGTATATGATGTGTATCCTAAAGTCAGTGACTCTAGCTTATCTATTCCAGAAGTCTTTGAAATCAATTTAATGGAATTGTCGATGTAACTTAATAGTATCATGTGCGTGCCCGAGACCACGGTCAAGATTCTTGGGCTGAATCCGAGACGTGACGCTAAGCAGTAAACAGGTAACATGTACATATGAATGATGTCAGCAGCATCATTCCGGGACTGGCCGAGCCCGTAAAGACTAATCAGTATAAGTATCGAACTGTTGAGTTACAAGTCAGATTTTATTATTGATTTCCCCTTATCCCCAAGGTTATGTGTTCAACTCAGGTATTGATGATGTAAGTCTAATGCCAACACAGGATCAAGCAGGTACATATTTTGTTTATACAAACAACAAGTCACGCCCGTTAGGACAATAATCAGGATTGTTGGCATTAGTAATAAGATCTAAGTAAAAAGTCTGGTAGTGGGTCGTGAACATGTCATGTAATATATATTAACCAAAAATATATACCAACGCAAAACTGTAATCGATATCGAAATACGACTAATACCAGGATGCATACGTATCTATCTGTAATAATTATTATACGTCCATTACTATGTATGATACAATGTAGATAACATATTGAACTAATATAGTAGTATTATAATATTGTAACGTTTCGGCATACAACTAGATAAGTTATTATCAGTACGGATACAGACGGATATTATAAAATTGTAAATTGGTAATATTTTCCGAATATCAAAATACATGCACTATTATTTATTAAATAGATATTGATATAATAACATCAATAAAGATAACATATTCAATCCGACTAATAATTATAAAAGTGGTATTGATTAACCATGCACAAGAAAGTTCTGTTCAGAAATTCAGCGTCACCCTAATTTTTAAAATAGTTTAAAAATAACAAACGTTCTCCAAAAAGGACGTGTCATATACTAAAACAAAACTAATTCAATAAACTTTTCATTTTTATAAGTTAAAATATCTCAGATTGTTTTTACAAAATATTATGAACATTCGAAATTGAAAATTTGCTACTGGAATTTTCTTGGATAGCAGTTTAGAGGTACTTTCATTTACAGTTTACGTTATTTAAAAAATTTATTTTGCAAGTAAATATTTCATAGGGTTATAGTATTCTGAATTAGTTTCGTAACGAATTAAAGAACGTATGCTAATAATTTTTCTATAATTTATAATGAATTTTATAAAGTAAGGTGTATAGTAAATTTCAGATTTTTCGTATCCACTGTACCGTATCCGCTTTACCGTTTCCGATTTACTGTGACGTTTCATATATAAACTATAATATTTTCAAACTATATTTTGTATAACGTTATAAAATGCAGATTATAAACTAATTAATAAGAAGAAGAAGAAATATTACGACGATATATGTATTTATAGATATAATTATAAAATGTCGTAAGTTGTAAACTTGCATACATTATATATTATAAAACTAATTAACGTTAAATAAGTACGGTGTATAAATTATATAGATATAGCTGTATGATGATGATGATGATGAAGATGATGATGATAATAATAATAATACGACGATATATAAGTAAATTATATAAAGAATAGCATATAGTAAGTTGTAAACTTGCCTCGAAATAAACGCGATGAACGGAAGCAATATAACGCTATACAAATCAACACCAAGTTTTGATGGCTCGATTAAGGTTCTAAGATGCGGCTGGAGTTGCATCGGCGAGAATAAGTATAGATTTTAAGAACGAAGAAAGAGAATATATAAATAGATGTGAGAGAGAGATGTTATGCGGGGAGAGAGAGGTTTTGTGTTTAATATAAATATATGTAGTATAGTTTAAATTATATTATAAATATTTATTAGTTTGAATTTATATAGATAATATCAAATTACAACCAATCTCCACCAAAATCTCATCAAAAAATATATTTTGGAAAATAATTCACATATATAAATTTCTTAACCATAATACAAGAATATATTTTTAATAACTCATAACTCTAATTTAAGATTTAAAAGAATTTTAAAAATATATTTAGATTTAGTAAATATTTGATATTAGATATCTTGAGATTTAAACGTAAAACATAAAACCAAAATAAGATATGAGATGGTAAGCATATGATGGCAGTTAACAAAATATAACTTATTTTTAACTTGTGGCTATTAAAAGATATATGATGATCTAGATATATGATATATAAAAATCTAAAAATGCAACGTAGGTATTATACTAGATTTATATAAATATACTTTACTGGTAAATCTCAGATACAATTTTGCACCATATTGGGTTCTAAACGTGCGGGTCCGGTCGAATAACGACTACAATTTGAATTATTGACGACCCAATAGATATAATAGAAGAAATATAAAGTAAGTGTTAAAATACCAATTAATTTCGTATAACCATACTTGGGTGTTACACGATGACTATGAGAGGATATTTCCTTACCATAGACAACTTGGTTGGTTTTGTTACGTTCCCGAATTTTCGTATTTTGAAAAACGGGACGCGACAAATATCCAAGCAGTTGCATGTAGTATCCAAGCAGTTGAGTAAATACAAAACTTAAGAAATACAATCCATGGATTTTTCATAAAGATTTTGAATAATAGGCTTTTCTCAACAATTTCAAAAATTACAGGGGTTTTTAGACAACTTCCAAACATGCCGGTTTTTTTTTTGTGTACAATTTTACCTTAATTTCAAAGATTTGATAACCAAGAGCAAAACCTAAGTCTCTTTGGCTATAAAAAAAGGTTTTCCCCAGGATTCTGGGCTTGACTATATCTGATTGGTACTAGGGCAGATTAAAAGAATAACAATAATTTAGACCTAATCATGTCATGTTGAGTTAGAGATCGTTTTGAGAAATTAAGAAAAAACGGGTGGCATTTTGAAAACAATATTTTATTTATACTTTCATTTTCATATAAAAATTATTAATATTCATTGATCCTCTATGCCGTTCAATTTATGATAATATTGAATCCGACAAATATAATAATATTTTTTTAGATAAGAAAAATATTTCGGTTCTTAATTAGAAAAAGGATAAATATGTCTAGTAAGTTAATATATGTATCAACCATAGTCACAAATTCTTCGTTCGGGTATAATTCGGCGAGATCGAAAATTCGGATTCGGAGAACTATTCGGAAAAAATCGGCAGATATTCGGCAAAGATTCGGTAAGTATTCGGGAAGGATTTTGAGATAGAAATTAATATGTGAGACGCTCGATTTTGATTTTGTGAATTATTTGCTGTTTTTTGAATTATTCGTTGTTTTTTCACATAATTCGGGAATAATTCATGAATAACTCGCGAGTTATTCGGCCCGCCGATTAATTCGGCGATTAAGTCGGCTGATCAAAAATTCACAAATGCGGCGAATAATTCGTGAATTATGTGACCGGCAACTGAACTCAGCCACTGTAGGCCCCATATTTTATTGCTAGGCCTCATGCGGGCCCGCAGCCAGGAATTTGTGTAGAGAAGGACCTTTTTCTCATATATATAAAAAGAGTATGAAAGGACGCCTTACTTTTTAGCTGCTGCCTTAAATAGTGCTAAAATTTGGAACTTTGTAGCCTTACTTTCCTTTTTTTTTAAATTTTAAATTTATATTAAAAAAAAAAAAAAAGCAAACAGCTAAAGTTATTAGTGGTTGATATTATTATCTTTCAACAATTAATGATTGATACTTACCCTCTACCATATATATAAGAACCTGACGGAGACCACGGGCTCAAATTTTCATTAAAAAAGTAAATAAATAAAAAACTTGACGCAGACATTGGGATGGATCAAAAGGAGAGAAAAAAAGGCTTGACAGCTCCCCCCACTCCACAAAATTTATAAGATACCTACATATTAATGCATCATTAATTCTCTAAAAAATACAAACTAACAAATCCCAAATCCAGAACAAACATGGGAAGGACACTAGGAGCAGTGATCGGAGTTGGCTATGTCGACGTTGGTTTATTAACTTCGACAACGTCGCAGTTGTCTGGAAATAGCCTTCTTGTCCTTTGCATGGTTGTGGCGATATAGAGCGCCATCGCATTTGCGTTCGGCAATCGCAAGAAAAAGAAATATGAAAGAACTAAGGAACTCTCTGATGAAGCTCCTTTTCAGGACTCCGTCAGATGTTGTCTTCCGTTGATCTCGCGGTGGACTTAGTGGGTTATCCTTTGTCACGTGTGGGTCTCAATGGGTTTTTAGAGGAAGAGGTGAAGCATGGGAGTTGGTGCCGAGTACCTGCAAAGGAATCCCAAGGTGGTTTGG
This sequence comes from Agapanthus africanus, assembly GCA_030015575.1. Classification (NCBI taxonomy): domain Eukaryota; kingdom Viridiplantae; phylum Streptophyta; class Magnoliopsida; order Asparagales; family Amaryllidaceae; genus Agapanthus; species Agapanthus africanus. The sequence goes on along the minus strand of JASDDO010000150.1, from coordinate 3,333,111 downwards.
TACCATCGAGGACCCTCCGACGCTCAAGTTAGTGAAGAGATCCGAGCAGAGTAACGGCTTAAAAGAGTAAAAAATGGCTTACTTGACCCCTCTGTGATGGGGGTTTATATAGCGGTGGAGCACGCAGCAGCGGACGCGAGAATCTCGCCGGCGGTCACGCCCCCCCCCCCCCCCCGACGTCACGCCGGCACAGAAAGCGGATCGCCCATTAATAGGGATTGATGGCGTGGAACGTGGGATGTTGCTGGCGTAGAATCCGCGCATGGCGAGATTCGCAAAGCGGTGGTTACGCCTATGGGCGATGGAGTTGGTCGGAGGACCGAAAAAGACAGCCTCGGCCGGAAGCTCGGGAGCGAGCGAGGAGGCCGAAGGGTCTTGGTCTGGTGGCAGCTCGGGGCTAGTCGAGGGGCCGAGGAGGCCAATTTGCAGGGGCCCCGAGGAGGGCCAGCTTGCGCTTGCAGGTTGGGCACGGGATAGCCTGGTCAGCCCCTGAGGGCCTTTTCTTCTGAGTTATGGGACGCGTCACCTGCCACGTGTCGTGATCTTGGGGATCGCCAACATCGAGCACTATCATTAGCCCTCCACTCTTGTCCCGATCGACTAGTGGGTAGGGTCAGGAGTGGACTGCCGGGCCTTCCGAGGTGAGGTCCCTTCTAGGGTTTCGTCGGGACGAGTCCTCGAGCCGTCGGTTGTCTCTTCCGCCAGTGAATCAAAGCGAGATCTCTGCAATTAAGGAAGGTGCGCCGGTTTGTGCACTTTGCAATTAAAGCGATGGTCTACGTGTCGGGCATCGGTTGGCTGATGTGATGTATGGAGGCCTGTGGCGTCTGATGGGACACGGTTCAGCGCTGGACTACCACGTGGAGAGATCGGAGCCGCTGGGCACGAGGAGCCGTTTTGGTGGGAGATGATGGGCGCCGTAGGATGAGGCCATATGCGGTAATAAATATGGGTGGGGTCCGCCCCAGGGCCCTTACTCCTTCATATTTTCCTCTCCCAAGTTTCGGCTGCTCGGCGCTCGTCCCCCTTCTCTTGTTTCCAGCCATTGAAGACTTTCTTTTCTCAGGTTAGATGCCTTCCTCAGTAGAATCAGTAGACGTTGTAGGAGTAGATCCTAGGGTTTCCCGTAGCTGTGTTTGAGTCTCCTCGGGGAGCAGGGGCTGGACCCTCTCCCCGGGGACGTGAGGCGGGGGCCGCCTCCAGGGAGGAGGCAGCAGATGTGGCCTCCAGCACCCCGTGCTGGATGAGGCATGAGGACGAGCTCACCAACGCTCGGGCTCGCTTCCACATCCCCCCGCGCTACACGCTTCGTTTGGACAAGGAGGGAGAGAGGGCAGATCAGGTACGGGGCAGAGAGGTCACCCTGTACTTGGAAGCTTTTTAGGGAGGAATGCACCTGCCCTTCTCTCATGAGGTCATCGCCGCTCTGAATTTCTTCGGTTTGGCCCCCAGCCAGTTAGTGCCGAACTCGTGGAGGATTCTCCTCGGGTTCTTGATCTGCCTGAAGTTGCTGGCGGTTCCCTTCAGCCTTTCCCTTCTCGATTCCTGCCTCTTCTTCAAGAATCACCCCGGCGGTCGAGCGGGACACCCGAGATGGGTTTATTTTACTTTTAGGAAGCGGCCGGGGGTCGCTGCCGGGACCGGGGTCGTGGCCTTGCCCTCCTCCATTCTTGATTGGAAAAAGAAAATTTTCTTCGTTTTCCCTCCCGAGGGCGAGGACTGGCCGGTGTCCACCAAGTGGTCGAGAGAGAAGTTTCTGCTGGGGAACCTGTCCAATGACCCAGCCGCGGTGAGAGTGGCGTCGTGGGAGCCCATCCCTCGACACAACGTGCTGCTGTCCGAAAGGGTTTTGAGCTGGGCCGGGCTTAGCTCCGTCGAGTTCGTTGGTAAGTTAGGCTTGTTTTTCGGGTTTACATTTTACTCGTGTTGCTGATCTGTTGGACGTTTGTTTCTCGCAAGGTCCATGGACTTTGTCTCTCTCCGAGATGCTATGCGCCAGCCGAGGCAGCCTACAAGGGCTGGGGGCGCCAGCTCTTTTCAGGCGCAGCCCGCCCCGGCTTCTACTGCCCCGGTGACGGCGCCTCGAGGACCCTCGGTGGTGGATCCTGCCCCGGGCCCCAGCAGAGCATCGGGTCGGAAGCAGGCCCTGATTCTGGAGGACGTGGCCTCGGAAGAGGAGATCGGCTCTCCTTCAGAGCCGCTCAAGAAGAGCTCCCAGAGACCCTCCCGGGGCTCGTCCTCGCCGACCGTAGTGGAGGAAGGGGGGCTCCGGTTCGCGGTGCCGTCGGGGCTGTCGGTCGCGGACAACCTCCTGCATGAAATAGAAACCTCGGCTGGGGGTCGAGTTCCTGGGGGGACCCTCAGGGCCCAGCTGGCGTCGATCGCCCAGGAGTCCGTGCAGGTAAGCCCCCAGTTCATTGTGAGATTTGGTGCCCTTTTCATTTTTTCGATCTTTTTGTGGCTTCCCAGGTTCTCCAGCACGTGGCCCTCGCCATCCACACGGAGACCGAGGTGGTAGCCCCGGCGTTGGAGGCCGCGGATCAGCTCGCCTCGTTGCAAGAGAGCTCCAGGCGAGAGCAGGAGGCGATGTCGGCGAGGATCGCCGCCCTGGAGGGCGAGGTGGACGCCGGGAAAAGGGAGGTCGCCTGGCATCGCGAGGCCGCCGTGATTGCCGAGGGAAGCTTGAGGACTCCCAGGTGCTCGCCGGCAACCTGAAGAGGACGGTGAAGGCCCTCCAAAAGGGGCTGGGGGCGGCGACCGAGGCGTTTAAGTCGGCTGAATCGAGGGCGGTGGCAAGCTACAAGGGGTCGAAGGATTTTTATAACGACCTGGCCGTGGCCATGACCTGCATTTGGCACGACGCCCTCGATGCCATTAAGTCTCGGATGCCTGGGTTCGACGACGCGGATCTCCGGGCCGAGTTCCCTCTCGTGGGCGCCGAAGAGCAAGGGGAAGAAGCTCCCAGCGAGGAGGTGGCCGAGGACCCGACGCGCCAAGTAGTGGAGGTCGAGGACCTCGAGGTCGTGCCTGGCCCCGAGGTGTAGAGCCCCCGCTCTCCCATCTTTATTTTGTTTTTCTTTTGAATTTCGTAAGGCGGGGAAGCCCGAAAACTACCCTTTGTGAAAAAAAACTTTTGTCTTTGGCAGTAGTAATAAAGTTTTTCTTCAGCTCTATAGAATTGCGTTCTGCCGTCTGTTTGTGAAGAATGCTCGTAGAATATTCTTGCTTGTACCGTTGTGCTTTTATGTCAGGTTGGTCATTTGTGTAGTGATCGTCCGTCGAGTTGTCTGCAATCACTTGCCGACGAGCGCTTCTGAGGAGGTATCTCCCTGGGCCCCGGAGTCGAGGGAAGATTTTTTAGACTTGGACAGACTTGACACCCCTCACTGGGGTCTCCGGTCCTCCACGGCCACTGAGCATATCTGATTCCGAGCATTGGTCACCATCCGGGGGTGACCGGGCAGGGTAGCTGCCCCGCCATCTTTTACAAGGGCTTTATGCTTCTTAGCACGGTGGTAAGGGAGTTGCTCACCAAGGATGGCCGAGCAGGGTAGCTGCTCGGTTGCCTCTTGCGAGGGCTTGAGTTTTCAACGTTTGGGGGGCTGTAAGAAGCCCACTATGGATATCCGGGCAGTGGAGCTGCGCGGCGGCCTCTTGGCGAGGGCTTTGACCTCTAGCGTCGTGGGTAGAAAACTACCAGCCTAGGATGAACGAGCGGGGCAGCCGCTTCTATCCCGGCGTCGCGGGTAGGGAGCCATTAGCCAGAGTTTTTACCGAGCAGGGTAGCTGCTCGGTTGCCTCTCGCGAGGGCTTTGATCCTTCAGGACGGGAACCGAGCAGGGTTACTGCCCATTGCCTCTTGGCGAGGACTTTGATCCCTGTCGGTTGTGGTGGGAAGCTACCGGTTGGGGATAGCCGAGCGAGGACCCGACTGCCTCTAGGAGGACTTTGGTCCTTGGCGTGGGAAGAGTTATAAGGCTGTAAGAAGCCTACCAAGGACCCTTGGCCGGGCAGGGTTATTTCCCGGTGCCTCTTGGCGAGGGCTTTTTTCCTGAAGGATAGCAGAGTGAGGGAACCTCGGGCTCGACTGCCTCTGGGAGGGCTTTTTGATCCCCGGCGTTGTGGCAGAGAAGCTGCCCGCTGAGGATAGCCGAGCGAGGGAAGCTCGGGCTCGACCGCCTCTGGGAGGGCTTTTTGATCCTCGGCGTGGCGGCTGGGAAGCTACTCGCTTGGGGAGACCGAGCAGGGTAGCTGCTGGGTTGAATCATGACGAGGTGTAGCCCATCCGCCCAGCCATAGGTGCGGGGAATGGGAACGGCCGGGGCGACGGCGCTCATAGCCAGAGCATTGAATGCGGGGGGAAGCGAAGCGCTAAGGGCGCGTCGCTTCGACTCCACCGGAGAAGGCTCGATGGCTGCCGTGTGGTGGTGACTCCCTGGGTGAAAGCAGGGGCGGCCGTTTGGACGCGAACGATGGTCTCCATGAGGGATTGCAGGCGATCTACCCGGCCTGCAAGGGCGTTGATGACGGTCATGGGAGGAGGTTCATCCCCGCCTTCAGTGAGTGGAAGACAGCGGCTGGTACCGGGATCCCCAGGATGGTTGTCCGCCATGAGGGTGGAGATAGGAAGGCCAACTTTGTATTTGTGGAGTCGTTTCCTACAGACGGTGCCAACTGACGGAGCTCCTTTTCAGGCCTCCGTCAGATATTGTTTTCCGTTGATCTCGCGGTGGACTTAGTGGGTTATCCTTCATCACGTGTGGGTCTCAATGGGTTTTTAGAGGAAGAGATGAAGCGTAGGAGTTGGTACCGAGTACCTGCAAAGAAGTCCCGGGGTGGTTTGGTACCACTGAGGACCCTCCGATGCTCAAGTTAGTGAAGAGATCCAAGCAGAGTAACGGCTTAAAAGAGTAAAAAAAATGGCTTATTTGACCCCTCTGTTATGGGGGTTTATATAACGGTGGACCACGCAGTAGCGGGCGCGAGAATCTCGCCGGCGGTTACGCTCTCCCGACGTCACGCTCGCGCAGAAAGCGGATCGCCCATTAATAGGGATTGATGGCGTGGAACGTGGGATATTGCTGGCGTAGAATCCGCGCATGGCAAGATTCGCGGAGCGGTGCTTACGCCTGTGGGCGATGGAGTTGGTCGGAGGACCGAGGAAGACGACCTCGGCCGGGAGCTCGGGGGTGAGCGAGGAGGCCGAGGGGTCTTGGTCTGGCAGCAGCTCGGGGTGAGCCGAGGGGCTGAGGAGGCCAATTTGCAGAGGCCCCGAGGAGGGCCAGCTTGTGCTTGCAGGTTGGGTACGGGGTGGCCTGGTCGGCCCGTGAGAGCCTTTTCTTCTGAGTTCTGGGACGAGTCACCTGCCACATATCGTGATCTTGGGGATCGTTAACATCGAGCACTATCACTCTCTAACGTGACATATTATTCAGGATATGGAGGAAGCATGGGTGGCCAGGTAGGTGGTGCTCATATAGCAGCTGGCCCTAGAGACGGTAGTGCAAGCAGCGGTGGCGGCAGCGGAGGTTGCAGCGGAAGCTGCAGCGGTGGCGGCGACGGAGGCTGCAGCGGAAGCGGCAGAGGAGGCTGCAGCAGAAGTGACAGCGGCAGCGGCAGCACCGACACTGGTGGAAGCGGAAACGGTGGCGGCACCAGCACTGGTGGAAGCGGAGGCAGCACCGGAAGTGGTTGTGGTGATGGTATGTTGGATTTTTTACTTTTCAATTTTACAGAACTAATTATTAAAGCTAGCGAATAGATATGTGTATGAAATGGTCGGAGAAAATTTCCTCCAACACCTAAGGGTGGAGAATATATAGTCTAACTAATATAGAGAATTGAGAAAATATATTTGTAAGGATTTTAACCTTATTTTTCTGCATATTTTCTTTCAGCGATCAAAGTATTTTAGATGGTGAACGGAAAAATTAAAGAAATTGATCAAAGAATCATCAACACCAATTATCTTGGAAGAATAGAAACAAGAAAATTAATCAACCGCTTTCCATAAATATGATGATGATGAATCATACAATCTACGATGCCATGAGAGGAGGTTTCTTCCTCTGTTATCGGAAAAGGTCAACCGTTCATCAATTTTTTCGACGATCGACATCCACCGTCTTCATTTTCATCCTGCAAGATGTGGATACACCAAATTTGATGTGATCCCTTTACCGTTGATTTTATGGTGTAAAAGTACTAAAAATCAGCAAACCGTTAATTTTACACCTACTACATCTACGGTGAAAAAATATTGAATGCGCATCAAATTTGGTGTATCCATGTTCACCGCCGGAAACCGGGAAGACTGGACGTCTTGTCTGAATCTGAGGACAGATACTAATTGGTGCTGTCCGTCCACCTCTCCGAATATACCATGTTGATTTATGGTACCATGTATCGAAAGTTTAAACAGATGCGGCCGATATAGTAGATTTCGTCAGATTCCCCCTCGTTTGAGGGTTTTTTTTATATTGTGGAGACGCTCTTCCCTGCAGGCGCAAACCTCTGCAGTTAATTACTCTACCGCATCGCGGTAATAACTTTCTCCTTCTTCATATGGTCATTTCGTGTCGTGGGTGTTTGTTTTGTGTTTGGTTGTCCGTGGATTGTATACGGAGACTAAGTTATGTTGTCGCTCGTAGGGCGTGGACTAGTCCAAATCCGTATGTTTCTTAGATTTAGATTTGGGGATTGTGTTTAAGAATACGTTAGCCTTATTTGAGGCTAAGATCAACTTAAACGTTTGTTAAGGACACGTTAGCCTAGTTTTAGACTAAGATCAAGTTAACGAGATCGTTTAGATCCGGCAAGAGAGCAATTGAGCTCTATTGTTTAGTTTAATGACATTGCGGTCGATAATTAGTTTAAGAACATTACGGTCCAATGTTAGTTTTAAGACATCACGGTCGAGGTTAAGGACATCATAGTTCGTGGATTTAAGGACTCCACGGTCCGACGTTAGTTTTAAGACATCACGGTCGAGGTTAAGGACATCATAGTCCGTGGATTTAAGAACTCCACAGTCCAATATTAGTTTTAAAACATCACGGTCGAGATTAAGGACATCATAGTCCGTGGATTTAAGGACTCTACGATCCCATGTTAATTTTAAGATATCACGATCGAGATTAAGGACATCATAGTCCGTGAGTTTAGAGACCTCACAGTCCGATATTTGTTTTAAGACATTACGGTCGAGATTAAGGATATTATAGTCCGTGAGTTTAAGGACCTCACAGTCCGTTGTAATGTGTGGTTGTGGGGACCCGTCACCTCTCTGACGACGTTGAAGGATTACAACGACAGATATCAGAGAAGTAAAGAGATGTATTCTCGAACCGGGTGTAAATTGATTGGAAGAGCAGATGAGCTCAGTTCAATTTAAATTGAGGACTTATGTCCAGAATTGGGATAAGTCTAATTAAAAAAATGTTTAACATTTTATTTTTGTTCTGCCTGTTAGGCCTTTATTTGGACCCTGCCTTTTTAATAATGCTAAGTATTGGGCTCTGACATTTCGTCTGGAATTAAATGCATAGCATTTATTAGGAACAAAGTGGTGTTCTGACAGCGCGCCACGCGGCGAATTAGGCACTTTGCGCCAGTCAAATAGCATATTGCGCTTCTGTCGGTTAGCGCACACGAGGAGGACACGTGTCACGCTTAGCTCTAAGCGCTTGTTTGTTAGCGCACTGCGTTTTTAATTTATAAGCGCGCTGCGCTAGTTTATGGGTGTGCCAGTGAGTGACACATGGCGCACTTGGCGCTGAGCGCCAACCCAAGAGCGCAGTGCGCTGTTTTCAGGAGTGCAAAACACAGATTGTGTCTATGGCTGACACGTAGCATGTTTTGGCGCCGAGCGCCAGTCCAAAGAGCGCAAGGGCGCAATTCATGAGTCTAAGGTACTGTCTAATAGTGCAAAGCGCATTTTGATCAATTTTAAAATCAAGGAACAAATTTATGTTCTTCAAAAGAGGCCTTGCCTCAAGATCCAAGAACAAAAGTTCTTGTTTTCATAAAAGGCTCTGGCTTTATAGATCAGAAGATCTTTGAAGTAAAAATATTTCTTTTTATATTTTTATGATTATATCTTGATCTTTTCTTTTTAATCAAAGACCTTGGTCTTTTTATAGATCTAAGATCTTTTTAGAAGACGTTTCTTCTTTTTACGAAATGGTTTCATCTCTGTTGTTCAAGAATTAATTATTTACCTTTAAAGATGAAGAAATGATTTTCTTTTTTTCTAAAGGCTTGTCTTTCTTTCTCTTTGAGTTTTTCTCAAATTTTGCAGAGGGTTTTCTCTATATGAGTTTTGAAGTCTTGGGGTCTTTATATAGGGCCAATTGATTTGTTAAATCAGTTTAAGAGATTTTTCTCTGATTAATTTGGGAATATTTCCTACCGTTGGATCTTTGATCCTAAGACTTCTGTTTTACAGATAATAATCTTCTTGTTTTAATAAGATTGAAAAATCTTTCCATACAGAATTTGTTCTGTTTTTTGGTAATTCATTATTTACCATTGGATTATTGATCCAGTGGTGCTTAAAGCGCAGTCTGGTTGTTTGGAAAGATTTTAATAAATTTTTCCTTAACAAAATTTATTTCTGGTTAATTAATGACTTATCATTATTATTAGATCCTATGATCTAACGGTGGGAATTTTAATTCCAGCGCGGGCGCACCTACGTTAGACATCTGGCGCGCAGTGCAGATCGCAGCGCAACTGCGCTAGCGCATCTGTGCTTGACACGTGGCGCGCAGCGCCACTGCGTTAGCGCAGCTGTGCTAGATACGTGGCACGCAGCGCAAAGCACAGTGCAACCGCGCTAGCGCACCTATGTTTGACACGTGGCGCAGCGCAGAACGCTGGATCTGAAGCGTTGCTTGGACTTTATAAATTTTGAATTTTGAAAACAGAGCTTTGCTCTGATTGGGGTGCATAGCCTAGGGCTCAGCGCTCCTGGCGCGGCGTGTCTGCTTCTGATATGTGGTGCGCAGCGCACAGCGCGCAGGATCTGAAGCGTTACTTCAATTTTTGAATTTTGAAATTCAAAACAGAAGTTTTGCTCTGATTGGGGAAACAAATGCCCCCACTGTTGCGCTCTCGTGGCGCACACGTAAGTGCAGCGGTGGCAACATCTGAGCTATTGGATCAACTCAGAAGTTGGAGAGACAGTTCGGTGCCTATAAATAGGACCTTTGGTCCTTTAGATTATTATCATCTTCTTCTTGAGAATTTCTGCTCAGAGCCTTGCTCTTTTGTTAAGAACTTTCAAGAGTCAGAACTCTTAGGTAAATTTTAGAAATTTTAATTTTAACAAATTAAGGTTTTTATTCATTAAGAGAGCCTTTCTCTTCATAGATCTTTGATCTAAAGAAAACCCTTTTAGGGTTTCATTAATAGAGCCTTGCTCTTTTGACCCATAGATCTAAACAGATATTTTCTTGGGGTTTCTTATCCCATGGATCAGAGCTCTGCTCTTTTGATAATGCGTAGAACTTTTGATCTTTTGTTAAAGAACTCTTAAGAGTTTTTTATGGATCTTTCAAATCCCAGAGTTTTAATTCTCAAGAATTATTTTAATAATCTTTGATGGATTTTCCATCATGATTATAGAGCTAGGCTCTTTAAGGAATTTTATCCCTTCATGACCAGAGTTTGACAAGTGTCACTCTGTTATAGAGCTTTGCTCTCAAAGGGAGATTTTCTCCTTCTCCCGAGGAATTTCTTATTCAATGAGAATATTCTTTGAGAATTTCTTCATTAATTGACAGTCTCATCCAATGATGAGCCTATTTTATTAATTGATGCATTGTCATCTGGATTTTATGGGTCCACCTTTGGTCCCCTTTCCACTGCATTGCAGTGTGGTACAAATTTTAAAGTGTCGCTCAAAATTTTAAGATTAAATTATAATATTGATAATTGAATTCTGTTCCTTTTCGCAGGCGTCATGTCTTCCGATCTCTCTTTCCCGTTTTTCCGTTCAGAGGGAGGATTCCCTGAGGCACCGGTGGACCGGGAGGTTCTTGCGCTCATTAAAGACTACGACCCAGAATACAAAAACCTTCACTTGTGGGGTAGGTGGTACGATCAGAAAATCAAAGTTCGTCGAAGCTTCTCTTGTGTGACGCCGTCGGATCTGATCTTATCGATTTCGTATGCAGATGCACCCCCGGTGAACTATGCCTGGAGGTTGTCAAATGGACTTCGGAGGGTCTTCTCCAACCTTCGATTACCGCCCTACCCATGCAGCTGCCGACGACTTTGGATACTCTAGGGCGACGCATATGCCAGGGCGAGTCGCGCCCTTGGGGACAACCTTACAACATTGGGTTGACTCCCCGACATTCGGCCGGGTATTTGCAGTGGGCCAGGTATATTTTGTCGGCGAAGAAAACACACTTGCTAAAATTCGGCCTATATCCTGCAGTTTACACGTCTTTATTCCAATATTTTGCTCCTCCGACATGGTGGATTAAGGCGTTCGTGGAGCAATGGAACATCCCAACCCATACCTTTCTTCTACTGGACAGAGAAGTTTCCAACTCTTTAGAAGAATTTGCTGAGATTTCCGGTCTACCGGTGAGGGGGGAGCACTATGAGGAGCTGCTTCCTCCAGATAAATACGTTTTTGCCATGAAGCCAGTGGTGATGGGCCTAACGCCGGAGAACGCCATCCAACACCAGTTTCCCAGCTTGATCAAGGTGCTAAACATGTACGGGAGCCTCTTCTTGGAATCCGGAGGCCGGGGGTGTTTACCGCCAGAAGCCGGGAAAACTGGATATCTTTCCTGAATCTGGGGGGCGGGGGCAGATGCTAATTGGTGCTATCCGTCTACCTCTCCGAAGATGCAAAGTTGATTTATGGCATCATGTATCGAAAGTTTAAACGGATGCGGCCGATATAGCAGATTTCGTCAGATTCCCCCTCGTTTGAGGGGTTTTTTATTATAGGGACGCTCTTCCCTGCAGGCACAAGCCCCTGCAGTTAATTACGCTACCGCATCGCGGTAACAAATTTCTCCTTCTCCATATGGTCACTTTGTGTCGTGGGTGTTTGGTTTGTGTTTGGTTGCCCGTGGATTGTATACGAAGACTAAGTTATGTTGTCGCCCGTAGGGCATGGACTAGTCCAAATTAGTATCTTTCTTAGATTTGGGTTTGGAGGGTTTGTGTTTAAGGATACGTTAGCCTTATTTGAGGCTAAGATCGACTTAAACGTTTGTTAAGGACACGTTAGTCTAATTCTAGACTAAGATCGATTTAGCGAGATCGTTTAGATCCTACAAGAGAGCAGTTGGGCTCTATTATCTACTTTAGTGACATTGCGGTAGATAAGTAATTTAAGGACATTACGGTCCATTGTTAGTTTTAAGATATTGCGGTCAAGGTTAAGGACATCATAGTCCGTGAGTTTAAGGACATCACAGTCCGGTGTTAATTTTAAAACATCACGGTCGAGGTTAAGGACATCATAGTCTGTGGATTTAAGGACCTCACAGTCCGGTGTTAGTTTTAAGACATCACGGTCGAGGTTAAGGACATCATAGTCCGTGGATTTAAGGACTCCACAGTCCGACGAGACATCACAGTCGAGGTTAAGGACATCATAGTCCCTGGATTTAAGAACTCCACAATCCGACGTTAGTTTTAAGACATCACGGTCAAGGTTAAGGACATCATAGTCCGTGGATTTAAGGACTCCACAGTCCGACGTTAGTTTTAAGATATCACGGTCGAGCTTAAGGACATCATAGTCCGTGGATTTAAGGACTCCACAGTCCGACGTTAGTTTTAAGACATCACGGTCGAGGTTCCATGGATTTAAGGACTCCACATTCCGACGTTAGTTTTAAGACATCACGGTCGAGGTTAAGGACATCATTGTCCATGAGTTTAAGGACCCCACAGTCCGCAGTAATGTGTGGTTGTCCGGACCCGTTACCTCTCTGACGACGTTGAGGGATTACAACGACAAATATCAAAGGAGTAAAGAGATATACCCTCGAAACGGGTGTAAATTGGTTAGAGGAGCAGATATGCTCAATTCAATTTAAATTGAGGACTTATGGCCAGAATTGGGCTAAGTCCAGTTAAAGAACATTTTATTTTTGTTCTGCCTGTTAGGCCTTTGTTTGGGCACTGATATTTCGTCTGAATAAAATGTTCTTTAACAGGCGCATCAGGCGCTTTGCGCCAATTAAAGAGCGCATTGCGCTAGCGCACATAAGGGTGACACGTGTCGCTTAGCGCTAAGTGTGTTGCGCCAGTTTATGGGTGCGCCAGTGAATGACATGTGGCGCGTTTGGCGCTGAGCGCCAACCCAAGAGCGCAGTGCGCTATTTTCAGGAGCACAAAGCGCAGATCGTGTCTATGGTTGACACGTGGCATGTTATGGCGCTGAGCGCCAGTCCAAGGAGTGCAAGGGCGCAGTTCATGAGTGCAAAGCACTGTCTAATAGCGCAGGGCACTTTTTGATCAATTTAAGATCAAATAACAAGTTTATGTTCTTCTTAAA